>CM043926.1:0-600000 GCA_024047395.1 Fusarium circinatum
ATATTTATAAGAAAACTCTTTATAAAAAAGTTAGAAATAAAACTCTTAAAATATTTATACTAAGATATTAAAATAGTTTTAAAGGATAGTAAGAACTTAAAATTCTTCCTAATTTACAATCTTATAAAAATAGAACTTATAATACTAAAAAAATAGTTAAAAAATATACTTAAAAAAGGCTATATTAAAACCTTAAAATCCTTAGTAAAATACCCTATTATATTTATTTTAAAACTAAACTTAGATAAATTATAATTAATTATAAACTATAAATAACTTAATAAAATTATAAAGAAGAATAAAATACCTTTACCTTTTATTATAAAACTTAAGGATAAACTATTTAAAAAATAATTCTTTATACCTTTAAACTTTAAGGCAGCTTATAACTTAATTAGGATTAAGGAAAGTAATAAATAAATAAAAAATAGTATTTTAAATAAAATATAGACTATTTAAATACCTAGTTATGCCTTTTAGACTTATTAATACTTTTATAGTATTTTAAAGGATAATTATAAATATACTTAAAAAGTACCTTAATATCTTTATAGTTTACTACCTAGATAATATTCTTATCTTTTTTAATATAAAAAAAAAGTATATAAAATATATTTATAAAGTTTTAAAAGCACTATAAAATACTAATATACTTATTAAACCTACTAGAAGCTACTTTTACTAAAGCTAAGTAATATACTTAAGCTATAAAATCTCTTATAATAAGATATAAATAAATAAATAAAAAATTACTATAATTACTAAATAGAAATAACCTAACTTAATTAAAAAAATATAATCCTTCCTAGGATTTACTAATTATTACTAATAATTTATTAAAAACTTTAGTAAAATAATAATCCCTTTTATAAAACTTATAAAAAAGAAAATATAATTTAAATAAAATAATAAAGCTTAATAAGCTTTTAAATAGCTTAAAAAAGCTATTATTAGTAAACTAATTTTAGTTATATTTAACCCTAATTAGTAAGTTAAACTTAAAACTAATACTTTTAACTTTACCTTAGGAAAATAAATTAAATAATAAAATAATAATAGTATACTATACTTTATTACTTTTTACTTTTATAAGATATATAAAGCAGAACTTTATTACTTTATTTATAATAAGGAATTCCTAGCTATTATTAACTATTTTAAGGAATTTTAATATTACCTTAAAGAAAGTAATTACCTAGTTAAAGTATTTATAGACTATAAAAATATTACCTATTTTACTATAATATAAAAACTAAACTAATAATAACTATACTATACTAAATATCTATATAAATTTAATTTTATAATTATATACTATAAAGAAACTAATAATAGATATATAGATACTATTAGCTAATAATATAATTTTAATATAAAAACTATTAAAATTAAAAAACAGCTCTTAAAAAAAATAAATAAAAAAAATATAAATTTACCTAACTTATTAAAACTATTATATAAATAATATATAATATTAATACTACTATAAAATAAAAATATAACTTCCATAAATTTTATTTATATTTACTATATAGATATTAAAAAGTAATAAAAATACTTAAAAAACTATAAAAATAAGACTATACTATTAAAAGAAAAAACATTAAAAAAGTTATTAAATAATATAATTTATACTTATATATAAAAGTATAGAAATATAAACCTTATAGATAATTATAACTACTACTAGTAATATAATAACCTTAGGACTTAATTATAATAAACTTTATTATAAAGTTACCTTTATTAAAAAACTTTTTAATTAGAATTTTTTATAATAGTATTATAGTTATAGTTAACTAACTTATAAAATTCTTATACTACTTACTATATTAAAAATCTATAAATATAAAAAATCTTTTTTATATTTTTTACTAATATATTATTAGTATATATAGCCTACCTATAAAAATTCTTTTTAATAAAAAACTTATATTTATAATAATATTTTAAAAATTACTTATAGTATAACTTAAATTAAATTACTAACTTATAACTACTTTTTAACTATAAGTTAATAAATAAATTAAATATATAAACTAGGTATTATATTAGCTATAAATAAAATAATTAAGTTAAGAAATTACTAATAGCTTAACTTACTTATAATACTATATATAATAAAAGTATAAAGCTTATACTAGCTTATACTAATTTCGGTTTTATACTAAATACATACTATAATATATAATAAAAAAATTTAATTAATCTAGTAACTATTATTAAAAGTAATAACCTTAAAAACCTATATAAAGAAATAAAAATAGAACTTAAATTTATTAAAAAATATATAAAAAACTACTATAATTTAAAATAGTTAAAAAAACTAACCTTTTTAAAGAAAGATATAGTTTACCTAGCTATATAAAACATTAAAACAAATTAACTAATATATAAATTAAACTATAAATTTATTAGACTTTATAAAGTACTATAAAAAATTTCAGAAAATAACTATAAATTAAACCTACTAAGGAAAGTTAGGCTTTATCTAGTCTTTTACGTTTTATTACTTAAATTAGTAGTAAATATAATATAAGTTAAAATAGGTAATAAACTATAAGAAATCTTAAGATTAAAAGTTTATAAAGTAAAGGTAATTAAAAATACCTATAAAATTAATTATAAAAAAAAGTACTTAATAAAATAGAAAGGCTACTTAAAGAATAAAAATATATAAGAACTACTAAAATACCTTATTAAGGCTTAATAATTCCTAATAAAGTTTTACTAATATTAAAATAAGGGATATTAGTAAAAATAAAATTCTAGTTAATTATATTAAGAGCTCCTTAGGACTAAGCCTTAAAAATAATTTAACACTTAGCCTAATTAATAGAAAAACTGCTCTATTTCTTTAATAACTATATACTATAGGAAAATAACTTATTACCCTGCTCCTTAAGATAATACTTTATTTTATATATATAAGTAAAATAAGCTATAGTCTCTTTAAAAGCCTTTTTAGCTTTAGTTTTATTTTCTTTTAACTTTTTATATTCTTTTATATTCTTAAAAACTAAAAAAGAGAAGTTAATGTAAAAACCTAAAAGATAAAACTATTATAAAGACTTATAAAAAGTTATAATACCTAAACTGTTATAAACTACTTTAGCCTTAATATAATTCTTATAATAGTTAGTATAAGTCTTATTAGCCTTATAAATAAGACTATAATAAAAATAATAAAAATATAATATAATATAATTACTAAAAATATAAATATACTAAGTAAGAAAACTAAATTTAAAGGTTTTTATATACTTAGTTTTAGAAATATAATTTAATATAATAATTAGTAAGATATATAAAGAAAAAAATATAAGTATAAGTTAGTATATACTAAATAGAACTAATAAATAGGTAAGTAAGTATAGTCTTAGGGATAAGACCTAGAAAGGGAAAAAGATTATATTATAACCTTAGTAATTATATTATATATTACTTGTAAAATTTCTTATTAATTATTATAAACTAAAGCCCTATATCTTAGTTTAAGATAGAAGTACTAATTATATAAGGACTAAGGACTTACTATTATAATCTAGGACTAAAACTTAATATCTTAGTCCTTAAACCTTAATATACTAATATATTACTTAGCTAGTATATAAAGATATTTATTTAGTACTAGATAAAACTTAGCTTACTAGCTATTAATTAATACTTTTTTATATTAATTAAGCCTAATATATATTAAATTTACTATTAAGAGATATAATACTTTAATAATACTTAGTTTATACCTTATATAATCTACTAATAATAAACCTAAGCATAGCTTAGTTTAATATAGTTAGACCTAACTATTATACTACTTCTTTACCTTTATTAGCTTTACCTTGCCTTTTTTTAATTTATTTTTTACTTTTTTATAATTTTAAATTAATCTTTTTTTTTTTTTTACTTTTAAAATCTTTTTTACTTTTACTATTACTTACATACCTATTTAATTATTTCCTTTTTAAAGACTGCTTTTTTATTATATTTTTCTTTAAATTTACTACTAATTTTAAATTCTATTTATATTATTACTTTGCCTTTTTATTATACCCTGTACCTAACTACCCTTAACTCTAACTTAAATTAAACTGCCTATATATTAACTTAGTAATATTATAAAAAATTATATTACTAAAGCTTATAGCTTTATTAAAAAATACTACTTACTATATAATAAAAATAAAGAAAAATAACTAGCTTTAAATATAATTACCTAGCTAGAGTTATAAGTAATTACTAAAATTAATAAGTTTAAATAAATATTAAGAAATACTTTATAATTTATATTATAGTTAAAATAGCTACCTAGCCTAAGTTAACTAATATTTTTTTAAAGGTTTATATAAGTTTTTATAATAAAAGTATATTAATTAATAGCTATTATAATTAATATAAAGCATTTAACTTAAATAACTATAAGTTAATAAATTTAGCTTACTATACTAACTATTAATACTTTAATAAACATTTTTTTTTTTTTTTTTTAAGTTTATAAGTTAGCTTTAAAAGGTATACCTAAGTATCTTTAAAGTCTAGTATAATTTAAATATTAATTACCTCTTAAGAAATAAAGCTTTATTAAGTTAATATTATTAAGTTAATAGCCTTATTCATAGCCTAAACCTTACTATAAATAGGCTAGCTTAGAAAGCCTTACTTACTCTTTAGCTAGCCTAAATCTTTCTTTTATAACTTACTTTAAAAGGTCTTATATTAACCCCTATATTATATTACACTTTAATTATCTAATATATAGTAAGTTATTTAACCTAGCTTCCTTTTTAATTATAACTACTAATAATATTATAGCTATACTATTATAATACTTTAAAAAAGCTAGTAGCTAGCTTACCTTAGCTTAGTATATTAAATAAAAAACTATAATATAATTAATATAATTAAAAAAGCTTTTATAAAAATAAAAAAAAGTAAAATTAATAGCCTTTATAAGCAGGCCTTAAAGATTAAAAAAGCTTAAAATAAAATAAATAATACTAGTAATATTAGGTTAATAGCCTTTAGTTATAAGATCTTTTTACTTATATACTCTTTTTATAAATAATACTATTTTATTAAAAAGACTTTCTTTTTTAATAAAATAAAAAAACTTAATAAGCTAAAAGGTAAGTTACTTAAAGGGATATATTTAAGCTATAAGGACTTAGTATTTATTATTACTATTTATAATAACTTATATAATAAGTAGTTTAAGACTATTAGGAAATAAGTAAAGAAATTAATAAAAAAGGTTAACTTACTAAAGAAGTAAAGATAAGAGGAATAGTATACTATAAAACTAATAAAAAAGAGGTAATTATAAGGTTTAAAGGGAAAATATATTAAGTTTTATATAGGTTTAGGAGTCTAAAGTTAAAGTCCTAAAGTTATAAATTAGTATAATTAGTAAAAAAGGCTAATTAACTATATAATAAAGTATATAACTATTATACTTAAAATATTAATATACTATTAATATAAATAAAGAACTTTAATAATTTATATTTTTTTATTAATATTTTTTTTTATAAAATATTATATTTTATTTACTAATTATATAACTAATTATTATACTTTAAGCTAATTAAACTTTATTTTTCTAAAGCTTATTTAAAATAAATATTAATATATTAAAAAATAACTTTAATTAAAAATAATATATTTTTATTATAAAGGTAATAGTTATTTTAATAATTTATAGTTAAATTAGCTTTAAGTAAATTTTAGTATAAATATAACTTAATATTTTAATTTAAAAAGCTTAATAAATAGTAGCTATTATATATTAAAATAAATAAAAAGTAAAAAATAAAAGTTTAAGTATTTCTTTTAACTTATTATTAAGTTTAAACTATATTATAAATTACTATTTTTTTTTTTAACTTTTTATAAAAGTTAAGAAATTTTATAAAAATAAACTTTAAGTAAACTTATTTATTAATAGCTTTTTTTATTTATAAAGTTTTATTTATTTAATACTTAGTATATAATTCAGTTTTTAATTTACTATATTTAATATTATTATATTTTTATAACTTAAAGTAAGTTATTTTAACTTATTACCTTTTTAAATTAAATTAATTACTTAATTATAAATTATTAAAAAAAACTTATTTTAGTAATTAAAATTAATAATAATAAAAAGTACTATATAGTTATATTATAAAAAATACTTATATAGTTTATAATTAGTATTATAGTAAGCTTTAACTTAATTAATCTTTTTACTATATTATTAATAAAATAAAGTATTTTAAGTTATATTTTAAAATAATTTAATAATTACATTAGTTAATTAAGTTTAATTAATAGCTTAGTAATTAAAAATTAATAAGTAATATATATAAGTATATATAAGCTATAAAGCTAGGTATAATATTTATATCTTTTTTAAGTAAAAGTAAAATATAAAGTAATATAAAAATTATTAATTAATAATAATATAAAACTTTTACTTTTAATAAAAATAAATAAATTTATAAAAATATAAAATATAGTTTTAATATATATTAACTTCTTATTTTTAATTTATACTTCTTACTTATTATTAATAATATAATTTTAATTTATATAAAAATTTAATTTATATATACTTTATTATTATAATTTATCTTAAAAATAGTACTTATATTATAGAGCTTTAACTATTTCTTAGTAATTAATTTATAATTTTAAGTAACTTATAATATATTAAAAAATTACTATTATAAGTAATATATTAAACTTATAACTTAACTTATAACTTACTATAAGCTTAACTTACTATACTATATACTACTTAAGTATATATATATATTTATTTAGTATTAAATAAAACTTAACTTAATAACTATTAAAAATACTTTTTTACCTTAATAAGCCTTACTTATACTATTAATTATTTAGAAATATAACTTTAATTAATATATTTAGTATAATACTTTATATATTTTATAAATATAAGCTTAATATAAATTAATTTCTTTATTTAAAACTTTATTTATTATATACTAATTATAATTATTAAAGTTATATTTATTGTAGTACTAAGTTTAAGTATAAAAATAAAGTAAAAGTTATACTAGCTTAGTTTTATAGTAGTTAGTAAGAAAAAGAGCTATATAAAAATAAAAAAAAATAGTAAAATTAAGTAGGCTTTTTTTATATTTAAGAAAAAGCTTACTATTAAGTAAACTTAACTTAAATTATCCTAAGGGTTTTTAACTAATATATATAAGTAGTTAAAGAGACTAAAAGATATCTAATAAAGCCTTATAGTTACTTTAGTAAGCAGATTCACTGCTGCCTCTACAGTTAATGCAGTAACTAAGTGCTGCTTAAAGCTAACGTCTCTTCCTCTACCAATGGAGTCAAGACGTTTATCCAACCAAACAGGGGGTCAATTGGTAGACTGTACTCAGAATCTCCTATATAAAACATATCGGATCCCGCGTTGGACCAGTCAGCAACCGAAAACGTGCCTTGAATAGTATCCAAGTCAAACGACAGGCCTATTTGCTCAAGAGGGTTTGTTTCTTCTGCGTAGAAGTTAATATAATGCAAGCAACCACAAGGTAGAATTTTAAACACACCTGTCATTATATTCAGCCGGTTGGCCTCGATTAAACGCCTAATACTCCTTGCAGGCTTTGCAACACCAGGGTTCGCCGCACATAGTTCATCCAGACACTCTAGACTAGACTTAAGCATTGCTAAATGATCACGCGTCTGACTCTGAGAAGCTGCATTGCGTACATGTATTGTGCAGGCCACATACACTGTGTACGCGAGCACATACGGAGCCCCGGTAAGCCCATATGTTGACTTGTATACTGAGGCTATACTAGTGATGCATCTGGCTGCAACGGTGCATTGCTCCCATGACCGTCCCGACGTGGCAGTGGATCGAAGACGATCATCGGAGATAAATGGCCGATGTACAAGAATGGCAAGGGAATGATAGACGTTGTGAAGAACCATGATGTTGGGTGTTTGTACCGCAGGGCTCGTGGACAACCATGGTTGGAAATCTAGCTCCGGCGGTAGTTTGTTTCGCCACTGCTGCAAGGCCTGCTCAATCCTTTGTAGATCGATTTGAGCGTTTGAGAACGTGGCCCCAACCACATAGAAGCGATTGATAATTGTTGTCATTATCTTCGAGAGAAGGCATAATCGCTGGAAAGTCGAAACGGAATGTCTCGGAATGGCATCGCCCATGTTTTCATCGAGCCGGGATGGAGAGCCTGTAGCTAAGGCTGAAGGATAAAATGGCTCCATTTCCTCATACAAGTCAAGGAATTCGCGAGAGACTTGTGAGTCCCGCAGATTGATAGCAACTGGACGACCCATGTACAAGCTCTGGAGCTTGTCGCAGACAAAAGCGCCCCAGAAGACCCTTCTACGGATCTCAATCTCTTCAGGGTCTTCCGTAGTCGGCTTGGGATCAAGATGGAGACCAAGATCATAAACCATTCGTAGAGCGTATCCTGTATATAGCCACCCTTTTGAGGTCTCTCCACGAGCATTATAAGTCGAGCCCAGAAGAATAAGCCCTACGATTGTTGAGATATGTGGCCTGGCAAGAAGAGAGTCACTGCTGAGAAGCTCATCACAGCGCTTGAAGAAGCGACGGCCAACGCTGGATGCATTATCTGGGTCATCCCTGACCGCAGATCGGGGAGAGAACTTGCTAGAGCATGCGAATATGGCATTGAGCATGAAAGCAGAGCAGTACGGACCGGAACATTCCAAGTCTCGCATGACAGCCGGCCGATACGTTAGCAGAAAAGTGTGATGTTGACGAGCCCAGTGCAAGTTTAGCAGATGGAGTGCAAGCTCTGTTGGCTCTCCTGCAATTGTCGCATGTCTGGTAAGTCTGTGCTCGAGGTGCCGTTGTAAAGCGGCATTGGCTATCAATCCATTCTTGATATGCTCTGTTGTTGTAGAAAGGCGGGGTGATGGTATTCCTTTGTCTGTCCTTGCAGGATTGTGAAGAGCAGACGATGGACCGAAGCTGTTGGTTGTGCCAGCATCATCGACGGATATGAAGTTGGCAATATTTAGCTCATCGTCTGATGACACTATTGGTGTGGTGTCACTTCTATCGATAGGTTGTATTGTGACCGTACGCGATAAAGCCTCTTCAGCTGGGTCAGTAGTAGAGTCTAGCAAGTTGACAGCCCCATCTTCATCGACAGCTGCATTGAGTAGTTTCTCCCGCTCCTCCGGACTACTTCTCTTGAGAGTCAAGAGGAACACTTTAAGAGTTGCCAGGTCCCGTTGCAGTTTACCAATTTGCGAAAAGGTAGGCCTGTCACTTATTAGACGCATCAACTTGATATAGTATGACATACCTTTTCCGCGGAGTCTCTCTTCGATAGATACATTCGCGTTTCTGACTGGCACAATTTCCACACTCAGGCTTCGCAGCATCGCAACGGATCTTCTTAGTCCGACAGGCCGTACACGCTGTTGCTAAAGACTTGGGTTGCCGCTGACTGCCTCTGCCGTTAGCAACCATTATCACATCATTGTCCCGAGAAGACATGATGCAGAGTCTAGAAAAACAGTGGAGCGATAATGATATGACATGTATGATATGATTGTTGCCAGAGGGCCTATCTTGGACGCAGAGTTGAAGCAAACCTGGGGTTTGTAAGCCGGAGGAGAAAGCTCCGAGTGGAATGTGGAGTCTTGTCTTTACCGACGTAACCGAGCCATCACTCGGAGAATTAGTCTCCGCGACGTCTTTTTGATTCTCCACTATCAGCCACATGCTGGGAGAACAAGACCAATTGAAAGCACTTGCACAGTGGCTTGGTCGTCAACTCGGAGGATGAATCCCCGCGTTTTGAGTGGCGTTCTGACGACAGTACTATTCTTTGAGGCATTGAGATAGTTTATATAAACTCTTCATTATGGCCTATTCACAATACTTTTAACTTTTCAATCACACACCATATTCTAGGTATTATATTTATCCCAATTCCCCACCAAAGTCGTCCCGCTACCATGTCCCTTCCAAAGCAAGTCGATGTTCTTGTTGTAGGCAGTGGCAATGCTGGATTTGCAGCAGCTCTCTCAGCAGCTCAGAACGGTGCAGGAAGCGTTCTTCTGATTGACAAGTGCCCCGAGAACTGGGTCGGCGGAAACTCTTATTTCACTGCCGGCGCCTATCGAATCGCCCATGGCGGACTCCAAGACGTCCTGCCAATCGTCAACAACGTCTCCAGGGAACAAGCCGAGAAGATCGATCTTGCTCCATATACTGAGAAGGACTTCCAAAGCGATATGGATAGAGTCTGCATGGGTCGCTCAGACCCTGAACTCTCGAAGAGCCTTATCCAAAACTCCAATGCTACCATCAAGTGGCTTGCTGCGAATGGAATACGATTCCAACTTTCCTTCAACAGGCAAGCTTATGAGGTTGATGGGAGGATCAAGTTCTGGGGCGGCATGTGCATCAAGACCGAGGATGGAGGCAAGGGTCTCATTCAGGACTATCTTGCTGCCATCAAGAGGCACAATGTTCAAGTTTCTTGGTCAACTGGCCTTACGGGACTGAGGAAGCATTCCTCTGATGACGGCTACGACGTCCAAGTGTCTCTTAATGGTGCCAAACGAACACTGAGTGCTAGTGCTGTCATTTTAGCTGCTGGCGGCTTCGAGTCGAATCCTCAGATGCGAAGTCAGTTCCTTGGACCTGGCTGGGACCTGGCCATGGTCAGAGGGACACCTTACAACACTGGTGATGTTTTGGGACTGGCAATCCAACAACTTGGAGCGCAAGCTGTGGGCAACTGGTCTGGCTGCCACTCTGTTGCCTGGGATGCCAACGCTAACCCCAACACGGGCGATCGAGAAGCCTCCAATGAGTACACCAAGTCAGGATACCCTCTCGGCCTCATGCTCAACGTCGATGGGGAGAGATTCGTTGATGAAGGTGTCGATCTTCGAAACTACACCTATGCCAAGTTCGGTCGGGCCATCCTCCAACAACCCGAGCACCTCGCTTTCCAAGTCTGGGACTCCAGAACAAGCTGTTGGCTGCGGGGAGAAGAGTACCGCGAGGAACGTGTTGAGCGGATCACTGCCAATACTCTGGAGGAGCTGGCCGATAAGTGCGCAAAAGGTGGTCTCCGAAACAAGGCTGCCTTTATTGACACTGTTCGTGAATACAACGAAGCGGTCTATGCTCACCGTCGCGAGAACCCCAATGTGAAGTGGGATCCTGCCACCAGAGATGGACTATCAACACAGTCTTCCTCGAAGAAGCTTGCTTTGGCAAAGTCCAACTGGGCTCTACCCTTGGACAAGGGACCTTATGTGGCTGTCAAGGTCACATGCGGCGTCACTTTCACATTTGGTGGTGTCAAGGTTGACCCTCAAACTGCTCAGTTGATCCATGGTTCAACTGACAGTCCAGTGCCAAACATTTATGTTGCGGGAGAGATGGTGGGGGGCCTATTCTACTCGAATTACCCTGGCGGAAGTGGCCTGACTTCAGGAGCTGTTTTTGGAGTCAAGGCTGGAAAGGAGGCTGCGAGATCTGTAGCGGGCGGCCGATCAATCTCAAGTCGCCTATAGACTAGTCTTGTGAAGTATGTATTTTATTAAGAGAAATCTTGGAATTCCAAATGCCTTTATTATTTCCTACACAGGTTTAACGAAAAATGCACAACATGCCTCTCATGATGAGTTGACAACGTATCAATAACGGCGAGTATTGCTAAGAACAGCTATTTACATCAAGTGAGCTCGTGGCTAAGGTCGTAGAGACCTGATCTTATGAGACCTTGCAAAGTGTCTACCTACACAATCAGAAAGCTCACTTCCGGACTTCTCAGGATCTCCAACCAGTTCAGCCCATCGGGAGCGTTAGCCCGCTGCCTCCAGATAAGATCAAGAGTGTCCATTGCTGTATACAGAAAACCCCAGGGAAACAGGCGTGACTGTCTTTTCATTCTATCCATTATCCACGCTTGCTGACTGGGATCACTCGTTTGAGCTCCCGCAATGAACGTTGGCCAAAAAGATGTCTTGAAGTTGGGGTCCTCATCAGTAATGTGACGGAGGTGGAAAATGAGCCCGTGTTCAAGATCCTGTTCTGTACTTTCTGGTAGAAAGCTCCTGACTGAAGGAACGGCGTACATGATGTATAGACAGCACGCCAACTGATGTGTATATCCTGTGTGTATCCGGCTTGAAATGTCAGTGACCTGCCGACCAAGAGGCACTTGCTGGATATCCTGAGACCATGATTCAACGTTGAAAGTCATGGCGTCGGTGAATAATTCAAGGCCTTTTGCAGCGGTTCCATCCACATCATTGTTATTGGCCGACTGCCGCTGCAAGATGATTGCAGTAGACCAAAGAATCTGGAGGATTTCAGCAGGGCAGCAAATAAAACTGTTCCGGGCGGCATAGTGAATAGCGGATGACGCGATTGTAGTATTGAGTGCAAGAGAAGACTGTGGAATCTGGTCCATGAATGTCAAGGCAAACACATAAAAGCTGATGCATCAGTTAGCATTTCGTTGTCTCGAGGAACAAGGACAAAGCTTACATGTAACAATCCGATATGACAAAGTCCTTGAGCATCTCGCTCACGCTAGTAGCCGGCTGAGCATAGCTTAGTAGCCAGCCTATTCCATCGAGATGTGCCTTGGAGCCATGTTTCCCCGCGTCTATCATGTCGGCGGTGACAAGAAGCATGGCAGCTGTCAGTACCATATCACGTCCATGGGTTTCCAGATCTTCAAATGCCATGCGGAGAAGGTAAAGGGCCTTTTGTTTAGCCGCCAATGCATCAAGCATAGCTCTCCGAGATGGATCCCAGTTATTGGTGTGATTTTGTGTTACCAGCGACTTGTCGGTGTCTGGCCTTAGAACATTGGACATGTGTAGAGCTGCGGCAGTTATCATCGTGTATTGCAGGACTGGGCTGCAGAACCCCATTGGTAACAATCTTGGGAATGGATTGTGGCCTGGTAGGTCTATCGCTACAAGCTGAGGACAAAGACCATTGGCAACTGATTACTCATTGTCAGCAAAAGGCAAACAGAGACAGACAGGAGACGACAAACAATACGATAAATAATAACGATCGCTTGAGCTCATGTCGCTGAACAGAGGGTCGGTCAAGTTGCCGGAAAGTTGTATGCTATCATTAAAATTCAAGCCTAGACAAGAGTTGCTGCTCATGCTTTGATTGGAAGTGTTTGTAGTCAGTCTCCTCGCATCTGCGTCTGTCTGACTTGATGATGCCTGCTCTTGGTCGTGTAGGGGTAGCTTTTTGCCAGATAACTTTCCGCGGCTGGCTATAGAATCCGTCCATCTCCACAGTGTACCATATCCAAGACATTCCTTGCCTAATGATATGCACTTGTGACAAAAGGGAACCGATCCGTCACAGCGGAATCTTTTTCGCCGACAGTTGTGACATCCATTTGGGTTTGTGCGCTGCGAACCCATGCAGATTTACGTTGAGCATAGACACAAGCTTGTAACAATGATTTGGCTGTAGCTGGGTGAGTCTAGGATCGAGTAAGCTCCAGGAATAAAGAGGAAGAGGGAGAGACATCTCCAGTTTGAAGCCGATCGAATCTTCTCCGTAAGAGCCCCGATTTTCCATAGTGGGGGGAATGCTTGATCCAGTATCATTGGGCTGACGGATATAACAGCTAGAATATGTTAAACCCACCCCCGAAGATCCATTGGAATGTTGGAATGTCATCACTACATACAGGTTTAACAAAACATTTTTACAATTAGTGTGATACCCTAAAAATATTATGCGGCTTTATTTATTGACATATATACTCCTATGAGATCGCGATATGATTCCAGAGAGGAGTTTCTGATCTCTTGGTCCCGTTTCGTTGAGAATTCTCTAATTCGAACTCCGCGCCACTCTCAGTTGTCCAGTTCAAACATCCTGAGCCCCTTCAAATTCCTTCTGAAACTCTGCAGCACTCTTCACATGACCCCTAGAAGGGACAATCTTATCCATGATGACCCGGTGAAGCTCCTCATCCCCATCAGCACAGGCGTCGCTGATGACTGTTGTTGCAAATTCAGCATCCGTTGCTGTGACTGCCGTTCTCAGAACACAGCCAGAAGTGCTCAAACCACTGAGAACAAGAGACTTGATGCCCCTATTATTCAAGTAATCAAGCAAGCCTGGGGACTTGAGCGCCGAGATATGGCCCGGCACACGGTGAAAGGTGAGCTCGTCTTTGTCATCAGCCCGAAGTTCAGCTGGTTCGGGTTCCTCTAGGGTCTTCATGACCTGCAAGAGCCCTTGGAAGCGATCGACGCCTTTGCAGGCTGGGAAAGGAGTGCCATTTGAGTCGATAAGGCAGTGGACAACCGTGATGTTGTGAGCCTTGGCCCAGTTTCTGAGTTCAACTGCGACCTTCAACGCTGGTTCAGCAGTTGGACCGGCAACCTTCTCTATGAACAGGGTGTACCAATCAAGGAGGAGAAGAGCTGTTTCAGATGGCCCGTAGGCGATAGGGGAAGATGGGTCGACTGAAGTGGTAGACATGGCGATGATTTTAAAGCTAATTGCTGAATCCTCAGTTTGATACAAAAATATGATTAACCAGCGGTAGAATCTAACTCTTATATAGCCCTCTGAAATTATGAGATCGACACTTCAGGACGATCAATGGACTTGAATATGGCTTCCTCGGCGATACGTCTAGTTAACCCCGTCTGGCGTTATGAGGTTATCCCCAGTCGGTGCCGATTCGGCAAGTCATTTCCTCGCTCCACTACAGGGTACCCAATATGTTGACGTTCGAGTGGCCACTTATCAAAGCCTTGAATTGAGCGCGCGTTCAAGCCAAAGCTTGAGTTTGGAAGGCCATTAAGCACGATGGCGGTGCCGCATTGGGGGCAGAACTTGTGGCGGAGTTTGCCCTTGCCAAAAGTGTGGTGCGTCAAATCTTCAATTGATCCCTTGACCATCTTGAGATCATTGAGAACACCAGGGAAGAGCAGCAGGTATCATTTCCATACCCTGACAGACTTGATCTCTGGGAGGCCAAATCTAAAGATAAACGCACCGCAGTAGCAAGTGACACAGTACGTTATGTTTTGGTACTTGTGGTCAGCTATATCAGTTACATTGGGTTGCGATTGGCGCACGAGATGGGACAGCAATGAAATTAGAGAAAATAGTAATGATACTTTAACATATCAGTTGTGCTTAATAACAATAATATAGAAACCTTTATTAATTTTTTCCCTCTGTTCAGCTGCTGGCTACGTAAAATCTGTCGAGGAGGATCTAACCTTGCAGGAGAAGGTTCATCTGAATCCCGCTGCGAAATACAGCTTAAAATTCGCGCTGCAGTCTCCGCCCCAGTTGTCTGGCCCTTGAACATCCCCCACTGTGGATACCATTGTCAAGTAGAGCATCCACAGCAATTATTTCCTCATCCAAAGAGTTCCAGTGTCAGGCCATCCTCGTTCCGCACATAGACCACTTTTCTGCCAGCATTAGGGCCTTGCTCTAATACTTGCGGTGCAGTAAGCTGACTCCAGGCGGCTTCGTCACTCTCTAGAGCATGTAGAGTTTCCTCTAAACTTTCAACTGTCAGACACAGATGCCAGCTGCCTAAATCCCAGCTATAAGGCTTAAGTTCCTGTTGCTCGGCCTTTGGTGGCGATGAGTACTCTAGGAGCTCAATAACATGTCCTCCTGGAAGCTCAACTAAAGCGATATCAATCTCTGCCTCTTGATGTCCAACGACTGTTGAGATTGGGGGGCAGAGATGAGCAGTGCGTAAAATTCGAAGGTTGAAGATATTTTGGAATACGTGAATAGCACGTGAGAGCGACCGCACAGTGATTCCAGTATGTGGTGCTTGTAAAACTTTTACAGGACTTGTAGATGCCATAACAATGGGAATGCCAGTTGGTGGAAGTACGATGTTTTTTATCTGAGGATGGGGTAAGCTGTATGCTGATTTTTATACTCCGTACATTGATTTATAATTCAATTGCAGATGCAGTAAAGATTAGCGTTGTCAGTCGGCACAATATTAACCCTAATTAAAGAGAAGAGTGGACCCGGGTGATGGGCGGTTCAGGGTAGTTGAGTTGGACTAGGGTTTAAATCACATCGAGTCTGGCTAGATGTAATAGAGCTTGGACATTATGTCGAGGTTTCTGTTTTTGTTACCGCTGCGCTGTTGATAAGGTAGTATACTTCTTCTCTTAAAAATGGATGAGAAGTCATTGTTGTGTAAGGTTGACATCTGCTTCTTGCGCACTGGTATCTTGCTTTGGAGCCGCGCTCTTGATAATGGCGAGAAGGTAATACCTGGCGCGGAGACCGTCCTGTGCTACACTGAGGAGTTTGGTGAGCCCTTGCTGCTTCATTAATGAAAATTACTGAATAGCATGATAGGCGGAAGTCGTTTGAGACAATATCCCCTCTGGCACCCTATCGTATTCATTAAGCAAGTCAATGGGGGCAAGCATGATGCTTCAATCGACTTCCGCCTATCATGCTACTTAATGATCATCATTGCAGTTAGTAAAGTCGAAAAAAGCGATTTGTTCAACCTGTGTGGAGTCTGCGTAAGAAAAGAAACCCCAATGAGCATCCCATCCCAAATCCTCGGTTACATTGGTAAGATGCCCAGCAACAGGGATCTTTGAAGTTCAGATGATAAGGCGCATTGAAAAGGTACAAGCGTCGCTCCCAGTCTCATGCATCCAGGGTCAATGCGCAAGGGACAGATCTTGGGAGAATTAAGCGAAGCAAACTGTTCAAAAAGATGCTAGCGATGCTGCCACCGAGTAAATTCCGCAACTCGGGAATAGCCCGTCTCTTCAATGATCCATGATAAACGCCAAGGCTCAAGAGCGGAATTAAGAACAGACTCAGCTGTGGCTTGGAAGCGGCCTTTCGAGAATCATGATCTTTGACAGCGAGTCAAGACCCAAATGCCGACGCAGTAAGCCCCCTTTTTCGTAAAGGGTGGAAATTAGACAGCCTAAGCTTGCTTCAGCCCTTTATCAGTCAAGTACCAAGGAAGCATGTCTTTGTTCCAGATGATTTGTCGAACAGATAACTACCAAAACTCTCAAACGAGGCTTGTCACCAACAGCCCGCTGCAGCCAGTAGCATGGCCACTACCCCGACAAGCGTAAACTCAAAATTGGCGAGTAATCAGCAGCGGTCGAGTTATCTATTGGAACTAAGACGAGATAACGATAAGTAGTGCTTCTTTGGGCATGGTCGTATCCGGGGAAAGCTATCATGGCTGCATCGAACGAGTCAGTTGTTTTGCAGACAGGTTCAGCTCCCGTCATCGCTGCCATTCAAAATGCAGATCCCATCCTGCCCGCAAGATATTCCCGCCCCCATTCTTGCTACAGCAAAAATTCTCGACTGTTGTTTCCCATTATTCTGCACAATCTCTATGAATTGGCGCTGTAATAGCGCCTGCTCACATCATGGCTGGACTCCAACCTAATATTTGGGCTGGTGTTGCGATCCCATGGCTCGCGGCTTTGACGTCCCTCATTCTTCGTGTCTGCGCCCGGCGCATGACTAAGATGAGCTGGTGGTTTGATGATTACTTCACCATCCTGGCCTTTCTCTTCGCGACGGGGTATTGTGGTATCATGGTTGAATGTCAGTGGCAATTCCCGTCTTGTCCATGGGTACGAGGCTTACAGCCATACAGGGACGCTTCATGCATATCTCGGAGTGAACATGCCAGACTCAATGCCTACCGATGAACGTGAGGCAATTCTACAGCGAGCACGCTTTCTGGCCTACTTCAACTCCCTCTGCTACGCGTCATCAATCGCTTGTTCCAAGCTCGCGATTTTATGTCTGTATTGGCGCTTGTTTCGCATTTCATCCATCCGCATTCCAATCATGGTGATGCTAGTCATGGTCGTCATCTGGATTATCCTCCGAACATTCATGCTCACATTCCGTTGCGTCCCTGTCCAGTCCCTCTGGGACTACACTATTACAGACAAGGTCTGTAACATCAATAGCGACCAGTTCTTCCTGGGAACCATCACGACTCATTTTATCATGGATATCATTATCTTGGTCTTGCCTATTATTGAAGTCTTTAGACTCAGGCTTCAAATGGGTCAAAAGCTGGCGATCGGTGCTCTATTCCTTCTCGGTACCATGTAAGATTCCACATCCTCCCACTGACATCATCTCAAATTGTTCGACTGACCTAGTCCAGTGTATGTATTGCATCAATGTTTGTGCTCGTCGTCCTTGTTAACTACCCCGATAATACAACACAAATGCCTCACGACTATGCCATGTTCTGTATTCTGGGGTCTGTTGAAGTCAATATCGCCATTGTCTCTGGTCAGTACAAGTCTTTGTGCACCATCCGGTTCAAATGCTAACTAGCTATCACAGCATGCTTCCCTCTTCTTCGTCCAATCTTTGTCCATATTCTCCCTTCCAGTTTCCTCAGTTCATATGGGAAAAGCAGCCAGCCTATCAGCCGACCGAGCAATGCCATCAAGCTTACGACACTTATTCGGACAAACAAGGACAGGGAAGCCGATGAAACAAGCTCAACGCATCAATTGGCTGATGTTGAGAACGGACTGCATTATCACTCTGGTGACATGCAACGGACCGAAGGAGTGCATACAATGATCTCGAGCGAACAATCGGGTTCTGGTCCGGAAGTAGACAGAGCGGGAATCTACGTGCGAAATGACACGGTTGTGGAGATTAAGCAAGTTGAAAACAAAGGCTTTTATCGTCTTGAGTAATTTACATAGAGAATCAATAGGCTTTACGGATACAAGACACCATTTTGGGGGGAAATGACATCATATTCTACCAAACCGTCTTAAAGATCACCTGCTGTTTGATTCCGGTACTGCGTGAAGGGAGCAGGGGTCAACAGCCCGTGCTACTGAGCTAATGACCTTGATGTCAATGGTGGCCCATTATCCCACGGCACTTCAACACTCCCAGTGGGCCCGAGGCATTGCGGCATACGTACTCTTAAAAAGCCTACGGCCGCTCGGATGGGCACAGCCTCTCAATTCGGAGGCCGTTGAGTGAACATTGGCGACCGTATCATGATTATACTTTCTAGAAATATTAAAATAAAATTATACGGGTACTGTTCGTGCGCTGACTTATGGCATGAGACCTTGAATTAAACTCTGTTGTATGGCCGAAAGTCCCGGATACTACGTCGGTAGTTCCCACGGCGCCCTGAAAATCCCTTCTGATCGGCATGTACTACGTAGTCAACCGTGCGTTCGTGCCGGAATTTTTAAATGACAAAGTCACACTGCATCATTCTCTCGACCTGCTGATTCGCTATGCTCGTGCTGACGTGCAGTGGAAGCTTTGAACTAAGGCTAAGGACACAAGGGAGGAGGTAAGCAATCAGCCGCACGTTCAGTACTTAAGCCTCCTCCCCTCCGTCTCCGTCTTCTCTCGGAACTCCTCATTCACCTTCGATTCATTGACAAGATGAAGTTGAATAATTTCCTCCCTTTCTTTGCCTGCTTGGCAAGCCATGGTGTCCTCGCTACACCCAAGCAGGAAACTATTGAGGTCGATGTAGCCATTGTCGGCGGTGGCGCAACTGGTGCTTACGCTGCAGTCAGGCTGCGAGAGGATTACGGCAAGAAGGTCGTGGTCATTGAGAAGCAGAACAGACTCGTGAGTTACCTTGCTCAAGAGAGAAATCCGACTTCTGACGCGTTCTTAGGGCGGTCATGTCCACGCTTACAAGGCGAGCGCCAACGCGACACCGATCAATTACGGAGTCCAAGCGTACCTCGACCGAAAAACAACCAAGGCTTTCTTCAAGCGATTCAATGTCGGACTCGTTTCCCCCAATCTGGTCAGCGCCGCCGAGGGCTTACTCGCCACCAAGGACGTTGATTTCAGCACCGGAAAGAAGGTTGATCCCGACTACGGCACTATCAACTCCACTGTCGCCCTGGCCACATATGCTGCGTTGGCCATCAAGTATCAGCCCTGGTTCGAAAACGGCTACTTCAAGAAGGGAGAAGTCCCCGAAGACCTTCTTCTTCCCTTCGGCGAGTTTCTTGAAAAGTACCAGCTTGGAAGTGCCCTTTCCATCCTGCGAACTCTTATCTGGCTTTCCGACGCAACTCATACCCCGACTTGGAATGTCATGGCTGTTGTTGGAGAGCCTCAGCTTGCGGCCTTCGGATTCGGTCTTACTGGCCCTTCATTCAAGTATCCATCGACAGGCTCCACCTTGACACTCTACGACAACGTCTATAACTTGATAAAGGATGACGTTCTTCTTGAAAGCACAGTTGCCTGGAGCAAGCGAACTTCCCAGGGCTCAGAGCTCGTCGTGCAGACACCCTCTGGCAAAAAGACCATCAAGGCCAAGAAGGTCCTCTTCGCAGCAACTCCATCACCAGATAACGTCGGTACTTGGGACCTCGATACCAAAGAGAAGTCGCTCTTCTCCAAGTTCTCCTGGGAGACGCTGTACGTTGGCGTCGTCGGCAAGACAAGCCTGCCCAAGACCGTCTCGGGCATTACCAACACCGCTGACAACGCCACCAACTTCTACCTTCCTCGGGGTGACTTTGTCGACGCCTACTCTCGTTCGGGTGAGCAGGACCTTTGGACAACTCGTGTCCTTGGTACGGCCAGCCTGACAGCTCAAAAGGCCAAGGCTCTGATCAAGCAGGTGTTCACCAACATCGACAAAGCTGGAACTTACGATGTGACCACTCCTGATATTCTTGCTTTTGCATCTCACGGGTTGACTGTTCCCAAGGTCTGTTCTCAGGAGCTTGAGGGCGGCTTCTACAATAAGATTTATGCCCTTCAGGGCCAGCGTAACACTTTCTGGACTGGCCTGACTTGGGCTCCTGACTACACTCCTATTCTTTGGGACTTTACTGAGAAGCTATTTCCCCAGATTCTGTCTGGTCTTTGAGCATGGCTACTTAACTAGCGATGGAGGAGAGACTTTGAGAAATGTGGTATATGCGTGTTTTGTTATAATACAGCTAGCTTAGAGTTCTATTCACTATAATGCATATTTTATGCAGACCATCGATATGGCTTTATAAGATATCTCGCGTCCTTTTACTCCTGCTATCTATCCCAGTACTAACTTTAAGCCTGTATGTGTTTATTAGTGTTCTTTACCTTTGTGCGTTGTGGGCTAAAGCCTCTTTTAACTACTAACAACCTTATCACAGCTAACTTTAAGTAGTACAGCTTAATTACTATTGTATAGCTAACCACATAACCTGAAAGTCGGATTATATAAAATACATATCTAATGGTTACGTTACCTACATGCTTCACGTTCTCGCGCTAAATATATATACACAGAGATATACCCTGGACTACTAACTAACACAGTAATTAAAAACAGATTATATACATTATGTATAAGGTGCCTGAAAAGTAAACAATTATGCAATTTCATTGTAGCGGCCTCGAGAACATAAGTCGATTTTAAGCTTTTTGGACGGTAAGTGACAATTGTTAAAGCAGATTTCGCCCTCACTACTGATTTATTTTCACTTCTATCCTACATAATGAAAAAGGTTAGCATATACTAATTATTTTACTAATAACTTTGCTATCGCTATTCAGAATTTTGCAGGGGGGAGCTAGGATAAAGTTAGCAGATAGTGTTTGCATTACGCGCTCTTACATGTGAAGTTATCATTAAGAGATCCAGCGTTGAATCCATTATTAGATCGACGGCATGACTGACGACGAAAGCGTTAGGGGGTTTAAACGCTATGACCAGTAACAACAGCCTAAAACGGAGCTACCGTATTTGGATGCCGCATATGCAAGGGACATTGCTCCACCACAGGCAATCGACTGGTCTAGAAACCAGTGTAGGATTTATACGAGCCCGCTAAGTGGACTTTGAGTCATGTTACCGAGATTAGAGTTCAATGGAAGGATGTTCTATCAATTGCTATAAATAAGCATAATATGTGTTAAGGAACGTAGAACAGCCAATTGTCTGTTCTTGGGTTCCTTCATCTCAACATCTTAGGAGCTTCAAGTCAAAATGAAGTTCCAGACTGTCTTTACACTAGGTACACTGGCAGCACTCAATTGAGGTTATCTCTGCTGACAATTACTATAGCGTTATTCGCAACATGCGATGCTTTCACAGTGACCATCCTCGCAGATACCAATCGCGACGGAAAAGTCGACAAAAAAGACATTGATGGCAAATCTTCATGGACCGGTACTCGAGGCGCCTTAATCTTACCGAACATCGGCGACACTGGCCGTCGTTGTGCTAAGAAATGGGGACCTAGTGTCGACATCATCCCGAGCAATGAGACTTATTTGGACTTGTACAACGATGCGACAGATGACATCCAACGTAACTCAAAATATGTTGCGCTGCTCAAAACGCTTCCCATATCCGGATTGAGTCCATTTGCCAAGGGCTCTATCCAAGTCACCGACAGAGCAGCCGCAGCAAAAGTTCGTGTCTTCACAAAGAAAGGCAACAAGTGGATCTACGTATCAAGCGATTATGTGTTCTCGGCCAAGGAGCTATCATCAGGCCTCGAACTGGGTATTGATGCCCGCGACGTCCGCCGGCCCAAGGGCTGGGATAGGCCATGCAAGGATACATTTCACAGTCACTGATGGCAAGACAAAAGCAACCGATACTGTCGCTGTCCGAGTTGCCCCTGTACTGACTCATCACCACGGGCAGGTGGCCCAGCGCATTTTTTCAACCGGCGTGAACGAGCCTGGCTCGAACCCGCAGCAGCAGCAGTTTGTGGATGATATCAAGCGCAACGTCGCTAGTTCTGGTATCATAGACCCCATCTTCCTCTTCGACAACCAAGATATCTGGACACAAGACTTTTTCGAGCCCGCTTACTCTAGCATGCCTGGCCCGAACGGCCCGATTACTATTCGAATCATGATCCGATCAGTCCAGAGCTCCCGTAGATCCGGCCGCGATGCGTTCCATGAGCTCCGAAACGACAAGGTCGGCGCAGTCCAGCATCCAGGTAACGGCGATACTATTGACTCTACTGGTAATCTGGAGACAATTCCTCCCTATAAGCACAATGGAAAGTCGTTCCCTCAGGGCAGAACGATCATGGGGGCTTGGGACGGAAGAGCTCCTCTCATGGTTGACTTTCTCAAGGCCCAAGAGGTTCAAGAACCCCTTATCCTCGACACAAGCTGGTTGTACGTTGGCCATGTAGACGAGTTTCTCCAGTTCTTACCTTCATACAATGAGCACGGGTGGATCATTATGGTTGCAGATCCGCTCAAGGGCCTTGATCTACTGAAGAAGGCGTCCAAGGCGGGTCATGGAAGTGTCAAGGCTGTTTCCCGCTCACTTCAAGTGGATGAGAAGAAGCAGGAGCTATGTCTTCCAAGGCAGACTATCCAAGAGGCTCTCAAGTTCAAGAACTTTGACGACATACAGAAAGAATCTGCTCAACGCATTGAAGCCAATCTCAACATCCTCAAACGAGAGACTGGAATCACTGACAAGGATATCTTTCGAGTTCCCATGCCTTTCTACTATGCCGAGTCGGATAGCTGGTTATGCCCCGGACAGAAGCCATCGGACTCAAATGCAGAGGAAGATTCCTCTAAAACACCCCAAAAGACCTCAAGAAAGACCGGCATCACCATGGAAGGCGCTATGGGACCTATCTACAAGGCTAAGTCGATCGTGGAGGCCGGTACTCCAAAGAACTCACTACATCGACGGGCGGTTGATACAGCTACCCAGGTCCTGGCTCTTTGGCCGGGTACCGTCAATGGCCTGGTTCTGCCGGACCAAAAGGTCCTTGCACCTAAGCCTTGGGGTCCTGTGATCAACAAGCAGGACATCTTTGCGGATGCTGTATCTAAGGTGTATGCTAGCGCTGGGTACAATATTACTTATCAGGATGATTGGTTCTCTCACTTCAAGATGCAAGGGGACGTTCACTGTGGCAGTAACTCCTGGAGGTCTATAGATATCAAGTTTTAGGAAGTATTTTACTTGAATACTGAATGGGCATTTCTTTTTTTCTTATCAGATATTGGAGTAAAGTTGTAGACTGTTGACCTAGCATACCACTCCATCCCTTGAGAAATTGTAGTAACCATGCAAGCCACCAACTTAAGCATAATGCTCTGCTGTGGTAGAGTCTTCCTTAGTAAGGCCAACCTTTGACCCAGGAATGGCTTCTGTGAGGCCCATGGAAGATGCGATCTCCATCAGCCTTGCCTTCTCCTCATGGGAAGTAGTGTCGCCAAATACGAGATCCATATCCTCTAGACTCTTTCCACGAGTCTCAGGTACGAAGAAGAAGGTAAATAGGAAGGCAAGAAGGCAAAAGGCGGCAAAGAAGATATAGGTACCCCAGCCAAGGTTGGCAAGCATGTCAGGTGTCACAAGCCCGATGATGAAGTTGCACATCCAGGTAGCGCTAGTGGTGATGGCCATAGCCTTGGACCGATTGCCGAGGTTAAAGATTTCAGAGGGTAGAACCCAGCCGATTGGCGCGAAGGAAAACGAGAAGTTGACGTCGTAGATGTAGATGAAGACGATACCAACCCAGCCAGCAGCCTTATTGTCAGCGAGACCTGAGCCGAAGCCTCCGATGATGCCACCGACAATAACGAGGGAGATGAAGGTTCCAGCTGCGCCACACATGAGTAACGGACGACGACCAAGCTTGTCAATCAAGAAGAGGGCGGGTAGTGTTGAAAGTGTGTTGACAATGCCATATACACCAGTCGCCAAAAGACCAGAAGTATTCCCAGAGAGTCCCAACTGCGCAAACATGGTTGGTGCGTAGTAGATGATGGCATTGCAACCCATGAACTGCTGGAAAAACATAATACAGCAGCCAATGGCGAGGCGCTTGAAGGCAGGCCACGTTGACACAAGAGCAACATGCTGAGCAGCGAAAAGGGAAAGGCCCCTCTTCCCAGGAAATTTCTCCGTTGATACAGACTCATCAAAGAGGACCTCGGTCTTGATAGCCAGATACTCAGCTCTGATAGATTCCGAATCAACATGAACCTGACGGAGTTGAGCGAGAGCTGCAAGGGCCTGGTCTTCCTTGTGACGCAGGAGATAAAAGCGCGGGGACTCAGGGATGAAGATCATGCCAATTCCCAGAACAAGCGCAGGGAAGATCTGGAGCGCAAAGGGGACTCGCCAAGCAGCTTCAGATTGGCCTGTGCATCCGTTGGGGCCGACATCATATCGGGGATCGAACGTGCGTTTGTCGGAAGTACCACCTGAGTACGGTATATCGGGTGCACATCGATGGCCGCCGATGTACTGGGTTCCATACTCTAGCCAGTAGCTTACGAGGATGCCGAGGGTGATGCTCAGTTGCTGCAGAACAACGAGGGTGCCTCTGATGCCGGGGCTTGACACCTCAGACATATACATGGGCACAATCATCGTCAACATGCCAACTGCGAGACCAGCGACAGCACGGCCTGATTTTGATGTTAGAAAGTATCACCTGAGGGTCATACAGTGTTGCTACTCACCAGCGAAAAGCATAGGGACAGAGTCAGCGCCAGCCTGGAAAGCCGAGCCTATGGTAAACACAATAACAGCTAGGAGGATCGAGCCCTTTCTACCAATGTAGTCGGCAATGGGGCCGTTGATGAGAGATCCAAACCACGCGCACAGAAGCAAGGTTGAGACGAACCAACCCTTGAAGCCACTGTCCAGGTAGATTCGTGGAAAGTCAGCAGCGAACGACTCCATGGTCAGCACGCCCGACACAACACCTTGATCATAGCCGAAGAGGAAGCCACCAAGACTGGCAAACTAAGTACACAGCGTCAGCTCAGGAAAGGATATCAAAAAGAGGTAGCATACCATAGAAAGTCCAAGAATGTAAGGGTTTTCACGCAACTGGCACCAGACACCCTTCTTGGGTACTGCAGCAAGCTGCTGCTCGTTGGGAGTTTGTCCTCCAGCCATATTGAAACACGATGGTAAAGGTGATGTTTAGGTCGAAATTGAATCTGGGGATTGAACTGGGGAAAGAAACATTTGTGGAGGTTTTCTGGGGTTCTTATATTCGTATAGGATCAGCATAAGGTGACCAAGTTTTGCTCCGCGTTTGACTTGAACCCCACAGAATACTGGAGATGGATACTACGTAGGACTTCTTCTCGTTGGGTCCGGCCGACTCCACTCCGAGCCAATCACGTCACTAGTCGGGCTACTGTATCCCGTGGGGAATTGGAGCTGTCGATTCATGACTCAAAAAGGGCCGAAGAGATTAGGTCAAGGTTAAAGAGCTCTGAAAAGATCGCCATTTCGGATCTGGTAATCAATCCTCTTGAAATGGACGGTGATTTGGTCAAGACTGTAGGGAAGCTCATTGAGCGCGTTGAGCGTCTCTTGACCCGGCAGAAACTGTCAGCTCCAACACAAAGAATCTTGATTGCATTGGCTGGGGTACCAGGATCTGGCAAAACAACATTATCAGATGCTTTGATCAAAGAGCTAAAGAAGAACGGTATTTCCGACGTCGCAATCCTTCCCATGGTCAGTTATCAGTATATCCTCAAGTCCCCAACTCCAAGCAACACCTTCGTCACTAACATTCAGCTTCTCAGGATGGGTTTCATTATACCCGCACATCTCTCTCTTCCTTCCGCGACCCAGACGAAGCATTTCGAAGACGCGGTGCGCCTTTTACATTCGATGCCGCCGCCCTGTTAGATCTTGTAGTCCTACTCAGGAAAACACCTGTGACGACCCATAACGAGCCGCAAATCATCATAAAAGCGCCGGGGTTTGACCATGCGAAAAAGGATCCGATCCCCAACGCCATAAAGATCTTTTCTTGTGCCAAAGTTGTTATTATTGAGGGCAACTACGTCCTCTTGGACCAAGACCCTTGGAGCCGTATTTCCACGTTGGTGGATGACAAGTAAGTCTCGTCGACTACGTACCAAGTCTTTCCTTATTTTGGGCTAACTAGTATTCCAGATGGTTTGTCGATGTCCCAGTCGATATCGCTAGGGAACGACTGGCATCCCGACACCTCGGAGCCGGAATCGAGACGACGACAGAAGCAGCGATCAAGCGTGCCGATGAAAACGATATACCGAACGGAGAATACATAAGATCCCATCTACTCGAACCCAACGCACGTATCATAAACTGATGACCCCTGGCAAAGTGACCTACCACAAGTCCGTTCATTGCGGAAAGTTGGCCCAGTCCGGCCATCCAAGGACACTGGCAAACTCATCAGCAGAAGCTGCTGGCCACGTCGAAAAATCCATCAGCATAGGATCAAGCTGTACATTTGCCCAATCACCCGCTGTCAGCAGAGGGTCTGGCAAAATAACATCGATGATGTTGGCGCAGCGAGTCGCGAGCTCATTATCCGCAAAGACTCCTCTGAATATGTGACGGACCCTGTTGACGTCTTCCTGCCACTTGGGCATGTCTGGTGATTCTGAGTTACTAAGGATAGCAAGGATGATGACCAACGAAGCGTGGAATGTGAAATAGCTAGAAAAGTCAGCTTCGATCCTCAGACTTGTGCGTAATGACTTACATGGAGTACCAAGTCACAAGCCTGGTTATCTGTCTCTCCTTCGTATACTGATCAATCGACGCTATCGTCGCACTTGCAGCGCATACCGCAATGTTCATGCACCTTTCATCGACCTCATTGACTGGTACCGCCGTCATGCTAGAATTTCCCTTGCCAATTGCTCGCTTGAGAAAAAGCTGACGGAAGATGATGATCTTGAGGTTCCAGAAACGCCACCATAGACGTGACCTATTAAAGTAGAACGTGGGCTCAGCTGAAGGCACATGGTGATTTAGTTTTAAGTACTCTGGTAATATGCTGGACCACTTGTCCAATGTTGAATCCATGGATAGCGCGTCTTCCGGTGCGATACACGACGATGAGAGCAGACGATTGGAGATGTAGTTAGACTTGACGTGTAGGTCGCTCTGGTACTTCATGCCCGAGTACAGAGTTGGCCTGTTTACCTCTTCTGGAGGGGCTTTTGTTCCACTTGTTAGGTCCTTTGCACGCATCAGCAGAATATTCACCTTGTATCCGGCTATCGCCTACCTCATCATCAATATTAAGAACCTGTCTCACATCCATGGCATCCTCGCCCGGAAGAAGGATCGGCCTCCCAAAAGTAGTTGAAGCACCACTGTCGAACATATACAACCCCCACCAAACACGACGGCGCATCTCTCGCTGTAAAAGACTGATGTTCCACTCCGGCAGCTCTCTATGAAGACCCAAGCTCAGAGCCATCCGCGTCGCAAGCCCAAGAAAGTTAGATCCCGTGTTGGGCTTATTGCGCTTCTGGCTTAAATTGCTAAACAGAATAAGGGCTTGAACAAACGTCAAATCTGCGCTTGCGAACAAGCACTCAGCGTCGCCAAACGAGAGCGCGAGATGGTACAGCTCATCGTCGAGTTCAGCGTTGTCGTTTTCGAGACACCATGCTCCCAGTGCCATGATGGTATAGAGCAGCATCTGCCATGAGCGTCGCTTTGGTCGCTGTATAACCTCGTGAAGCTGGGCTCGGAAGGTAGGTTCGTGTACGAAAGGATAGCTGCGGTGGTAGACCTCAAAATAGCCATTCACCAATTGTTCGGTAACCTGTCTTGAGGTGACCGAATTAGATAGCTGGGAAGAAGACTCAACCCCAGGATAGGGTCGCATAACTTCAGGGCTACTACTCATGGAGGGCCTAGAATGACCAATCCAGAGAAGAAGTGATCTGAGAAAAAAGACACCAGCAGTCGGCCCTGGTGAGAGTTAGTTAATATGCTACCTATTCATGTCTGCGCCCACTGACTTACCTAGATATCCCGCTCCTCTCGGCTCAACGGATAGAGACGCCATCCCATCAGTCAACTCGTCGACGTCTTCCTGCCAATCAAAGCCATCGCTTTCTGCAGGCACGGCATCTGAAATGGCACTGGTGGCCTGAACTGGACTATCAGTCGATGAAGAATTTGTTGGTGGCGACAGAGATGTAGTTGGTTGGGATGCGTCTGCAGGAGCTTCAACGCCTCGCGATGCCAAGGCTTCATTGATATCAACATCTGGGAGAAGTTGTTGGAACAGGCGCTCCACATTTACGAGGCGCCTCTCAACTCTTGTCAGATGGCTAAAAGGAGGGGTCAGCTAAGTAGTTGCAAGGGTTCAGCCGAACAATTTACTCTCGTGTCAAAGGAGTTCTTTGTGTCCTCTCGCTATAACGGCACGGCCTCCCAGATCGCGCACAACTTATGCATCTTGGTCTTTCCTTCGAGCACTTTGTCTGTCAGCGGCTATGCTTCAGAAGACTGAGATGGTGACTAACCCTGAGCTTTTTACTCCGGCAATAGTCACACTTGCAATATGAAGTTAGCTTGCAGGTATTCATGGTCTGGTTTTAAAGAAGATTCTTACTGCTGGGATCTTTCCAAAGTGCGGCTTATTATCTGCCATACCTTTTTATTTTACATTAGTGTTAAAGAGCAAGGTTACCTTAGGAAAATTGACCTGCAGATAACACTATATTAGTTGCAGCTTTTCCCGGACCTGGAAAATCTTTATTCCTTCACTTAGTTTATTTACCAGCGTAATTAAGCCGCCCAGTTGCTCCCGAGATAGTAGCCGAGACATACATACTACTGACATAAAACCTTTCTTCCCACTAATTGTACAATAAGACTTATAGATCTGTATGCCCATTTAGTTACAGGGCTTTTTTAATCAAATGAAGTTAGTAATTAGATATTAGCTGGATTGGGTTGGCGTGGACTGGTTGAAGGAAAGAGGCTGTCATTAAGTGCCAATCGTTCGTGTTTATGTGGGTCTAACAGCTGCCTAAATCGGCAAACCGTCCATTAGTTTTTAACTAGTGCACAACCCTGCCATCTTCAGCTAACTTCTTATCCCGTAAATCCTGCTGGGGCAGGGAGAGCCAAGTTTCAGGTACTAGAGAAGTCAAGTTTAGTTAGGTTTGCACTCTATAATTATCTTTGAGAAGAAGTCAAGTGGGGGATAAGCTTGTAAGCTCTGCAGATGTCAGCTCGACTTCCCAGCCGCCTGGTGGTGAAGACTTGCTCTACTGCCTGCTAGTGAGGATTTGCTCATCTACCCTGCTGGTTGAGGGTCTCACCTGAATTAGGAAAGACGATACATGAAGGCTTTAAGTCAAAGTCACGGACTATGTATCTATATATGATAGCAAGAGGATTTATTTATAAGTTGAATCCGGCCAACAAGAACATACAGCTCACTACACTCGTTTAGCAGTTTTTTACTCATTTACTGTTTAACTCATTTATTTGTTACTTATTTCAATCGTTATCTTTACCTGGCGCCAAGTCATGCGCCCTCCATCCGTCTTCAGCGTGGGCACGGCTTTAGGCCTGGTGAGCAATGCTTTTGCTGCTCCTGGCTTTTTGCAGGAGACATGCCCCGATGGTGGTATTCAAGTGGTTGAAGTCCAGCCATATAAAGTTATTTACAATGGCCAGACCTCTACCACTGTAGTGACCCGTACTTACACCCAGTATGCGGGCTCGACTGGGGCACCTAACTCTAATGGTGCTGGCTCTTCGCTCCCCTCCAAAAGTCCCAGCAACTCGGGTCAGCCTGGTGGATCTGAACCAGACTGTGATGGTTGTGTAACCGTCAAAACTACAGCTTCAGTTACGTTCCGTACCACCATTCCACCTGATACTCTAGGTGGAGTTTCTACTGTCATTGCTGGCTACCCTCCCCCCGTTTGTCACGAGTGCATTACTATCACTATCACTGGCCCCATTGCATACGTCACTACTGTTCCCCCAGCCGCATCTGGTGGCAAGAGCACTGTTATTACTTACAACAGACCGGAGACCGTCACTGTAACCCCCCCTGTCTGCCACGAGTGTATCACTGTTACTACCACTGGTTCCACCGCATACATTACTACTATTCCACCAGCTTCATCTGGTGGTAGGAGTACTGTCGTGACCTGTAACGGACCCACGACTGTCACCGTGACGCCCACAGTTACTATCACCGGTAATGTCACAGAACCAACAACAATTCTCCCGTCGACTGGTACCCTACCATGCACGGCTACAGTTATTGTACCCCACCAAGTCTACACTACCCTGACCACAGAAGGGCCCATTCCAGGAACTACAACCTTGCCATTCCCTTCTGACTGTGGCGAGTCCTGTACCGCGACTGTCATTGTCACCGAAGTCATCAATCACACTACTCTCACTACAACAGGGCCTGTTGCTGGAACAACGACTCTATCAGTTCCCTCAGGCTGCTTGACCTGCACTGAGACTGTTATTATTACAAACACTCCTAGCTCTACTCACTGGGTCACTGTTACAACTACTGGTCCGATAGCTGGGACGACTACTCTGCCTGTTCCCTCAGGCTGCTTGACCTGCACTGAAACAGTAGTTATTACAGATATCCCAACAGGCTCTCGACCTATTACAACTGTTATTACAACGGGCCCAGCTGCAGGCATAACTACCCTACCTTTCCACTCAAACTGCCCTTCCTGCACAGAGACTGTAGTCATTACAGATGTCCCAACAGGGTCTCGACCTGTTACAACCGTAACTACAACAGGGCCTGTTGCTGGAACAACCACTCTACCTGCCTCCTCAGACTGCTCTACATGTACTGAGACTGTAGTCATTACAGATGTCCCAACCAGCTCCTACTCTCGGCAAACTATTACAGTTACAACAACGGGACCAGACTCTGGCACGACTACATTGCCTATTCCTTCTGACTGCCCTACCTGTACCGAGACCGTTGTGGTCACAGATGTTCCGACCAGCTCCTACTCTCGGCCAACTGTCACCTCTACAACTACTGGCCCAACAGCTGGAACAACTACTCTGCCTGTCCCCTCAGGCTGTCTGACCTGTACCGAGACCGTTATTGTTACAGATGTTCCAACCAGTTCCTACTCCCAGCCAACTGTTACAGTTATAACTACTGGCCCAACAGCTGGAACCACGACGCTGCCTGTCCCCTCAGACTGCCTTTCATGTACTGAGACTGTAGTTATTACAGACGTTCCGTCGACTTCAAGCACCTCAACTAATCCTGGAGGAGGTCTAACTACTATTACCAGCCAAGCAACCACTACAGGTTTGACTACCCTACCAGCTACATCCGGAGGAACAACTACTGTTGTCACCTTTGCCACTCCAATCGAAACTACTCTCACGTCAGGAGGGGTATCCTTTGCTACAACTACCCTCCCTGCTACAAGCGGAGGAACGACAACCGTCGTCGTGTATACCCCTACTGGATGTCCTACCCCGTCATGCCAGCCCGGAGTTGCATGGGACTACTATACAGCTGAAATGTCTGAGGATGGGACATGGGGACCTGGACTCATTCCCCTCAACACCGACAGTGAATCAAACGGTGCAAATGGCGAGTTTAGTCAAGGGCCCTTTCAGGTTGTTCAGCAAGGTCTCACTCCATACGCATCTGGAACAACAAACGTCACTGGCTTTGATCGTGTCGAGTATAACCAGGTACTCAATGGAGTAAACTTGAAGCCAGATAATCAATGGTCTGTCTACAATTTCTATGGAAATTTCTATCCCTTCTACACCGGAGTCTATACGTTCTGGTTCACCGACATTGATGATGGCGCGGCATTATGGATAGGTCCTGACGCAGCTTCCGGGTATATGAACCCTCAAAACTCTGTCGCTAGGGGTAGTTCGGCCCTTGACTTGAGGGGTAACGCTAACGCGACTGCCACCTTCCAAACCGACGCTTGTTCTATCATTCCTTTCAGGATCATTCTTGTCAATGCTCAAACTGCTTCCAGTTATTCTTTCACTATTACAGATCCATATGGAAATGTCATAGTGTCAGAGACCCAGCCAGTTACCAACAATCAACTTGTTCATAATTGTAGCTAGAGATTTCTAGATACTATTAGTAACTGAGGGCAATATTTTAAGACCATTGAGGATGCCCTAATGTTTATTAGGGTGTCTATAGAGGTATGTAAAGGATTGGCCTTTATATTTACTTCTAATAGTATTAGTTATACTCTTACTTTTTATTTCTTAAATTAGTTATCATTAGATAACCTTTTCAATAAAATCCTTTTCAATAATTTTAATCAATCCTAAGTAGTAACAGGACTATGAATAGTTTAGTAAATAGTTCTGGATTTGAAAAGGTCCGCAATGCCTTCGTTAGCTCGTGGTTCAGTCCCCGCCCAGCCCTTCGAGTCCTCACTCTCGGCAACTCCATCACCAACGGCTTCAAGAGCTCCGATAGGTCCGGATACAGGGGGTTCTTTTGCAACTATCTAACCAAACAGGGGATCTACAAAGTGGACATGGTTGGCTCCGTCAAGGCCGGCGCGATGAGGGACCCGGGCAACGAGGGCCACAACGGAGTTACAATCTCACAGATATTGGGCTTTGCAGACCTATCTCTTGGCCAGCGCCCTAACGTAGTCCTGTTGCATGCTGGTTATAATGATATGGGCAATGATAAGATGCAGCACGTGCTATAAACCGTTTGGCCAATCTGGTTGACAATATCATCAACGAGTGCCCTGACGCTGCTGTTCTTGTAGCTGCAATTACCTCAGCTACGGACAGAGCAAGACAGGGTTGCAACAACACTTATATTGCTGGCGTCACAGCCCTTGTTTCCTCTCGCGCGAGTGCTGGCAAGAAGATTCTTCTCATGAACATGGACATGGTGCTGATCACGGATGAACTCTCTGGCGGGCTCCATCCGAAAGATGAAGTATATGGCGTCATGGCGATATGTTGGGCTGGTGGTATCGATTAGGTGTTCCAAAAGGGCTGGATCAAAGGCCCTGGTGAGTTCTTTTAGCAGCTGCTTGAATTCTCTTGCAATTTCAAGACGGGTAAAAACGATTTATTATCCCGTGGCTAACTTGTGTTCCCCGCCTAGTTAGTCGCTGGGGACCGTCTAAGAAACAGCGCAGAATGTCCTACCATGCCCACTACGCTTCCGCAGGGCACAATTGCATCGGGAGGAGGACTGGGTAGTGCAGGTAATCGCGAGTGGAAGTGTCATCAACTCTACTGTGAGCTTGGAAATACTTACGGCAAGTCCAAAGACTGTGCAGACCACTGGTCAGAAGGTGAATGTCTGTCCGACGGTGGCGATAGTGGTTCTTGGAAGTGTCTGAAATGTAAGGATGCGACCAAGACGTGCGAGTGTTCCTGGCTCGATGGCAAGGGTGTGGAACTAGCCTTCAAATCCACTAGTAGCAGTAGCTGCTCTGACTTGGAGAAAAAAGTTCCCGGTGTTTTCCTGACTGATATTGACGGTGACGGGCGAGAAGACGACCTCGACGTCCAAGAGGATGGCGAGGCTTACATGTATTGGAATGCTGGCAACGCTCCCGAAACCGGTGCCAATGCTGGCAAGGTCCAGTGACAGCCTATGGGCGTCGTTGCGAACGGCGGGTGGGCTAAGGGATACCAAGTTCGGTTTGTCGATCTCGGCGGCGACGACGACGGCCGTGCCGAGTTTATATGGGTTAAGGCCTCTGGGTCTACGACAGTCTGGTGGAACCGGGGGTTCAACCCTGAAGGTCCTATTAAAGTTGTCTGGGGGTCCAGCCTCGGGCGAGGAAATTGCTATGGGCATCGGAGACGGCCAAGGTCAGTTACAGCTTTATCCCCTGCATGGACAACGACTAATCTTCCGTCCCCCATATAGGGGTACACTTTGCCGACATGAACGGCGATGGTCTAGCTGACGTCATACGCCTCTCAGAAGAAGGCGCCGCTACCTTACATATCAATCAGCGACGCCGCGACACAGGAAACTGGGTCTGGTGGGAATGGGGCGTCGTTGCTACCGGAGTTGGCTCGAAGCGTGAGAATATCCGCTTTGCGGATGTGAACTGTGACGGGCGTGATGACTACGTGGCTTGGATGAGACTACGGGCGGGGGTTGAGCGTGCGGTATAATCGCGGTACGGAGTCCGGAACCTGGGGTGCCGTGAGTCCTATCGTATGGTGGAATCCTGAAACGATCGGTGCTTAAGGGGTTGACTATTTACAAAACTAGTCGATTTCTAACATGGTCACATTTGGAGATCTGAAAGGGGATGGCAGGGCTGAGTACATTTAAGCTGGGGTTAATGATCCGAGTATTTACACATTCCCGAATGGATGCTAAGTATCGAGGTTTTGATCGGTATAGTAGCAGAAACAGTAATGATATTCAGCTATGAGACAGATATGAATTTACCAATACTAGAGAGAAATAATTAAAGAAGTCAATTAGGTGTAAGAAGGCCTAAGGTTCGGATTCTCGATACTGCGGTGGGTGCTCATTTACTGTCGCTTGCTCATAAGACGGCACTGCTGAGCTTCCTTGACTATTGACAGCGTCCTCAAAGATCCGGGCTCGTAGCTGTTGCAGTTTATCTCTTGCTTGATTCAGTTCCTTGCCTGCAGTATCCCTCTTTTCAGTCCATGTCCTCTTCTTCTCCTCAGCCTTTCGTAGCTCCTCATCTACAATCGCGCCCGCCGCAACTATACCCTCTGCCGTTGCTTTGATCTCCCGATGGAACAGGTAGTCAGTCACGGGTGTGTTGATCCAGTCATCGAGTCTGCCAACAGCGCTTTTGCCGTCTGCAACCTTGGGCATGATAAACCCGCCGACTTCGGGATCGAGCCCGTGAGCCAGGGCCAGGAATTGTGACGCCTCGGCCAGACTAAGCCGGACCAAGCCCAACTCTTCACGCTCTTTCCGATCAGCAACAGCGGAGTTAAAGTTTCGATTAGCTCTTATTCCAGCCCCCGGTTTCAGGTCAAAGATATCCGATTCGGAGATTTTGAGCGCCTTTGCTGCGCTTCCGGCGGCGAAAGTGACGCGTGAGCGAGCCATTGTGATATAATTAACCACTGAAGCCACATGGCTATAGCGGTTTTGTATAGGATCAAATATCTTGAGAATATCAATGTTTTGCCGTAAAGAAAACCGGGGAAATGATTTCGGTTATTACCTGTTGAGCTGCTTCCATCTCTGCCTCGAGCACATCTTCTTCAGCATTATCTGGCGAAGGCCCGTCAAAGACAACTGCATAAAGTTTCTCGAGTTCATTCAGGGCTTGCACACGTTGTTCGATCATGTGTTCTAACTTCTGCCTCCGCTCCTTCATGTCGTCCAGCTTGGCCTTGAGCTCCTTGCGCGTCTTGTCCGCCTTGGCCTGCCACTCCAGCAGTTCTATCACGTCATTCTCTTCCTTGTTGAGCTTCTCCTTATACTGTGAGCCGGCAAAGAATTTCTTGAAGTGGCTATCTCGCAGAGCTTCAAATTCCTTCTGTTCCGTTTCGAGGCGAGCGGATAATTCGCTATATAACGCGTCTGCATCATACCATATGTTTTTGAGGGCAGCAAGGTCGAGTTTGACCTGGGTTAGAGTGGCTGCAGTATCTTCAGTGGCAGCTATAACCGACAGTAGTCGCTCTCCTTCAGCTGCTGCCGCGCTGATTCGATCTTTGGGAGACTCCATTGCGGGCACCATGGAGACCGACTTTTTGTGAACGTCTTGCGTAAAGTTTATGATACTTTAGATAGCCATTATTAAACGGCCTGATTATCTTGGCAAGAGATTCGATATAAATGGCTCATAAGTATTTTCCGCTAAAGCCTTCAGCCGCACTGCCCAAGCTCAAAGCGGGTGCCCAATTGAAGATCTTTAGTAATCTTCAATACGAGGGGTGCTAACCAAAGTTAGAATGCGGTTACGGGTTGGATTTCACTGCAGGACAAGTCATCTTCTCTTGACGAAAGGCAAAACGAGTTTATTCAGCCAAGAGCGTCATTAATAAAAAGAAACACTAATTCTTTTGCCTCATTGTAATTTGACAGATATAGAACACAACCAAGTCCGTCGTCACTAGTCTGCTCGAACAAATTCGGTCCCATCGTAGGGACTGATGATGCTAACGACTCTTGCATCCTCCATATTGAAGATGAGCTCATCGGCTGTCCCAGAAGCTCCGATGTTCATCCAAGCCTGACTATGGTCAAACAATCCTCCTTTTCCGCCCTCAACAGCAGCACGAGGTGCCGGAGGGGCAAGTCCAGTAACCACTCGGAAAGCTGCAGAAACCTTACCCTTGATGTTGTATTGTGCGGCCAGGGAGCGAGAATTGGAGTAGAGACCCATTGGGTAGAGGCGAGACGAAGTATCCTCAACTACATCTTTTCCTTCAACGTACCAGGACTTCAACTTCAATCCAGGCTCTCCTTTGGTGACTTCGATGGTCATGTTTGTTGTCTCGGAGCCTTTGACGACGAATGTACCAGTGAGGTTCTTATCGGCACTTTCTGCCGCAGCATACTCAGCTGCTGTGATGAAGGTTGTTCCTGTAATATCGCGGAGCGGCCAACGGGCAGGAGTAGCAGTTTCTCCAGCAATCAGAATTGAGAAGCCGATACCATGGTCCGGCGAAAGGGCGATGAAGCAGGTATAATCATTTGTACCGCCAGCCTTGAGATATAGGTCAGAGACACGGGTGCGGTTCGAGCCAGGGCCAGTGGGCAGGGTGAGACGCGTGATTTCCCAGGGTGCTCCGACAAGCTCGACAAGAGTGCCGGTGCTGCTTCGAGGTTTCATCCACTCGCGAGTAGTGGAAGATGAGAGGAGGTCAGAGTTGAGGATAGAGAGTCCTGCGAGTCGGAGGTCTTTGGCAGAGGAATATATGCCACCAGATCTTTTTGCCGTTAGTTTGTTTCGCCAACGGAACCGCACGTCCAGAAGCTTGACTTACCCAGCCACAATAGGGACATCGGTACCCCATGATACGAGCCCGGTCCGCGCTACGGCATCCACGTCTGTGCCATTGGGGACTACTGCAGAGGAAGAGTTCATTCCAAGCGGTTTGAAGATGATGTCTTTAATGGCGTCCTTGTACTCTTGGCCAGTGAGTCGCTCGAGGATCAGAGTCAGAACTCCAAAGCCAGCATCTGAGTACAGTGCACTTCGCCAAGGGCCCATCGTGGGGACCTGTGTATCCCGCATAAATTCAAGAAAAGCTGGTCTTGTAAGTAAGTTTCATATACGCGACGGTATCATACTCACCCCTGCGATCGTTCCCGTCGAAGCCCGGCTTAAGGTATTCTATAATTTTAGTCAGCATTCAGTGGACCGCCTAAGGTGGCATCATCGACGTACGTCCCGGGCCGCTCGTGCCAGCCTGATGTGAAGCAAGTGCCCCCACAGTGATCTCACTCCAGTCTATTCTCTCCAGTGGGTTGTTAGAGGAATTACCCAAGAGCTCGGGCAGGAAAATGGACACCGGATAGCTCAATGCCTCAATGCCAGCCTTAGCGATAATAGCATACACAGTGAAGACCTTTGTCACACTGCCTGTTCTGAAGATTGTATCCTCAGTCAGGTTTCCCTTTGTGAGAGTATCTTTGTAGGTATCGCCGACATGGAAGTAGCTGTACAGCGAATCATTGGTCGAGGCTGAAAAGACATCAACAGCAAAAATAAGGTCTGTTTTGTTCAGGATCTTGGTATCGAACAGTTCTTCCACCAAAGATGGGAACTTTTGCTTGGCTTCATTGAGAAAATCTGTCTTGGAAATGTCGAAGTTGGGGAGAAAAGAGGGACCAGTAAGAGGAACATCATTTGAGAGAATGACGCTGGCTGTTGCAGAGCCAGCCAGGCCTATATAAGCCAATGCTTCAAAACGCATGCTGAGTGATATCTGTGAGTCTCAATGGCTTGTGGATAATCTCATAGTCTTGGGCAAGTCTTGAACTCTTAAATACAGATTGGATTCTTAACATTGCCGTACATATCGTCGCCAAGCAATTTGACATCATACTTGTTGTAAGGCTGAGAGCGGCGCGTTGATACTGGAAAGAGTTTAGCCTTGTCGATCGTGCAAGCAGTGGGTCCAGCAACAAGCCTGTAATTTGCCCGGCGATCCATCTATCCAGAAGGAGGTTTAGTTTCATTGTTTTGATGAGGAAAAGGATCTCATTTCCAGCATTTCCTTGCTTCTTTGCCTTCCTTCGCCTCGGCTGTGCAGTTAATGCCAGCGCATCGCCATTTGGCGACAGTATTTAATTGGACCGTACAGAGCAGACGCTGCTGAAGTACGGCTGTGCCTTGCTGACAAGGCTTGCGTACCTGTCAGAGGAATGCCTGCCCCGCCGTGGTCAGTTTGACCGATCTTCCGGAGCGCAGCGTATGTCCTGAAATGGCATTTCACTTTTTGGCTAATATCTAAAGCCCCATTAGATATTTCATATAGACGTCACACATAGCTAAAATCTGCTGTTCTAAAAGGAGTAAGTTATCTTTACACCTATCTTGTGTAATAGCTTGTGTGTGTTTTATTACTACTCTATAAATAACCTAGTATAAAGTAAGTTAAGTCGCGATAAGAACAGATACATCAAGAGATAAGATAAAATAGAGGATAATACAAGATACCCTAAACTTATTCGTTTTTAATATATATATTAACATTCCTTTAGTGAATTAACCATGCTCTCTTAATAATACAATATATTAGTAGTATAATAATGTATATACTGTATTTTGACTTACAAACTCGGTCTTTAAACATAGGTAGCTAGTAAGTAACAAGACTCAGAGGCTCAAATTAGCAGTTGCCTCCACTACTTGGAGAAAACTGTTCTATGTAAGCCTAAGCTTTGGAATACAGTACTCTGGTTCATGGCGAAAACTTTACTAAGTTAAGGGCCAACATTGAACACAACCTCATCTATTGGATGTCCTGCTTCACGATGGACTGACAAGCTTGGTGTCCTGAATTTAGTAACCCCCTCATTGCTTCAGCAGGCAAATTCCGATTATTGCCGGGAATTCGTATCCTGGCAGTCTAGCAGCCCTTATCACAGCGCGCCCACTTTTGAGAATCAAGGGTGGGTACAGCCCATAAACCCCGCATTCAAGCCTATCTCAGTTTAATGCAAGTTATGCTGACAATGCAAAGTTGGGGGTGATCCCGGAGGTCTCCGAATTCCCGATCATCAACAGTAAGCATGTAGCTTAGAGTCAAAGGCTTCGCTTCCAAAGTGGGTTATTTTTACCTCAACGCTATTAATATAGATGTATCTAGTCTTGAAGCAATCGTAACTGGCATCATTTATTCATTACTCCACTACATTGCTCGACAGACAGACTGATCAATCGAGATTGCAATCAACCCGAAGCTACAGTACATCATGGCGAAGCTTGAGATTCCTATTATTGACTTCTCCGGTAAGTAATAACCGCAAACTCTTGTTTAGATCTTAGTCTAAATGATATAGGATTCTACTCAGAAGACCCAGCGGAGAAGAAGAAGGTTGTAGACCAGGTGCGCGAAAGCTGTTTGTATAATGGATTTTTCCAGATCCTAGGACATTCTGTTCCTGTAGACAAGCAAGCAAAAGCCCTGCAGTGCGCCAAGAAGCTCTTCAACCTCCCTCTTGAGGAGAAGGAAAAGGTCTCAAAGAACAACAACACTTGGAACCGAGGTTATGAGATGTTGAGGTCACAGATCCTCGAGGAGGGTACCCAGCCCGAACTCAAAGAGGGCTTTTACATCGGCGATGAAATCCCCAAGTCTCACCCCTATTTCGTCAACAAGAAACTCAACAGTGGCCCTAACCAGTGGCCCGAAGCTTTGGGAGACGATTTGGAGGACTTTAAGTACCAGACCATGGATTACTATAGGTCAACATTGAGACTTGCCTCTGATCTTATGCGAGTGCTAGCACTCTCCCTTGATCTGAAGGAGGACTACTTCAGTACCTTCCTGGACGGCGCTGTTGCTACCATGAGGCTCCTACACTATCCTTCTCAACCTAAGGATGCTGACGACAAGCTTACTCGAGGTATCGGAGCTCATACCGATTTCGGTGCTATCACAATGCTTCTTCAGGATGATGTCGATGGTCTTCAAGTTTGGGATCAGAAGAACAACACCTGGATTGATGTAAGTATTATTACCTTTCGCTACAGAAAGAGAAAAGCTGACAACCTCTATCAGGTTCAGCCGACCAAGGGGGCATTCGTTGTCAACCTGGGTAACCTGATGGCTCGTTGGACAAACGAGAAGTACAAGAGCAACGTCCACCGCGTTATCAACAAGACTGGCAAAGAGAGGTACTCCATCCCAGTCTTCGTATCTGGTAACCCCGACTACGTTGTCGACTGTATCCCAACCTGCAAAGCACCTGGGGAGGAGGCCAAGTTCAAGCCAGCTACGGTTGAGGAGGTCGTGTCGGCATCCTATGCGGAGTCATACGGAAGAGCTCAGCTGTACAAGCAGGGCCTGGAGAAGAAGGCTGAGAGTTCTGTGGAAAGCACACCTCTGCAGCAGGTTGCAGCTTGATGTATTATTATAGCGTTACTACATATATGTTGTTCTATGCCTTGCCTATTCAATCAATGGTTTTTCCGGTTACTCTGGTCTAATATGAGTTAAAAGACGTTCAAAATAATGTACTCTTGGGCAAAAAGGTTTTTGCTTGGAGTTGTCTGATCTGCTTGAGCCATCTCCTCAGTATTTGATCCCTTGCACTTAAGTGGGAACTCACTTTCAGTAAAAGAAAACCCAGAATTTCATGAGTCGTGACTCCGTCTATCGATACACGCCTAGACATTTCCCCATTCACTTAAACCGCCTTATGCGTAACGTAGTTTATTATTTCAGACTCACAATAGATAATGAGGAGTGCGTTAATTAAACAAACTGTGATGGGTTTCACTCCGCCCGTCATAGACCTGCAATTATATTTAGCACGACAACATCAACGAAACTTGCACCGACTGAACAGGAGTCTTACCCAGAAGAGTTCCCTCGTAAGACATTGCGGATGAGCTTCCCGGATAGATACGCGGGCAGTGGATTGGGGATAAGGCGGGGGTAAAACAACTGTTGGGACGGCACTTGATTATCTCCCATGTTATTCCCCACTTAGATAAAGCTGTTGGATGCGACGATCCTACGCCAGGAGCCCCCATTTTTGATGGCAAGTTACTGTAGCATATCAAGTAGATGGTACGAGAAGAAGCCATATCAGCCAATTGAGGTGGATGTACTGGTAACACCGGTTACGAAGGACGGATACGAAGCCCACTTCTAATGGAATGGCTAAGGTAGTCTTGTTTCCCCTCAGAGATTAAAGACCATTGGCTTGCGGATCCTGGTCTCGGTTACAGATACCATAATGATACAGCTAGTAAACTGATTAGACCAAGGGCAACACTCAAACAATGATAAATAAGAGGTGTCGCTGGCAACCAAAAGTTTCAGTCTTAGACAAGAACCATTAGGCTGTGGCCGAAAGCAACATTATAACAATGGCTTCTGACGATAAGAATAAGCAGCTTGAGTCTCTGGCTTTTGACCAGGAAACAGGTTCCCAGATTGTTGTCGATACAGCTGCCGAGCGATCTTACTGTCAGTTACCCGCCAAACGAAAAAAACCAGCGACGTGCCCCGTGCTAACACCGCATAGTGCGCAAGATGGACGCATGGCTCCTGTCATATCTGAGCGTCATGTACTTTTTCAATGCTGTTGATAGAGTAAGTCTTGACTGAGACACCAGTGACTTTTCTAACGAAAACAGAGTAACCTGGGAAACGCCGAGACAGATGGAATGAGCAAAGATCTCAACTTCAAGGGCCAAGAGTTCTCACTTTTAATCCTCCTCTTTTATGTCCCAAACGGTCTCTGTGATCTCCCACTTAACCTGCTTCTGAAGAAGTTTTCTGGTAGAATCATGCTGCCGTCCCTAATGGTCGGCTGGGGTTCCATGGCGTTATTGCAAGCCGCCTGCAAGAACTTTGGAGGCATGCTGGCCATCCGCCTCCTGCTGGGGTAAGTTCTGTCAAATTCCCCGGATTCTTATGAAATTGTACTGATAGCTCACAGTGCTTTCGAAGCCGGTTTCTTTGCTGGTGCTGTCTTTTATCTGACTCTCTTTTACCAGCGTGGCGAACTTGGCTTTAGGATTGCCATCTTTTTTGGTAGTGCGCTGCTTGCTAGTGCTTTCTCGGGTCTCATCTCGTTTGGCGTCTTCCAGATCAAGGTCTCTCACGTTCATGGTTGGATGTGGTTGTTTATAATTGAAGGTAAGTCAAAGGTACTAAAGCGAATTTGAAACATGTCTTGCTAATCAAGGGAACTCAGGTACAATGACTGTGCTGTTGGGAATTGTTGCCTTCTGGTGGCTCCCTGCAGACCCGCAAAGTGCCTGGTTCTTAACAGAAGAAGAGAAGCACGTTGCAAGGCAAAGGGCTCTTCGTGACGGGAGTGGAGCTGTTGGAGAAGAGTTCAATCTCAAAGAATGCTTCAAGAGCTGGAACAGCTGGAGATTCGCAGTGTGGTGTGTCATCAGCCTGACATACCCCGTCGCCTTCTCCACTACCTCCAATTTCCTGCCGCTCATTATCCGTCGTTTGGGATATAGCACGGTTATCACAAACCTTCTGACTGTACCTCCCAACGTTGCAGGATTCTTGGTTCTTCTCGCAGTTACCTGGAGCTCTGACCGTAACAGAGAAAGAACACTGCATATCGTTGGCAGTCTGTGCACAAGCCTCGTTGGCTTACTCATCCTCGCCATCATTGATGCTGAAGCGCACATTGGAGTGGCCTACTTCGCCTGTTTTATGCTGTGTGCTGGGGCATATATCCCGAGTTGTCTAGTTCATAGCTGGCACAACAACAACAATCTCAGTGAGAACTCCCGAGCGGCCACGACTGGTCTACTCGTAGGTCTCGGTAACCTTGGTGGGATTCTATCCGCTGGGACGTTCAGAACAACTTATGCACCTCGCTATGCACCTACCCTGATTGGCACAGCTGCTTGCAATGTCACCTGCATCGTTTTCACATTAGGTTTGGGATTCTGGATGAGGAAGCAGAACCGTATGAAGAACGAGGCACAAGGTGTTGAAATAAAGGCTGAAGACGTTGCTACTTCCGAGATCACTGATGGTGAACAAGATCCGCGTTGGAGGTTCTTTGTGTAATCTAGGGAAACATTATGGTACGGAGAGTGAGAGATAAAGTAGGTTAACCCTGATTGATGACTATACTGATAGACAACCCAAGATCGTATAGCTTTCAGTCGAGCGGTGAATAAGGCAGGACCCCTTAGCTAGGTATTTACTGAGACTTAAACTCTTATATCCTATGCCTCCCTTATTTTTCCATCATTATATGTGCTTGCGGGAGTGTTAACTAAAAATATTTAGTACGTGTAGCAAGGTGTTCAACTCGAGACTTACCACTTTGATGGCGAGGAACAATGCTTAGCATCGCCAAACATAAGTACAAGGGGAACCAAGGCCAGTACAGCTTGACATCCCGTTGATCCCATCTCCTGCATACGTCCCAGCCTTCCCTTTGCAGACTGTGTTTGGATCAGCTACACTTTTAGTAACCACGCAGACAAGGCCAATGTCGCTGTTAGCGCATGAACCTGTGATATTCCATATTGTGGTGGTGGCGCACGTCGCGAGTGGTGCAAGGAGAGCGAGTACAGTAACAGTACGCATAATGATTGATAAGTTGAGGATTGACGAGAGAGTGTGAAGAGCGTATAATTGTGAGGATTAGAAGACAGGTATGTGGTGAGGTTAATATTTAAATACAAATTGCAAGAACTTCATTCTGCTCAGTATCTCACGCAAACGATTCTGAGTACATGTCATGCGATACTGAGGCTAGTCCTTTCCCTTGGATAAGAGAGAATCATCTTAAACTCGTAATTATACTTTACTTGGATTATTTAAACTTGACGGCTGTGTCAGGACTAATCAGTGTTCCTGACAAGGCAGGTATATATGGTAGCATCGTCTGAACTTGATGCGTGAACTAAGCTAAGAACAGGCCACCCCTTATTCTGTTTCGATAAATGTAACAAAATCGCAACGGGATCAAAGTAAACATAAGAAGGGTATTTTAAATATTTTTAAAACTATTACAAGGATATTTCAGCCCTTTTGTTATATTAACAGACTATTATTTAGCTCCTGGCCGGCATGCCAACGCTGTCAATTCCTCAGATCATGTCGAACATGCAAGGTTTACAGGGCTTGTCACACGGGAACATCGGAACTCATATCCAGAAGACTGGTCTAGAACAGTTGAAACGGTGGCCGAAGTGCGCCACGAATTACATGCCTCAAACGCTCAAGTGCTGGCTAATAATAATAGAGTTTTGTATTTCTTTGCTCTTCCCTCTACGATTTCTGAGAGGCAGGGATAACGACACTACCACTTTGTGACACCTCCATCAACAAGAATATCGGAGCCCGTGCAATACCTGGTGATTGGTTAGTATAACTGAAAGTTCAAAAGACGGTGGCAATGACTCACGCGCTCGCATCACTAGCCAAGAAGACACAGGCCCCCTTGATGTCGTCAGGTTCCGCGACGCGACGGTTCATGATCTCGTCCTTCCATCCCTCGATCAAGTCCGGGAATGGTGCTGTCATGGCTGTCTTGACGTAGCCGGGGCTGATTGAGTTTACTCGGATGCTATGTTCTTGAAGCTCGGCAGCAATTGGTGCTACCATTGCTCTCACGGCACCCTTGGTACCGCAGTAGGCTGTTGACCTCTGAGACCGAATAGCCATATGCGAAGCAATGCTGGCCACGAGAATAATGCTTCCGCACTTGGTCTTGTTTTCGATCATGGCCTGAGCTGCCAGCTTTGCAGAGAAGTAAACGCCTTTGGCATTGACGGCAAACAACTTGTCAAAGTCTTCCTCTTCCGTGTCGAGAAAATGCACATTCTTGTTGACCCCTGCGCAGGCGACCAGGATGTCTAGTCTGTTGTTGAAGTCTGAAGCCACAGCGGTGAAACCTTCTCTTAGACTCGACAACGTTGTTACATCCACAATGTAGGATTTGATCTGGACCCCGTAGTTGGAAATCAGCTGTTCGACCTCAGGAGCCGAGGGCTCAATCACGTCGAATATGGCAACGTCGGCACCGGCCTCAGCCAACCCCTGGGCAAACGCAAAACCGCAGCCTCTACCTCCCCCAGTAACAACAGCTAAGCGGCCTGCTAGTGAGAACTGCGAAACAATGTGAGCAAATGATATGGGAAAATATTGGTCCGAAGTAACTGACCTTTGACATTTTGGGCAAGTGATACGATATAATTGGTTGATATTAGGAGAATCGGAAAATAGAACAAGCTGCAATAATTTGACGCCTGCGATGTTCAGTGTAAGAAGTTCACATACATGTCAAATTGCCTTTGTAGTGAGTGAATCACGAGACTGGATGGGTCTCTTTCTACGATAGAGTTCCGAAGTCTGGCGGGCCATCATACGACGGCCTGCTATCCGATTCGACTCGCAGTCTCATACCAGAAACTGAGTTCAAGAATGGGGGTGGGGGTTGCAACGGCTCGCTTTTGTAGACTCCACTTGTGATAACGCCTGATACCGCCAACGGGAACTAATCTGATACCGATTAGGGGGGTAAGTGGGGGTATGTCCCATCTCCTCTCCCAAGTGCTCTAACACAAGAACCCCGCGTTTCGGGAGTATCTCTGAGCTCAAGTTATATGGCATTGGACCTGACCGAGTCGTATAGAGTTAACGTCAACAGTGAATTTTTGAGGCATCTTATATTTGTTTGAAAAAAGATCACTTGAACAAAATGGGCAAAAAGAAGGTTTTGGTCTGGTAAGGATTGCATTCAACTAATGAACACTTCTCTAACCAGGGTACTCCTAGCTACGGAGTGGATATCGATGCCGTGGCCGGTTGGCTGGGATCATACGGAGGCGAAGACAGCACAAGCGACATTAGCAGAGGTCGGTAAAACAATGTGTTTCATGTTTTCACTGCTAATTCTCTGGGGACCAGGTCTCTGGGCGGGAACAATCGGCACCCGACGGCTGTTGAAGCTTTTTGAGAAGTACAACATCAAAGCCTCATGGTTCATTCCTGGGCACAGCCTGGAAACATTCCCAGAAGAGTGTGCTATGGTCCGAGATGCTGGACATGAGATAGGTGTAAGTCAGGTGTCGCACCGCTTATTGGCTTTCCACTAAGCGACAGCAGTTACATGGCTACAGCCACGAAAACCCTGTGGACATGACCTTCGAGCAGCAAAAAGACGTTTTGCACAAGACATGGAAGTTACTTACCGACTTCTGTGGGAAGCCACCCAAGGGAAGCGTCGCGCCCTGGTGGGAGACAAGTGAAGAAGGGACAGAGTTGATGCTTAGCTATGGAATCGAGTATGACCACTCAATGTCTCATCACGACTGTCAGGCATATTGGCTTCGGACAGGCGACTCATGGACCAAGATTGATTACACCAAGAAGGCCGAGGAGTGGATGAAGCCCTTGACAAAAGGCAAAGAGACGGGCATGGTCGAAATACCTGGCTCTTGGTATATAGACGATCTACCGCCCATGATGTTTATCAAGAACTCTCCAAACTCACATGGATGGGTCAACCCGAGGCAAGTCTTTCTAGAAGCCAGGCTTTTGCTCGAACTGACAGGAGATACAGGGACGTTGAAGACATCTGGAAAGATCACTTTGATTACTTCTACCGGGAATATGGTCAGTGAACCACCGAGCTTGACGGAGTGAATCTTTCCGTTTACTGACACGCTACAGACGAATTCATCTTCCCAATGACTATCCATCCCGATGTATCAGGTAGACCCCACGTTCTTCTGATGCACGAACGCATCATCGAGCACATTAACAAACATGAAGGTGTCGAGTGGGTCACCATGGGAGAGGTCAGTTACCACTCATCCCAAGTGCTTTTGATGGAGTTCATATTGCTGACATTTACCAGATGAGCGATTACTTCAAGAGCAAGAACCCTGCACCAGAAGGTGCTCTTATGCCGGCTAGTCACGAGGAAGTGATGAAGAAGTTTCAAGAGTCGGCATAGAAGCAATGAAATCACAAGCCATTGGGCTGCTAGTCATATCCTTACAGGAAATCAAGTCGAGTAATAAATCTTACCAGTTATGAGCTTTAGATCTATTATCCATGATCCTCGGCATCTAAATGAGTCTCGGCCCGGACAGCTTTTAACGCGTCTTAGGTCTAATCCCGCATTAGACTGGAAGGCTTATTTCTGTAGAATATGTTTTTATTTTTTCTTCTGCGAATTTTAGTATCCATCTCGGCTTCCGCGGGTTCACGACGTGAAATTGGGCCCGTGACATAGGCGGACTTGGCAAGCCACTTTTTAATCTGTAGTTGTCCCGATGCCGACTCCGCAACAAGTCCGCATAATGAACTGATGATCAGACCGATAATTGTAAAATATAAAGACACCAGTAGCGGTAACAGAATTATGCAACATCTCATTTGTACAAGTAAAACTTTTTTTTATCTCTTTGAATGATCACTCAAGCCAAATATCACATCATGGCGGTCAAAGCGGCATTCATCGGAGCCTGCGGTGCTACTTTGCGGCATGTGCTAGCTTGGACATTACTCGATGGCCATAAAGCAGCTGCTCGTGAGTTCAAATTGTCCATACTCTCAGCGTCCAAGCTAATACTTCGCACATAGTTGTTCGAGATCACTCCAAATTGAAAAAGACTCTCTTGGATCTTGGCGTATCTGAAGAGATCCAACAGTCACAACTCATCGTTGTCAAAGGATCATCCCGCGATGTTTCCACAGTCCGCAGTCTTCTTCTCAATGACCCCCAGATCATCTTTAGTGGTATCACAAGCACTTGGAAACTCCGCTTTAATCCGTTTCACCCGATTGCTATGGATGATGCTACTATCACTGGCGACTCTGCAGTTGCGGCGATGCAGGCTTTGAAAGATCTTGTTTCTACCAACAGCATCTCAAATTCACCCATCTACGCTCCAATCTCATCAACTGGACACGGCTCTCGTCGTGATCAACCACTTAGCCTCATCCCACTCTACTGGTGGTTATTGAAAGAGGCTCAGACCGACACTGCAGCTCTTGAGCGTGTTACTCGTGAGGCCGCGACGCAGAAGCAATCTGGTCTTGGTGGATATGTAATGCTTCGACCTCCACTGCTGACTGATGGGGAAATGAAAGGGACCAAGAAAGTGCGTGTTGGATGGATTCGGGAAGACGATATTTTGAGGAAGAGTAGTGAGCAAGAAACCGGTATCAGAGTTGGATATACTATCAGCAGGATGGACCTAGCAAGATGGATGTTTGAAGAGCTTATCCAAGGAGACTTCCAAAGTTGGAATGGGAAGTGCGTAAATTTAGTATACTGAAATACTTACTAATTACTTTATGCGCCCCTCAATTCATACCAGCCGTGATCTGAAGCAAGAAGCTCGAGAAGAAAGAGCAAAAAATGTGCTCACACTTTATTGCTTGTAAGTAGCGACTCATTGGGTTCCAACGGATTGGGTTCCAAGGGATTGGGTTCCAAAGGGTTGAGTTCCAAGGGGTTGAGTTCCAAGGCAAGGTTCAAGGCCTGACTCACGCTTCGGAAGTTACCTTGTGTTGACTTTCAACGCGCCACTCTATCTTTTAGCACTATATAAAGCCTGCTTCTTGTGTCACTATAGTTATACTACTAAAATCTCGCTCGGGCTCGCATACATCATTCTTGTCAATTTTGTATTAGCCGGAGAAGAAGAGTTGCAATCTTAAATCACCCTTCTGCTGCCAGATCACCTCTTGAGGCAAGATACCTCGATCCACAGAATGTACGTCTGTCAAAGCATCCAGGAAAGGGCGCCGCTGGCCCGACACGAAATCTTATCTGAGATGCGTGGTCAAATGGAGACATACCATCGAAGAGATCTCTATATGGAGTCCGTCACACGCATCCTCCAACCCTGCCCACTCCCCACCGACGCCTGCTCTGCAAGTGATCAGACAAAGGTCAAGGATATATCGCCAAGACACTTGGAGGCGTGTTGCAACAAGACCGTGCCGATATATATTGTGCCTGGCGCCAAGGGCTGTTTATTACTCCACTGCGCTTTGCATAACTGGCTATACAAAAAGTGGTATCGACCATACCGGAATGATATCGAGTACCACCAGTTCATTGCAAAGCTATTTTACCCTTGCAAGCCTCCTCCTGACATGTCTACGGTATCACTGGTCACGCTCATAAACGACTTGCATGGGAGAATCTGCGACCAAGTAGCGACATACCAACGAGAGGTCGTGACTCTTCCTCCACCGTCCTCATCTGGGGGTCCACACTTCCGAGATCAAGAGTTTTTGATCCTGCAATCACTGTTCAAGGCAGTAACAATCATTCTTCTAGAAGACAACTTCAACATTCGTGTGACAGACGTGGGAAAGTTGCCAGTTCTCATTACCCTCACAGGTGAAGACAGCGGGCTCAGCCAACAGCTGAACTTCAAATCCATCAGCCACCATGTTACGAAGGTCACATCGGATACAGCAGTCCAGGTGCCTCTGCATATAGCCATTGATTTTATCAACGCCCAGAATCAACGGGAAATTGCTGTCTCTGGCACCCAGCCTGACCCCATCAAGTCAACGTTGGGTTTTCGAAACGGACTATCTTTATTTAATGAAGATTTTCCTGATATTGTGCGCTCTCTTGGCGGAGGAGATGAACCAATTGAGGGGCCAAGCTCAACTTGGGTTGATACCACGATTCATACGGGGTGGCCTAGAGTCATGGCCTTGGATGATAAAAGGGTCTATCAATGGGAAGAAGAACGCTACCGATGGAGAATGCTTCGACAACTCGCTGGTGTTAGCCTTGGTTATGCCAGGACTAGTCGCCGAAAAAGCATTTAATTGGGAAACATATAGCAAATACCCTAGCATGGCGTCCCCAACTGGAAGGGACAGCCAATTCTAGAAGCCCACATCAAGCGGCGGATTTCCCATCCTCCTCCACTGGTATAACACTTTTTCAGTAAATATACTGTGGCTAGAGGAGGAAAGGGAGGGTTAAGATCTTAATCCTGAATACGAAAAAGACTCAAGTAATTTAGGACAAGTTTAAAACATCTTTATTCAGTTTAGGGCTGACATCTCTGTGTGTGCGGCTCTGCATGCTGCTTGCATCCAGCTTCAGAATCCATGGGTTCCTTAAATATTGATAGTTGCAGCCTCTTCTGTGTCTAATACGTCTTCTGACGGAAACTTTACACTGGATGGAAAGAGGTCACAAAGCAATGATCAACCGCAGGGTGACCGAGACGGTCGGTTAAAAGACCAAAAGCGTCTACCGTTAAGTGCATAATTAAAGAAGACTGGGCTCTTTATGCACATTATGGGCCATAGGCTACTTAACTAGGCAATATGGCTCTCAACACGCGATCGATTACCTCAGCGGCCCCAAGCACTTTCTCCTCTTCAAGTTTCCGTCCGACGATTTGCAGCCCAACTGGGAGTTTCATCGCAGCCATCTCGCCTTTGTCTTTGTTCCAGAGCCCCTGGTTCCATTCATCCTCAGGTCCTCTAGCAGGGTACTCAAACAATAAGTCGGTATCCCCTGCCTGTATCGTCCCGCCAGGTATCACCATCGCGGTATAGTCAAGAACATTCCAGACCTTTGTATACCCAACCCAACCGCATCCGCCGTGTCTAACAGCGGTATGCGGCATAACGGGCATGAGAAGTATGTCAGCCCTTTTGCCAGTGGCAGACTGGGTCGAGTTCCACTTCTCCAAGTACCCTTGCTGAAGATCCCACTTCTTCTTGTTGAGCTTCCAATATTCGTACACCGAAATTGCTTGACCTTTGTTGACAAGCCGTTTGACGTGAGGGATGAACGGTTCTCCGGCTCTTGATATATCTTGGCGGATATCTTCACCACCATCAGCGGTATAAAAAATATCCTGTAGCAAGTCAGCCAACTAGATCGCGAGTTGTACGCCGGGAGTATCACCATAGTTCTTATACACTGCTCGTGGAGCTCAGTATTCCACTCCACAATCTCGTGTCCCTCTCGTCTTAAAGCTTCAACTGCATCTTGCAAGACTCGAGTTATCGGCGGATGCGGACGAACAACTCCGTCGTCCATCAGAACACCGATAGTAAGTGGGCGACTGTGCATTTCTTCGTATAAATGGCCTCGCCAAGGAAGGGGTGCACAGCGTGCGTCATATTCCCATGGCTTTGACTCAATCAAGCTATGCATGGCATGTTTGATCATGCCCAAGTCTCGTGCCATCGGACCAATCGAAGATGGAACATGTTCCTGTCCCTCTGTCGAGACTGGGACACCTTGGTAAGGTAGCCTTGTGCTCTGGTAACAAATCAGCGGGATGATAGTGGCTTAAAGACCAGCAACAACTCACACTTGGCTTCAAGCCATATAAGCCCATCATGTGGCTCGGAATGCGAATGCTTCCACCAATATCGGTGCCCCATCCAACCATAGAGGCGCCGCAAGAAATCAGCACAGCCTCTCCGCCTGTAGAGCCACCTGGTGTATAATCTTTATTCATGGGATTTGTAGTCAATCCCCAGAGTGGATTCTCTGTCTCGCACCACTAAATGCCAGTGAGCCAAGGTATTTAACCAGGATGGAATAAGAACAGCCACTCACCATGATACTCTGAGGCAAGTTTGACTTGGCGAGAACAATAGCCCCCAGTGATTTGAGCATCTTGACCAGTACGGCGTCGTCGGTAGCTGGGTTAAAGGACCTCCCAACGTAGCCTAGAGTACTATCATATCCCTTAATGTTGAACTGGTCCTTGAGGGTGACTACCAAGCCATGTAGAGGCCCGATTGGCTTTTTGTTGCTGACCATGTAAGCGTCAAGCTCTTGAGCCCGTTGCAACGCATCTTCGAAAGCAACTTCAGTTAAACTAGAGTCAATTTAGCTTTTGACGTCTGGCTTCATAGGGTGATCTTATTCTTACCAGTTGGTCTATATGAGATCGATCGTCGTCAGAAAAATAGTGCCTATTAATTCGTCACGTAAGAAACACGCACCTCTTGATGAACTTGGATCGCTCTATACAGAAATTAATTAATTGATGACACAGCACTTGTTCTATCATTAATCACTTACCGTCCAATCAACCTTTGCACAACGATTTTGCATGTCAGCTGCCCGCTGGATATAAGGCTTAAAGTTTGGGCTGTGTCGGCAAGATGGTTGACATCAACATGTTGTAAGTCTTGGCTATTCTCAAGTTCCAATAAAGCCTTGGACAAAATGTCACGCTGTTGTTGTTTCTTACGCTCAACTGTAGACTGCCAAGGCAGAGGCTCCGGATCAATTGAACCAGGCGCCATTGTACTAGTCTGGCAGAGAGTTATGCAGTAAGCCACTAAAGTCTTGTCGTCGCTACAATAACACGAGTCTTTTTCTGCACTGGACGGGAGAGGGAGGTCGTGATCTGCAGCATGACCCCATCCTTGATTATACCTTGCCAAGCCTCGCGTGTATGCTGATAAAAGTAGACTAATTTAGGATTTAGGTCGAGTCATAAGCCGAATCGCCGAGATAGCGATAGCCAAAGGCTGTTGAGACTCGGGAGTGGGGGTGGACTCGGCGCTAAGTAGCTTACTGAGATAGAGCCTGGCTGATCGAATCATGGTGCTGCTACATTGCCCTCAACGGATGAGACGACATTTGGCGGATGACGCCGCAAGAAAGTCTTGAGCTGTCTGTTTGTACGAACCAGCTTGATTGATATATCCGAGAGGTGAATGTGTTGATGAGATCAATTGTCACACAGTCAAACACCATCATCACTCTCAGCACAGTACCCATTCACTTTGCACTACCAACCAACACTTGCCCCACATGGCCATTCCGACAAGCACAAATGGTCACAGCAACGGATATCACGATGCCGATGTCCATGATGTCTGCGTTGTTGGAGCTGGCCCCTCAGGTCTCATGCTGAGGTGAGCTCGCTAATTTCTGTTACCTTTATTCATACTGATAGATTCTCCAGTGTTGTATTGGCAAAGCTTGGTCTCTCAGTCAAGGTTCTCGATGAGAGGCCCGACCAGACAACCGTGGGTCGCGCCGATGGTATCCAGCCAAAGACCATTGAGACGTTGCAGATGCTGCGAATTGGCGATGATCTTGTACAAACAGGAGTCAAGGTTCATGACATCTGCATGTGGCGGGGTTCGCCAACCGAAGGACTTCGCCGTACAGGACGTGAAGTCCACTATCCATCCTCAGTGGTAGATGTGCTACACCCCTATATCCTTTTATGCCATCAAGGCATGATGGAAGGCACATTTATCAATGACCTGACGAAAAGTGGTGTTGAGGTCACTCGAAGTCACACTTTTCAAGGAGTAACAAGCTCTTCTGATTACCTCGAGATTGAATGCGACAAAGATGGTCAAACACGTACAGCTATTCCGGCCAGGTATCTAGTAGGCTGTGATGGTGCTCGCTCAGCAGTGCGAAATGCCATTCCCGGTGCTGCCTCTCAGGGAACCCCTCATAACTCTGTTTGGGGAGTTTTGGACGGAGAGTTGGACACTGACTTCCCTGACATCTGGAGCAAGACTGTCATATTCTCCGAGGAACACGGATCAGTCCTTCTTATTCCACGCGAGAGGAATATGACCCGACTTTACATCGAGATGAAAAGTTCAGTCACTTCAAAGGGCCTCGGCCAGGAGTTTGTCATGGAGCAAGCACGTCTCATCATGGCTCCATACACTGTCAACTGGACATCAGTCGAGTGGTTCGGCAACTATCAAGTATCCCAGCGCTTTGCCACGCGGTTCCTGGACCCGACTCAGCGGATATTCATAGCCGGGGACGCCAGTCACACACACAGTCCAAAGGCTGCACAGGGAATGAATACCAGTGTCCATGACTCTTGGAACTTGGGCTGGAAGCTCAACCTTGCTGCACGTGGTTTCGCCAAGGATGGCATCCTTCTGCAATCTTACGAGCAGGAACGGAAGAAGATTGCGGAGGATCTCATCAACTTTGACTTTGAACACGCTAACGAGATCGCTGGAGGTGACTCCAAGAGGCTCGCTGAGAATTTCCGCAAGAACACACGCTTCATCTCGGGAGTGGGGGTTGAGTATGGCCTCAATGAGCTGAACCTTCCTCTAGATGCCGCTGCGGGTGGCGATGCAAAGCCTGGTTGCAATCTTCCGCAAGCAAAGGTTACACGCTACATAGACGCTTGTCCAGTTGATGTTCAGCTCGACGTCCCAGTTCTCGGCCAGTTCCGAGTCTATGTAGTTGCTCCGAACCTTACAGGTCGTCAAGAGAGTGGCTTCATCAAAGGCTTCGATGAGTCTATCTCGACGCCATCCTCGTTTTTATGTCAGCTTGGCCAGGCAGCCCAGGCGTCATACCAACAGAAGCCTCGTGCCAGCCGAGCCGATGATGTCTACGTGCGGCCAGAACGGTACACATCAGTCAACCAATTGGTCACATTTGCGCTTCTGAGTAAGTAACATCTACTACATCGCCACTCTATCACAACAGCTAACTCACGGAATCTTTACAGCCTCCACAGATAAGAATGAGTTCGAGCTCTCAGACTTGCCTCCCACATTTTCCAAGAGTAGGTGGACGGTATATCTGGATGACGCAGCGCATTTGGATACCAAGCGAACTTCCTGTACAGAGAAGTGGCTTGGCTCTGTCGATAGTGGAGAGGTTTCGATTCTGGTGGTTAGGCCAGATGGGTATGTCGGTGCCATTCGACGTATCAAGAATGCTAGTGTCGAGGAGGGTACCGCGGCGGCGAGTTGGCTTGATTCGTACTTTGGAGGCTTCTTGCAGATCCCTTCTATCTGAACTCGTATTTTAATTAGAGCCCCCTGATAAATATCGTATCAATTGTCTTGGCATCTGGAGCTTCACGAGATATCACGCCCCAGAAACTGCTCATTCAAGTTTGGAAAATGCGCAACAATCATTGGCTCAGATAGCAAGAAGCGTTTGATAAGTTCTACCTATCAATAATGTCACTTTGAAGTACCAAATGTTTAATTGCCTAAGCGATGCGCTCACTTACAGGGGAGATTGGTCAAACTCACCATTCGTTCAAGGCCACCGTCTTAACTCGTCAGGGGCCAGACCCATGATGAATATTAGATCACTCGTTATTGGTTTCTGAAGTCCTCAACATTATCCATGTCCGAGATCCCCGAATGGACCAAAACATGTCCATACATAGCCAGGTCTCGACCATTGATAGCGGGCACCAATTATCTGATGAGATTAACCCCATTTATCCCAAATCTCGTGGTTTAAACTCTCCAACAGCAGGCATAATCCGGGGAAAGTGGGGGTTTGGATGTCAGCAGGGTGAGTTCGAGCCGATAAGATAGGTAGATAGCGTAGTATACGCGTTGTCTTGGCGTGGTTGGTCGTCTAGCGGATGCTACACAGTAAGGTTTTGGCTGGGTTCAGGGTGTGCATTGACTCGTAGCAGCGATTAGTTATCTTGACTATCTCTCTCGCACGCCACAAAAGGGGAGAACTCGAGTCTGTTCCTTGTCTTATGTGCGATAAATACACGAGTCGGCACCAGTCGATCTCTCCAGTCTCCAACCTCTCACCTTCAACGTTCTCGCTTCTTTCCACAAAGTATCACCATGGCTTCGAACAACTCAGAAGACATCGCCGAGAAGGCCACTGGAGCCAAGCTTCAACACACTCAAAGTGCAACTTCTTACCGTCTTGGTGATCAAAAGCCTGTTGAGGACAGTGCTGTTCGCGACTTCTACGGCAGTGCTGTCAACGAGTCGTATCGGCTCAAGTCTGAGCTTGTTGCCCGCCATCTGACAGAGATTGGTACTGGAAAGTGAGTTTTTGGGAACCCAAATGAGCACTCATATCCGTGTTAACAGTGACCCTTCTAGATTCCAATGGATCCTCTTCGTCGTCAACGGTTGCGGCTGGATGGTCGATAACTTCTGGTCTCAAGGCATTGCGGCCGTTCGTCCCCCGATCATGAACGAGTTCGATGACATAACTAGACTCAGCTTCAGTTCAGTGGCTTACTACGTCGGACTGATTGTTGGGGCCTTCTTCTGGGGCACAGCAGCTGATGTTATTGGCCGCAAGCCTGCCTTCAACTCTACAATCTTCATCGGGGCAATCTTTGCTTGTGCAGTTGCTGGAGCTCAGGACTTCATCACCTTTTGCGCTCTCTGGGCCGTGATCGGTACTGCAGCTGGAGGCAATGTCCCAGTTGATAGTATCGTGTTCCTCGAGTTTGTCCCGCAGAGTCATCAGTGGTTGCTTGTCACACTGTCTGCATGGTGGAACCTTGGCCAGCTTATCGTGTCCCTCTTGTCGTGGGTGTTCCTTGCCAATTTTGCTTGCAGCAGCCCTGAGGGTTGCCGTAGACAGGATAACATGGGATGGTAAGTAGTTCACCCTGAGCACTTCTGATACATCGGACTAACAGGATGACCTCTCTAGGCGATACATCATGATCACTCTCGGTGGTATTGCCCTTGTGCTTGCCTTGGTCCGACTCTTCGTCTTCAAGATCCCCGAGTCGCCTAAGTATCTCCTCTCCAAGGGACGCGACGCAGAAGCTGTCGAATCGGTCAACTACATCGCTCGCTATAACGGCAAGCCTGAGACTCTGACACTGGAGATGATGCAAGATATCGACCGACAAATCTACTCGGCTGCGGTTGTCTCATCCACCGGCGAACCCGTCCACGCCATTCCGGATCAGACCGAGAGAAAGCTCTCTATGAAGGATATCCTCAAAGAGAACTTCAAAGACTTCAACATGAGTAGTTATCGCTCGCTCTTCTCCGGCCGCAAGATGGCTCAGCATAGTGCAGTCACGTTCCTGATCTGGCTTACTATTGGAATCGCCTACCCGCTGTACTTTGCCTTCATCACTTCTTATCTCCAGTCTAAGAAGAGTTACACGGCTAACTCATCGTTTAACCATACATACATGATTTATTGTATTGTTTCCGCTGTCGGAGTCCTCGGCCCCATCTCAGCAGGTTTCCTGGTAGAGACTCGTTTCGGACGCAGGTGGATGATGGCCATTTCTGCCGTTCTCACTGGCGTCTTTCTCTTTGCATACACAGCCGTTGGCACTGAAGCCGCCGACATCGGATTCCAGTGTGCCACAGCTATTCTTGGAAACTTTGGTAAGTCTCTCTTGTCACTACTCTATCTTACACACTAACAATATGTGCAGAGTACGCCATCATGTTTGCCTTTGCTCCAGAGTCCTTCCCTGGACCGGTACGAGGTACTGGTACTGGTATTGCAGCTACACTTCTCAGACTTGGTGGCCTTGTGGCATCCTTTATCTCAACTTACTCTGGGTTCTCGGTCGTGCCTATTTACGCAAGTGCGGCACTTTGGATTGTTGTCGGCTTCTTCTGTCTTGGTCTTCCCTACGAAACACATGGACATGCTTCGCTCTAGAGTCAGGATGAGACACTTGTATGCGGAAACAGACATTATGCTTCTTATAAAGATTCAATCTATATATTTTGAACTGCACTTCAATGTAGAGCAGAATATACTGCCTTTTACAATCTTGTGTTTCCCTTTGTCGATGCTTCAACATGAGACTTTGAGGGCAATCTTCTATTTTTGACTTCTTTTACAGTCAAAAGATTATGAATAATTGAGCGAGATGCATTTCACTCCCGCAAGTCTGACAGTATCGAACTGCATTTTAATGAACTAGGCAAATAAAATTATGTTTTATCTAATAGCTTATGTCTTGTTTCGCTGTGTTTAGATTACTCTTAGCAAGAGGTAATGTACGTTATTAAGTCTAGTTCGTAAACTTGTAAACTTTCCCATTCAGTATACATGCTCTAGCAGAGGAATAGAAAGCTTCAATTTTTAAAACAGATTACTTAGTCCCAAGGGCTGTGTTGTGACACGTCTTGCTTAACACCTCTTCTTCAAAACCCAAAATTTACAATTTATTACCCTGGAGTGATACAGACCTTTGGCCCATAAAAGCTGCAAAGTAGCCTATCGGATGTTCCGTTAGTTCACCATACATGCTAATCCTTATTTGTCCTAGCTGTCTTAAACTTTCCGATCCCGGTCAGACCCACCCCCATTCTTGCTCCTCCCTGTCATCCTGCGTCTTATCAGTGGCCAACAAGAACCATGGTTGACTCCTCACATCTCTGTACCCACTTTCATCGTTCAAAGATGGGGGATGGGGTACCAAGAGTCCACCCATGCTTCGTTGTAATCGAAACAACAAAATGAACAAGGACAAAGTACATCGGCTACTAAAGCTTCAGCATCCATAGCTACTTGTTCTATCAATTCCAAGCGCAATCAGGCAACTTTCCAACAGCTTCAAATTCCCTGAAAGCTTGTCACGTTCTCCCCCCCGATCTTTACCCGCTACCCTTACAAAGATGCCTATCGCAGTCACACCGCCAGCGGCGCACGCTGCGCTGAAGGACACTGTCTTGTTCTCTCCCTTGAAGCTTGGCAAGTTGACCTTGAAGCATCGACTTGTGCAGGTACGTAGTCAAAGCCAATTATTGATCCGCAAAGAAGAACTAACCATATCCTTCCAGGCACCCAACACTCGCATGAGAAGTGAATTCGAGTCCCGTGGAGTTTACGTCCCTGGTCCTCGTATGGTTAAGTACTACAGCGATCGCTCCAGTGACGGTGGTCTTCAGATTACTGAGGCGACCGACATTGCCCTGAACGCTAGTGCTTACCCCGGTGTTCCTGGCGTCTTTACCGACTCCCAATTACAGGGATGGAAAAAGGTAACTGACGCTGTCCATGCCAAGGGCGGTTCCATCTTCACACAGTTGTGGCACACTGGACGGGCGTCCTGTAGCGCGCAGCGAGGTGGTGAGAGGGCTGTATCTTCTGGGGATCAGCCCATGCCAGGTACATATCTCGATGGCACCGATACCAAGGATGACCCGCCTCGAGCTTTGACAGTGGATGAGATCCACAGCATTACTGCCGAATGGGCAGCTGCCGCCAAGCGAGCCGTCGAGGTCGCTGGGTTCGATGGTATTGAGATTCATGGTATGTACACACAGACTCTATACGTCTACCTTTTGCTCACTGTTGGGATCAGGTGCCAACGGTTATCTTCTTGAGCAGTTCCTCCACGACAACATCAACAACCGAACTGACGAGTATGGCGGCTCTGTTGAGAACCGATGCAGATTTCTGCTTGAGGTTCTTACTGCTTGTTGTGATGCTATCGGTGCCGACAAGGTCGGTCTTCGACTTTCGCCTTACAATTACTTCCAGGGCACGAAGGACAGTGACCCCAACACTCACTGGTCGTACCTCTGCACCCAGATCGCCAGTCTTCCAGATAACCACAAGCCTGTCTACGTCCATATGTAAGTCATACTCCACCATTAAAACACCGTCTAAATGACTGACGATAATCAGGATTGAGCCCCGTTTCGACGAGGTTCTCGACGAGCAGCAAAAGCTCGCTGCACTTGCCAACGGTAGCAGTAAAGATGGCACTGCTGTTGAAGTTGGCAAGCAGGCAAACTCTCTCAACATATTCCGCAACATTCTCCAGCCTTCTGGCATTCTATTCCTAGCCTGCGGAAACTTCAACCGAGACAATGCTCCCACCAAGATTAAGAGTCAAGAAGCTGACCTGGTCGCCATGGGCCGACACTTCATTGCCAACCCTGACCTGGCTGAGAGATTACAGAATGGCTGGCCTCTTAACGCTTATGACCGCAACACCTTTTACGGTGCTGATCCTCCGGAGAAGGGCTACAACGACTATCCTTTCTACAACCCCTCACAAGAGGTGAAGAGTGAAGCATAAAGTGGGAGTCTCGCGGTGGAGGTCGGTTCTATAGACTATATACTGGCATCGGTTGCCTAGCTGCAACGAATAAACGGATATTCAAATGATTTCATTGATGCGAAAAGTGCTAGAGAAAGGCTTGTCTAGTCAACTGTATCTGCGTGACTCCTCGTCTCTGCAAGGATGAGTTGAAAGTGACCAAACCCGTTTGACGCCGCTCAATTACAAAGATCATCATCTATTGCCGCCGTCGCCTGCCATGGAGTTCATCGATCGCGTGATTTTTCGCATGCTGTTTTATTTACCTTGCCGTTTTAACTACGTCTAGAATCAGTCTTTCTTACATTCCCTCTGCCACCAATAAGTAATGCATGCATCTATGAAATCTTTTTGTTCCTCCAAGCCAAGAATGCTCGGTCCTTCTGTAGGTAGCTCTGCAAGGAACTTGGGGTGTCTTGGCTTCCATCGGAGGAAACATGAGAACTTTTGAAGCCATCACGGCGTAGATCTTCGAACATTGTTTAGATAATCCCATGTGACATCTGGAAATCCTTATTGACTAACTAACGGTACCTCCGTCAGACATATTACAATACTTCTAATTAGAGACTTGCTCTCAGTGAACCGCCAGTAGCATTAGACCCAAGCTGCGAAAACTTCTCATCGACGTCCTTCCACATATCATACGTCAACAACCACCGCCCAACTCCATGGTATCTCCAAGGGAAAGGATCCTCTCCTGTCTCCGAGGACTGCGGTATGATAGGATTCTCCCCACTCAGCCACTCTTCATCCCACTTTCCATACTGCCTGAAACGCTCATCTCGCTGTCTCTGCTCTTCGCCATCGGGCAGATGATATATCCACTGGTTGTATGTCCCTCTTTGTACAACCATTTCCGTACGTTCTCGTCGACATGCCTCGTAGACAGCTAGAGCCTTAAGCTTTGAGGCTGGTGATTTATCGGTAAGCTTGGCGAGACAAAGTCCAAGGACCCCGCCGTCCTCTAGAGCCATACCCGCACCACTGGCGAGATATGGTAGTGTTGCGTGGACAGAGTCACCAAGCATGGTGAGGGCTCCAGAAGGATGTGACCAAGTTGGGTCGAGGCCAGGACGGATGCATAATCTCCACTTGAGAACATCGTCGCAAAGGTTCAGCATCTTCCCGATGCGAGGGTCCCAATCGGCAAAATGGGCTCTCATCTCGTCGATGTTACCCTTGAGAGTGTTGCCGCTGTCAAGTGGAATATCATCTGGCACTAAAAGAACCATATTGAAGAGTTCTCCTCCCTTAAGTACGTAGTTGACAGCGTGTTTATCGGGACCGACCCAGTAGTTGACTTGGGGATCCTCTACGAAAGCCCTCAGGTCTGGGTCCTTTCTCATCTCGTCTGTTGACAGTAGCAGTCGGTATGCCAAGTCGCCCGTCAATTGTGGAGGATCGGACCGGCCGAGGAACTGCTCTCTGAGTGAAGAGGCGATACCATCAGCCCCGACTACCAAGTCAGACTTCATGGTTCGACCTCCTTCTAGCAAAACAGTTGCATAGCTGTTGTCGGCCGCTATCTCGTAAGACAAGACTTTAGACCCGCAAAGAATCTTAGCTCCTAGCTCTTGAGCTCTGTCAAGGAGTGCTTTGTGCAGAGTCGCGCGGTGAAAATCGAGGAAAGGGTAGCCTCCCGAAGCAGCCGCATAACCGTGGTAGTCCATTTCCGAGAGATGATTTCCTTTCCATCCGATAAAGTTGCATTTTCTTGGCTTGGTGGCATTTTTAACCAGCTCCTTCTCGAGGCCCCAGGAGAAAAGAACTCGGGCAGCGTTAGGGAGGACTTGAATACCGGCGCCGACTTCGCCGATTGCTGGTGCAGACTCCAAAACCGTGACATCATGGCCGGCGAGACGGACAGCGATTGCAGCACCGAGACCACCGAGGCCGGCTCCTACAATTATTACCTAAACACATATTAATATTGAAATGTCTTGAAATGCCTTGAGAGGTAGATGTAGGGACTTGAACTTACATGAAGCTTGCTTGAATCATCCCTCTCCATCACTTCCTGTATCTTGTAATTAGGCATCTCGTCTCTAGGCTGCTGGATCTCAATTGGTAATAGGCAGAAGAGATGATACCGAGCAAAAGGTCTCTACACCCGTATTAAAGGCCTATGTGATGCAGTCTAGGTCTGTAGCAAAACAGACACAAGTGGTGGTACGATTACTGGTTTGTCCGATTTACGAGGCCCATTGCCGATATGGTCGTGCCTTTACATTCTGGGTCTAGATAGCGATCGCTAGCTCAAGCACGGATCTTGAACCCGAGTTCCTTTCTTTACCCACTCACCCATGTCTGTTAGCATCCTCCCACTTATCAAGATAATGCGCGGGGAAAGCTGATAAGGGTGGGGATTTGGGCGGAGTCCAGCCAAGCCTATCAGTTATCAGAGTTACACTACTAATCAGTCAGAGTTCAGCGGCATTCGGCAATTCCTCCCACTCTAGAACCCAACCGTTCCCTCACTCTATCTCTCGTTCATCTTTAACATTTCCCACCTCATCCCACTCTACAGCCATGTACGGCGCCGAAGACGAGCTGTCCCTAGCGGTCGATGCGTTTCTTACAGAAGCCATGGGTCGCAAACAGACACAATCGCAGGGTCAATCAGAGACCTCTCGAAGAGGTTCTGCAGCCTCACAGCCCGGTCCTCAGAGTGACAAGTCGTTTGAGTGTACTCATCCAGGCTGTAGCAAGAAGTTCACGCGCTCAGAACACTTGCAGCGACATGCTCTCAATCACTTGCCGGGCGGTCTTTCATGTGACATATGCCGTGCGCACTTCAAACGGCCTGATTTGCTGAGTGAGTGACCATGTTTTGTATAGCCGAGTCAATCAAGATTTGTTCTTACGTATCCAAAGGGCGACATATGGAAAGACATCGCCAGAAGGATCTTGAGGCTGGAGGAACCGGCTTTGGCGTTCTCGATACACGAAAGAGATCCTGGGAAGCACCCGACGGTACGGTCGTTGAGAAGCGGCCGTGTCGGAACAGCAACACGAAAGCTAAAAGTGCAAAGGGTTCGGGACAGAACCCTCAAGAAACACAACAAGTCCCATCTCCAGAATCCGACCAAGCAGACAACACAAGGAATCAGTCCCCTGGGCTGATCAATTGGGGCCATAGCGAAGGCCAGTCAGTGCATGGAGTCGATCTTCACTCCTCATCCGACTTGCACATCGAAGACTCCATCTTTGTTCACTCGGCTGGTGAATTGGTTACAGATGACCATCTTGCAAACTTTACTACCTCAACCGACCCTTTCAATCACAGTGAAGGCATAGGCGAGTTTTCGTTCGACCAGCTCGACCCTCTACTTCTCAACGAATCGTTCGTGGATAACACGGCACTTGACTATACGCAAAACTTTCAGCCAGATACTGCCAGTTCGTTTAATATGCCCTATACGACTGCGTTGGACTACAGCTGGCTATTTAACATGAACTTGAACCCAACACCAACACCCCTCACCAAAGCCAACGAGCAGTATATCCCATCCGTCCAGATGTCGGAGCCCGTCCAGATATTATCACCAGACTCTATCAACAGCACGCGCCGTTGGTCGGAGTCGGTACATTCTCACAACAGCGATACCAGGCCAGATACTTCTGATCCACGAACCGCGGTCTTGAGCCATACCAAGACAACTTCGGGGAGCATTTCCAGTTCTAGAACTGAATCTATAACGCCAACCGTAAATAAAAGCACCAAACTACTGAGGCCCAACGTTGCCCACGATCAACAGGACGTTGAACAACCGCAATTCAACAGGCCATTCTCGATGCTCGACAAAGGTCAATCGATACCCAAGATCGACGAAAGCGTGCGCAAACGAATCCTTCAAGTTGTCGAGGCTGCCAACCCATCTTTACCCGGCGGTTCTCGTCACTCCGTTTGGGATGAGCCATTACTGTCCCGAGACTCCCTACAAACATACCTAGAATTGTTCTTCGTAAAGTTCAATACTGCCTACCCACTCATGCACCTTGCAACCTTTGATGTCAACAGAATGGAGCCTCTGCTTCTCATATCCGTCCTCCTGCTTGGCGCAACCTACTCCTCCAAAGATGCCCATCAGCTGGCTGTGTGCATCCACGACGTTATACGGCCTAGCATCTTTTCCCATGCTAGCTTTTCGGCTCGTGCAGAACTGTGGACTCTGCAGACTATCCTTCTGGTGGAATGCTTTGGAAAGTCTCGAGCTGGGCAGAAGCAGCACGACATGAGCCATCTCTTCCACGGACTTCTCATAAATCTCATTCGCCGATCTGACTGTCAGTCGGTCCGTCCTCAAGGACCGCCTGCTGACTGCACCGATGCAAAAGAGGGTATAGTGCGAGAGGCTTGGCGACGATGGGCCATTGCAGAACAAAAGAAACGGTATGTCGCTCGAGGAAGTCCCTCGATGGTAATATTCAGCTGACATACGACTACAGTCTCGCACTTTTGTGCTTCATGTGGGATACACAGCATGCAGTTCTCTTCTGTCAGAGTCTCTGCATGTCCGCATTTGAGCTCCGTCTTGAACTGCCTTGTAGCCAAAGGATATGGGAAGCTTCAGACCCAACATCCTGGGCTATGGCATGGCGCTCGTCAGCCTGCAGTTCCCAGCCGACCTACTACCTTCCTAGTCTCAAATCATATCTAGGGCCATCAGTACCACGTCCGAAAGCATTAACGGGGTTGTCTCATGTACTTATGCTGCATGGTCTGATGTCCATCGCTTGGGACATGCAACGCCGTGATCAAACAGCGCTCGGAGTGGTAGATGGTGACGGACCTGGATCTAATTGGCGGAAGCTCATAGGGAACGCTTATGACGCTTGGAAGGAGGACTTTGATGTTTACATCACCTCAATTATTTCTCGACTCCAGAATACACCTGAAGATCAGGCTAGAAGGAGCGAGTATGTGGCGTTTGCTACTGCATACAATGCTCTGTTTCATTCAGCACAAGCACTTCTTCATATGGAGTTCCTCGACATACAGATCTATGCTGGCGCTCGCCATATTCTGGGCCGACCAGTTCAGCAGAAGGACTATCGTCGATCCGCTAAGGCGGTCAAACAATGGGCTTCAGTAACAGAACGACCAAGCAAAGATCAAACCTCAAATGCCGAACACAATACAAGAAGCCACAAGAGGCCAGCATCTGTGGCTGCATGGCATGCATCCCGCCTGCTTCATGAAAACACAAAGGTGCTTACTCGTTCCGACGCCATGCAGCTCTTCCACGTCCCGTGGTGCCTATACCTTGCAACTTTGGCGTGCTGGGCATTCTGCCACGGTCAGCCCAATAGGGGAGGCATGCTTGACATGGACGATGATGCCGATGATAGTGATGATAGTGATGATGAGAGCGACGAGATCATCTGGAATCCACGAGGGGAAATGCATAACCTCGTGTCAAGAATGGCTCAGAATGGGCCTGATGGTATGGACGTGAAAACAGGTCAACGACGCCAGATTGTCGGACTTGTCTGGACTATGGCTGAGACGCTGAGCAAGGTTCGGTGGGGGATCTTGCATGCTGGCGTTGTCGTGTTACGGGGGTTAATACCGCAAAGACTTATTAACCAGTATGATGAGCCTCATGATGATGCATTTTAAATTAGATACACTGCTTTCAATAGAAGTATAGCATACCACTACTATATTAGCTAGTGATCAATAGCATATACTTGCATTTAATTGTTTATTACTATCTTTGCAGTAACATCTCCTTACATCTTCTTTAACAAAGAGGCGCCCGTCCATTGTACACAGCAATATACAATAGAAGACTGCGCGTATAAATCTGAAGGCTAGATATAATCAGATGTATAAGGACCATATCGCAAATGCAAGAGCTCTGGTGAATGCTGGTTTCTCCGACAGAATACTATTGTATTTATACTTATTATTATCATCATAGAAGTATATAGAACTCCGTCTCTTTCAGAATCATATTCAGCTTTTGATCTAGAATCGTGTTGGCCAATTTAACTGCATACCTGCTTTAGACAGCGCACAGAAGTAAAACAGTAATCTTGTTTTAGATAGCTGCTTATAGTAATGCTGGGCCTTATCAGACGAGAGGATTTGCCTCTTGATCGAGCCAATTTGACGCCACGCCCAAGACACTTGTGTAGAATTGCGAAGCATAGCCGCGGCCTCCCGAGTGATCGTCTAGTGATGTGCGGGCTGACAGCCTTGACGACGGCTACATTGATCATCACAGTCAGCACTATCAACAGTCAAAAGCCAAGTGCAGCCCGCAGTGGGTTGCCCATATACACGCAGTGAGGCCCCATGCTTTTATTTAACATATTGATTTTCGCGTCAACAGCAATTCCTCTTTCTCTATACTCGTTGAATTAGCATGACACTGACAGCCTGTTCTCACTATCTAAGAAGTGAGTATTCACTGTTTCCCCCGGCAGTGATAACTTCTCGTCATTTCTCTGAATCACAGCGGAAGTTCAATATTACTACTTTTCAGTAAGTCCTCCGAATTATCTTTCTTTTATTATCAGTCAACATTATAATATCCCCGCTATTACCACTAACTTACTACCTTCTAATATATTGCATTTTATAATCACTACTCAATCCACTCCCTCGTCACCTAACAATAACATACGTTAAAATGTGTACTACGGTTAAGTGCTCATATATCTGCCGCCGCTGCCGTAGAACTCTCCATACGTGGGAGACAATCGAAAGGTGCACCTATGCCATACAGATCGGTGCGGTCCACCATGACCGCCCCATTCGGTACGACACTCCTGTGGAAACAACCTGGCATAACTGCCCTTCGTGTCAACGAGAATACGAAACGTATATCCACTGTCTCCGTCAGGGAATTCCCTACCCTACCCCTGATCCACCCTTCCCCAACCCTCCTTACCAGGGGACTTAACTTAGAGATTAAGATGTAGTTAGATTAAGTATATGTATATATAAACTGAGGAATATTAAATTTCTACCTTCTTTTGCTGGTATCAAAGTTCGGAAATTGCTATTATGAGCAGGCACAAACATTACAACGACCCTTTCATAAATAACTCAAACTGCTAGGTATACAACCTAATGGCTCACTAGGAATAAGCCAGCCAACCATGCCAGGCATTCCTGACCCGCTCTGCCTTTGACACAGAGATATACGCCGAATTGGCAAGTCTATCTTGTAGTTCCTTGAATTTGGCTGTAGGAGCCCCCTTATCGAAAAGGATATCTAATTCCAAGTATGATAGCTTCTTCGTTTCCGGAAGCCGAAAATAGCACCATATAAGACAAAGGAGAGATGTAGCAGCATACACCAGGCAAGACTTACCACCTAGGTCCCATGCAGACGGGTTCAAAAGCTGTGGTGCGACAAAGTTATTAATAATAGTGAATATGTTATAAACAATCCTCGCGAGGGCAATGGTCTTGACCCGAAGCCTTGTTGAAGGTATCTCGGCCACAATGACATAGCAGGCCGGACCAATGGACATATTATAGGTAAATGTCATGAGGATGATCAGGGACCCAAGCGCCCAATTCAGCGATGAGTGGTTGGCCATGACGATTGACAGGATGCCGCCCGTGGTGAGAATAAGCAACGCAGCCACCAAGCCGGCTAGGTAGAGCTTTCGTCGTCCAATTGTTGATAGTAAGATCCACGATATCATGCCGCCTAGAATGCCGAGTCCATACATTCCTGTAGCTAGAGTGAATGATTTGGTGGATTCGAAGCCTGCTTGTTCTAGAAAGTATGGGGCATATCCTGTCAAGGTGGCACCGCATAGAGCTTGGCAAGACCATGTAAGACAGCACACTTCGGTCCTGCGGCGGTTACAGCCTCTGAAGAGATCTAGGAAGCTCGAACCGCCGTATCCTAGTTTCTTCTCTGTCGAATCAATGTGCTGCATAATCGCGATTGTATCCTCAATGTCAATGTGCTTGTTGCTCGTGAGTCTTTGTAGTGAATGTCGAGCTTCTGCTAGCCTCTCGTGACGGATTAACCACCCTGTAGTCAACAAATTAGTAAGAAGGCATAAGATACATCAAGTAGGGAGAATCTTACAAGGGCTTTCAGGGGCAAAGTAGATGAGGAACAGCAATGGGGCTGCCCATGCCCATTGCAGGGCAAATGGTAGGCGATACGACCAGTCTGATGTATTGTTGATAAGCGCGCGCAGTATTCCGGTGCCCATGAGCTGGCCCACAAGCCAACACATATTGACATTACTGAGGATGGCGGCACGGATGACTGAGGGTACTACTTCAGCAGCATAGGTCGCTGCCAAAGTTTGAATCACACCCCACGACAAGCCTTGGATAGTACCGTTAGTTTCTCGGATAATCGTGTATTCATGGCGCATTAAATTGAGAGGCGAGGACAGTCTTACCACAGAGAGCTTGGGAGGCAAGTAGCAGAGCGATGTTGTTAGCGAAGAAAGCCGGGAACACTGCAAGACACATCCACACAAGCGCGCCGATCATCATCTTGCGGTATCCAATCGCATATGAGATATAACCATGGGCAAGAAGGCCTATGATCTCGCAACCGACGGCAGCATTTTGAAGCCCCATTTGCCACATTGGCGAGATCTCATAGTCTGGCTCCCCAGCGGAGCCAGCAAGTGGTAGCTTGGGTTCTCCGTACCTACGCCTGAAGGACGGAAAGGCAAGGAAGCCGGAGATGAGTGACTTATCGTACGCCTCCATTACAACGGTAAGGAAAAGAAGAAAAGACCACATAATCGCCTTGGGAAAGTGTCGGCAGCAGCTCAGAAGAGTCATCTCTTCTCGCTTGCCAAGCCGCGATGAATGCGTGCGCCGACACCACTCGAGCTTGTTGATCGGCGAGGGAGCCATATTGGACTGTCAAGGGTGCTGGGGTAAACATGTGAAGTCTGGTGCGTCAGATCTGCCAAGGGAGGTTCGTCAACGCCTGACTCGTGATGAGAAGCAACTCCCTTGGAAGTCATCGATATGAGCACGACCTCATCTTTGCTGGGATTGGCATTTGACAGAAACATTGTTTCAGCGAACCAGAGTGCAGGGAACAAAGAGATGAAGATGCATCAGGGACATGCATTCAACGTTACATGGCTCTCCCCGCACTGGAAGGAGCATGGCGGTATATAAGTCCTCTCAAACTTGGTAGGATTTGAGTTTGGGTCTGATACAGGCACTACGGGAAGCCACAATTCGTTTCCCCGGACTCATTTCCCCGGATTTCCCCTGACCTTTGCAGGAACTAGACAACGGCTGGACATCACATGGCTGGGGAAATCGAGGTAGTTCGGTTGATTGGGACGCTGATCCTTCGTAGAGGTCTGTGATCGCCTTGGTGATGTTTGTGGCTACGAGCTGAACTACCAACTTGGCTTGGTGCCGTTCCTTTTAGGTATAGTACGCAGACTAACAGACAAGTGGTTGTCGCTAGCTGACCTATCGGTCCGACAACTCGATGTGCGTCCAGGGTAAGAATCCTTCGGTCCCCGTAGCCAACTGATGATCGACTCAGTTCACCTCCTTTGTGATGGATAATTAAGTGCTCATCGTGGAATAAATTAGATATTTTAATGCTATGATTTGAGAAGGATTATTTCTGCCTGTATATCGATTCTCGTGTCGGAAACTAGACAGTGAACAGTAAACTCCTTCATACATAGTAAAAAACATAGTCGGACCATGCAGCCATAACACCCCGGCAGCCCCCTGAGCTAGGGACTCGATAGCTGTCCTGATGCAGGCCCATTCAGTGTTAGTAATGGGATGGGCATGTCGGGGTTGAGTGGTTGCACTTCTACACGAATTACTGTAATTATGCTTAGCTTCTGCTAAGTTCCGTCTGCTGATTTAAGCTCTCAGCCACAAGTCCCAATTGCAACCCCCTCGTACGGCTAATTATATCCAGTTTTGAGGATGTTCACAAGGAATTATGTTATTAAGATCAGGAAACTGTTGAATTTATTTACTGAATATCTACCATCAATGGCTTTGTCGCTCGTTGTAGACCTCGGCAAGGATACGGTCCTTCGTGGCAATATCTGCCACTCCAGTCCGATCCTTAAAAACGCTGTCCATCTCCTCAAGAGACTTTCCGTTAGTCTCAGGCACACTGAACCAGACCCAGACGAAGGACAGAAGACAGAATACGGCAAAGAAGACATAGGCGCCGAAGCCTGTTTCGCGCACAAGAGGTGGCGTAATGAGGCCAATGATGAAGTTGTTGATCCAGTCTAACGAGGTTAGTGGCTTAGAACTTGATAGGGATTGGAGGCTTACTTGAACAGGTGGATATTGCCACACCCTTTGCTCTGAGAGATGATGGAAAGACTTCTGCTGGCATGGCCCAGGGAACAGGGCCCCAAGAGGCACCAAAGGCAAGCATGTAAAATAGGAGAAAAGCGACACTTGTCCAGCCTTCTGCAGTATGACTAGGCCAATCATTCGAAAATTTGCCCACCAAGACCGCTATAATCAGATGCGGCACAAACATGAGGAAGCTACCCCAAAGGAGGATACCCCGGCGGCCGAAACGATCCATGGTCCATAAGCTCGACAGAACACCAATCAACTGCGTCACGTTGAGGACGCCCGACATGATGAGTTGCATGTCAAAGTCAAGGCCCATGGTCCCGAACAGTGTTGGTGAATAATAGATCAGAGCGTTGATTCCAGTGAACTGCTGGAAGAACATAAGGCCTGCACCAACAAGAGTTCGACGCCTGCAGCCAGACTTGAAGCAATCTCTCCAGCTAACAAACTCAAGACGCATCTTTCCCATTATATCTGTCCTTTGAGTGAGATCTGGGTGTCGTTCGCGGAGAACAGTTGCTTGGAATCGGGCCTCGGCAATAATGTCCATCCATTCGCGTTGAACTCGTAGGTCGGATTCAGGAAGGGCGCGGAGCTTGGCGAGGCTGGACAAGGCTTCTGCCTCACGATCTTTGGAAGCGAGCCATCGAGGAGAGTATGGTAGGAAAATGGCGCCGAATCCCAATAGCAGACCGGGGAGGATTTGAAGGAGGAACGGAAGTTGCCAAGACCAGTGACTGGGAATTCCCTGGAACGGATGAGCATATAGCGGTGTCTGAGGAATGGGAGTTGGTTTACCTTTGTCCCGTAGGTTATCCAGAATGCAACAACAATTCCTATGACGATCGATAGTTCTTCAAAGACGAGGAGAGCACCCCGGATTTCAGGTGGAGAAATCTCTGCAATGTAGAGAGGCACCACCATCGATAGTCTAATGGATTCATGGTCAATGTCAAGGCTTATGGAAAGTTAGATGAACACAATAAAGGCTGAACTCACTGTCCAATACCAATGCCCCCGATAAAGCGTCCTACAACCAGCATGGCATAGTTGACAGCAGCAGTCTGGAGAGTAGATCCAATCGTAAATACCACAACAGCAACCATCAGCGAGCGCTTTCTGGATATCCAGTCAGAGATCCAACCCTGGTTGATGGCGCCTATAAATGCACCGAGCGTGATCATGGCGGTCATGAGGCCTTTCTTGAAGCCTGCGCCTGGAGCATCATCCGAGACTTCAGGGAAGCGATCGAGAAAATGATCCATTACAAGCGTTACGGAAATGACGCCTTGGTCATAGCCAAAGAGGAGACCACCGATCGCCGAAAAGGCGGCGCAGGCGGCGACTTAGGGAGATGAGAAGAGACCGCGGAATCCTAGTTTGTCAGCTTATCAAAGCTAGGGGAATCGCAATTCATGCCATCATAATCATATTGAAGCCTAAGAGCTGATGGTAACTTACCGGAAGGACCATATGGCTCCAAAGAAGCGTTGATGCCAACGTGCTCCTCGGTAGTGGCACCGCACTCGTCAAGCTTGTCCCTGGCGGTATCGAGCTGCTGATCCATGTTGAGAAAATGTAATAAGTAGATTCTGAATGTGGATGAGCATGAATAATCTTTGGTGATATTCGAGGGAGAGATCTTGATCTATTATAGTCCAGAATCTTGGCCTACTCTGCGACTTACGATCGACGATAATTAACCAATGAATTGAGGCAGGTTACGTTCGATCTCGGCAGTGACATGGATCAAACACGGGGTAGTTCGTGGGAAAGCGCGAGTCAGGCCTGTAGAGTTTTGGGGTAACAGTGGGACAAATCCTCTTCCAACAAACATCAAGGAATGGCCCGGCCTAGGCTCCGTGTTCTTGGGGGTTTAAGCCTATTTAGGTTAGAGCATCGGACTCTTTCACCTTTTCACGCAGAAATGGAGCATAGCCCCGACAGTTCGGCCTTTTTTGCCTTTCGATTTATGTCATATAATCGGGGTAACCTGCCCCTCAAGATGAATTTGCACCCGACATCAAGCCCGAAATCTACTGTGAGAGAAGATGAGCACAGCTACTGCGTGTCTTGTAAGTGAAATGAAAAATCGGTAACCATGCCGAGATGCAACTTGCCACTCTGACTATCATTAGGCCTGTAAGAAACAGCATCTCAAATGCATCTGGGGTCCACAAGTTGCTGGACGAGGTACACAGACATGCCTTCGATGCATTTCGATGGGCAAAATTTGCGCCACAGCGCCTGTTTTCCGCTTCAAGCACTCAACTACGTATGTTCACCCCCGGACTTTTACGTCTCATTGCGATGATTAGAATGCTAAGATCCGCCGCAGGTCATCCCCCAATCAAGTCTGGGTCCCTTCCTCAAGACGATGTAAGTAATTCCTATTCGTGCAGGCTTTCGCTGACGAGTCGCCAAGTACAATTCGTGGATGAGACGCCTGATGTTGAAGGTTACTACCTATTAGACTCGGAGAGTCAAAGCCAATGGCAGCAAGTTGAGGATAACAAGCTTCAATCTCAGAATGACCAACGTTCGGATTTTGGGTTAAATTCCTCTCCCACGTCTCACCCTCCTGCAGTTGAGATCGGGGGCGGAGATGGAGCCAGTACAGGAGGCAAAGACAGTCCCCGCGATTATGGCCCAATTCCACATGGTTCGACACTGGGATTGGCCAACGTAGGATCAGTACCGTACCCCCTGATGGAGAACCATGAAGTCAGATTGATGCAATATTATTTGACTTACATGTGTACATGGGTACGCCATTCCATCTTCTGTTTGGGTAGTCGTGCAGTATTGATCTATCGCAGTTTGATCTTTGCGATTCCAGGCGCCACTTTGCCAACATTGTGCCCCCTCGAGCGGCGTCTTGTCCGACCCTCCTCAATGCTATCTTTGCCTTGTCCTCCAGACATCTCAGCCTAAACGCGCAATACGACCCCTACGCCTCCGATCGGTACCATCAAGCATGTCTCAGGCACTTGGCAACAATCTCAAACGACTCCTCCGCCCTAAACGACGACAATCTACTCGCGGCGACCATTCTTCTGCGGACTCTTGAGGAACTCGACGTTCCACTCATAGGCACAGATCACGAAGGTTACCTGTTGGGAATACAACTATTTATGAACACCTGTGACTCCACAACGACCCCCAGCAGCCTCCGGTTAGCTTCGTTCTGGGTTGGTATGAGACAGGAGGTAACGATGAGTTTTGCAAGTCAATGGCCTGTCAAAATCAGGCTCGACCACGCATTCATGGACCGGTCTCTTTCTGAAGCCGATGATGATACATGGGCGAATCGCATTATTGTCCACAGCGCAGATGTTATCAACTACTGTTTTGGAAACAATGGGCCAAATAGACATCGATATCAAGAGCTAGTTGACTATGACCAAGCTTGGCTGCGAGCTCGGCCTGTGTCCTGGCTGCCTATTGCCTATAGTGCTTCTGACGAGGCCTTGGGCGAAGCCTTTCCACACATCATTTACTTAAACCACGCTGTCGGTATGTTGTCGATTTTGATTGGAGGAAGTCTACTAACAGACGTCAGTTATCGGCCAAGTTCATAGCATATTTGCTCGTATTCTCCTCATGTGCCATGATGACAGAGTACCACGAATTGGACCATCTGCTCAGCTAGCTCGGAAGCAAATCGACGTAGGTTGAGATGTACTTCCCACCATGTCCGTGTATTCTGACAGACCCAGGACGACATCCGGACTCAAGTCCGAGAACTTTGCGGGATAGCTCTCTCAAACCCCTCTACAAGACCCGCTACCTTTACGGCCTGCATGGGAGTGACGGCGTGCGGAGATCGATTCACCGAGAGACGGGACCAAGAAGCGTTATTGGATGTGTTGATGCTGACCCAGAATACCCATTCGTGGCCCACTGCATCAGCACAGGACTATTTAAAGAGAGCATGGGGTTGGGTGGATTCTTAAAGCATTAGCATTGGAAGAGAGTTGAGGGAATTGCTGTACAGTAAAATAGTCTGCAATACAGTAGTTGGAAGGTAAAGAATTAAGTCATTTAGATTAATTCTAATACCATACAAATGTCTAAGTAATATAGGAAGGCGAATGATCCTCATAATGTCTACATACCTACAGTGTTGGATGGCGGCGGTCTGAAGAACTGTGGAGCTTTCTTCGGGAGGCTTATTCATTGACTCTGTTTCGGGGCAAGTTACCCCGACTCAGCATAGAAGTTAAGGCAAAAACCTCCGAGTGTATGTTCTTTCGCGACAAAGTACGTAATTGCCATTTCCCATCATACAAGATCCAGGACAAGAAAATTTAACTTTTGCCATCGACATGGAGATATTCAGTTGAGTGTCAAGCTGTATATAATAACTAGCAGAGCCTGGTCGGCAGTATTCCATTTTTTACCATTTATCTACATCTCTTTCCTTTCCTTCCTCACTAACCTCGCTACACTCAACACAATGGCACCTCGCAAGCTTCAAGTTGGAGTCGCTGGCCTCGGCAGAATGGGCAAGCGACATGCCCTTAATTTCCATCAGAATGTCCCTTGAGCTGTTCTAGTCACTGTCACCAGCCCTGATGCTGCCGAGAGGGAATGGGCTGCCGAGAACCTCGCCCCTGACGGGGTGGCCATATATGAGAACTACTCTGACATGATAGCCCACGTGGGCTTGGATGCAGTTTGTGTCGCCTCTGCCACTGCGGTGCATGCTGAGCAGACAAATGCCGCTATTGCGGCGGGCAAGCACGTCTTGTGCGAGAAGCCCCTTGGCACAACGGTCGAGATTGTGAGTGTTTCCTTTTGACGGGCTTCGCGCTATGCTAACGATTCAGTCTCAATCTGTGGTTGATGCCGCTGCTACCCGCCCCGATCTCAAAGTCATGTGTGGCTTTTCCCGCCGTTTCGATGCTTCATACCGCGACGCCTACGAGAAAACAAAGTCAGGCTTGATTGGCCGTCCATCTGTTCTTAGGAGCCAGACTTGCGATGTGTTAGATCCCTCAGGCTTTTTTGTCGCATATGCCCAGTTCTCTGGTGGTATATTCGTTGATTGCAGTATTCACGATATCGGCCTGGCTCTATGGTTTTTCGGTCAAGAGTCCAAAGTTCGATCAGTACACGCTGTAGGAATCACGGCAGTGGAACCGGATCTTCGACAGTATGGTGATAGAGATAATGCCGTGGGCATTGTCGAATTCTACGATGGGCGCATTGCGTATCTGTATGCCTCACGGATGATGGCTGCTGGTCAAGAGGATACGACAGAGATTATCGGAACAAAGGGCAAGCTGTCTGTGAACCTGATCCCTGTTGAGAACCACGTTCGGATTTATGGACAGGAAGGTATCAGGCATGAGCTTCCGCAAAACTACTGGGGACGATTCCAAGCAGCGTTCACAAGGGAGGCTATCGATTTTACCGAATGCGTGCTGGATGACAAGCCGGTGCCTGTTGAACTAGAATCAGCAGTAACGGCAGTCCGCATCGGCGCCGCTTTGCAACGGTCTATGATTATGGGGAATAAGATTCATTTTGACGAGGATGGTAAGGAGGCCAATAGAGCTCAATTATGATATAGTGGCTTTAGAACACCTCCGACATGATAGTATTATAAATAGAATATCCTAGTTACACTGGGCCGCAATATCGAACGGCTATTCTCGTATCTACTATAGCTTTGACACATATTTACCACGAGTCGCTTGAAACCTAGGATCACCCATGACAAACTGACAAGTGGCCATCTGGTTCATAAGCCGGTCGCTCCTCAGCCGTTCCATCACAACAGCCTCTCCAGCAAACATAACCTCCACATCGCCATTAGTCCATCGAGGCAAGAGGGTGATCTCCCCATAAGGCGGAATTCTACCAAGATACGGCTCTCTAAAGGCCTCGCAAGAACCAAGCTCGGGACCCCAACTTGATAGCATAGCTGCAGATGCTCGTGTATGATCCGTGACAAGCGCATCGATGGGCCCTTTGGGTATTAGACCTGGATTGACAGGATGTGAGTGGGCTATCTCAAGCATCTCTCGAAAGGTTTCCTCGCTCCAAGTATTATTGCTGTTGCGAATTGCCATTGCTGCATGGGCCAGTGTTTTGGGATCCGGTGAGATAAAGTCGCTGGTGTTCACAGACACAGGGAACAAATCCACGCAGGCAGGCATATAGTTGTTGGGTAAAGGAGGAGTCAACCGACGACGAATACTTCCAGCGAAGACAATCTTGCTAGTCTCAGGCAGAGGGTCTGGGCCTGGTACTCCTGGAGCATATTTGGCGCCAAAGAGTCGGTTCCATGAGAAAGAGGTCAAACAATCCGTAGCCGACACTTTTGAGCCACTGGGCAAGACCTCTTGAATCATGTTCTGTAGCTGCTTTATCGAGGACTGTGAAAAGGTCCAGACAGAACAGGACAGAGTGCGAAGTTCATCTTCGGTAAACCTTACTAGATCGTCATTGGTTAGGCGTGCCTTTGTGAAGAGGTTTGACACTTTCTCTACAACTTCTTCTGGAGATCGAGGGTCGAGCATGTCGAGATGATGTAGCTTCGCCGCACGAGCTCCGAGCTTGTCAAGATCCTCCTCAATACCCACTTCAGGTATCAACAGGGAGCGATCCATCAAGTCCGCCGATATTTGCTGCGGGAGTGGAGGTACAGGTTGGCCGTCAAGTCTGGCAGTTGCTATCGCGCTCGTGTTCTGTGACCAAGACCGGAGAAAGTCCATGAACTGGACAAGGTCACCTATCACGTGCGTGATCGACATGGTCAAGACGATACCGCCCTTGATGACATTGAATTGAGGTGCAATTATAGGATCGCCATCTTGGACGCAGGGAAAGTCTCTCGGACGAAGCTTGTCAAGGCCATCTTGTTCGCCATCGCCAAACGGCCACCCGTTGATCTTGAGCTCGGTGTAAGAAGGTACGTCTGCATCGTGACGATGATCTCGATACCAGAAGTTTGTGCCAGCATGCGGTGCCTCTTGAATCTCAATGGCGCAACGTCCAGTTTCGTCTTTCCTGATAACACCTGCGAGGTGTGGAAGCTCATAGATACATCGGGCGAGGCCTTTCTTGCAGTCTTCGTAGAGCTGTCGAGGGTCCGTTTCCGGTTTCATAGGAAAGAAGTGTGTAGGCGAAGGATACACTGAAGCGGTGAGGTTATCGAGGGCTGAGCATTTGACGATGGAAGGCTGTACGGGGGCCGCTGGTTCGACCCATGAATTCGACATGGCTGATTCCTTGTTTCTGTTTGCAGACATTGGTTTAGTAAGGTTGCTTCTCATTCTTTGAAGAGATAAGGCAATTCTCTCAGAGAACATCGGTTATCTTTTTGTACGATATCGGACGAGCCATGTGAAAGCAATCACGCTTATCCCTTCAATGCTGCTCTGTAATATCATCCTGACTTTGACCTCCGTTTCAGCTTTATTATAACTACACCCTTTTCATTTTCGCAATCTAAACTCAACACAGTAAAGACCACGAGAATGTTGAACGTACGATAAAAGGTCGATCATCTACCCGTTACTACGTAGTGTTTCTTGCGTTACACTTGCAAGCTTCGGAATGAAAACTAAACCCTGTACAGCTGTGGCTCGGACCGCTGTTTTGTCACATCTCACTGTCGAATTTTGTCTTAGGCATATCGCCTATCAGGTGCATTAGACAGCATACGCTTGGACCAAAAGCGCCGATCACACAGCTCACTTCGTATAAAGATCTGCAGTCAAGGGGAAGCTTGCGCACAAGCTTTATCGCAACGTGTCAGATAAACAAGACTCAAGTGCCGGTGCAGCATATCGTCTCAATCATGTGTTGGTCAAAGCGTAATACGAAATCGTTCGGATTCCCTCGAGTCCGTGGGTCAATAACAGAATGTTTGGGGTAGATACTTACAATCTCGGCATTTAGTGTCTAATACATCAGATTATTGTATTTCTTTTTATCTATTATCTGCCCAGGACACCTTGGAGTTCTTTCCAAACTAATTCTCCTTGGACATTCGTATTTCTCAAGCTTAAAATCCCTAAAGCAGAATTCTCGACATGTCTACTGCCATTCCATTCACTCCATCCGCATGCTCTACTTCTACTACCATTAAGCCACAGCCAAACGCGCATGGAAAGATAGTCAAACTATCAGCAATCGATCAAATTGCTCCAAGAGACTACATTTCATCATGCCTGTATTTTCCTGTGTCACAGAATGCGGACAAGAGACATATTTTCCATCTATTCGAGCGGGCCTTGGTCAACACGATCATTGACATCCCAGAACTGGCATGTTCTGTGCGACAGCCCATCGGAAGCAGTCGGGAAGAGGTTGAGCTTCTATTCGATATGAATCAGGGCGCCAGACTCAACTACAAGGATTACACGGCACCGGAACTTCGGACTTTATGGAAGTTCGGAACGTTCCACCAACTTGAGAGGGATTATTTTCCTTTTAATATCCCGAGACACATCATCTTCGGCACATCTGCAAAGCTCGTGTCGGGTGCCAGTATTCCGGCGCTGGTGCTTCAGTGTAACTTCATATCTGGGGGCCTTATACTCGGGACCTGTCTTCATGTAAGTCCACATTCCCTGCGCGACATGTTTCTTTCTCCTGTTACACGACCGCCCGCGATGCGACTGGTGCAACACAAACATTATAGTCCTACTATTCTCCCATATAGAAACTGACTGATGTGCAGCATGTGGCGGGCGATGGCGTGTGCAACTTTATCTTGCACAAGACAATAGGCATGCATTTGGCTGCCATTACCCAAGAACTCGGCCTCCGAGTTTTTCCAATTACCCCTCTTGAACGAAGCTCAGTCGTTGAGGGTGAACAAGGCATGACTTTAGAAGACTTTCCTGATTGGAAGCTCACAGAGACCTCTTCCACCTTTCTGAACCCGACAAACTACGAAGCTGCCGAGGCTCAATCAACTGAGCATGGGATATTCTCCATCTCTGCAGAAAAGCTTTCTCTGCTGAAGAACGATGTCCTGAAAAGCGCTACCAACAGAAAGTTGAGCACAACTGAGGCCATCTGTGCTTTTCTCTGGCGCCACGTTGTCCTTGCCAGGCAGATAGACCATCATCGATACCCAGAGGCGAAGCTATCAATCACCGTTGATGCGAGGGAACGCATGGAAAATCCCCCTCTCCCATCCAACTATTGGGGGAATTTTGCGGAGCCGAACGCAGTCGCCAGAGCATCTGTTGCTTGTCTACAGAATGAAGAAGACGGACCGAAGATCTATGTGGAGTTGGCGACTAGTGTCAAGCGAGCCATTGCTGCAGTCAACAACAGAGCAGTAAGGCGTCTCGTTGGACTGCTCAATCAGATGCCCAAGAGTACTTCCTTGACCTGGAATGTTGACCGATACCCTGGCCCAGACATGCTTATAGTCTGTCTTCAAGCACATAGATACAATGACATTTATTTCGGGCGTGACCTTGGATATCCTTCTGCGTTTCGCGTCACGGTTGGAGACACTGAAGGAAAGCCTGACGGCCGTTGCATCATCCTCCCCCCGCGTCATGCTGAAGGCCATGGACTGGAACTGATTGTGCAATATAGTAGTAGGACTTTGGAGAGGCTTGAGAGTAACACAGAGTTTAGCAAGTTCTTTACACGTCGTAACTAGTTTAATAACTGATATCTTATGATTCCGAATAAGTACATTCAACCTAGCTTTAATTATGGTACTCGGCCATCCCAAAGTTCATCAGTCCTTGAATCGCGGCCGCATATAGTATAGTGCAGTTGGACCAGTCAGTACCTCATTGGACTGCCTTTCCGAACTGCGGGGTTAGAGTAAGGCGAGGCTTTAGATCCAACCCCGAACAGCACATTATTTCGGATATGACAAGTAATGGCCTTGAACTTTGCCTGTGATTTGCTGGTAAATATCCCCATTCCGAGGCTTCCTCAAATAGGTAAAGGCTTTGTGATAGTAAGTCGGAATAATATTCCGCGATATCCAGCTATATAATGTTAGATATTATGAACCCTATCATCTACAGCTTTGATCTAAACACTTCAATACGCATACAACGGTCTCAACCACTAGTCATTGACTCATTATGTCGCCCTCAGCAAACACGGAAGAATATCGAAGCGGAGACCCAAGTCTGGCTTTCGTCGACGATGAAGCAGAGAAGGCTCCCACGTTTGATGATCCCTATGAGGAGCGCAAGTATGTCAAGCACCGACTAGCATTAGGATTCCGAGTGCTAGCAAACTTCGGTCTTGCTGAAAGCGTCGCTGGACATGTAACTGTGAGAGATCCTGTTGATCCCAATAGCTTCTGGGTGAACCCTTTCGGTACGTTACTTGCAGACTGCATATAGTCCTACGCCTGTCTTTACACATTCTTACTAACCTCATTTTGCACAGGGCTACACTTCTCGCTTATCCGTGACGAAGACTTGATTCGCGTCAGTCATGAGGGCAAAGTAGTTGAGGGGGGAAAGAACAAGCGATTGAATTATGGTTTGTTCCCTTTCGAACTAGCTTAGATATCGGCTTTCTAATACTGTTATTCTAGCGGCCTACGCGATTCATGCAGAGATACACAAAGCTCGCCCTGATGTTCTCTGCGCAGCCCATTCGCATAGTACCTACGGACGGGCTTTTTGCGCCACCGGAAGGACACTAGATATGCTCACCCAGGACTTCTGCGTATTCTGGAACGATCATATTCTATGGTCGAACTTTGCCGGGCTTGTACTGGCCCCAGCTGAAGGCAAGGCCATTGCAGCAGCTCTGGGTAATAAGAAAGCAGCTCTTCTGGGCAACCACGGTATCATGACAGTCGGGCCCACGATTGAGGCCACTATCGCATGGTTCGTGCTCATGGAAAGATGCTGTCAAATCCAACTGTTGGCCGACGCGAGCTCGGCAGGGTCAGGAAAACCACTCTTGACAATTGGTGAGCATGAGGCTAAATCGACCTGGGAGGCAGTTGGAACAACAGGCAATGGATACTTCCAAGGCCTCCCTCTGTTCCAGGTCGCGGAACAAGAGTTTGGTGAAAGGACTTTTCTGGGAAAGGGTCTCAAGGCAGCCTGATCTTATGTATGTAAAACTAATTGAAGAATATTTATCTAACAAGAATTCTAACTGTGAGATAACCATATCTGATCCATGGACATCGAGCAATTGACACCCAACTTTCAAGCATACAGACTAAACGTCCAAGTCCATTCCCTGACGAGCAGCAATAACTTGGCTGCACAGTGTGTTGATCCTCATATACTTGTAGAAGTTATCGACTCCAACGACATAAGGATTGGATGCACCTGGGGCACGATGGGCGAGAATATCGGCGTTGTAAAGACTGTGGTCGGCGACATTGTGGTTTGAGAGAAGAACATCAACACCCTTCTTCTTGGATATCTCGGCAAAGCGGTTCTGCGACGTGATCTTCTGTTCTCGCGAAGTCTTGTCTGCTGGCGTTCCGGTGCCACCAGATAGTCCAGCCATGTGACGCTTGCCTTTGTCGACGACGGGGAAGATGAGTGAAAGCGTGCCGGGAGTATGTCCTTTTGTTTGCACAATCTCAAATGCGATATTTCCAAATTTGAGGACATCGCCGTCGACTACCACCTTGTCTTTGACTGGGACTGGCGTGTTGCCATCCTTGCCTTGTTCAGCCATGCCCTCCCATGCCGCCTCGGTGGCGTAGACAGAAGCATTGAACTGGTCCTGAATATACTTGGCTCCCCCAAAATGGTCAATGTGCTCGTGTGTGATTATGAGGTGCTTGATATCGCTACCCTTGTAGCCTAGCTTTTCCAAATCGGGGATCATGATCTTCTCAATCTCGTCTTGGTTATCAAGAGCATCAATGACAACCAAGCCATCGCCAGTATCATACGCCCAGGCATGAACATATGCATGACCGACGAAAAAGAATTTGTCAAAAGCCGCGAAGGGATTCACAAAGCCGGGGGGCATGGTGAACATAGCTGGATACACCTGTTGGGTGATACATTGATCCACGAAATACTGGTGAATCGAGCCATCGCTAGCGAGTCGTCTGCCTTCATTCAGAAGACGGGTGACGTTCTCTTTCTGCTCATTTGGAAAGGAAGTGATGTTGAAGAACTCAGAGATGGGCTTGATCTGGGCCTGGGCAACCGATGAATTCAGCCCTAGAACCAACGCGGCCGTCAAAAAGGAAGAAGTAGAGCGCATGCTGCAAGATTTAGAAGACGAAAGTTTGTAGTTTGCGATGCTGAGTAAAGTTTAGAACTGAGGCTAGTCGAGAAGCATAAATACATCTAAACCTGGCCCGTGCCATATCGTTGACAGCCACTGTACTTTGACCGCCTCGGTCTACAAAATTTGCTTACTATCTTCCGAGTGGGATAGGTCTTGGAAACAGGGTCTCTGCCAAGGATGCATGAAAATGGGATCAGGGTTCTTTCGGTGTAAAAGTCTATGGAACATAAAACCAGCGGTTTCCACCTATGGCTGGTGAAATTTAAGGGTAACCACGAGTCAGTTGGTTTTTCGCCTTAGGGTAGCATCGTACTATGCCGTTTAAGGAATATCCGACCAGTTTTCGGATACGGATATTCCGCTTTAGTACCGTTGGACAAGCCATTCATCATACCATCTTGCTTGATGTAACTGTAACTGAGTCAGCCAGTGGGATAATAAAATGGTTGCCGCGTCACAGTGAGCTGGTTGTGGATATATTATGTATCCGAATTTCGCCCTCCCTTAGTTATCGGGCCGCTCTACCTAAATCGCACTATTGTAAAAAATATCATGTTGTCATTTATCACCTGTATTCGCAGCCTAAAGCTTAACCTTGAAGGCCGCAGTGGTTCCTTAGCCTACTAAAAATAACAATCGCGATTAAACAATTAGTATATAATGCCATATAATAGCTTGGGACGAAGAAGGCAAGAAACCCTCGGTGTGTAACGTCCGATTGACTTATTTCAGAAAGATGTTCCAGATACATCGACTCGCATGACAAGACGCCAAAGCTTAAATCCAAATCAGGGACGGCATCCAAGTCACTTAGCCCCGCGACGAGCACTCCATTGTCTACAGGAAGGTGCGTTATAGCTTCAACGCCCTCCGCCGGCGTCGCCGCTTCATTGTGACTCTCAGTCCTTGTCTCCTCTCCCATTACTACTCTAACAGGGCTAGATCCTGGTTAAGTAGTAATGCTGCTCTTCCCTACTGTTTTTTAAACAAAGTGTGACTTATGATCTGCTATGCCTTCTTGTTCTACATTAATGTTCAAGATAAAGGTTTTCCTGGGGTCTGTAATACGCAGATGACAACACTATGTTAGTAAGGCTTTCCTCGAAATATCTTTCTTTTGGAGTTTTATTCCTGTTTTCTAGCCTGATTGTAAATTGTAGTAAAGGACATTGGTTGTTTAGGAAATAAATACAGTATCCTATCATCACCCATCCTGCAGGCTGCAGCAAGCCCGTCCGTCTTGGAAGAAATAATCCATAACTCCATTTAAGATTAGCTAGTCAGTAGGGCGCGCAATACAATCACCGCCTGTTAGGTCTAACAATTAGTGAATATTATATAGAGTATTATGATACATATTACTATAATACTTCGAAGTTTATACAAAGTCAAACCTTCATCAGCCTCTTTCGATGACCAGCGGCTTCTGACCCTCCATTTTTCTTATCCTTATCCTTTGGATCTTCTGTCTTTTTGAGCTTCGACCTTGTACTAGCGAACGTGAGATGCTTATTTGTCTGCCCAAGAATGCAAGAAAGAGCATACATTGTGTAGGACTCCGGGTTATACAAAGCCTCCTGCGTGGAGATGATGTCTTGATCTTCATCGCCAGGGTCCTCACCTTCCTCTTTCCTAGGGTTCGCAATATACTTCAATTCATCCAATGGCTTATTAGCCTACTCCACCATGTAATGACTTTGAACTTACAGCTTCTTTCATGCTCCTGGGTATCCGCATTGCCTAGGACAACATGGAAGAGTTCATGGAATAATGTCATAGACTTTGCTCTGTAGTCCACAATACTTTGACCCTCCTTTTGGATTCTTCCAAGGCGCAAATGTTCAGTTTTAGCATTCTTATCCAAGTTCTGGACACAGATGGTGACTGCTTTCCACGTCAGGTCCTCATGAGTAGCGCCAAAGTGCTGGGCAACTCCGTCGACCTTCTTCGAACAATAGTCATCTTCCTCATCTATAAAGTATTCTCTAACATCTGAGGACCAAAATGGGTAGTCTGAGAAAATGTGAGTCAGACAGATCGTCAGGGAAAGAGTGATGTTACTGGCACCTGGCTACGTACCTTTTGGCTGGTTTGCTTCATCTGGAGGTGGAGTTGGTTCATCAACTACATCTCGTACCTTCTTGGCGTCTTCACCTGTGAACCTTTCGCCTGTCTCCTTATCATAGGCCACGTCATCCCAGTCCATACCTAGTAGAACACGTCATTCAAATAGTGACTCAACAGGGACAACACAAACTTACGCTCCAACCACTTGCTCGAGCAGAAAAGCCAGGGTTTACCGGCTGTGAGTTGTAGTTCGCCATCTATTAAATCCTTTACCAACTGCAACGTAGCTATTTAAATGGTTCAGCAACAGGCCACCTAGAGTATTTTGTGACTTGGGGGATTCAGAACATACTGAGGATTCTTTCTCTGTACTTGGCATCTGCGGGAGGGGGGTCCAATGCAAAGAAGGTGTATACGTATTCGGGTCCATCAACACTATCATCTTGTGCGTACAAGAGGGCAGCGTCGACAAGCTTTCTGGCATCTGTCCACCATTTGTTGAGTTTGCTCTTGTGAGCAGTACATCCACCGACACCAACACCGCCTTGTTTAATGTTAAATACAGAGTCAATTGAACAGAGGGCGTATTGAGCAAGAAGGGTCAATAACAGCGCTCTGTAGAAAAAGAGGATTGGACGTTGAAGCCAAGTCATGACGGGAGGGGGGAACGGATGACAACACGAGACGAAAGATTGGTTGATGAGGACGAGAAAGACGGGAAAACAAGAGTGTTCGAGCTCAGTAGTAACAATTATGGTGGATGGATATCTGAATAGATATGGAAAGGTAGCGAGTCCAAGATCATTTGTAGTTTATAGGGTTCAATTGTAATTTAGTGGTACTGATCTGAGAGACTGCGGTTCCGCTAGAGTGTTAGCATTCGTGGGAACCAAGCATCATGCTCTTACGCGCAGGACTCATTTCAAATTGCGGCAATGTACGCCAAGGAATTCTCCATGTCAAGTTCCGTGTTGGTCCCAGAGGTCTGAGCACCAACGTGAACAAGGATTCTAAGAAGGTGGTGCATGCCTTGTCGAATGATCAGCGTCGTGCTCGTCTAAGCGCCTGCAGTGAGTGGAAACATCGAGTTATGAGTTATGACAGGGGTTCTGGGGGCCAACAGCCCCAAACCACATTGGCTAGGATCGATCCAACAGATGATGCAATTATAGAAAGCACCATCACTGCTACTGTATGTTGGTCATCCACTCTGTTGGTCATGGAAAAAATTTATTCGAAACAATCCTTTCTGCAGCTCAGCCTCGGGCTGCTGCTAAACTGTCGAGAGTATATTACATGACTCAATTCAAAAAAAGAAATGGTACCCCAACATCATGATGTTACCGCGCTGCTGCTGGCCCCCTCATCGGCCAATATTCATTAGAGCCAACAGCGCATCATCACCTGCATCACGATATATTAATACCGCAATTGAGGCTTATCCATACAACCAATCGGACTTGTCTGAGAGCATGATAAAGCTGTTGCTACCTTGCCGTCAGCCTTGACGCCGCGCTCCATGTCGCGCGGCAATTGTCAAGTAGGATCAATCCCATGTCGATGGCTGCTTCGTATATGCGCCAGGTGTTTCAAAGATGATGTTGCTTCAGTCGCATGCATTACACTGAAGATAACCTTACTCTAATCATAACAAGAGACTGTGATAATTATAGTATCTCGGCGCTTTCCTTATCTGTGAAGACTCAAACAGGTACCAATGTGCATAAGTACTTAGACAACTCAATCATATATGGCAGTATCGTAGGACGGTAAACGCCCTCAGCTCAATTCTTGTTTAGTTAACTATTCTTATACTGTTTCAAAGATTAACATATCTTGTGTAAGAACTGGTTTGGATATCCTGTTCCCAAAGGTTCTCCCCTCCTATCACTTGTCTACATCTGTTCAACCTTTCCAACTATGAGACCCCCAGCCAGACGGTGGCTATTACTCCTAGCCCTCCAATCAGCGGCAGTGTCAAGCTCACCAGTCAGATCAACATGCCCTGATGGGTCCTGCTTGTGTACTGGCGACTGCCGTGTTCTGCTGCAAGACGAAAGCTGCTGTCCTCCTGGAGCAGGATGGCTACAGCATATTTGTGGCCCAAGTAAGATTGACCACCTCGTACCTGTCGTTGGCTTATATTATCCTAGATAGAGCGTGTTGTCGCGGGGGCTGCTGTCCAGACGGCTGGAACTGCGGCGGCAATGGAGTGTGTGGACCTCCGCTTCCATCTATGTCTGGCCCAACCACCATCATCACTCTTCGTAGGCCTGAACCATCTTCCCCGAAGGCTGATGACAATATCTCTGACAACTTCCCCACAAACACCCAACCCCTTCCTGTTACAACCACTGCAGAAAGTTGGCTATCAGAACACGCAACGGTGTCCTCCATATCATCACATATTTTCATCACAGCAGGACCCCCAGTCTTAACCTTGCCAAGTAACCGCGCCACTACTACCTCCACCTCTGACGAGGTAGTGTCTGGTACTGGCTATGTTACTACCATTCCCGAAGAACATTCAACGTCTGGCAGATCCGAGAAGTCATCTGATGCAAGCCGTGATGTCTCAGATGGAGATGCCACCGTATCAAACACCCAAGTCGTCCCCATTGTGTCTGAGCCAGCCTCTGTCACCACCTTACCTGGGGGCCTGGTGACTGACATTTCTTCCATCAATTCCTTTTCACCTGGGACAGATCTCTCGGAGACAAACCACAAGCATATCACTGACTCTCCCGGGGACGACGAGACGAGCATCACTACAATAGTCGCCCCCAGTACTAACGGCAGTGGTCCCTCGACTTCAACTTCAGACCAAAATCTGCCCGTGAATGGAACTCCTACATCCATCATGGTTCCCAGTGGTACTTTCTCCACAGCAATCACCAGAACAGACACTCCCACCACGTCCCCTTTCGCAACTGGAACACTTGATTCCCTTCTTCCATCTCAAGGCGCAACTGATAGTGAAGATCACAGTCAAGACCCAAGTTCAATTGCATCTGTTGCACCGACGTCGGTCGGCCCCATCCCAGACACCGAGCAGTCGAGTCAACCAGAGGCTACCAAGTCAAATAATCCCCTTCCTACATCTCCCGTCACCAAGGAACGACTTACCACAGCTTCTGCGCCAACTGCCAACCCCGTAACCACATTGCCCGATGGTCAGGTCACGACCCTGCCCAAGCATAGTCATAGCGATACCACCAAGGCTCCAGAGTCCACTGAGACGGCCGGAGTCGTTCCCGTTATCATCCCAATCACAACACCAGTACCTGATCCAGAGAGAAGCGATAATGGTATCAAGATTCCCTGCGACATGTGGTTCTTTGATTTATGCCTTGCTCCCATTGGCGGATGGGGCTTCGTCCTTCCTCCTGGGACTCATCCACCGTACGTATAAATCACTTGTAGCATGGCCGATGCTACTGTTAACCGTAACTGACATCTCTAGTGGCCCCCTCCCATTATCAAAATCGACCCCACCGCACCTATCAAGGTAGATATCACGGGGTCTATCCCTTGGCCTGGATTCACGTATGTAGCCGTCAACATTTCCCCGTTCCTGTTATGTTAGACTGATATTCATATCTTAGTATCGATCCGACCGGTAATCCAACATTCTCCAGTAAACTGGAAGACTGTAAGACTGAGACAGCTGAGATGTGCATCACCACTACTTCTTACGGGATTTCGGTTGATGGGACTATTACTTCTACGACAGCACAAAGGACAATCTCTACTTGCGGCACCATCTACGGCTGTGACGTGGAAGGAGAGGATTCCTCAAGGACCATCTCTAAAACAACAACACTTAGCACGGAGACTCCTACTATAACAGCTATCAGGCTCACATGGGAGGAATGGCCCATTGATGAATATACAGAAGCACAGCTCAACGACATAGCAGATGCAGCACAAGCTCGACTCGATAAGAAATTTGGCAGATTCACGTCTCCTACGTCCCAAGTCACAGCGACCGAAGCCACTACCGAATCTTTCCCCACACTCACCCGAGCTCCTTCTATTGGTATTCCAACCTCCTCTGGTCTCTCTTGCGTTTCAACGGCCACTTATACAGAATGCGGGGGCTCTGGTAATCGAGAAGCTTGTGTTGAGAAGCCCACTTGTGTATCTTGGGTCGACACGGCAGCTGTTACCATGACGACACCAGAGATAACACCATTCTGCGACACAGGCTACGAGACATACTCGGCGACTGCTCATGCAGCAATACCTACTCAGGGCGGTTCCCTGAAGTTTTTCATTCCTGTCTCAGATAACAAAGGCTCAGACTGGAACTTTGTGATTGACGACGATGATGTTAAAGAGGCCGTCAAGGGTTGGAACGTTGGGAACGATGATGAAGATAGCATCGAGAGTGGAGATGGTGGGAAGGACCTTGAGATTAAGTGGAAAGTTCCTGATGATTCCAGTAAGATGCACGTTGCTCCTATGCTGCTAGATGGTACTAATGCCTTCAGGTGGTACTTATGTTGAGTTGCTGTTCAAAACATCAGATGTCGATGCGAAAAGGTTCACCTTTATGGCGAAGGGCGGCATTGTGAGTAGTCCAACTACGGATATCATCAGGAAGTAGTCTAACAGGTATGACAGGTTGCTTGTATGCCCAACTGCAAAGACGATGCAACAACAACAACAGACGTTGATGGAATGGTCTGCACCCACTACCCGTGCCACTCTCCAAACTGCGAGCAGGGTCCCGCTCCCGAGCCCCAAGCTGCATGTGAGTTGGTTGAGGACGGACTTGCGGTTCCCCTCTTCTACACAGTCACCATTGTGGCGAACGGCTACAGCTGGATAGATGACGATGGGAAGAAGCTGAAGAGTGAAGAAAAGGGCTGTGGAGCAATGACGGACTGGCATTCGAGTGCGATAGAAGTTGAGACAGGGGACGGTTGGACCGCGCGGCACAGGTTTACTTTTACCTTGCCGATAACTATCAAGGCGGGCTGTGTAGAGAGGGCAATTGCAAGTGCCGGGGGGCCCTCGGGTATTCAGTGCGACAACAAGGAGGGTAATTTATGGTGATGATTCTAGGTATGAATTGTCTAGGACTATGAGAGTTAATGTTACAACACTACTTAATTATCGCTCTAGTTACGGGACATAGCACTCCGTTTCAAAGCCTACGTGGCATTCCTCCCAACCCAAAGCGCCCAGATCCCTCAGACCTTGCTCAAAGAGATCAAGAGTAAGAGGTTTTATGAACTCGCCATCTTTCATGTGCGGATACCGCTCCGTGGTTTTGAATCTCTCCTCAGATTCCTGATCCTTCCACTTATGAACCCAGACACACGCTACTGCATCTTGCCTCTCCCATTTCATATTTCCTTCAATCCAACCCAAGCTTGGGGCTGCTCTGTACGGGTATCTATGCTGAAACTTCTTTCCATAGACGGCTGTAGTCCCCAGATGTCGTACTCTGTCCCATACAGCACGGCGCGTTTCTTGTGAGATTGAAGTTGGGAAATAGACTCTCTTCAATTCGGTATGAGACGACATCGCAATCGTGACGTAGTCCCTGGCGAAGTCAATGATCTCACCGACTACTGGAACATCAGAGTGAGAGCCAAGACTGGAGAGCAACTCTGTATAGTTATCTGACTGCGAGAACTCAGTCCAGGACCTGGTGCGGTACCAATTGACTAGAAGCACACAGTGATGTGGGGATTCCTTGATTCTTCCGTAGCAGACCTGGTAGAGGTAAGTCATTTTGATTGAAGTGCCATTTTCAGAGACCAACATGTGACCACTCTTTTCTCGTCTGGTGCAGAGCATGGAATAATGATTCATCTAGCAAAATGTCCTCTGGAAGCTTGAACCTAAACCATGTAGTAATTGGCTTGTCGCGTGGTGGATTATCTGACATTATTGCAATAGATGCAGTGAGAGAGATGAATTGTACTTTGAAGGATGGCAAGAGCGAAGAAAACAGGTTGTTGGTAAGCTGCAGCGAAGTGTTGGTTGCAACAGGCATCTTTATATGAATTTGGAACGCCCCGCCGGCAGTGCAAGATTATTAACCCGATACAGCTCTGTTTCATCAGGCGCCAACCGCGTTACATATTTAGGCGTCACAGTACCTCACCTGGACATTATGAAATAGAGCCATGCTCCAGTGTTGCGCTGTGAGCAGCCCAGCCCTCTCTGATTTGTCAGATTGACCCTACAATATGATTTAGGTAGCTTGCTAAGGTCAACCCGACTTATCTTAATTTTTACTTTGACTAAAATACTCTTAAGCTGCAAACTTTCCCTTTTTACTTTTTTAATATTAGTTCTTACTTCTTCAACCTCCTATACTTTTTATCTACTCCTTTCGCTCCTCTCTGCCAGAGCTGACCTCACTATAAGTTCTACAGTGGCGGATCAGAGTCGCCGCGCCTCCAATGACGCCGGTCTCGACGCCGATCCCGTTTGCGCGACAAGATAGGTCCCTGTTGGGACTCGTCGAGTCTTTCGAGCCTGAGTCCGACTAACAGAAAGATACAGACAACAAGAAACTCCTCCACAACACACATGAAGACAAAGACAAGTACCGATCCTTTGATCAGCACGAAATGCCCCGAATGGACAAACACCAGCAAAATCTGGTACAACAGCCGAATACATACGAGCGGGAGAGCGAGGCCGACGGCCGGTACAAGGATGCGCTCTCTCGCAGGCGCCAGGCGTACAACCGATATTGATTTGGCCAGAACCACTACCAGCAAGCAAAGCCCTGCTGCATAGCAGAGAACACCAACGTACGACCAAGCAGTGGGAGAGGTGCCGCTTGATGATTTGCTCTCGACGCCAATGATTCCGAACACGGCTCGAAGCAGCATAATGAGTTGCATTAACCGGGAGTACCTGATCGATATCGCTGGGTCGGTCAACTGGGCGTTGATGACATCGGCTCTATCTTTGACAAGAGACAAACGTTAGCAACAGGAGTAAATACAAGCATACATCCACGCAGGATACGTACAACCTCGACAACATCCCTAGAGTCGACAGCATTAAGGGGACCAGGCCGATATGGTTGAGGATCATCACAGCCTCCAGGAGACCTTTAGATTTGTTGCTGATGGAGATGAGCTGACACGCAGCTCCTGCTATGCGAAAGAGGGACAGGGTGACCGTATAGTACCATATGTTTTAGGGTCAGCTCTTGCAACGTGCCGTACTGCATCAAGTTACCACAAACCCTGAACTCTTGCTGAAGCCATGGAGATTGCATATGTAGATAGCGAGACAAATTGCTGGGATGTAGGCCGCTAGCTGAACAACAGCGACGATTGACCACGAGTCGAGAACCATGATGTTGTTAACTTGTTCCTGTAAGTCTGTGTAGTAGCCTACCGAGTGTGAGACGGGTAGAGAAGTGCGTCTAAGGCTGTCGAGACAGAGGAAAGACTTGGTCCGTGATGGCGGCGAATCAAGTAATTTATATGTCTCTTGACCGTAACTGCTTTCTCTTGCCATCTCCTTGCTCTATTCAGTGCAAAACAACAGGTATTAGACTAGGCCAATTTGAGTATGCAGTGAGAAGAAATAGCGTCCCCACTCTCTCAGACTTCGGCTTCTAGGTGGATCTACTGTGATTACGTGTAGTCGCTGCAAATGACAACGACCTTCTCGACAAATGCAATACAGGGTCCGTCCTAGGCTCAGGCCATCGTCCAGCATCTCACGACTACCCAAAATTCATAAGGGCACTATCTTTGCTCACTATGACATACTGCGGCCAGCCGTCTACTGCGTGTCACGCGTGCAAGAAAAAGAGAGGCAAGGTGAGTCAGACCTGAACTACTTGAAATGCTGAAAAGGAAATCAAGTCTCATTTTCTTAACAGTGCGACAAGCAGCAGCCCGCGTGTGGCCAGTGCATCAGGAAGCACATCCCCTGTCCTGGCTACCGAGATCCAAAAGCTATTATCGTCAGGGATCAGACCAGTGAAGTTCTTGACAAGGCGCGTGCCAGATGGGGAAAGAGAACGACGCGTCGAGAGCTAAAATCCCCCAATACACTGTTTGAGGGACCGATCTCGACTGAGTCTCGGCGCACTGATGACTCATCTTCTCTGTCCGCCACATCCCCGACTCATCGTCTCACCAAGGCTGAAGCTATTCCCCGCGGTGCCGTATTGACTGTAGGTACTAGTTTAGCCTCGTCACCACAGGATACTGGGACTGCATTCTTCTTATCTATGTACGCGCCAACCGCTTCCTTGGAGTTCTTATCAGTTATAGCCTTTGACTGCCCAACTGAGCTTCTCTCGTCACCGGCGATGCTTGCGCCTGCACTGGCGATGCTCTCCTACGAACTCATGCAGCCGTCACTAATGACTCTCGCTCGCAAGAACTACCTCGCGGCCATTCGGAACATCAACGCAGCCTTGTCATTGCCACAGAAAGCGGCCAATGACAGCACTCTTGCCTCAGTGCTCCTCTTGGCTCTTTTCGAGGCTATTGCCTTCCACCGCTGTGACTCGTTGAACAACTGGACATCCCATGTAGATGGCGCCGTCCAACCCGTTAAGCTCCGAGGACCACGTCAGTTCGAGTCGGCCCTAGGCCGTGCCCTATTTTCGGATGTCAGCAATCATACATACGCATCATGTGCGCAGCGCCGTGTTCCTGTGCCTGCAACTGTATCGGAATTGCGGACACAGTTGGGTGACTTAAGCGGCGAAAGCTCTCTAGTGGTCGACCTTGGCGCAGTTCTGGACTCCATGTCTCGACTCCTCGTGAAGTTGACATCGACAGACGCAGAGGACACACCAGCGCCCGAGGTTATCGTGGCTCAGGGATGCCTGTTGGTGTCGCAGATAGACTGCCTGCTAGATCAAGCATCTACACTCTTCCCCTACGAGGTGATACCGACAACTGAAGCCCAAGACTGTTCATTTAATGGCATTATTCACAAGTATCCAACCCCTCAGTTAGCCCGGTATTGGAACATTCTGCGCGTGATCAAGTTATTTCTCAGTAAATGGATTCACCGGTCCGCCACCGCTCTCGCCGACTGCAATGCGACGGTCGATGATTGTACAGGCACCCTCCAGCAGAATAGACTCAATCTTCTCGACTACACAAAGTCCAACGCGGACAGAGTCGCCGTAGATATCCTCTGCAGTGTGCCCTTTTTCCAGAGCCTGGCTTCTCAGTCCTATCTGAGCCAGACGCTAGTGCGGTGGCTTGTATGGCCCTTATCAGCAGTAGCAGCGTCACCTTTGGTCCAGGAGCCTGCACGGGTATATGCTCGGACTAGGCTTGCAAGCTTCCATAAAGACAGCAGACTTCCAGAGGTGTTCGAGGCCGTTAAGATGCTGGATAAAGAAAGAGCCTTGGAAGATTGGTAAGCAGGCAGTAACTTGAATTATTATCAACTAATGGAAATTGATTTTGCTAATACATATATATATATATATTTACTATAGGCTGCATTTATGCCACTTTTCATAACAATCTCCGTAACTCTATAAAGGAAGTAAATTTATAATTGGTCCTTCCTCAATACGATGTGCCTTGATCGCAGACGCAACAAAGCAATCCTTAGGGAGGCTGAGCTGGGTGCAAGAAACAGAAAGCAATATATCAACGGACCTGGAGTAATGCAATCATCGAGATTACCTTTATTCAATCCTCTGTCCTGCTTTCCTCCCTGCTAGCCGATTTGCAATATCGCGAATGATATGCTTCTGATACTTTCCACTTCCCGTCTTGGGCAACTCAGCATCCACGCCACCGTGACCAAGCCAGAAGACAAAAGCCGGAACTTTGACTGGGCTCAGATCCTGCAGAACCCAGTCCCTAATATCTCCATCTGATGGTTTCTTCTCTTGCGAACACGCCTGTAAGAAGGCTGCGACTACTTCGCCGTGGATCCTATCCTTGACTGCCACCACGCATGCTTCTCTGACTGCTGGATGACGCAGCAGCTGGTTCTCAATCTCGCTGGGCGACAGATTCTCACCACCACGGATAATCAGGTCTTTGATACGGCCAGTGATGAAACCATAACCTTCTTCGTCCAAGTAGCCTTCGTCACCGGTATGCATCCAGAACACGCCATTCTCATCCTGTCTCATTGATTCCTGCGTCTTAACCTCGTCTTTGTAGTATCCCTTTTGCAAGGCAAACCCACTGGTGCAGATCTCTCCGCGCTCCCCGATAGGAACTATGTTTCTATCAGTGCCAACTATCTTGGCTGCGGTATGGGGAAGAACGCGGCCGAGACTTGTCAGCATCCTGTCATCCGGGTCATCCAGTGAAGTGATGAAGGTCACAGGACTCGTCTCCGTCATTCCATATGCGATAAGCATGCCCTGGACATTCATCTTGGCTCTCAGTTCATCCATCAAGCTAGGCGACACAGGCGAGCCAGCCACCAGACCAGTACGAACTGTTGTGATTTTCCGAGGCTGTGATTCCATCTGTTCCAGCTCTGATATGAACATTGTAGGGACACCGAGTAGTGCGGTAGCCTTCTCTGTCTCAACCGCATCGAGAGTTTGCCTCGCGTTGAACCTGTCGGAAGGAAATACAATAGTGCAACCATGGGTGAAGGAAGCAAGAAATCCCATGACTAGACCGAAACAGTGGAATAGCGGGGGCGGACAGCATACGACGTCGTCTTGGGTGAGTCTCATGGCATGCCCTACGTATCTACCATCGTTGAGCAAGTTGCTAGAATAGCTTCTTAGTAAATTAAAGATAGCTCAACAGAGATTGGGTCCTTACTTGTGTGTGAGCATTGAGACTTTCGGAAGGCCAGTAGTACCTTGTGACATGTTAGAAACTGTACAGCGAGTCGAAAAGCCACCCCCTCGATAGATAACATCTCACCCGAAGTAAATTGCATATTCAATACGTCTGAGGGTTTAACACGAGTCTCAGCTTGCTCAAGTTGTCGGTTCGTTACAGGTCCGTTAGTGCCGCTATTCAGGAAGTCTTCGTATCTATGACAATTAAAGAGCTCCCGCGAAGGAGATCTGTCAAACATAATAAGCTGTTCCAGACATGCGCCGACTTCTTTTGTCGTAGCAACCTGGTAGACATGATCATCCGTCTTCATAGATCCAATAGACGACGCAATGAACAGGGCTTTACAGTCTGCGAAGTGACATTAGAGATCTGCATCTTCGATGAGTTTGGTCAACTGACCGCTACGAGCAACAGCAGAGCAAAGCTCATGGGGTGAGTTTGTCGTGTTGAACACCACAAAAGGACACCCGATTCTAGCAGATGCCAGAAACAATTCGATGTATTGAAAGCGATTGCCAGCAAATATCCCAACGGCATCGCCATGCTTCAACCCTGCATTGAGTAGGGCCTTAGCGGCGATAGAGCTGCGATACTCGAGGTCCTCATACGTGAGTCTAGTGTTTTGCCATGGTACAATAATTGCAGTTCTCTTGCCACGTCGCTCAGCTTGCTCTTTGACTAGATTTCCGAGGGTTCTGTTCCAGAGTGGAGGGATGGTGGGACCTTGCACAATGGAGAGTCTCGGAGCTCTAGTGACTAAAGGGTAGGGCTCCGGTGGACTAGAGCAGATCGGCTGCGCAGATGTTGAGTAGGGTATGGCTGGAGTAAGGTGCGGGATAAACGGACGAGATAAGCCCACGAAGCTGATCACCCCTCGGCAAGAAGAAAGGGGCCTGCGAGTCATGATTGGGAGAATTACAGAGGCCATCTCTAATTGTTGGTAGTGAGTTGTAACCAAGAACTGTTGACGAAAGGGGAGTACTTCTGCAGGAGAAACACTGAGATATTGTGCATACCTGCGTCTTGAACGATTTATTAGCTGTAGTCCGGGACAAACCAACGGCACATGACGAACTTAGCATAGCGAACTCGGGCATCGGACCGAGTGGGGACTCATTACCCGGTTCCTTTCAGTGCCCCTACGTATAGAGTATAGGCTACTGAGCCAGACGAGGGGCCGTGTAGTATCTTTGTTTGAAGCGATAAGTCGATCTACCACCTCCATTCAATGCCAGACTTGCAGCATCACAACAACGCTTTCTCGTTGTATTTCGGTACAGACCTATCTCAGCATTTGACGAATTACATATGTCGAGTGAATTCATACACAGCATTATGGTATCTAAAGCGATCAACATTAGTAGCGGTACTCCTTTGAGCATTAACTGCGTATACTCATAAAGATCAATTGGTACCATCCCGTTCCACTGAGATAGGTGAACACATTCCACAACAATCGACTGGAGAAGATTAAATAAAGATAGCAAACTGCAAAATGTTACATACAAGCCTACGTCACTACGAGACGACATTCTTGTTCAGGAATAAGGTCTGAACGTTACAAAAGCCCTTCAAACCATTGGCACCCCACTCAGTTCCAATACCGCTCTCTTTATGTCCGCCAAATGCTGCCATTGGAGTCAAGTCAAAATGAGTGTTAACCCAGACATTGCCAGCCTGAATCTCTCGTGCAATTCGGTGAGCACGACGTATATCATTGCACCAAATAGAGGCGCCTAGTCCCATAGTCGTATCGTTTGCACGCTCGATCACCTCTTCCTCGCTGCTCCAGGTGAGAAGTGGCACAATCGGTCCTAGAATACATAATCAGTCTAGTTCAAGGTCATATCAAATACTTAAGGCTTACCGAATGGTTCCTCAACAACGATCCGAGATGTCTCAGGGGGTACGTCGATGATAGTAGGGGTAACGAAATATCCCTCGGAAGACTCAATCTTGCCGCCGACAGCAACGTTCCAGCCCTCTTTCTCGATATCCTCAAAGAAGCCTTTCACACGCTTGAACTGGGGAGCATTCTGCAACGGGCCATGTGTCACGCCCTCTTTAGACCCATCGCCTAAAGTATAGCTCTTGACATGCTTGACAAGTGCTTCTTTGAACTGGGGATAAATGCTCTGGTGCACAAAGATTCGCTTGAGATTAAGGCAAATCTGACCCGAGTTGAGGAACGCAAAAAAGGCTACTTTCTCAGCAGTCTTGTCAATATCGACATCTGGAAATATGATAGCTGGATCGTTGCCACCGCTGACCGAGTTAGCGATTACAGAGGAAATGGAGAGTCAGAGGAGGCTTACAGTTCCAAGGTCACGCGCTTCAGCGTGGAGCTGGCGCTTCGAAGAACAGCCTTGCCTGTCGCTGTAGACCCTGTGAAGCTAATCTTGTCGACACCAGGATGGCTAGTCATCCAAGGCCCAAGTTTATCATCGCCGCTCAGAGATTGAACCACGCCAGGCGGGAAAAACTGCTGGGCAAGCTCTACCAGCTTAAGACCTCCATAGGGGGTAAAAGGACTTTGTTGAAACGTTAGCAATGTTAACCAGGAATTCTTGAACAGGGGCACTTACGATGGCTTTACAATAATCACGTTTCCGGTCAATAGCGCAGGGGCGATCTTTCCCGTGGCAAGTAAAAGAGGAAAGTTCCAGGGCACAAGAGCTGCGACGACTCCAATGGGCGTGTAACGGCTAATGATGGTGCGTTGCTCAGTATCTTCGAGAACATCCTCTGGCAGAGGAATCTGAGCCATGCCACGCATCCACTCAATAGCAGCGTCAGTCTCATACGCAGCTTGAGGAATCTAACAGTATCAGTTTCATAAACATCATGCTAGCACTATTCCGCCAACGCTTACCGGCTTTCCTTGTTCAGCTGTGAGGAGAGCTTGGAACTCATCACGATGAGAGTCAACAGCATCAGCAAAAGCAAGAACAGATTCGCGACGCTCCTCGTAAGGAGTCTTACTCCATGTCTTGAAGGCTTTCTTGGCTGCTGCGACTGCGCGATCGAGATCCTGTTGAGTCGCTACGGGGACTTTGGCCATCTCCTGTAGGTTTGCAGGGTTCAGTCCATGGCGAGATTCTTTGGTGGGGGCGCTTTGCCCATCGATGATTTGGACAAAGTCACCTTTGAAGTTGATGCTAGGCTTGGTCATATTGGCGATTCCTACAGTGGGTAAGTTAGCTAGAGGCAAGTATAATATCTGGTAATAAGGATAGTATGGCAATTAGTTAGTTGAGATTTTGTTGAATTAACGGCCATCTGATGCTGCCACTTAAGCAAACGGCTCTTACAGCCGGACCGTGAGGATTACAGAAATAGACTAGCGTATTTTCAGTCCGACGCTACGGTCCGAGAATGCGGGGCCACTGCCCGAAGTTCTTAACCGAGGGCCAAGACCAAGATCAACAAACCAACGACTTATTTTAATCACTGATCAATTTCGACAAGCTCTCTATAGAAACAAACCTCACGTGCAGCTCAACGTATCATGGAGGATCTCTGCGCAGTTGCGGCAATGGGTTCACAACACTTTACTGCTATAGTGTAACTATCTAATTCTCTGCTCTGAAAACTGTAGCTAGCCTATTTCGTAACCAAAACCCATTCAGCGTCAAAAAGATTGACGAGAATGACATACAAACCGCAGCGAGCGGCCTACACAACCACTCCAGTTAGTACTACTCATTAGAGTTTTGAAATTTCACTCACGGGGTCAGGACAATGCCACAAGGAGAGAAGAACCCTGAAGCCATGCTCAGCGCAAGAGCATTATAGCCAAAGACCCATACCAAGTTATATCGGATTTGCTTCATGGTCAGTTCTGCAATTTCTAGCAATAATGGTATAGATTCTAGTCGCGAGTTAAGAATAAATACCGTTGCGCCTACTGTTGGGGTGGCGACGTCGTGATAAAGAGCGATACCAACATCGGCTGCTGCTAAACTCAAGCCATCGTTGAGTCCATCCCCGACCTATAACGCACTGTCAGAAGTACCTTATGCCCGAAATGAGTGGGTTACGTACCATTGCAACGACATTTCCTTCCTTCTGTAGTCTTTCGACGAGGTCTAGCTTGTCTTGAGGCGTTGCTTCGGATGCGAGCACCGGTAGCTTCAGCTGCTGGGAAATACGATGTGCCGAATGAGGCATGTCGCCAGTCAACTATAGACGTCAGTCAAATATTCCCTCGAGTTCATGCCGAGGAATTACCAAATGCGTTGCATAACCCATCATGTGGAGATGTTGGATGGTCTTCTCTGCATCGTCTCTAACAGCATCCTACAAAGGTTAGCAGGCGAGGTTTATGTTTCTCGAATTCACAGTACCGTGACATAGACAGTTCCGGCATACTTCCCGTCAACAGCGACGTATACTGATATCACACCGCTGTCTTTTCCTTCAGACATCCCTGTGAGATCGGAAACGCCGCAGGAACGCAGGTACCGCATGCTTCCGATATCAACACGTCGCCAAGGCTCTTGGCCTAAAGAGACTTCTCCTGAAACACCTTTACTAGATTCGCTTGCAACATTTCGCGTCTCTAAAAGGACTTTCGTTTCTGACCACAGGCCATTGAGGTGACTCACTCCAGCGGTAAAGATAGCTCTACCGATAGGGTGACTCGTGATACTGCGCTCCTCTACAGCACAGATATAAGTCCAGAACTCTGTAATTGGCTTCTTCCACGCTTTTGTTGTTTCGAAATCTGTAATATCTAGCATTGCGCGTGTCAGAGTTCCAGTCTTGTCGAACACGATGGATTGGGTGCTGCTGAGTTTCTGGATGGTGTTGTAACCCTTGGTGATGAGAAGACCGTTCTGACTTGCTATACCTGAGAGGAGGCAATCGTTAGTATCTCAGTAAGACATTCTGGTGCTTCCGTCGTCACGCCTTACCTACTGCGGCAACTACTGCTGAGGGGATAGCCAGTCCCAGGGCGCAAGGGCATGCGCAAGTGAGTATTGTCATCGCCCGAGCCATCGCACCTCGAATCGCCTCATAACTCAGCGACCCCGCAGATGTACAGATCTCCTTGAGAGGGGCAACTACTGCCAGTGTCATGACAAACCCTACCAAGTACTTCGTCACCCTGTCAACCGTATGGTTGTCTTGGTCTTTTGAACCTGCAGCCTCAACTGCACCTTGCACGAGCTGCGAATAAAATGAATTTCCCTGCTCTTTGTCGACAACAGCCACCAGTTCTTTTCCCAAGTTTCGTGTTCCTCCCAGGAGGAAGTTCCCCACCGACTTCTGGACTGGCAGTGCTTCTCCTGTGATCAGGGCTTGGTTGATGGAAGACGTTCCCTCTGTTACGTAGCAGTCGCATGGGATGATGGAATAAGGTGGGATGACAATTTGATCGCCGACTGTGAGATAGCTCTGGGGAACAACCTGACAACGGTTAGCGATTTTATTAATCACCGTGCGTACAGAGAAGCCTTGCCTTCCCACGGGGGTGAAGTCTTGTATAATTACTCTGTGTAAGAGGCTTGTACACTCTCAGTAGATCCTCGGAAGTCGTCCGCCTTGACATGAGTTCAATGTATCTACCAGCAACCACCACAAGAGCCAAACCCAAGACGGTTGTACAATATGAGGTTGCATCGGTAGTTCCGTATGCCAACAAATCGATGAATGAGATAAAGGTCCCAAGGGAAATCGAGGATGAGACCAGGGTGTTCATGTTAGGTTGTCCACGACAAATCGCTTTCCAGCCATCCTCATGAATCCACGGTATATACTGCCATTGTGCAAACAGAGTAATTGATGCACACAGTAGATGGGCTGCGAATAGAATGGCCAATGGTATGCGACTTTGTCCAATTGAGACAAGGAAGGCAATCGTCTGATTGACTGTTGCGCACCCAGCCAGACTGGACAGACTTGATTTGAGCCTAGCAATCTCTTCTTTGGCCTTGAGGACCCGTATCACCTCGTGAGGTGATCGCTGTCCAAGCTCAACGCCATATCCCAGATCAGTAACGAGTCTCATAATTGACTGACTGTCAAAAGTCGACGTCTTTCCGATCAGCGTCGCCTGTTGCAACGCCAACGACACTCGTACTTGATCCACATCCGGGTGGCTTCTCAGCGCTGACTCAACTGCACTCGAGCAGGCCGAGCAAGTAAGCCCGGAAAGCGACAGAACAAGAGAAGCATCACGTTTGTCGCGTTCCGTATATTCACCAATCGCGGATTTGGCGTCGGGGTAAGGTATTTCGGGTTCGTCTTCATTGTATCGTATGGCATCGTCGACGTCAAGGAATTGATAGACTTTGACCAACTGGCTAATGCAGAATGCAGCAATATAACAACAAGCCATTGTATTTGTTGACTGGGGTTGAATGACTTAACCTATAGTATGTATAGAATGTTGCAGTGGGCACTAGGTGGTGGTGGCCTTGTAATAGCTACCCTGACACGGGTATTATTCTGGGACTAGCCCATGTGCGGACCGTAGGCCGCACGCGGGGCAGGGAAGGAAATACTAAGAAAGATTCCATATTCGACATACAGCAAACTCCTCAACAACTTAAGAACTAAAATGTCCTTATAATAGTAAATGCCCATTGTCCCTAAATAGCTTAACCTTTGAAAGTAGATATTAACTTAGTGCAGACTTTGGAATACCTTTAAGTAAATATAAGAAGATTAATAGAAATATAGCTAGAATACTATCCTGCATTTAGTATATAGAAGATTCTAAAAATTAATTGAGATATTCTTTATATAATAGAAAAGTCTATTCTAGCAGCAGATCCTATATGTAGTAGTAGTATTTCTAACAATATAATAGATATCTTAAATAGTTGTTAAGATATAGTTACCCTAAAGCTGTGATATGATCCACGAATCCACGGATATCTGGTCCTGACTTCAACTATGTGGGGTTAGTGCAACGTCAACGTTGCATACCAAGGATAATAAACTTCCAGCCATTCAATTCATTCCCTGTTACATCTTAGCGACCCCATAATCCCGGGGTAAGTCTCCACTAGGATTGAGCAAAGTAATGCAAATAACAGTAGAGTGCCAACATGCTGAACCTAGTGCGTTAGCGAGCTCCTTTACCCCGCTCCGTAATAGCTCTTCTCCCCAGGCCAAGTTCCGTGTCACGGGCGTTCGGCAGATAGCGCAAGGGGGCTTGTACGTAGGCTGGGCAAATGCGCAGACTGGATACACTTCGTTATCTTCCTTCTCATCCCGCAATTCGGACCGCATCCTGCCTGCTCCAGAGCAATGTCAGCAGCACCATCATCCAGCGTCGAGCCACAGGCTCCCTCCCAAGCTCATGCCCCTGCGACCAGTAGCGGTATACGCCGTATTCGGCAAGCTTGTGCCAGCTGTCGGTATGGGTCCAGTGCTCTCCAGCTTCTGATGGATCTCTCGGTCCGTCATGTTGCACCACCACTTCCTCTACTCTCTCACGTCTGATCACGATACTGATGTGGAAACAAATCATAGACAGAGGAAGACGAAATGTTCGGGAGATAAGCCGCGATGCAACAATTGCCGACGTGTCAATCGCGCGTGCCAATATGAGGCATACTCGGCGACGATGGCTTCTGTAACTGCAAACCCGCTTGCAGCTCTGGCTCCTCAGTTTGGCCATGTATGACCTGGACCAATTGTCGCGTCACGATGCCATGACTAACTTGATGATAGCCGGACCTCTTGCAGAGATTGAGCACGATTGAAGCCCAGTTAGCCAAGTTGAGTGAGCAGGAAGGCCAGGAACAAAGGTGCGCGCATCTACGCAATGCTTTGTTTCTTAGGAATCTGGTGACTAAGTGTCATGAACTCACAGGTTCGACTTCAATCAACCGTTCCCGACGCAACATTGCGACATACCTGTTTCTCCGACCCAGCCTCGTTCATCAACATACCTAGGTAATGGCTCAGACGGTCAGCGCCGGCTCTCAGACGCAGTGTTTTCATCCCCAGATCAAGCCGAGTCCATCACGCCGTACGTCCCCAGAAATGAGCCCCCCAATAGCTTATCATCCTCATTAACCTCGAGTCAGGCCCTTCAGCACGATGCCACCAGACGATGTAGTGCAGCATCTCGTCGAGACCTATTTCACACACGTCCACAACCAACCGTACGCCTACTTTCAAGAAGAACACTACAGACAGCTGTTCGGCTTCATGCTCCTACCAAAGTGTCTCACATTTGCCATTCTAGCATCTTCAGTGAGATTCTCGGATCACGAGTACTTCTCAGGACGCACCCACGATGCGATGGAGGGATACGCGAGACAGGCTTGGTTGTGCGTGCTGAGCGACCATTTAACCGTTGAGAATGAACCCAATTTTCACGTGGCACAGACTACTAACATCCTGGCTATTATTGACTTTACCGGTGAGTCTGAAAGTAACCCCCAAAGTGAAAATATTGGCTGATGCTTGGCAAGCTGGTCGAACAAGCTCTGGGTGGTTAAAGATTGGACTTGCAGTACGCATCTGCCAAGATCTACAACTCATGAACGAACCGAATCCCATGCTCCCTATCGTCGAACAAGAAGAGCGAAGACGCGTCTTCTGGTCTGTCTACCTTCTAGATAAACTCGTATCCTGCGGGCGAGCACGTCCACCAGCCATCGCCGACGAGGATTGTCATGTCCAACTGCCATGCGAAGAGGAAGTGTTCCGAACTGGCACTTGGAAACAAACCCCTACGCTCCATCGACTTCTTAACTGGGACGCTGATCTTGGTGAGATCCGTGGGTACTTCACCCTCGCCATTCTCGTCGCTTCAGCTCTAGGACGATGTGCCAGATACGTCCTTCATCAACGTGAGATGGACGATACTTTGCCCTGGGACTCGAGATCAGAATTTGCAGCTATAAACTCCTTTCTCCTGCTGATCGAGCAGCATCTTCAGGTTGAAGAAGTCCCCATCGAAGACATCATATCGCAGAACAAACTCCCCACTGGGGCGCCGGATCATCAGGTCGTCGGACACGCGGTATTTGCCCGTACAGTCTTCCATCTCTGTCACTGTCTCATCGGCCACCCTTTCCTCCTTGCACTGCGTCTGCAAAACCTCAAGGTAAAAGCACCAGCGAGTTTCTTATCCAGAACTTATGAAGCATGTTGTGATCACGCTTCCAAGATCCCGTCGCTGTTGCACCGTGCGCAAGAGGCGGGTTGTCATGTCGATGCTTCATTCTACGCTTACTCCACATGTGTTGCTGGCAGCATCCTCTCCATGTTTATCCACGGCAAGGAAAGCATAGGGCAAGTCCCATCTCAGCAGCTTTTGGAATCTGGGCAGCACTCGCTAGAAATACTAGACAAGATGGGTCACTTCTGGGACCACGCGGCCAAAATGGTAATTGTCACGCCTGGTAAAATCATGCAGCCATAACTGACACTTTCACAGCACACTCAACTCCTCAACTTCGATACCCATTCACAGGACTTTGAGAAGATGATCGATCCACATGCTGCTTTCGACATATCGCCTGATCTGGAAACAGTTCTGTGGTCCATGGTAGATTACGGATCCATGTGCGGCAGCTCAAGAACAAGATCAATCAGTCCCGGTGATGGCCAGTTTTCTGCCAACATGAACTCACCTTCGTTCTTCAACTTTGATGTGAACATGACGCCACGGTCGCTTGAGTTGTCTGGGGTTGAGGGCATAAATGGAGCACGTCATACCATGAGATCTTATGTTATGAGCTGATACGGTACTTTGTTTTACTAGTAACATATTTGGGAAGCTGGGGTGAAATTACTTTGTGCTTAGTGTCGATTCGTGTTCTTCTGTCGAGAAAGCCGTTTGGGCGTTGTTAAGGAAACAGTATAAGTTAGTGTTTTTATTTTGAGGAAGGTTAATGCATCATACTATATATGGAAGCTACGGAATTATATCCATTGATGTACGTATAACGCTTACCCCGGATTCCCTAGATATAATTGTGAAATAGCGAGACTTTCCGTCTCTCACAGTCGTGGTCTCCCAGCCTCTAAGCCATATGAGGATACACAATGCACAGCACAATTGGTTCTACCTTCGCAACGTGGCATTAACCACGATACGTAATAAGAATCTAAACAATCTACTCTTGAGTAAATACTTCAATCCAACCTTTTTTTGCCATCACCTTGTTTGCATCCAGAAAGAGATACTGGTGAATCTTGGACCATGTTGTTTGTTGAAATACCGCGACTAGTTCAGGTGTCTTTATCGTCTGAGACTCATATTTCTCTCACTCTTCCCTTTTATGACGGATGATAAATCACCCACAGGAATCTGAATCGGAAAGTCGACAATGGCAAGTAAGATAGCCAAGAGGATGTACCATCCGGCAAACGATGTCACAAAGAGTAGTGCGCCGGCACCCTGTGGCGAGGTGTTAGTTATAGACTTGTTGGACTGGCGTTGCAACACAAAGCCTACCACGCAAAGCCGTTGAGCCAACAACGTGTTTCCAGTATAGTCGTCCGCCCAAGCCCAAAATGCTCCAAGGAGGCATAGCAACGCAGGGACAAGGGTGGCAAAGATTACAACGAAGACGACATTCGTACGTAAGGCGCAGATGAGGTAGATGATTGACAGTATTGTCATAGCCAGCAAGAAGAATCCTAACCCAATTGTGTCAGTGCCTTACAAAGCAGGGTGAAATAAAAGGTAGTGGCCAGAAAGACTCACCCAAGCCTGCATTGAAGCCCTTGGTAGCCATCCCTTCAGCAGGTGACTTTGCATCCGCCGGTGCATACGAAGAATATGCAGCGAAGGATGGATGAAGGATTCCACCGAAGGAGAGATAGAAAAAGCCAAAGCTGGTAAAGACACAAGAAGGAAAGCTGTTGCCAAGGATCCACTCCATGATCCCGCTGATAACCATGAGAACACCACCCTCGAAGAAGTAGACAGGGCTTTAGAAGTATCAGAATCCCATCATTAATATAGCTTACAGAGGGAAGATCAACTTACATCGAAGCTGCACCAAAGTGGCTAGCACCACGCCAGCCCATCAAGTCACAGGAAAGAGGCATCAAAGCAAGCAAGAAGCCCGCGAGCGCCCTAAGATCTGCCATCAGCTGTGCTAGTCAGGCAGTCATGAATAAAGTGAACTCACAGAGGCGTCGGGTTACCAAATGTCTTCCTCAGATCTCCCTTGACAGAGTTGGGAGGTGACAGGTAGAGCTTCTCAAAGAGCTCGGGGCTCATGGAGATACTAGCTGCTGATCGGATAGCATGGAGAGCTTCATGGTGGCCCACTTCGGGATCACTGCTGTGACTTGAAGGCTTTGTCATAGTGATGTAGACTTATGTGTGTGGCTACGGTTTTGATGGTAGAAGCGGTGGACTGTGAGAGTATGTATCGTAATGGAAAGGGTTTGAAGGCTTTATGCTAGGGACTTACCATTCACTTAGCTAGCCAGAAAATATGAACAGATGATATTATCGCATAACACGCTATCTGTAAGCCCTGTACTGTCTTCGCTGCCAAGCCTCAGCACGGCGTTTCGGTCCTGTTTCGGTAAATGATGAATCGGATAGGAGAACCCGTTGTGATGTCGGATAAAGAGCTTCATGGAGTGGACCTCATCAGTGTCCGGACCGACGCTGCTTGGTGTGCATCACACGCGGGGCACGCGGGGTAGCACGAACTGTTTCCCCAGAAGAGCAGGGATCTCTTGATCAGATACCAGGATTGGCGGACCGTGGATTGACAAACCCTGGGGATGCCTTGCAATGCCCCAAAGTTACCCCAGGTTCGAGACCTGGCGTAGTAATTATCAGTAATAGAGGTTTTGTAACACAGAGAGCTGAGTTCAGCGAATTGTCTTGAGGGGGATTTTGCTTGAATTATGCTACGAGCTTGATTGAGCTCAACTATATAGCTGATTGCTGCCAACAAAGTCAACCTTTAGGCAACCAACATAGTCAGAAACTAAATAATGGAAAGGCTCATAGAGAGCGAAGTGATGTAAAAGTGCAATAATGTTATACAGCTACAGAAGAATGTACCTAAGAAACAATGGCACCCAGTATGATACGGGCTTACAAGATTCCAGATACAAGCCACAACTTCACAGATATCCGTGAGTATCTCAAATGCAGACAGTTTACCAAATCAACACAGGCTTGATGGTAGATCCATTCTCCATATCATGAATTGCCTTCTCAAACTCCCCAACCTGTGATAGATTAACGTTCTAAATGTGCTGCCATGGTGATTCACTTAGACTTACAGGATAGAACTTAATAAGACTCTCTATCGGAAACTGGCCTTTCTGGAACCAGCGTATCATACGAGGGATGTACTACCTCAAATGTCAGCTGTTGATGGACGCCTTGGATGGCTAAGGACTTACATCCTCAGGAAGCACACCGCCTTCCATACTGCCCATAAGCTGCTTGCCTGTCTGCTAGAGTGTGAGCCATGAAACTCAGCCCTGCGTACTGAGAAACTTACAACCATGAAGGGAACAACCGAGATCTCCAGTCCAGCTGTCATTGGTGCAACACCGAGAAGAACCATCTTACCCTGATTGGCGGTGAAGTCAAGTCCTTGCTGGATCAAAGGCATCACGCCGGTTGCATCAACAGTGATTGTACTCCCCGAACCATCTGTAATCCTGCGAACCTCATCGCCAAGATTGGCGACTGATGATGTGTCTATGCCGTGGGTTGCGCCTAGTCGTTTGGCCATCTCGATTCGTGCTGGAACTCGATCAATACCGATGACGGTTTTGCAACCTCTGAGCTTCGCACCCTGATCACACGTTAGCCTTCTCGTCATAATAGGGTGATTGCTGAATTTACCATGATAGCCGCAAGACCAACGCCACCTAAACCCATGATAGCAACCTTGTCATCCGGTTTTGCGGCTGTCAGCTCAGTAATAGTGCCCGCTCCGGTCTATCACGTTGATATTAGCATCTTCGCGGCGAATTATCAAGGCTCATCTTTACCTGTATACCGCAGCCCAAAGGTGCAAACAATTTCAGATCTTCCGGGTGTGTAATCAAGTCCGTGACATTCACCAGCGAAGTCTCTTGAACCCGGGTGAGCTTCGCGAAGCTCGACTGTCCAAAGAACGAACCCCCAACCTTCTGAGAGGCTGGCTTCGAAATCTGGAAAGCTTCCTGAGAACCTGAGAAGTTCAGGGCACTGAATTCGTGACAGTAGCCAGGCGCGCCAAATTTGCAGTTGTGGCATCGGGTGCAGAACGCAAAGGAAAGGAGAACGGCATCTCCAGGCTTGACCTTTGTGACCTTTGAGCCGACAGCCCGGACGTAACCGGCGCCTTGGATGGTCAGACAAGTTTGAGATTGGGATATTGATAGCGTACCTTCGTGGCCCAAGACACGCGGATAGGGAGGAACAGGAAACCCCGGAGTTCCATCAGGTTCGGTTCCACAGCCTAGATCAGTATGGCAGACTCCTGAAGCAACCATTTCAACAATGGCCTCGTTTTCACTGGGTGCTCGTAGCTGCAGCTGCCCAAGTTTCCAATTTCTCTTTCCATCTTGTGGAGCATGAGCGACGATTGCAGTGGTGGATTGAATAGAGTCCATTGTGATGAATGGCGATATTACTGTGTTGCCGACGAGAATGTGAGACAATTTTACGGTAGCAATATGATACACAAGTGGAGAAAGAGGTTACTTGCACCAGATGCATACAACGGAGCTCAACTATTATTGCCCATACAAGATCGGTTGACCGGGACCATGACGGTCCGCGCATACCGAGAATTCTCAATTCACGAACCCCCGCCCGGAGGAAGCGCTATCCTGGGGATCTTAGCCAAACTCAGTCCGTGTGATGACTTCCACGCACCCAGGTTCCCCGCAAAGACTGTCTTTGAGTTCATCAAAAGCCGGGGCCCCCGCATCGGAGACCGGACCGCACTTGAGTCAAAGAGAACGGAGTTAAAAGAATAATTATCAACGGTTTCCAACAACTTCATTCAGCTCCACACTAATCCAGAGAACGACTCAAATATCCATTTCGAAAAAGTATACCTGAAAATGGCTACTGTGACGGTATTTGCCCCTTTCTTCCTCTATTCCAGACTTATTAATAATAATTGACAATTATATAGCTCTCCAAAATACTTCCTGCTACCAATGGCAATCAGGAACACGGAGTCATAGAGCTTCCATCTCATGTTTCTATGAAGCCGAAGGAAGCCAATGGCTTCACCAAGTCCAATGGCCATGCAACCGCAGTTCAATCCGTGGCCAACGTAGTTGAGCACAAAACTGAAGCTGTTGGTGACTTTGGCTGGGGTCACTGGACGGTTCAAGGTATAGTCTTGCCAAAGCCAATGCCTGATATCTTACTAACATACTACCAGATGTTCTCATCCCCGCAAATGCTGGTCGGGGACTGGTCAAGAAATACCACCAGCGACGAACTCTCTACCAGTACTTTGCCTTATCTCTTTCCGGCCTCTGGGCCTTTTACAATCTCGAGAACACGTCTTACCGCGCAGCTGCACTTAGCTTCCTGTTCCCGGGTGCAGGCTTCACCGCAGTCGCCACTCTTGCATCGACTGCCGCGTTCCTGGCTACTCTGGTCTCGATCCCCGTCACCATCTTCGTCTGGTTCGCCATGGGTGGCATTGCCTTCCCCATTGGTCTATGGGTAGGTTCTAGTTTCGCAGCTGGATACCTTGCCACAGACTCTCTATTCGAGCCCTCTGCCATCCTATGGGCTATCTTCTGCTACACTGGTATCTTCTGGCTCATGAGCAACGCTCGCTCTCTCAACGCTGCTGGATACTCCAAAGCGCAGGAGCGTAATAAGTATCTCGTCCAAGCTGTTGAGGAGCAGCTTGCCAATGCTACACCGGCACCTGCACCAGGCTCCCGTGAGCTCTCTCTCGATACTCTTCGCCATGTCCAGCATATACTCGAGCGAGGACTTAGCCCCCATGACGACTTTAGCTTCCACGACGTCATTGACCAGTTCCAGACCGGTGCTGTTAGATACCAGCTCTACGGTGTTGTTGATGTTCTCAGCTTGTACCAGTGTCATTACGCTCCTGGCTTCCATGGCTACCTTTCAAAGGCTTCTCAGAACTGCATCGAGAAGAGTCTCCAGAAGCGAATCATGAGGTCAGCGTTTCATCAACTGCGTATTTCTGTAACCAAATTCTAATATTTATCAGCTACTGGAAGTGGGAGTCCATCTTTGGCAGGTTTACCCTCAGTGACTGGGACCCAATCAAGAAGGACAATATTGTAAGTGCAGACTTGTACAATATTCCGCTGAGATGGTGTCGCTAACTGGACATAGATGGTTACTGGATACCTCGCCTCAGCTATCGGTCTGTACGAACAAGCCTCCGGAGATTACCGCTATCATAAGAAGAACGCCCTCGAGTTCGTTATCGACGATGGCAAACACTACAAGACCAATTTTGAGGGACTTGCCGATGCTCTCCATGAGAACATGACTGATAACCCCTACTGCCTTTATCCATGTGAGCCTAACTGGACTTACTCTCTTTGCAAGTATGCTATACCTTCACCCGCCCGCGGTGCCTCAAGCAATAGATGGATGCTGACCATTTGCTTAGTCTCACTGGTATGGCTGGACTAGTCATCTCTGACCGTATCCTTGGTCGGGATTATGGAGAGAAGCTCAGGAACCGCTTTGAACGTTCTCTCGAGGAGGAATTCACCGAGTGTGATGGTCGTATCCTCCCCATCCGCAGTGAATTCACAGGTCTTACAGTAAGGACATCCACTAAATGCTATTCCATTCCAGCCAACTAACTCACTACGTCCAGCTTCCCGGTCTCTGCGGAACACTCACCGACTGCATCAACGCCATGCTCCTCACAGCGTACCTCCCCCACCTCGCCCACCGCAACTGGGCCATGATTCGAAAGGAGTTCATCAAGTACGATAACAAGGGCGAACTCATAGTCCGAGACCTCAAGGGCGCCGATAAGATGGATCCCGGTAACTACCGCGCCGGCGAGGGTCCTCTCCGCGCATTCATCGCCGCCACAGCCGCCGAGTTCGGCGACGAGAAGATCCGCAAGGAAGCACTCGAACAGCTCGACAACGTCTACTTCCCCGTCGAAGCCACCAAGACAGGATCTCTTCGCAACAAGGGCCTTTCGGCTACTACCCAGGTCATTGCCCTCATGGCGCGTCTCGTCAAGCAGCGTGACTTGGCCAATGCTACGCTTCACGGACCTTCTAAGGAGGCGTTGAGTGGTCCTATCCTTGAAGAGGCACCTTTCCCAGAAGTTCTGGTTGCCAAGGCATATAGCGAGGATGGGAAGAAACTTGATTTGGTGGTGTATAATGGGAAGGAGGCGGGAGTCTTCAAGCTCGGGTTTGAGCGATTAATTCCTGGTCAGCAGTATTCTGTCAGCATTGGAGGATCTGTCACTGCAAACGGAGCAGGCAAGGCGTTTATTGATGCTAAGATCAACGGGAGAACTCAGATCATTCTGCAGCCGATCGAATAGTTACATCAGCAGTCACAATTTCCTAGTCTTGATTCCAGTCGTTCAGGAATAAAATCTTCTTTTGCTTGTACCTAGTCTATGTATGCACAACACTTCATATCAATCGCTGTGATTAGACAAATAGTGATCGAGTTCACAAGCCAATCTTAAATCCTCCTGGCCAATACTTTTGAAAGATCCGAGAAGGATCATACTTGCGAGAGATTTGAAGTAGCTTCTGCTTATTCTCCTTCCCATAGCCATCATAAACATTCTGAAACCCAGCTGCATCACCCATATAAGTGAAAGGATCATACAGACCAGCCTTCTGTGTAGCGTTAGCTATTGCCCAAGTCGTGTCCTCGATCCACTTGAACACAGAATCGTTGTGCTCGTCGCCGCTCCACTCAACGACCTCTGCCCAAGCAATGTACGTGCCCTTCTTCTCGACATCCAAGCCTAGAGCATTACCTCTGGGGTTGTACTTTTTAGAAGCTTTTGTCCAGAGAGACCCTACAGGCTGCCAGTCGACAGAGATGAGCACGCGGTCCTTAGCGGGGAGGACCTTATATAAGTCGGGAAGAGCGTTGAGGAAGCCATCGTTTACGATCTGTATGCCTTTGAGCAGCTCTTCATATGTTTTTCCCGTAGTGGTGCCGGCGATGAATTGGTCGTTGATCTTGGGTGTGACGAGCTGGCCAGTCTCATCCGAAAACTGAGCAAGAGTCTTTTTCTCGAACGTGTTGGAAATAGCTGGGAGGTCGAAGAATGGTCGAAAGCACTCAGGTTCCGGGTTCGAGTCGCTGTCGTAGAAGAGGATTGCACCGCCAATAGTCGTCTGCTCATCAACGGCAATAACCTGAGGAACAATATGTGCAAGTGGATCAGTATTAAAGGCAGAGAAGTTTGCCACAGCCTGTCTACATGTTAGTCATGATCGCGTGATTTTTTTATGTCTCCTCGTACCTTCAAGAACCCAGGTATGTCAGCGGCACTGTAAATGCCAGCGTAAATCTGATCCGATGGGAAGGTGGCTAGTTTGAACTTGGTGACGATACCAAAATTGCTCGATCCGCCTTTCAGAGCCCAAAAGAGATCTGGATGGGACTTTGAAGTGACTGATATGATCTTGCCGCTGGATACCACGAGCTCATATTCGAGTACATTATCCGCTGCCCATCCGCGCTGGTTCCCATGAAAATTGATACCTCCAGCAAGAAGCAGACCTGGTAAACCGACTGGAGAGAGACGACCACCTGCGACTGCGAGCTTGTGCTCGCCCAGATAGCGATATACCTGTCCCCAATCCAAGCCAGGCCCAACCCAAACCGACTTTTTGTCTTTGGCCAATTCGAGAGTTGTTAGATTGGACATGACGAAGAGCGGACCTCCATCAATATTATTAGCGCCTGCGATGGCCATGTGTCCGCCTCCGCGTAGCCCAAAGGATGTGTGACCAGTGCCCATCAGCTTGACTGCTTCAGCGACATGCTTTGCGCTCGTGGGGCGGAAGACACAAGCTGGGTCTAAGACTTCATTGTTCGACCAAAACTTTTGCGACTCATACTCGTAGACTGCGTCGTTGGGATAAAAGGTTTTGTCGGGAAAGGCATGCTTGAGTCCATCGCAGCCAGTCTCTATCTTCTCTTCTGCGATCGCAGGGCACGTTGCTAGCGACAGCAGGCTAAGGACCGTGCTACTCAGCATGACAAACAGCATAGGAGGATTGACAATTGAAAGAAGATGAATAATGAGGTCTATTGAGGTTGACCGCTACGAATGAAATTTTGATGGGATCGCCAAGAGCTGGTTGCCGGATTAATTCGCGGGCCTTCATGGCCCAGTATTTTAGCAACCGTGGGTGCATCGGTGTATTTACTGGAGATGGGAGGTGATGATCGCTTTAGCAGGGCCCAGAGACACGGACATGGAGTCCATAAAGACAGTTGATTCGATGGCTTACACGCCCAGTCCAGTTAGCCTCGGTAAATGTTCAGCCCTACCCTATTGGTTCCAGACAACATCAACTGAACGATGGGAAACTGGTGTTAGGCCAAGACAAATTAATTATTGGAAACTCTATATTCTAAGATAAAAGTTCCCCGGAAGCTATTGTCAGTAGCCAATCCAGTTAGCTAATCCAGCAATTCAGTAGAGATATGCTTGGCTAACGATAACTTTAAAGGAATCTAGGGGCAATCTGATTATTCCGTACTACTGAGCATTGGCAAACGTTACAGCAGGACTGGGATATATTCCACACGATCAACACAACTTCCAATTATCATCGTGAAAGACCTAACTATAGCTTCAAGTGCTCTTGTTAAGCCTGAGTTAAATCTATGTTCATAAGACTTTGGCCAGGTTGTAGAACTACCCATTACCATTTAAGAAACCTTCTCGGGAGTGCACTACCTTAATAAACATTCGTTACAAGAGCAAATAGAAGTCAGTTATCGCTCTTGCTTGTGTATACTTTAACAATTTATTTACGCAATATGTTGCGTATACCTCATCATAAATTGGTCTAAAGATCTACCAAGATCCACTAAACTTACCTAAGTCTTTAGGATCTTAACCCACGCAGTCTTTCTCCGATTCTGTCAGCGTGTGTATTAACCTAAAAGTTCCTTAGCTGTATTAAAATTAAGAGATACAGCCGTCGTGCGGCCTTTATGATTCGTGGAGCTGGCGTCTCTATGTGTATGACTTGTTTAGCGATTATTCCAGTTCTCCTGCTCGTCACGCTCAACCCCATTAGCATTAGCCTTTTCCCATCTTTGTTTTCAATTCCCTGCATCGCATCGGATCCCTGAGAGCCAACTTTCTACACTATAACGAGGTCATATCTGTCAGGCTATGGGCACGCGGACACGGTCTCTACGGCCAATCACGCAACGTGGAATCTCGTTATTTAAATGGCCAGACCACTCGGCCTTGAAAACATTAACTGCAGGTATTATATGATTTATGCTATCAAATCAGCTTCAATACCCATCGTTGTTTACTTCTTCTCTTCAGACATAACTAATCACGACTTTGAGACGCTTCATATACCTTTGTAGAAGCGAGCACACTCTACGAGGTAATTTCTAAGATTCCTAAGATGCTTGCTCAGGAAGTAATGAATTTTTCATTTAACGAAGGTGCATAAGATGGGAATGAGGATCTGGGAAAAAAGCAATAAGCAGGCCTTGGATTTCAGCCGCATTTAACCTAGAACGACAAACCAAAACACAAGTATTTTGCACTAACAAATAGCAATACATCTATACTTTACTAACCTGACATGCGCTGAGGACAGCAATAGTATATATGTCCTAAGGTCTCTTTTTCGTCCTGATATCAATTGATGTTAAGTGCAAGAGGAAGTTTATCTTGAATATGGGTTGGAGAATGTTATTATCCAGGCTATACTGCTGAATTCTATTCAAGCTAAGTAACGTACGACGATCTTTGCATTTATTTCAGAAAAAGATGTCGAAGCTGGCCGCGCATCGCCATTTCCTTATCCTTATTCTTTCAGCCGCTACGGGGCTCTATCTCAATAGCGTCCTCGAAAATCCCATTAGCGGCCAAACTATCGATTTTCATGCAGGGGCTCACCAATCGCGGCACTGTTATTAAGATTAAACCACCAAGCGAGTCAGCAGTCGCGCTGGAACAGGTCTAGTCAGCCAGCTGCGACAGACTGCTTCTGCGGAATTAACTGCTGGAGGACGGTATTTATCTACGCTTCCCCAAAACCATTGGAGTCTGACATTGTCTCACCCATTCGCTCATTTACGGGTTTCTAGTCTCTCGTTAAAGATTAATTCAACGCCTCAACGTCATGATGAACTCCAAGACATTCATTAGCGTGTTGGCTTGTCTCAGCGTCGGTGTTTCTGCCGGACCCTGCAAGCCAGTTACTTCTCAAGCTACGCAGGTCACCTCCGCGACGACGGAACTATCTACGTCGATTGACCTGACTACCACCATCTCTGCATCCGAAGCCGCTTCTAAAACTGAGCTGAGCTCTCAGACAACTGAGGAGTCCACTACCGAGATCGCGACAACGACTACTGCTGTTGATACTATCTCTGAGGCCCTTACCACGACCACCGAGGAAGCAACAACGACAACAACCGGTGCAGCACAATGTCCTACCCCCTCCGCTTGCAACAACCTCGGCTTTGACTGGGCATACTATAGCAACCCTGCGCAAAACACCGACTCGACTTACTCCAGCTTCGTGCCCCAATCGTTCAAGCAGGACAATCCCGTCTACGTCGGCACGACCCGTCAGATCGGCGGCCTCTTCCAGCCCGGCAGCGGCGCCCAATCCGGCCCCATCTACGGCTCTCCACAAGATTTCCCCCTTGACTACTTCGCCCTGAACCACCACGGTTATCTCTACAGTTGCGATGCTGGTACCTACAAGTTCGACATTCCCTACGCCAACGACGCAGTGTATCTGTGGATCGGTCAAAACGCGTACCTTGGGTGGAACTCTGGCAATGCTAATGCCAAGGCTCTATACAACCAACCTGATCACATTGCTGGCACCGCACACTTTGAAATTGATCTTCCCGCTGGTCAATACATTCCTATCCGGTTTGTTTATGGCCAGGCTCAGTATGGTGGTGGCTTCACCTTCACCGTCACAGCTCCCAATGGACAGGTGCTCGTTGGTAATGATGTTACTGCTAGCCCATACATTGTGCGCAACTCTTGCGATGGCATTCTGGCACCCGCTTACCCACCTTTTGGCCAGGAGGTTTAAAGTTGAGGCTTGGGGGAGTAACATGGAGCGCGGTTCATTCTGTTCCTGGCAATTGCTGCCGAAAGTTCAAATTGGCATTATATAGAGATAATATTAATTAGGAACCTTATGTTAACAAAAGTTCAAGAGATTTCTTTCTAAGATAAATAATAACATAATTATATATAAATATTTTAAGCTTTCTTATAACCTAGGCCTAAGAATTATCTTAACAGCTAGGGACACTTATAGGTTGTAATACTGGCTAAAAAGTAGTAAACAGTCAGAAGACAGGGAGCGAACGGGGAGATGGGGGTCACTGTTCCTGCCACTAACAGTGACTAACTAAATAAAGACTGGGAAGTCAGTATGTAGAGAGTTAATACAGTTCTTCTCAAGCGTCAATCCTCTCTGTCATAAACTTCACTATATATAGATCCAACAATCTTTCTATCACCAGTATTGTTTAGCAACTATATCCTGCAATTAAGTTCAATTATATCAGTACCTCATTGCCATGTATCAACTCGATCCCGTCAATGCCGCTTTTGCTGCAAAGATTGCTGGCTCGCCTTATCCGCACGAGACAGGCAACTGCCAACAGGCCTTCGACAATCTAGAAGAACTCCAGAAACATGAGCCTGCAGAAGACATTCGAACAGAGATTATAGAAGTCAGTGGGAAATATGGTCCTACCACTGTTGCATTGGTCAGATCAAAATCTCTGGTCAACAAGTCCCTACCGATAGTGTTTTATCTTCACGGCGGTGGATATATGATGTGCAGGTAAATAATTCCTTTGATCTATGTCATGAACAGTCAGCTGACTCTGGTGTAGTGCAAAGTCTTTTGCTGTCTTGTTAGAAGACTTAGCTCGGCGAACCGGTGCAGCTATAGTCTTCCCTGAGTACACAAGAGTGCCGTATCAAACGTTTCCCTATCAGTTTCACCAGTCATATGAAGTCCTTGAATACATAGTGCAACATGCAAGTCAGCATCAACTTCTGGCTGAAACGATTGCTCTCGCTGGAGATAGCGCCGGAGGTACGATTTTCACATTCTCATCAAATCGATGCATTGTATGAACCTTTCCAAGGCCACTTGGCTATCGGCCTTACTTATCTATCATTGCTGCAAAAACTACCAGCGAAAATTGGTCACCTCCTTTTGTGGGCTCCCACCACAACGTACGACACGAAACTCCCCTCACACGAGACGTTCAAGAATGCGCCATTCCTTTCACAAGCCTCAATGAAATGGATGCATGATTCTTTTATGCCTAACGAAGAAGACCGTAAGACGCCGCTAGCGTCTCCGTTAACCTACATCCCGGACGAACTGCTTGCTCAGTTCCCACCAACTGTACTCTTCCTATCAACTGTAGACCCGCTTGTGGATGAGGGTGTGGCTTTTGGTAACAGACTCCAGAAAGCCGGGGTTGATGCGGCGATTATCAAGGCGGAGGGTCAGTTGCATTCTTTTTGCCTTATCAAAGATACTCGGAACGGACCGACTGCACGGGCTGTGATGGACCTAGCTGCGGCGAGGTTGAAGACAACTTTCTCATCAGCACATTATGACCTGTAGAGACTGCATAGCTATTCTTCACATATCTTCTTTGGCTCTCGATATACATGTTTCTATTACTAGAAAGTTATATAACTAGTATTACAAGATATAAGCAAATCCTGCGACAGTTGAATCGCCATATAACCTAGAACATTATAGTAGTATCATATTAGATATGATGAGATGACCTAAGGAGAATACATATTAAAATTGTAGGCCTGTGCCTCTTCATTCATCTACCGGTAGAGCTGCCCCACAAGATCCTGCTTGCTTGGTCAGAACCGGTTGCTGTTTTACCGACGCCGTTGGGAGGGCCTCGATAATGGAAGATGCGGACCAAGAACCCGAAAAGCCGGGACATCCCATGGATGAGGAGAGCTATCTTCTGGGAACAAAGTAACCACGGCCAATCCTCTCTTAGTTCAAGCCTTCGGATTAGCAGTGTCTTGGGCGCTGCAGTCCTTTGACAGTTGACGAGCATAGTAGAAGCAGTCTAATTCATGAGGGGAACTTTACTGCAGTTCGTACCAACCAAGGATAGCCAATGTCTGAATGACCGAGGAAATGTCAGAAGCGGGGAGATAGCGGAACTGCCAGACAACTTGCCGGCTTAGCGCAGACTAGTCGATTCTGCGCGGGCGCAAAGACACAGATCTCAAGACACAACACTAGTTTATCTTCGGAATATGGGCAGAAATACGTTGGCTACAGGGTTTAAGTAACGAGGGAGTGTTTAGTGAACACTATATGCTCTAATCTAACCATTGTTTGTTGAATATACCCATGGGGCAAATCCGGGAGATCTACGCCGAGAGATAAGGACCGTGATCTCCCCGCTACCCCGGACTCCCGATTACGGCTTAACTAGTAAAATAGGCATCCTATAGTACTGCGGCTGGCCAGCTTCCTTTATAAAACAACCACAACACCTGCCGATCTTTGACTGTAGAGTCAGACACTTCTGGGTAACTCATCACGATGGCCGACCAAAAGAACCAAAGCTCGAAGACATCACCTAACGAGCAAATCGACTTTCAAGATGGCTCGTCCCACGAAACGCACCCGAACACGTACAACATGGCACTCAAGCTTGCAGAAGCTCATGCCTCGGACGAAGTAGACCCGATCGCTGAGAAGAAGTTGGTCAAGAAAATCGATTGGTACTTGATGCCACTGGTTCGCTGAGCTCTATTTGCCCCAGCGTGCAGAGAATCTAACAAATCTTAGATGTGTATGACCTACGCTTTTCAATACTATGACAAGGTTATGATAGGTCACGGTGCCATCTTTGGGCTCAGAGAAGACCTGGATATTATCCAAGGTCTGCGATACTCGAACTGTACTATGATCTTCTTCTGTGGTTTCATCGTCGGGTGCTATCCCGTAAGTTCCGTTTCAATCAACAGCCAAGTCACCATACTGAAATTCGAGCACAGCTCTCAATCCTGGGCCAGAAATTTCCTACTGCAAAGGTGTGCGCGGCCATTTGCTTTCTCTGGGCCATAGTCGTGCTCTCCACACCAGCCTGTACTTCCTACTCAGGTTTTATGGCCAATCGCTTCTTTCTAGGCCTTATCGAAGCCGGTGTGTCGCCGCTATTTATGCTTGTCACTTCCAAATGGTACACCAATGAAGAACAGGTTCTTAGAATGGGCTTCTGGTATTCCAGTGGCGGTGCAGTCAACCTTGTATCGCCAATGATCAATTATGGGCTTGGAAGCATCAAGGGCAGCATCGCTGGTTGGCGTATCTTATACATCTTCGCCGGTGCCCTCACTCTTCTCTGGTCGTTTGTTGTGTATGCCTTTTTCCCCGATTCACCTGTCACTGCAAAACGCCTTACGGAAGACGAACGAGCACTGGCCATTCTGCGGCTGCGAAAGAATAACACTGGTTTCGAGAACACCCGTTTAAAGCCACGGCAGATCTGGGAGACGCTGGTTAGTTACCAGTTTTGGTCGCTCTGCTTGCTTGGAATGCTGTGCAGTACAGCCACAAGCGCTGCCAACACATTTTCAAGCTTGGTCTTCAAAGGTCTTGGCTTCAGCGTGTTTCACACCCTCCTACTCAACATCCCTTTGGGAGCCATCTCCATCTTCACCATTGTTGGATCTGGGTGGCTTGGCCGGACGTTGCCTAATATGAGACATCATATTTATACCATCGCATGCCTTCCAGTTATTACAGGTTGCGTTCTACTGTGGCAGCTACCTGCTAGTCAAACTGCTGGGCGAATTGTCGGCATCTACCTGGTTTCGTTCTTTGGATCATGTTATGTTCAGGTTATAGCCTTTGGCACCTGTAACTTTGCTGGCTATACGAAGAAGACAATTGTTTCTGCTGGTACTTTTGTTGGTTATTGCCTTGGTAATATTATCGGTCCGTTGCTATTTGATGCGTGAGTATCCTATCCATTTTTTATTACAGTAGTATACTGCTAACATCTGTTATCTAGAAAATTCGCGCCTGGATATAATGAATCATTCATTGGCATTATGGTATGTTATGTTACTGCGATGGTGATTTGTCAGACAACTCGTTTTATGCTGGCGCAGGAAAACAAGAGACGCGACAGGGAATACGGGCCCCCAGACATCTCGCATGGGCTTGAAGATGTGACCGAGAGAGATAATAAAGACTTCAGGTACCAGTTGTAATAAGAGGCGCTTAGAACAAGAAGAAAGGAGGATGGCAGCATCAACCCAGTATTATGCTTCATACAAGCTCTAAGTTAATTCGATAAGGGACCATAGTTATATTATCACTATTGCGAGTATGGCTAGTTTCGCGACACGTACGTTAAATGTGGACTACTGTTTAAATTTTAAAAAATAATATGAATCAAGAACCTAACGCACACTCTCCTGTCCAACCTTCTTCGTAGAATCCTCTGTGATGACAGTCGTCTTATCCATTTCTAGTTAGTGGGTTGTTCCCTGGTTATTACCGCTTACAGATGCCGATGATGTGAGATTTGGCGCCGTGACTGAACCCCGCGCTGGGGGCGGGGGATCGCCAACAAGGTCGTTGCGGAGCTTAGAACCCGTGACGAAGCAGACTACATATAAGTTCCTGGTCAGTCTCTTTACTCACTGTGATTGCAATTGAATACCCAAGCCTGTAGCAAAATCAATATTCACTGTATCCTCAGAGCCTTTAACCCAACCCTTTTACTATCATGGACTCATCTTCTTCAGGTCGACCTTTTAATAAGGCAGAGTACTATCTACGTGTCCTTCGCAACCATTCCTGACATCATTTCATGCAGATTATTATCGTCGGTGCAGGTTCCTCGGGGCTACTACTGGTACTTCTTCTTGCCCAGAAAAATATACCCTCGGTAGTCCTGGAATCATGGCCGCATCTTGACACGCGTCTACGAGCAACGCAGTATGGAGTCCCCGCCACCCGTATCTTCCGTCGCGCAGGCATACTCGATGACATTCGCAAAGCCAGCATTGCCAGGTTCCCTAGCATTTGTTGGAGAAGGGTGTCAGATCACGAGAAGCTGATTAGTCTGGACCTGTCACTTGTCGAGGATGATCCCGATCGCATGACAATCTTACCTCTAGGTGAGATCATACAAATCCTTTACCGGCATTGCCTTGAGAGAGGAGAAGGATTGATTGACGTCAAGTTCAATCACGAAGTCACAAATGTCGGCCAGGATGACGATTCTGCCTACGTTGATGTTAGCATCGAAGGCGAAGGAGGGACGGAGAAAACAAGACTCAGTGCTGACTACGTCGTGGGATGCGACGGAGCATCTAGTGCCGTAAGACGCTCATTGTTCGGGAGAGATTGGCCTGGTCAGACACTACCATATCGATTTGTTGTTCAAAATGTTTGTTTCTCGCCTAAAAAGTTATACTCTAATCACTGATAAACAATAGGTCTACTATGACGGTTTCCAGAAGCATAAATGGGACGGCGGAAATTACATGGTCGACAATGATCACTGGGGCCTCATTGCTCGCAGAGGAAAAGGAGGTCTATGGCGCGTCACCTACGGAGATCCAGTCACGGGTTTGACAGACGACGAGTATCTAGCGCGTCGACCTGCACACATGGAAGCAATGCTACCAGGACATCCCAACCCAGACCAATACCGAATCGAACAAACTAATATATACAACATACACAATCGTTGTGTTGAAAGCTTCAAGGTCGGCCGCGTACTTCTGGCTGGTGATGCAGCGCACGTCTGCAATCCTATGGGAGGATATGGCTGCATGACTGCCGTCTTGGATGTTGGCGGTCTAGCAGACTGCTTCATTGGATACTACCACGGTCTAGCGGGTGAAGATATCCTCGAGAAATATGCAGAGATCCGACGGGATATCTTTGTCAGATATGTTAATCCGAGATCGATCAAGAATCTCAATCGTGTGGCGACATCGGATCCTCACACGGTCTTGGAAACAGATAAGTTTTTCGGTATTCTGAAGGATCTTCAGCGGGATAATAATGATATGAGGGCGTTTTTGTTGGTAAGTCGCTAGATCTCACGTTAAAGCTGGTGGCTGACGCATCCACAGAAAGTGTCCAGTATCGAATATGATTTCACCAAGCATTATAAGAGCAACCAAAAAGGACAGGTCCTGTGAGCGACTACAGGACAGTAGTATAGTTAACATGTACATTCCTCTGTTGCCAATCGATTCACAATTTTACTCTATTTATTCCTGTTAAATAGTGTGTATTTCGCTATCTGAGCTTCAGTACAAACTCACAGCCCCCCCCCCCCCCCCCCCAAAGACATAATAATAAGATATCCCAAAATCTTTTCCTTGAGTCCCGCAGGTCGAGTTCCATCACCAAAAGATTGACTTATCCTTCTTTGCCCCCAGGTCCCCAAACCGTCTCATCTACTACTATTTCAAGCTCGTCAAATACCCACGCTTCTCGCTCAATGCCTTCAGTCTCTTGTCAGCGAAGTCTTTCTTGTAACATAGAGCCTTGAAATCATTGCCAAGACGAGTTCTCTCACTATCAAGTCTTTCTCTATATGCGTCAATTCGAGAAATAGCCATGTCTACTCCAGCTAGCGTGCTGATCTGTGTCGGGTCTGTCATTTTGTCCATGTCTTGATCCTTGATAAAGAGGGAATTAAGCATATTCACTCTAGCTGTCATCATTTCTTCCCCAGATGTGTACAACTGTTGAGACTTCACCTTTCCAGTCAAGAGACGTTTCATTCCTTCTTCAGTACGCATCTCAAACTCCACATCCAGGATATCTCCATGCTCAGTGCATACCTCAGCCAGCATTACATCTGTTGTCGCAATCTCTCTCTTTATAGCATCAACAGTCCAGCGGATAAATTCCAGGTCATGCTTTGAGAACCGCCCTGTCCGTCCTCGTGCCTTATAAATCGTCTGTGCATGTTCCGTGAGAAACGCTACTTTTGCACCACCAAGGTGGTTAGACCAAAAGGCCAAGATGAGACACTCGATTGAAGTTAGTCCAGCAGGGTCTTTCAAACCAGAGGTGATCTTACGTACGCCAGTGCTCATGGCGATGAAGCCTTGCTCACCAACCTTGTTCAGATCGATGTTGGTGAAATACCCGAGATTCTTGATGAATAATGCATCGCTGACACCGTGCTTCTTGATAAGGGACGTCACCTCAGGTGAGTAACTAGTTTTGAAAGCGGAAAACATTGTGAGTTGGGATGAGATAAGGCGTTAGTAAAGAGCAAATGACCAAGTCGACTGGTGGAAACGGACTTCTCCAAAAAGAGTATTGCTTTGTGAAGACACAATGGGGATGAAAGGGAGTTGAGAGATTATGGTATATATAATCTTTAAGTAATTGCTGTCTGTGTTTCCTCCAATCCACATGTTCATGCCCCAGTTTCTACATTCAGGTCCTGGTCCCTGTGCATGGAATAGAATTTTGGTGAACATCTGTTAGGGTTGGACGGAACACAATGCGGCCTCTGAACAGCACCTAACAAAGACCTCAAATACGGTAAAGCTCTTGTTACAGAATTTCCAATGCGAGTTGCTTACCTAAGGTAGCTCTGATAAGAGAAGTACCTAGCTATTTAGTAGAAGTAATATTCAAGCTCCCTTTAGATGGCGGGCAAATAGTCCCTTTATTTTTTCAATAGTCTTATGGGCAAAATAGCCTAAGACTTCATACAGAGCACACTTAAGAAAATTCTAATTTTATTATAGCTCAACCCGCGAATCAGTCCGACGATGCAACCAATGAGATAATAGCATACACCTGAAACCTTCACTTGTCAGAGTTTTGCATAGGGCTGAATTAGGTAAGAGGGCGTTTGTCTTGGACTTTGTGGGCTACCGCAGTTGTTGATAGGGTTATGATGTTTCTTCTTGTGGATGTGTCATTGACCCGAAGCTAGGAGAACTAGTCGGCCAGGCTGATTCAAAATTAGGTGTCCTTACTTATCCTCTATTGGTTTTCATCCTGGCTAACGTCAAAAGACAAATTGTGACACATGGGTAGGCTATAATCTCTCAATAGATAAACTTTAGGCAGCCAAATAAATTATTTCTATCTCCACCTGTCTCGGGCCTATACGCCAGCTAGGAGTAGCGTTGTGTCGACTTCTTAGTAGCTTGCGGGTCCCAGCCTGTGACGGCTTCATGATTTCCAAAATACTTCTACTTGTGTTTGGTTGTAAGCAGCGTATATGCATATCTCCGACTCTATGATTCAACATCTCGACTTTGTAAACTTACCAGACGAAAGTCGCATGACTTTTTGTCGGTTTACTATCCAGCCCCTTGAAAGAATCTGCCGATCTCGTGTAGAAGGATGCAAATCCTTACCGGACCACGATTGTGGCTGGCCTAGCGCGTTTGTGGTGACGTACGTATCGGGGCTTATTCCTCGCAAGGAGACAAACTATACTAGAAACGGTCTTGCCCTTAAACACAAGGCATGATTGTTTCTTCTTCTCTCTGGCCTTTCTATCAAGGATGCGACATTTCGATTGATTCCTCACAATGAACTCGTCCTGGGAGAAATGCGCGACTGAATTTGATCCCGATCCAGACATTGCCGGAATTGGTGTAAGTGCCGATGACGTGACACGAGAGTCCAGTCAAGACTGACGATAGCAGGTCGTCACCGCTTTCATTACTGCCTCGTGCTTGGCAATTATCAGCATAAGCTTGTACCTTGCCATTGCGAGATCTGGCCTGAATATCATTGATGCTCCAAGTGTGAGGCCACCACCTCGTTTTGGCTTTGCAGAATCCGTCAATCCAATTGATGATTGGGTTCGAAGAAATGTTTCGGATCCTTTTGTCAGGCTTCTTGTCAGGTCAAGATGGATCAGAGCGCACATCAATCAGCTGAAGCGAGGTCTCTACTCATTCGTCATAACCCTCGCTGACACACAACTCGTCACTGGGATGGCGATACTGTGTACTGCCATCATCGAGTTACACAGACAAGAGATATCGGTCTATCATTTCATGACAGCGACTAACCTTGTATGGCTCACGAGTGGTGTGCACATACTGACACTCTACGCCATACGCGTTGAAACAAATGGAGGGTCGAGCAACAAGCCTTTTCAGTACCAATCAGACGGCAGGTCTTTTCTCAGAAATGCTACATCAACTTCATCTCTGGGTGCAGACATGATGTGTCGAATTTTCGCTATGCTTATTCTTGCAGCGTTGCTGCTGTACTGCACCTGGATTACCGGGGCTGGAGGATGGGATGATTACGACGAACGGTTAGCGAGTTGTGCAATCGGCCTGAAAAAGTCGGGAAGTCCTCTCTCTTGGCTGATTGCGAGTTATGTCCTTCTCATTCAAGGGTATACCATCCAGTGTCTGTCATTATGGCCCGCTGTCTCAATATGGTGGATGAACCGGATGAAGAAATTGGATTCCCATGACAGAGTCTTGGGTGCACCAAAGAATGAACAAAAACGGCGCTGGTGGCGGTTGATATTTATGCCCTTGTACTATGCATTCAACTCGGAAGCACTGGGCGTTCTTCTTTTCGATGGAGTGCTGTGGTTTGGTCTTGGAGTCTGGTGGATTCAGGCGGAGAGGATATATGTACTTGGTGCGTGGGAAGGGATGGAGTCTGAAAGCGACATTGAGGGGGTTAGTCAGCTGCTGTGCCTCCTGATACTGATGGTCCCATTTCTGCAGGCATTGCGCACGTATCACGGTGAGTCGCCGCTAAGCCCACAAGGGAATCGTTGAGGAATACTGGCTGACGTATGCATTGTTCGTTAGAGCATTCCAGAACATGTACTCAGCTTGACCTGTTCCGAGGTCAAGGTGCGTATGATAGTGGACAAACGTCGCTGGAGGTATTAGGTCGGGCACATGAAATGGACAGCGATGACACAGAAGCTCCGATTCGTTTGGGATCTGTCACTCGTACAGCTTATCCAGTGTAGGCCGAGACTCGCTGTGACACTATACAACGGCCTAGCTGAAGTACGAGACAGGGGTATGACGCCTCGTGTAATAGCGTAGGAGTTGTTTGCGGGGTGGATTCTAGAACCTGGTCGAGTTACGCATACTCTATTGTGGTTGGTCAAGGCCAAGCTAAGCTCGTAAACAATACGGCAGAGACCATACATACTCATTCTCTCATCATTTAAGCCTCACTTTACGACCTTCTTGTTGCGTGAAATAATGACTCTGCCTTACGCTCACGCTTTTGACGTAGTATGCGACGCGTGTACACTGAATGGAACTCGCGGAGAAAAGAAGCCAACAAAGGCAAAGCCTCCAAGGCAGAATGAAAATCATCACGGTCCAGCCGGCGGTATACGTCAGCTCTCACTGATCAGTTGTCAAAGTCTTGGATCCGCGAGAATATCCCCAGCTTCATGATACGCTTGCTGCGTTTAGACAGACACAGGATACCGAAAGGCGTCACGTCTTCGCTGATTCTTCACCGGGAAAGACTGTGAGCCTAAGCAAGGCCAGAGCCTGCCCCTGCAGACATTCAGATCTAACAAGAGTGTATTATTGACCCATCCGTAATTTATCTCCCAACCGTTCCGACTTTAGCATTAAGCATAGATCCCAAAGTCTCGGAATATTGTTTTCAGTAGATGATTGTGCCTCGCATACCCGTTGATTCACATTAAGCTTGAATATTGAGTATCCATACAGATCTAATCATGAAGCAGTATCTCGAACCTTTGACTCGTTGCCCAGGAACCTTTACTACCCTGAAGCTATCCAACTCTCCTCTTATTACACCGCTGTGACATCATGTTACTGCATGTCACAAGGGATGCACTAAATTAGCCCATCAGACGTTTTCCGGGGCAGCACCAATCAAGCAAGCCACGTCGTTCAAACGGGGCCGATCGCTCGGTATCAAATTGCCGAAACGTTACAGCGTCAGCACCAATAAGTCGTTGCACACGATCAAACAATTGGATCAGAGCCATCGTTAGTGTGTTCTAGACCTCGGCAACTTCCATAAACTGCTCCCCAACTCTGAACCTCCCCTGGATAATACGGCATCACCAACGAGCCTACGGTGATCCGCAGGGGCGCAGTCAGCCCTTTCATCGCCGCGTCATCCTCTAATGTTATGGCATGACTGACGGTTGGAGGTCTCGTATTCTCTGCTGCCCTCATTGCGCGCCACAGCTATTGGATCCTTACATCGTTCGGCCCGCGTTGAGGCTTGTAAGCGAGCGGATTAGTACTAGCCTGGCTGACTGCGGCACCGAAATGCCGGTTTACGCATTAGCCAATAATGAACATCGTGTAACTCAATTACAAGTCTGCGACACTAAACACCATGGACAATTCGAGTACAAAAGGGCTGAGATGGCAGCCTCATTCCGAAAGCTTAAACCATCACACCTCATTCACTCTTTACTCACTCTACTACAATTTTTCCAACTTAAGTTAATACCTTAATCCTTCACCATGAAGCTGAACTTCCTCCTCGCTGCTGCTCTGGCCACCTGCGCCATGGCTGCTTCCAGCACCACTGAGACCAGCACCAAGTACGTCCTCTCCATCTCAACAGTATGAATCTCATTAACAGAAACAGGACTGAGCACCACACCACAAAGACCAAGACCGAGACCGCCAAGGCCAGCGCTACCACTCACTCTACCTCCAAGTCCAAGGGCGCTGCTGCTCCTACCATGGGTGCCGATATCCTCGGAATGGCTGGCATTGCTGGTATTGCCGTTGCCATGGCCATTTAAACGCCATTCCCTACTGTACACTTCGACGGTTCATAGTCTCTTATGGGGTTTGGATCACTGTATTTGCATTCCTAGATTAGCATTGACTGAAGCGAGCCCTACCTTGTCACTCTACGAGTTGAGCTTGGTATTTAATTGACCTACATCACGCATATCGTGTCACCCTTCCTTGAAGAATTATGTCCACTGTTATGAGCACTTAGCTATCTAAGCTGTCTATTGTGATACTGGTATACTCAAGTGTCTAGTCAGACAACATCGAAAGACCTATGATCTAATTCGGTGTTATATCCAGAACTATCGTTCGCCATATGATGCATCAATGACATGTAAAGGTCTAAACATTTTTAGATACTACATTTGTAATCGTGGTGCGAAGCGGCTCTTCTGCCGTTGAGACCTGGTCTCAGGGCGTTCAGCTATTGATCGAATTACACAAGGCCAGTAGTTATCTGTCATTGCTCGGGTTTTGCACTGCAAAAACAGCGCATGTGCCTCTAGCCCACCCCTGAAAGTGTACTAAAAATAGCCACTTGGCGGATGCACCGGCCCCATCCGGCCATCAAGAGCATTTTCACATTCCAGGCGAAGACTTCACTCCGGGATACGTTAACAGTACACCAGAACATGGAATTGAGAAACATCAAATAAGCTAATCGCTGAGCGCTATCATATCTCTATCCTGTAAGGTATCAGTGTCTTCGTAGCTAAGCCGCTGATACCTTGAGTATGACAGAAGTATGATCTTTACTACTCGCGCTACCAAAGTAATCCACTCCTCGAATTTCTGGCATCAATCGCCAACTTGAGATTTTAATTGTCTTGGTGGCGATCCTTACCCAAGATAAATACCGGTAAAGTGAAGCAATGTCTTCAAATTCTCCCTAATCTCCTATCCGCCCTTCCGAGTCCCGTTCGGCACGTTTGATCCGAACCCACTCCAAACTGCATCTCTCTACGGATGACGCTTACTTACAAATAGCGATTCAGTTGATACGTTCTCATTCAACGGGAGGCCGGGTTCTTTTGGTAACCGAAATATTTGCCCTTTTGAGACTCGGTCCTCTGACTCTAGACATCAATCAACTTCTTTCCAAGGAATGACCAGATACAGAAATAGTTATATATTACTCATAAGTTTGAATAACTAGCATAAAGTAATAGTAAGAAGTCTACAGGATATCTTTTTATTATTATTTCTAATCGTTAACTCTTTATTTCTTTACTTAGCTTAATAGGCGTATATAACTAGACGTTTTAAAAGGAATATTTATGTTATTTTCGTATTTTTCCTGGGACTCTAGTTTCCTCTTTCTCATTCTCTTGTCTTTAAAACATAAAGCCTATGCCTTTATTAATAAAATAAAATAATAAAATAATAGTTTAACTTCATTCTCCGACGTACACAGAAGCCAAACCACGCGTTCTTTATTCCTCACTATTGACTCAGGCAACGCTCGTGCATCCTATTCACTGTAGCAGTACAGGGTAACTAGGAGAAAGGGTGCAACAAGTCAGTGTACCTTGAGCATTCGATTTGATGGTGTCATAGGGGTAGACAATTCGTTGGAGAAGAAAGGCCGAGTAGCTCTGACAATTTCTTATTACAGGACTTGCGCACTGAAGGTAGTTAATAGCTTGGATCATCACAGACAATTGATTATCGCTGAAGGCTATTCGGATGCCGACTGTTCCGACAACCTGAGGCGGCAGCGAGGTCATGCGCTCAAGTCCAATGTCCTGTTTACTTTGCATTTCTTGCCCGAGCCTTTCCGGGGGTGGTCAGATTACTTTACGTGTCCAAGCCAGAATATATGAACAGTCTGACATGACAATCTTTTGCCCTGCTTACAGTGAACAGCCTACTCGGGTTAAGACGTTGTCCACCTAACTTTTTACTGTATTCTCGTTGACGTTTCGAAGATCTTGCGTGAAACTTAGAGGTCAGTTCTCAGCAACCCGTTTCTATATAAGCAACACATCTGTAGAACTTTGAACAGGTTGAGCATGGCTGATAACTAGCCCATTATTTTTTTTAACTTTTTTCTGGGAGAAATCAGATTCAGATACCGCATGATTCACATGTGTTCCAGCAAGTCCGTATCATCTTTCAAACCACCAGGACTTTGTCCCCGTATCATGCTGCGACTTCAGAGGCCTCGAAACTTCAATAATCAATCAGCGAATGGCCTCAACATCACAACCTATACTAATAGTCCCTTTAATTTCAGATACAAAGTTAACATGGGCAATAGAGTTGGTCTCAGACCATGTCAGTAGATATAGTCCCTATTGCTCGGAAGTTCGGTCACTTACAACCCTAAACTGGCCCCCATGGCGAGCTGAAAAGTATCCAGAAACGGGATATTATCCGATGATTAGTCTAACTTTGTATCTGCCGGCATAAGATAGACTTTGTCAAAGCGCGATCGAGCGGTACAGTGGGACCTGGAGATGATTTGGAGCGAGCCAAGCCGATAGATCGATCGCTGTGCCCGGCACCTTTCTGACCAATTAGGGTCTGAAAAGACGTGACACAAAACTGCCCCGGCTTCAGTCTATCACTGCTGATAGTATCCTCGCCGACATGCAGCTAGTTGCCCTTGATGTACCGTGACGCACTCTGGTGGACCCTGTTTCATAACCATGCAGACTGTTTAGCATTGAGTCATGAGGGCAGATCAAGTAAAACCCCAGTGGTTTAGGGAATGTCGAGAAGTCTTTAGAACCTGTTTTTCTACTGCAGCATAAACTTTGATGCTCTCGCAATATTTTCTATACATGGTTAGTCCACCTGAAGAACTGGGGTAACTGTCAAAGCCATTGACAGAAGTACGCGTATCTTTAGTCGGAGTTAGTTTACCCGCCTTGTGGTTATCTTGGGTAAAGTTTTAAGCTAGAGCTTCTACTCCGTACTGTCCATGCGGCTCCTTATCTCGGAGCAACAACATCAAGCTACGAGCAACAACCCCAGCCTAGCAGTGCAGATAATGAAGCACCGTTGTTCTTGGCAACAGCAGACCCCAGCAAGTGTTCGTGAGGGGGTTCAAAAGCGGTAATCGTCGGCGCTCCAGAGACTTTTCAGGTAATAGTCTTGGTGGCGGTATGATTTAGGCCAACGGGTAAGCCATCGAACCACTCTTTTCTAGGCCTCGTGGCCAGACTATCATCGCTTTACTTTAATCTTGGCCCTACGGACCTACAGCCCTTATTGGACGCGTAAGTTACAGAATCAATAACTGCAAACTCTATTCTCAGCCCCTGAACCGCGGAGAGTCCGACGTCGGCTGGCGCTATTGCGATTATCAACAGGGGTTTCTCCAACAGCTAAAACAAGCCACCAATCATGTTCCCCCATCCCCCTGGAAGAGCTTCCTGTTTCATCAATACACTTTCTGCCGATCTCTTTAGCGCAGAGTGTAAAACTCGGCCAACGGCAATAATTCTGTCATGGGGAGAGAAAATGCGGAAGGTGATACATGTGATGTGACGTTTTGGCGCAGTTTCATCGATTCTGACATTCCAAGCTTGGTCTAGTCTTGGCTCAGCCCCCCTTTCAGATGCTTTATAACAATGCGATGCAAACTCTTCAGCTGGAGATGTCTCGCATTATTTGAGGGGGGAAGCAAATGTCTTACTTTCTTCATCAACGACATCAGCCATAATGGCCACTATTCCGGCCAACCTTTCGATTTCAATTCCTACATTAATTGGATCGCTGCTATCCTGCGTAGCGAGCTTTTTCGCGCTGTGTCTTCATGTTATTGTTCCTCCGCCGCGACGACATTTCCGCCATACGTTGATTGTGAACCTCCTCGTCGCAGGTAGGTCTATCAATCCCATCAGACACCAATGTCAGCCTAACTCGAGGACGAAGACTTCATCAACAGTCTAAACAATACAGTATCTGGTATTCTCGCCATCAAGGATGGCTACGCGGATCCGAAAGCATCCCCGAGTACTGGTTGCGTCACCAATGCTTGGGTTGGCCAATTCTCAGTACAGGCGATCAACTTCAATATTCTTATAATCTCTGTTTCGGTACTGCTAGCGGTTCAGCGACAACAGATTCTTGACGACTCCTCGAGGTTAATGACGGCAATTGTCTGCCTTGTACCGTGGATTCCCGGCACAATCACCAGTAGGTTACAGAAACTCATGGGCCTATAAAATACCTTCCAGGCTTCGTTGGACTCGGTCTCCATGTCTACGGCCCGGTGAGCGGGAACTGGTGCTGGATCCAGACGCAGCATCTAGGTCTCCGCTATGGCCTTACTCACGGTTGGCGCATCGCCATCTTCCTTGCAACAGTGGCTATCTACACCTACATATACATCAAACTCCGGCGCCTCTTCAGTTTCGTCAAATACGGTCTCTCCTCCTCTACTACGAAAGGATACACCACGAATGCACAGTCGAGAATCGATCGAGAAAACGCCGAGCAGTCGGACACGCAGCGGATATGGGTGACTACCACGGTAGAGGCTTCGCATGAACTTGAGTCGACGGGTATAGCCAAGGGAGACCAGAGCGAAGGAGATGATACATCATCACCTGGTGGAAAGGTCCAGTGGGAAGCATCTGCCATACCTGAACCAGAACCGTCCACTGCTGAAGACCACGGAACGAACAATACGCAAAATGTCTCGACTGGCAACGGGCCAAACCATCGCGTACCAAAGTCACCGAACCTGAGGAGGATGCTTCTTTTGAACGGTTACCCAATTGCACATATCATCCTATGGCTGCCAGGAATGGCGAATCGCTTGGCTGAGTCTGTCGGCACGTCACCAAAGTGGCTCACTGGTCTCCAAGCTTCAACGCAGTTCATAGGGCTCGTCAACGCTTTAACGTACGGCTTGACGGAACAGATGCAGCGTGCGGTCCAGATGTGGATGAAGAGGCGTAGCTTCAGAACGCTTGATCCATAGGCTATGGGACTCGCACACCCAACGGTTGGTTATAGACCTCGGAGGGATGCAAGTTGGAATTAATGAGATTTGGTTACTCCATATGTTGTTTTTAATGTTTTATAGACATAGGGCTTAAAGATACCAATACACAGCAAAGCATATGATGACTACCCATAAATTCCTTGAAAGGCTTGGGAGTTTTTCTTGTTCTACCTGAAATGAGCGACTAAAACTATTTACCATAACAGAAGTAATTTTATCTTTTGAAACGAGTGACATCGAAATGAAATCCTTCGACTTGGTCTTCCTTCACAATCTCCACTTCCTCCTATTCGGGGTCCTAAATATAAATGCCCTCCACATTTAACAGTTACCAGGATCAGCACTGCCAAAGTTAGCAACTGAACCCACTACACTCATACACTCATGCAAACTCACCGGAAACGCCACTTAGAAACAGTAGACTCTCCACCACGGTCACAGCCATAGATCTCGTTCTTAAGACGCGTGTAGCAGTCATCATTGCCAAGATCAAGCGTCTGGTCCCACTGATTCTGGACTTCAAAGAGAAGACCGAGCTGGCCGCTTCGGGGACACATAGACTTGGTCTGCCCGGGGCTGAATTGTCCAGAGAACATGCCCTGGGAGCCGTAGCAAGCGTCCCAGACGAACTGGGCTGCTTGGTCTTTGTTGGGCCAGGGGTCGCCGCCGGAGTAGCATCCCGCGTTGACGGCTTGGGCTTTGAAGGCGACGATGCTGCTGAGAGCAGTGAGGATGGTAGAGGTCTTCATCTTAAGGGAGAGGTGGGTTGTGTTGAGATTGTTGTTGATTTGGTAGAGGGAATGGTGATGAAGGACTTTTTGAGCAGGGCGACATGGCCTTTTTATCTTCATTCAACTCCCTTATCAACTCGTGCTGAGCGCCATTCTTTCGGCGATTCCCACAAAGGGTTCTCATCTCGTCCCGTATAAAGTTCATTCCTTCTTATGCAGTATCGTGGGTCTGATCACCTCGGGAAAAGATATCCTCAATTCTCTGGGACTTTTTGTTGATCATCATCAAGTGTCTAGGGTGTATACATTGTGCCTAGCTGAGCTATGGTAGGGCTGAAACTCAGCCCCCGCGGCAGTTACCCACGTCTACATGTCAGATACTGTCAGAAAATGCCTATGGCGGGTCTTGATGCCTGCTATTGGCGAATCATCTGGCCGTGATGCTGAAGTTTACGGCCTGAGTCCAAGCGGCGAGACCTTTTGTCAAGACTGCACAGACCATGAAGTCACCCTGCTGTTGGGCTGACAGTGGTAACTGTTCACCTCAACGATTACTAAACGACGATAATTTCAAGGAGGATCATTGCTACATCACTCCACAAATGTGCGAGGCTGGGGCATTTGGATGTTTGTCTCGTAAACGCACTGCTACCAACCCGTTCTTAATTTGGATAATTCTCAAGTTCCAAAACCGTATGGGCCTATAGTGTTGCAAAGCTGGTATATCCTAAAGTTCCAGTTAGACATAAGTCGACACTACTGGATGTGATCTACGGCCGGCAGTTGTGCCAGCTGAACAGCGTTGAACCAGCTGACATGAACTGGATAATGTTTTCCGCTGGGTGCTAAGCCCTGCCGTGAACCCCTGCATCGCAGGCCACCTCCAATGTCGACCATGCGGTGATGCCAAGGTCGAACCCGAATCCCGTAAGATACCGATCGCTTTCGTCTTCGCAAAGTATTCCATTCGTGGTCTAGACAGAATAGGAAGTTGTATACAACAGACTGGGTTAACCACATTTCTGCTGACATCAGATTCTGCCCTGCGTATCCGAGCCGTGTTCTTCAAGAGTTAAGGAACATGCGGTCGCATTCGGACTTTTCCAAGATGTCCTCTGTAGATCATTGTGATAGATGCCGAGCTATTTGTACTCCGGATGACTTCTATGATTGGATGGTCCGGTTCGTCTCCATATGATGGCCTGTTCAATTCCTCTTTTTGATTGGTCTGTTCGTTTAAACCTCTGTCCCATTGGCTTACTGTTTCAATGCGGCTTACATTATCCTTTTCAGATCCATGTAAGGCTAAGCCCTGTGCTCCGTATTCAGTATTCACTGACAAAGGCTAATAGGGTCACATTGAGAGTGATATCGTAATTTCTCCTGGTCTAAATGTCTTGATCGGGATATGTCTAGGAACAGCACAACTCACTAACTGACCCGAGTGTCGTATACAAGATTAATAGTCAAAGCTACCATATCAGATTCCATGCCCTTTGAGCGTTGCTCATACGAAATCCCTGACTGGCCATAGTACACTTGTCCATCCTGAAAGCATTAACTGTCCTCCGTACTCTCGCCTCCACTCTCACTCACATACTCATACGCCCTCCGCCACATGACCTTTCCCTCCTTGGGATCCATGATGACAGCATAATGCGTCTCCTCATTCCTAATCATATCATTCTGCAAAAACTTGACCACATCCTCCTTCGTCACAACGTCATTCCGCAGCTTGTACCTTCTTCTACAAGCCCGAACACATTTCCTCCATAGCTCATCCAAATCCTGCTTTCTCTCAAGTGAATACGCCACCAAGTCTGCCATGCCTGTTGGATCTTCGCCTTCTGCAAGCTCCGCCGCGGCTTGTTGAAGATGCGCGGGGTTGTTTTCGTCTTTGACGTCGTGGTTGTAGGCGGTAAGGAACGTGTCGGATTCGCGGATCGATGCGCTGTGGTTGTCTTTCTCGATGATGAAGACACGGTCTGGTTGGCAGAGGATGAGATATGCGGCGGTTGAACTGGATGTCGAAAGTTTTGTGAGGACTTGTTGTACATATTCGTCCTGCAAATCGGGGCTGATTTCGTCCGTCTCGTGTGTTTTATCAGACCGTTTCTCCGGTATCGTAGAGTCACCAAGTATAATTTCTCTCAGACTGCTTGATATCGACTGCCGCTGCCCAAGAACCACCATCGCCTGGTTGTATCTATAGGACAGTCGTTGCCGAAGAGTCTCTTTGGCGTGGTGCGGTCTGAAGTTCAAACTCAAACTCATGCCTTTTCGCACTCCCGTCAGAACCCCAATGTACCCAAGATACCCAACCGTTGTGGCAATAACTGGACCTCCGGCCGTGCGGACAAAGTCAAGTTCGACGATGATATTTCGTAACTGATGCATGGCCCAGTCGAGAGTCCGAAAATGGAGCATCCGCGTCGGGTTCCCACCAGAACCTGGATCAAGCGCTCTGACCCCGCCGCTCGTGCATCCCAGCAAAAGGTCCAGGAGAACGTTGAAGGCAACGAGGATGTGCATGGGAATGCCAATCGCTTTCGAGATACCGATCAATTCTGCATTTTCCTCGTCTGAATGAACGCGTTGCATAAGAAGAGGTGAGATCGCAGCGATTATTTTTCCGGCAAATTTGCCCACAAGTTCGTCGAGGAGGGCGTAGAACAGGGAGGGTAAATCGCACGAGTCCACAGCGGTCTTGAAGTGCGGAACGACATGATCGTAGCGGGTCTCGGGAGGGAGAGATAGATCGACAGTGAATTTTGGGATTTCTCGATATTCCGACATTTTGAAATGAGATGATGATGGAAAGTTGAGATTGCGCCAGAAGCTGGAAAGCGAGAATTAAGTTTCATGGGCAACTCGAATGGAGGCGTGGATGCCTAGAGCTGTCATCGTAGCTGGCGCACATGACGTAAGCTTTCGCAAACGTGAGGCTTAACAAACGAGGCACTGCAAGTTTGTACATGTGCCACGATGAGCAACACCCGAAGTGTTGTCTTTTGACTTCTGGAAGCAAACATGATCAAGGTTTAGCTGGTGTTGATTCAGTGACTCTGCTCCACGCACGTGTTGTTTATTTCCGAGGTGTTGGGTCATGCCCTGGCTTCCATTTCTGGTTATTTCCAGGATCGGGGCCGGGCCGTTTAGCTCCGTGGTGGCTCTATTTATAGCCTGTCCAACCATAAAGCCGCTCGAATTTTGAAGTGGATGTCAGTGACGCTGAAGTGGGGTATCAATGATGCAACTTGCATGCCGGGCCTGATAGACCTAACCTAGAGCTTGACAAATACTTCAATTTCTTTTATTTACCTCTGTACAGGACGATTAAAAGGCAGAACAATGGTAGAATGATGCTGACTACTCTTTGGGATCTTAGAATCCTTTTTTTCTAACTGTCCACGTTATGTACATGTCCCAAATCGCTGATGCCACCATTATTAACAGTTTTTAGTTGAGACGGACATGCTCGGTGTCTTGTTTGTTGATTATGGATGCAGCGGAGACATTGCATGATCACCAAGCTTTCAAACTAATTGAGGCATTTATTGCAAACTATTCATTGCCAATCTCAAACTTGGACAATGCTCAATTACACAAACTGCTCCGTGGTACAGAGGAACAGTTTGGAGACAGCCATTCGCGCCATCATGCCACGCAAACCAAATCTTCCGAAAGAGTGTAGGGCAGCGATTGCTCAATGGGTAATGGAACGTTGGGTTGTAAAAACGTGACGCGACAATTTAACTGAGTTATTTAACTTCAAGCATAATACTTAAATATATCCCCGTAAGTCCCATGCCTCCAGCATCTTTGCCGAAGTCAGGTGATGCTGATACCTGTTTAGTCCCAAGCTGATGGACGCCAAGACCGGCCTCACTGCCGCGGGTTTCGTCTGTGCCGACGTTTTCATTTGTAAATTTCGTACAAGTCAGGTGCCATTCTGAGCCTCAGATAAATGCGAAACCATTCTCTATGTCGCAGCGGAAGTTTTGTAGAGTAACAACAAACAAGCGGTGCAGGCAGTAGCAAGAAACCATGGTCATTTCTGAATCACCCTACCTTGTCCCCATCCCACAACCCCATTTCTCCTATCAAGGGGAAGTCCGGCGGTGACCCCACGGCGTGATTTCTCCACATAAAACCACATCCCACGGAGAATAAACATCGCCCGCTAGGAGAAACCATGCTCACCGGTCCGGCGCCCTTCGGCCCAGTACTCTAAACCCCCTTGGATTCGGCCCTTTGGTTATATCCGGGGAGCCTCACCTTGACGGGTAAAAGGTGAAGGTTGTTCTATTTAGCCTTGTTCCCCGATAGGATAACGGTGATCCGCTGCGCAGAATTGGAAGGCCTGAATATCGTGTTGTCGTGGTTTCGGAAACCCTCATGGGACTTGTAGTCAGGACTTCTTTTTGGAGGATCCATTGGACATGGAGCCAATAAATAGATGATTGAGGCCGCGTTGAAGGAGAAGAGCAGATCAACTCATTTGGGCGTTACAATACATTGACAATATGCTTGGGAATAAGTATGCTTCTCATCTCCTATGGCCTCGCGGTAGTAAAGTAGAGCTGATCCGTAACCAGATCTTTCACTGTCAACGGGGCAGCCTGCGGAGCTGAGGCTCTGGTCCTGGCTCTTATCACCTCTCTTGGAGGCTTTCTGTTTGGCTATGATACTGGTCAGCCATATTCAAACCTTTGGAATGACTGAGTATAATAACGTGAAACAGGCCAAATCTCGGCTATGCTTCTATTCAGAGACTACGTCGATCGTTTCGCTCAAACAGACGATGACGGCACTAAATACTGGGTCCCCGCTATCCAAGGTATCCTTGTGTCTCTTATGAGCATCGGATGTCTCATTGGAGCCTTGTCAGGATCCTAGTAAGTCTCCCACATTAAGTGGAGTAACTGTCAGTCTGTCTATTAACACAATGACTCAGTACCGCAGATTGGTATGGCAGAAGATGGAGTCTCACCATCTTCGTCGTCATCTTCCTCCTTGGCAACGTCATCCAGATCACAGCCATGTACTCATGGGTACACATGATGATAGGCCGTCTCATCGCGGGTCTCGGTGTCGGCGCCCTCTCAATCGGCGTCCCCATGTTCCAAAGCGAGTGTGCACCGCGAGAAATCCGCGGCGCTGTCGTGTCGTCATATCAACTTATGATCTGCTTTGGCATTCTCATCTCCAATATCGTCAACTATGGCGTACGTGAGATTGAAGATAGTGATGCGTCGTGGAGAATCGTTATCGCTATTGAGATGGCTTTCTCTGTTCCTCTTGGTCTTGGTGTCTTGGCTTGTCCTGAGTCGCCGAGATGGCTTGCCATGAGGGAGGATTGGGATGGTGTGAGGGCGTCGTTGGCGAGATTGAGGGGGATGATGAGTGATGTGAAGAATCCCATTCTTGAGGATAATATTCAGGAGATGAGAGTTTTGCTTGAGGAGGAACGAAAGGTTGGGCAGGGTAGTTGGTTGGAATGTTTCGGTGTGCGCAATAAGGGACCGAAGGTGTTGTACCGAACACTCCTTGGAATGGCTGTTCAGTTCTTCCAGCAGTGGACCGGCGCCAACTACTTCTTCGTAAGTCAACCACTGCTATTCTGCGACAAAACCTAATAGGAGATCAGTACTACGGAGCCACCATCTTTGAGTCTGCCGGCATTGACGACCCCATCCTCGTCCAACTAATCCTCGGCGCCATCAACGTCGGAATGACCTTCTTCGGTATCTACTCCGCCGAAAAGTTCGGTCGTCGCTGGCCCCTCATCATCGGAGGCTTGTGGCAGACTGCTTGGCTTCTGATCTTTGCGTCCGTCGGAACAGCTATAGACCCCGAGGGCAGCAGTACCAGTGGCATCGTCATGATCATTTCCGCTTGCATGTTCATCGCCTCCTTCGCTGTCAGCTGGGGACCACTCGGCTGGGTCGTTGTTGGGGAAGTATTTCCGTTGCGCACTCGTGCTAAACAGGCTTCGTTGGCTACGGCAAGCAACTGGCTTGCAAACTGTAAGTACCGTATCACAAATCTAGGGTGCTAGTGCTGACATGTATTAGTCCTCATCAGCTTTCTGACTCCCTTCGCTGACGCCGGTATCTCTTACGCTTTTGGCTACGTGTTTGCCGGGATGAATCTGATTGGCACTATCATCGTATACTTCTTCCTATACGAGTCAAAGACTCTTAGTCTCGAGCATATTGATATGATGTACTGTCTGCCTGACCTCAAGGCACGGGAGAGTGCGAAGTGGACGCCGCCTGGATATGCCAGCCGTGAGAAGAAGGATGAATTTGAGGAGATGGCGACTGGAAAAGATGCAGAGAAGGCCGTTGTCCATAGTGACAGCGGGGTTGAGTGAGATGAACTGAGATGGGATAGGTTTTAAGTGGGGGAAAGGTAAATATGAGAATTGTATAATAAATAGATGGATAGATTTGGGAGTTTCTATATAGATATGTGTATCTGAACTCGAGGAAAGCAAACAATATTCTTGCCTTTGACCTTCCGGGTTCGCTTCATTGTATTCATGCCGATGCATTCTTCTTCCCGCGGGCGAGGAACTCTCGGATGACATTCTCAGTCACCTGCGCAACATCATTCTGATACCCATCCCAAGCCAGAGAGTTGTTCCAGTTAATACTACCAACGCTGAAAACAGAACCACCTCCGTTCGTCTCATAGTATACCATGTCGCTCCTCACAAGAGGCGACGTAGAGCCAAGGGTCCCGATCATGGGAAATATGAGCTCCTCATTGAACAGCATGAAATGGTCATCATGTCGCTCACTTCGAGCAAGTAAAATGGCATTAGCCGGGCTCCCAATCGCGACATCAAGACGATCGAGCTCATCGCCACTTGCGCCCCCAGCAAGGCCTTTTGTTCCAAGGAGCTTTCGGGACTCTTCGTCAAGACCCTTCCACAGCCATTCTAGTGAAGGATTGCTGAGGGCTTCGTCGGTTGGAATGAATGGTCGACCGGGTCCTTTACCTGAAGCACAGCTGCCAATACCCCAGAGCTCGTTGGGCGGCCGGCCGATTGAGCGCCAGAGACCACCGAGTTGGCCATTTAGTGCGTGATGGCGCTCGCCTGGGGGGTTCTCATGGGTTCGGGCACCGACATCAGCGCGTCGGACTTCCATGCGATGAGGTCGCTTGGGGTCCGTAACTGATTTCCACTAAAAAGACGTCAGCTTTGTATCAGTTTTATGATAGGCTACTTACATAGAAGCCGTTACCACCGGCATAAATAAGTGATCCTCCATTCTTGGCATGTCCCTCGTAAGCATCAAGAGACTCTGCAGAAGGATATTCTGGATGAGAGCCAGAAATGACGACGTCGTATTGAGATAATGCAGCACGGCCGCGGAGATGAAGGTCGTGGTCTGTGAGAATGTCGTAACTGTCACCGAAATGTTTCTCAAGAAATCCAACCATCAACAGATCAGCTGAGAACTCTCGTGGTCGCTGAAAGCCCCAGTGGATATAATCCGGCCGCACATTCAGAATCGGTCGTTTAGTGGTACTGTACACCACGCCTGAGCCGTCGCTGTGAAGATCGTAGATAGCCAGACCAAGATCATGGCGTCGCACCATCTTGTAATAATTGTCAGACGCTACGAGCTGAACACCTTCGGGGAATGAGATATGCGTTGACTTGGTCTCGTCATACATATGTTCATTCGCATACGCGAGGTATGTAAACGTCGAAAACACAAAAGCAATCTTGGCTTGCGGTCGGACATCTTTCGGCCGAACGAAGAAGACAATTGAATCTTTGAGATCTGACTCTGTATCTTGAACTTCGATTGCATAAGCGCCTGAGCGTAGATCAGATGGGACAGTAAACTCAAGGTCGGTATCCCACGCAGCGTCATCAAGATCATCGTCGTGAAAGTGAATAGCACCGAAACCATACGTTGCCTCCTTCCAGCCGAGGCCAATGAGTCTATGGTCCCAGTCATGTCCACGAATAGCCCGCGTTGGCGCATTCACAAGGACGCCATCGAGCCCAGAGCCAGAGATATCAAAGATCTCATCTGTATCGATCCCAACAGAGAAGTCATACCGTGCGATGTCCCAGTTCTTTCGACCCAGGGCTTTGAAGCGAGGAGCTTCGATGCGCCCGTTGAAGAAGTGTACTGGGAGTTGCGAAGCTGATGTTGGGCTGGCTGCTGTAGTAGCTGCAAAGTACATAGGACTACCAGAGTCAAGACGAGGAGTGCCGGAAAGAGATGTTTGAACGTTGGTAGACGAAGGAGCAGTTTCGTTTCCAGAAGCAATGTGAGTGAGCTGCAACTGAAACTCCTTCGCCCTGAGAGTGATGCAAACATGGAACCATCGACGTTCGCGGGCTGAAGAAGCGATCTTCTTTACCTCGACACCATTGGAGGTACCAATCCACACAACAAGCTGATTATCCCGATCAAGAAGAATAGCTATACCAGCGCTCTTAGCAGCATCAAGGTTAGACAAAATAGCTTGAGGATGAGGAGCATTAAGCATCCAAGGCTGAACATAAAAGTCAATCTCAACACCTTCAGACTTGCCTAATAGAGGTTCTCTCCTCCACGCATCAACAACAGCGTAAGAACCAGGATGCGACGCTTGAAAACGACCATTTAATTCGCCTTTGGGACCGTGCTCGATGACTTCTTTGGCAGGGGCTGGAGCGTGGGGCATGTCGAACCCTTGGAGGAGTCTGACGAGCTGGTATTTGAGCTTGGGCTTTGTAGAGGAGACCTTGGATGGTTAGTGGCGAGGTTACAAGCAAGGGGATGAGGCTTGGATACCTTGACGTGGGCTGTTTCGCCGGGGGAAACTACCCATGGATCTACGTAGCCGGTGATTTCTTCTTCATCGTGACGAAGTGCAGGGCGGACGGGATATTGTGAAGGAACCATATTGGTAATTGATGTTTGTGAAGGAGAAATTGGCTCAAATATTCAGAATATCATCTGCTGGGCTTTGTCCTCTGAGTATCTTGTTGCACGGCATTATCGAGCCTCTTGATGCATTCCTATATAATTACTTGGCTGGGGGTGTAATTCCCGACAATCCATGGCTTCATCAGTTTCTTATTTCCCGATCGAGTAGTCGTGCTCTAGCGCCTTGCTAAGGATGTGATATGCGGAGAAGTATTCCGAGCCTCTCGGAAAACTCTTGTATTCTGGTTGGACAAGAGTATTAGACAGTTCACCAACGAAACTGCTTTAACTTGAGTAGGAAATATCCTTATCGCCCTTCGGCTCATTGTATCTCTTTTTGCTGATTCACGAGGTTGGATTTAATTTACGCCAAGACGCCAGTTCTCTTGAGATTAAGGAGATGATTAAGGATGATGATATCCCTGGATACCAAGTGGACGGACTGTTCGCTAGCGATAAGGATGGCTCCGCCCCCGCATGCGTTGTCCCCTAACTTCTGGAACTATTCTCCAAATCGGGATATTTCTGGTTTGTACTACACAGCATTAACTGTTCGGATGAATGGCTTTGTACTGAGAAGTGACGTCAAGCCTGATAAGGCCAAGGGTGTAGACACCAAGGACATGGTGCCGAGAATAAGAAAGCTACGAATTGGAGCTACGAGAGATAGTCAAGATAGATCAATCTAGCATACTAGTTAGACTTTGCCGACAGATATAAAAGCAGAAGAGAATCCTCTATCAACACCAATTAGTCAACAGCTCCACAACAGATAGTCACCAACTACTTTTCTCCATCTTTCAAACCATGTCCACTCAGAGTCAGACCACTGCCAGCATGGCAGATCAGATCGAGGCAATCCCCGGGACGGTCCACTTGGTCGACGCCCAGGGAAGCATGGACTCGCAGCACGCCAAGGGAGCCGAGCACGACATTGTTCTCGTCCCAGCTCCGTCGACTCATCCAGATGATCCGCTGAACTGGTCGCCAAGAAGGAAATACCTCTCTGCATTTTGCATGGCAGCGTATGTCCACTTCTCTTGTTATCGTGTTGGGGTTCACTGACGTGATGTAGATATGTGCTTGTCATTGGCATCTGCTCCTCTGCGCTGTATTCGACTCTAGGACCTCTGTCGGAGTCTACTGGCCTGAGCTATAATGATTTGAACTCTGGAACAGGATACATGGTATTCACCTCTCTTAACTTCAGGCCTTTAGTGACAGTCTGACCTGTTGGTAGTTTCTCTTCTTCGGCTGGGGCTGTATCATCTGGCAAGCAATCGCCATTCAGTACGGCAAGCGTCCTGTGTATCTGTTGACGACACTGGGCACTTTGGTAAATAACCAAGTCTGTCTGACTAATAGCTCTGAAGCTGACGGGACTAGGGCGTCATGGTCTGGCAGCCTCACGTCAAATCAAACGGAGAGTGGATCGCGACCAAGATTCTGCAGGGCATCTTTGGTGCGCCGATCGAGTCTCTTGCGGAAATCACAGTTTCAGACGTCGTAAGTGATTAATTCTACAAACCAACGCCGTGTTATAGACTTATACAAGTGTCGCAGTTCTTCACGCATGAACGCGGCAAGTTCATCGCTCTGTATGCTCTCGCACTTGGCTACAGCAACGGCATCGCTCCGCTCATCATGGGCTTCATCAATGACGGCCAGGGATATCAATGGGTCTTTGTCAGTACTCATTTTTCAATTGACAAGAAACAGATATTGATAGACAAACAGTACTGGTGCGCCATATTTTGCGCCGTTCTCCTTCTGATCATCTTCTTTTTCATGGAAGAGACCATGTTCGATCGAGCAAAGTACATGACAAGAAACCACATCGAGGGACAGACCGTGTCTACTTCCAATCATACATCAACCGACCCTGATACGAAAGATGATCTCGATACGAAGCATGACGTTGAGCAAGACCAAGTCGCTACTACCACTCTTACGAACGTCAGCGCACCCAATGAGATCTTTGATCTTGACAACAACGAGTTGAGCAAGAAATCACGCATGTCTCGCCTTAAGCCCATCGAACGTAAGAACCTGAAGGGCGAGAACAGACTCATCAAGCTCATCAGTCGACCAATTCTCCTCCTCGCGTTTCCCATCATCTCATATGCTGGTTTCATTTATGGCTGCAACATCGTCTGGCTTTCAGTTCTGAACGCGACTGAGTCTATGGTTCTGTCGAATAAGCCTTATAACATGCCTACCTCGACAGTTGGGTTGACATTCATCGCTCCACTCATTGGAACAACCCTCGCGTAAGTACCTGATGCCCACAAAGTGACTAAACTCTAGAAGCTGACAGAGGCTAGGTGCATCTACACTGGAATATTTGGCGATAAATTCATCATCAAGATGGCACGTCGAAATGGGGGCTTCATGGAAGCTGAGCATCGACTATGGCTATTCCTCCCCTCTCTCATTGTCATTCCCTTTGGATGCATCTTGTTCGGCGTTGGAGCTTACTACGAGGCGCATTGGTTCTCAATTGTCTTTGCCATGGGCGTCATATCCTTCACTACGACTGCCGGTTCACAAATCTCCATCGCGTATTGCATCGATTGCTATCGTGATCTCGCGAGCGAAGCTTTAGCCACTGCCATCATCATCCGAAATACAATGGCATTCGGTATTGGATATGGGTAAGCACACAAACCCGACTCAATGATCATGGAATTTCGCTGATAATGTTAGTGTCACTCCTTGGGTTGTCAACCTGGGCTATCAGAATGCTTTCATCCTTGGTGCGTTCGCCGGTCTGGCACATAATCTGACAATTTTCCCTGTTATGAGATGGGGTCGGGCTTTGCGGCAGCGGAGCGCGGAGAAGTATTGGAACACGGTTAAGGAGGGAGCGGACTTGGACCTCAACCACTGACATTCTGTGTCTTATGCCTGAAGCTAGTGTCATATGGAATGGGGACGGGCTCACTGTCATACGTAGTATTGCTAGGTATATAAAGCACAAGAAGTTATGAGTAATACAAAGCACTACTAATGCCGCCAGAGAAGTCAGAATGAGCCAAGCCGATCATTGCGTGAAACTAAGGGCCACCGAAAAAGGTAGCCGTTGGCCCTGCTCAGTAGAAACAGTTTAACTGAAAATCACTGCCGGTCCGATACACTCCAGATTAAGGGCGTTGGGCAATGATACAACGGCGGCCCCAACCGTTCTCGACCGGTCCACAGCGGGTGTCTGTAGGTGCATTCAAAAAGGTGCTGGCATACTTAATATGCAGATCGTCCCACCAAGCCTCAGGCAATCTAGTTTCGCAGGTATTGCCAGGAGCCACCATGACAATGTAAGGCAGCGGGCTCGAGAATGGCTGATAGTTGCCGCCTTGCCCTGGAGAACATTCAGTCAGACAGGCACTCTAGGCATATAGGTGATACGTACAGGGATCGCATCTTGGAAAACCTCGCTGCTCGAAGTTGTTACCCTTGATGATGAATTCCGAGCGCTCACGCCCTTCTGCGCCGAAAACAATACTGAAATAGTCACTTTAAACAGTTAATATTCGGTGCCATTACTCAATGGGAGTTCATACCAGCTGATGGGTCCGTGACCATCGTTCCACTCGCAGCGTTTCTCCAGAGAGCCGCTGTTGTCGGAAACAGGGACAGCCACAGCACTTGCAACCAAGGCCAGAAGAGAGACAACCGAAATACGCATAGCAAAGGAGGAGTTGGTGAACGTAAGGTTGCTGAGTCTTGTAGAACTAGAATGCGGTTTGTTAGACATCAAGCGGTACAGTTATATATATTTAAATCTTAACCTTTAAAGAACTTGGCTCACCGCTACACTACATTATTAAAGCCAAGAATACCTGTACAACTCTAGGGAATAACTTTTATCTCAATGCCAAGAGTGGGTTTTACGACGTTCCAGGTCTATCGTGTTACTTTAGGAACTTTTGTCTTCAGGGTTCTTTTGGCTGCACTTGTGATCCAGTGTACCCAAATTAGGCATAATATTCGGCAGTCCTCTTCGCCTAATTGTCTCCTCGTTGGATATGTAAGTCTGATTGGGTCGAGCTGAAATATTAATTATTAGTCACCTTGTTTTAATCTAGTCCTCGGCTAGTTATTGTATTGCTATAAGAGAGAACCTCCGACAATACAACCCTAGGCTTACTGCCAAGAAAGCAACGAAACAACTCTGGGCTTATTGCTAAGAAAACACAACTCGCTTTGAAAAGGCTCGCTTTGAAAAGGCTCGCTTAATCCAGGTAAGTGACTAAATCTTATTAGCAGAGATTAAGGTACTGACTGACCCTTTAAGGCTATGGCGCTTATAAAATTTAACGATTGTCGGATATCGGGTTCTTTAGTATTAATGACGACCGGGAACTGGCGATATAACGTCTCTTATGGTCTGATTCTCAAATTTCGAGGAAATGGTATTGGGGTATGAGAACGTGCAATCCTTTATCAATGAACTCTGTGGATACTGAGTGTAGAATACACGGGGAGATTTGAGTAGTAATAGAAAAAAACATACTTATTGATTAAACATTGGTTGATTGCAGACAAAGCACAGCAATACTCTATATTGCGTCAAGACAAATGAAATAGCTTAGTGAAAGTTGGGTATCGTTGCCTCAAGCCAGAGACAAACCCCATCCTCAAAAGTCAAGATACAAAACACCGACGGGGTATCATCACAAGCATAAGCTCATGATTCATTAAACTTCCTACTCTTCATCTTTATCCTCTTCATTCTTCCCATCAGCCTCCGCCTCCGCCTCCGCCTCCGCCTCCTCCCTCGCCAACTGCTCCTCAAGCTTCTTCTTCTTTTCCAAATTCTTCTCTCTTTTCTTTTTCTCAGCCTCTTGCCTCCTCTTATCGCGCCTCTCACCAACAAGATATCTTGAATTCTTGATCGCCGGGAACACACCCTTCAATGCGAGCCAGAGGTGCGAGAAGGCTTCTTTGAAGTGCGTCTTGGTCTCGTTGTAGTTGGCGCGGGCGAGAGCAGCGCGCTTCTTGGTGCGGTAGGCCTTTTCGGCTTTGGCTGCTTTGGCGTATTGCTCTGATGCTTGGCGACGGGTTGTCATGAGGAGATGCTCGCTGCCGCAGGTGCTCACGGGACGGGGAATGGGTTCTGTGGGGGCGATGTCGGTCTCAGACGATGCCTCTGTCTTGGACTTTAGTTTGGCCATTGCGGAGAACATTGAGCGGATGTGATTATTTGCTGTACTAGCTTGATTGTGTCGGTTAACGAATGGCTGATGGGTGCGAAGCAAAACCGCATGAGACAAAAACAAGGGGATCAAGTTAGTGGGTTGCAGTTCTTTAAGAACCGGGAGAAATATCTCTAGACGTTGCATCTCTCCATTAGCCGACAACTATATGTTCTAGTCTATGTAACATTGACAGGCTATCATTTATGCAAACAGGTCATTGTATATAGATGCATTACACACTGCCTGACTTTCTAGAGCCAGAAGCAGAATTTGATCCCTGTAATTCAATGCATTGTTTACGCGAGCTGTTTTGCATAAGGGTGTAATTTAACTCATTGTGAGTCAAGGACTCCTTTCCTAAAGAACAAAGAGACTTAGGTAAATTTAGTGTACTTTAGTATACTTTAGGATAGATTTAGTGGAGCTTAGATTAGGTATTTTTAACAGTTTTGCTTGACATCGGGCGTTTCTTGCACCCGAGGACAGCATATCGTCTTCACTGGAGCTATAGTGCATAAGTTTGCTACGCACAGACGCCATGCCATTAGCAATTCAGTCAGTGGTCTCCACTGAAACTCCAGTAAAGTCAATAGGTAAGCCCTATATCATATAACGATGATATCCATAGAAGGTGGTGGCAGAACGTTGATCATGTGAGGGGGATATCAGTGCAACGGCTTGGAGACCGGCCGCTGAACAATTTCATGGAAGCAACCCTATTGGCATTTAGTAAGCTCAGCAAGCACCGCGCCAACAGTGACCTACTAGGTATTTGTTTGTCATCCAACCATCCGACTTGATGTTTCCTAATTAGGCAGTATTGGGAGTTCACGTTAACAAGCAGCAGAGGGAAGATGTTCTGCTAAAAGACAGATACGACCATTTCGCCTCGTGCGTTCCATTGATTCATTTACTATCGTCCTTCGAGATACATAGATCAATACAAACCGCGATAGTCTATGCTCCCTAGTTTCTCGCCGAACCCTACTCCTCGTGATGCTTAGGCCAGATACGTCGACGCGCCCACTCACGAACACGCTTTCCAATGAAGTACATGACAATACCCAGGGCGCTCAGAACACCACAGATAATAGCGAGAATATTCATAGCACCATCATATCCAAGGGACTGAATCGAAGGCACGGTTGCGTAGCTCAAACCGAATGAGACAAAGCCTCGACCAGCGCAAACAACGAGAAGAAGAGGCCCAGACTTGTTGGGGTAACTGTCCATGACGAAAGTGATTCCAACCAAGTTCGCCCCGAGGAAAGAGAAGAAGCCGAGATGATATGGAGCCACGATGGCGATCCAATGATAATCGTTGGGTGAGGCGGCTGCGTGGCCGTAGACGATCGCTGAAATGATGGCACAAGCCGCTGGGATGATCAAGACAAGAAGTCGATATTCAGGCTGTACCAGTCAGTATACGATCTTCAGACTCGGAAATGGGGTGTTTACCTCGAAGACGCCCTTGTTCCGTCGACTCATGAATTTGCAGATAATATCCGAGCCATATCCAAGCAGCGGGACAGCAAGCAGACAATCAATGATCTGAACAAGCTGCACGTATCCCAGAAGCTTTCCGTTAAAGTTGTAAGGCGGCTGTACCAGAATTTGAGCAAAGGTTGAAGCTTAGTAGATGTAAAGACCTAGGAAAGCACCATTGAGGATAAAGATCCAGAAGATAGGCGGCAGGATGAGAGACAGCCCGACGTCTTTGTAGAAGGCGACAAGACTCTTCCAGTCTGCCTTGCCGTGGAACAACTTTATGTCATCGCGCCATGTTCTCTCACCGAACTTGTCGGGCTGGAGAACAACACCGTTGCGGGTTGTGACTTGGTACAAAATCTCGTTTGTTCCTTCGCGCGCTACGTTGCCATTCTTGTCGAGCTTGAGATGGACAGCACCCTCTGTTCAAGGTTAGAATTGATCAATGGAGACAATGGGGAAAGCTTACCAGTCGCGTCTTCGGGTCGGTCGTAGCGAGTCTCAGCGAGGAAGAAGAAAGACATAATCATCGTGAAGCCGTTGATGATGGTCATGATACCATACCACCAAGGCAATCCAAGCGATGGAACGATGTACGTAGTCGCCGTAAACAGAGCAGCAGTAAGCGTATTCTGAACACCAACAAAGTAAGACAGTTTCACACCATGTTGATGCAGAAAGTGAATCTCCTGCACGATCAAAGGCGCAAGAGCCTCGCTCTGTCCAGCAGCCAGACTGAAGATATTCCGCCCCGCAATATGGCTCGTAAGCGACTTTGAGCAAGCACATCAGATTCCAGAAACCGTCAGAAGCAGCAAGGAGAAGAGAAAGACAGGTCGGCGGCCAATGGCGTTGGCGAGAGGCATAGAGAGCAAATTGCCAATTCCCATGAAGAGAGTGGGATATGTGAGTAAATCGCTGACACGCTTGGCATTGTCGTTGTGATAAAGCGCGTAGAGCTCTGGGGCTACGGAGCCAAGACCGGAGGTTCCTAGGACTGAAATGCCGGAGTAGAAGCCGACGAGGAGGATGATCATGTACTTGCGCCAGACGGGCAAGTTAAGAGGATCTAAGAAAAAGTGTGAGTTGGTAATAATTAGAAAGAATGGTATGTTTCGTTTACCTTTGGGGTCAGGACTAGGCGTCGGGACGAGAACAACAGTTCCATCTTGGTACAGATTGACTGTCCCAGATGCATCATGAGTTTCGTGGTGAGGCGTCTTGATGATATCCTCGACAGCATCAACGTCAGGTTTCACACCAAAGGAATCGCGTCGCTCAGCCATGACTACACCTTATCAACTAGATGAGTTTTAATGTTCCCATATATAAAGCAGCGACGAAACGAGGTTTATATCAATTGAATCGCCGCCGGGTCGGAGTTGGTCTGGGCCTGCGTACCAAGTTAGTCTGATAGCGTAACGAATAGATTCCGATTGGTCGTTACACGAAGGCGTCTAGAAGTGAGGTTAAGTTGCGGGGGTGGAGCCGAGTCCCCGAGGGGAATGAATGCGGGGAAGGGCAGAGGTTTACCGATCGTTTATTGAAATATGCTGTCTGCGCCTCCGTCGGCTCGGTATCTCACCACCCAAACACAACAACTCCAGATCTTGATTCTCCCCCAAACCCTTGTCACCGGAGTCCGTCTTCATCAACCGGCATCGGCATCAACCCAATCATCTTCCAAAGCTTGTCCCCCACGTTTCCCGACCCCCATGCCCTCCCCGATGGATACCGAAGACAGCCCCGGGATCCCCAGATCCAGCAAACGGCGCCGTCTCAATTTCGCATGCAACTACTGTCGGAGTCGCAAAACGCGCTGCGACGAGCAGCAGCCCTCTTGTCAGGCTTGTATCCTCGCTGGATTTACTTGCGTTACGGAGGATAGGCGCAGACCGGGCAAGGTGATTAAGAGACGAGAGGCGGGCAAGTCAACGGATGGAGGATCTGTTACTTCTGCGAGTCCGTCGGAGTATGGACTGCAGACTGGGGCTGTGGAGAGGAGACATTCTGTTGTTGAGCCGCGGACTATTGAGGTTGTTACTGGGCCGATTCGCGCGCGGTCACAGAGTCCGAGACCGTCGCAGAGTAGAGACTCTTCTCATACAGACACGATTAGCAACCAGCTGCCGATCTGGCGTCAAAGCGCTGGCACTACGTCTTTCCAGATATTGACGGAGTGGCTCGACCTGGCTTGTTTCCGGCTGAGCATTCCCTACCATTTTGGCCATTTTGGTTCGTATCCACCCTCTACTCTGAACCTGCCATCGGCATCTCAACACGGAATTCCGATCACGCCGGAGACGTGGGTACCTCAGACTTTGTTCGACGCGTATGCGAGGGAGATACATACGTTTTACCCTGTTGTGAGGCTCGACCAGGCTCGTGCGGATGTAGTGCAATCTCACCCAGGGAACTTGGCGTCGCATGCCGTTGATATTGCAGCGCTGAGAAGTCATCTACTCTTTGCTGCAGGAGGTTGCATCCTCCAACATGCCGAGCGAAAGGCCTACATGACTGAAACACTAAGCCTAGCCCGCAACGCACTGGGTCGTCTCATCGGCAACGTATCATACGACACCATCGAAGTCTTCTTTCTATTCTCAGTATGTCTCCGCCTCAACGACGAGATCATATCAGCTTGGACAACACTCGGTATCTGCCTTTCAATCGCCCACTCCCTCGGCCTCAACAAACCTGGAAATAATAGGAAGAAACCCCTGGACCTCGACGCCTGGAATCCAGCGTGGTGGGCTTTATACAGCTATGAGAAACTATTCTCGTTCCAGCTTGGATATGTGTCGAGTATCTCAGATGATGCATTTGACACCTTGGAACTAGATGTTGTCAAGTCTACTGCGCTTGAGCCATCGCGTGTTGCGTTGTCGATGGCGAGTGTGTTTAGTAAGATGAGTCGTCGCTGTGCTACGGCAAGACAACTTGAGGAGAGGGCTAGTAGAAGGGCTCTTGAGGCGGTGGTCAAAGAGAAAGTTACTAGTACTGGAGAGGCATTTCTGATGTTGACGAACTGGGCTAATGGTGTTCCTGCTGATATAAGGTATGTCATTTTATTTCAGTCGCTATAGTTGCTAAGATGCGATAGACCTACATCAGACTTTATGCGCGTACCAGAAAATCTGGGCCTCGCGTCATTCGTGTCTCTGCACTATCACAACGCGTAAGTTCACCAAAACCAGCAAATGGCTTGCCAAGCTAATGTTTTACAGCCTCATCATGCTGAACCGCAACTCGCTTCTTATCAGCAAAAACGCTCTGCACATGGCAGTAGAGATCATCGCCAAAGATACACCGTGGGAGTACCAGATCCGCAACGGTCAATCAATGGTTGCGAATTCCGCACGAAAGATCATCCATCTTCTCGCTGACAACGATGATTCGGCGTCGCATCTTTTCGCACCGGCTTACTTTCCGTTGCTTCATGCTATGTATGTCCTGGCTGTTCATATTTTGAAGCAGCCGCATTCTCGTGTCTCCAAAATCGACCAAAGCGTGAGTTCGATGCTACCATACGAAAGCCATGATACTGACGCCGCTAGCTCCTTGTAACTGCTGCTGATTTAGTGCGCTGCTACTCTGTTGGCCTCAGTGAAGAAGACCGGCTAAACACTATTCTGAATGGTCTTCTTCGTGTCGTCCAAGAAGCTATGAAGCCGATCCCACCACACGATAACGACCGCAACACTCCCGCGCTAAACTCATCAACAAGCCTGTCCGATCAGAATGTGACACCTTTGACCGATCAACAGACATTCACAGAGGCCGTTGGCCAGTCGGATCCTCCACTGGCAAGCAATACCCATTTCTCGATGGAAGAGGGCATACTCGATCCGTTCTCTGGTCAGCCATTCACCATGCCGATACTACCTGACGAGATTGGCTGTGACTGGGCGGATTTTGAGAACTTGTTGCAGAGACTTGAGACAGAAGGGTCTTTGTATCCTCCTGATGAAGGAATGATTATTGATATATAGTGCATCAATCTGACAATCTTTGGTCTTTTCTGTTTAAACTTTCACCATTTTTGATCTTTTTTGCATTTCCACAAACAAACCTGTTTGACGCGGAAAACATACCGAAATAATCTTCATCATGACATTTGGATCACACCATACTTGAGTGTAACCTCTTGTAAGGGTTGTGTAATTTACAACTATTTAAACCGATTAACTGGGTCAGTAAGTTTACAGACCCGGAGGAACTGTTCCTGTATCCAAACTACTTTGTCCCTATGAAGCCCGCGACAGATAAGCTCACCGCCCTCCTTTGACAGCACTCTGATCAGACTATTCAAGTGAAGCAGTGCGTGCGAAGGGCCTTGAATCAGTATATGCCGCTTGTAGTCAGAGAGACTCATTGCCTGGTCCCCTCGGAGATACTGGGTACGTATGGCCTCATCCAAGTCTTTGTCGTGGTAGTTAGGGAATCTGATCGCTGGGTCCGCCAAGTCGTGGAAACCTCCGTGATTTTGGCGGTTGCCCAGGTAAAACGGCATGGACCGGCAGATGGAGTCCACGAACTCCCTGCCCAGATTGGGATCTGGAAAACTTTGATTCTTGGTAGCTATCAAGATAGTTTCCTGCAGTACGTCGGAGGGCGTCTTGGCAAGCAGATAGAACTGCATCCGCAGGACCATGAGCTGGCAAACGCGCCATACGTTCCAGATCGTGGCAATCTGGACGGTCGGGTATATATCGCAGAAGCCGAAGTAAGCAAAGGTGTCTTCTTGAGGTCTTTTATAAGGCTGCCATGAGGCTGGCACTAAGTTAACCCAATCCAAGAGTTGTGTGTTTACGGACGAAGCGTCCTGCCACCAAGTCGCAAGTGCCAGACCATCCAGGTTATTCTTGGCCCGCCCGCACATAAAAGTGCATAGTCTCCTTTGTAAATCGGCGATCGAGAGCCCGATCAGGTCCAAGACTGCATTCGGGTTCGCTGGCATAGAATAGTCCCATCCTGCATCGAACCAGACGTCCAGGCTCGAGGTGTCGTCTAGTTGCAGTTCCATATATGTCGACACATCACAGTGCCGCAGGTAGCTCCTCAAGTATGCACGACAATCCGAGTCCAGGACACTGCCGGCGCCATGTTCGAGCAACGCACGAGCCCCGTCCTGGTGAGCGCGTATGGTATGCTGATGTGTTGATCGAGCAGCGATGCTCTCGTAGAAATGCATCAAGATAGCGCTGAGTACGGTAGTGTCTTTCAACCGCTCGAGGGGATCGTTGAGAGCTCCTTGTAGGCGACTCAGTGCCTTGGTAAATGGAGGATGAGGCGTTCGAAAGCTGTTTGTTGGGGTTTTCCATAAGCTCCAGAGCTTCGTGGACACGGCGGTCAGGACGGTTGAGAGGACAGAATCCGGATGCTCCTTGGCTACGGCAGGGAAAAGAGGCTCGAGGAAACCCTGGGTCGAGTGAAGGCTTCGTCCTAGGCCCGCGATCGAGGTGAGGAAGAAGCAGACAGCGAATGATTCGTCGTCGGGGGAAATCGTTGCTGGTATGACAGCCTGCATTGCTGTTATCGACAAGCGAGGACTGAACCGTGATTTCTTTGCACCAGTGCCTTGGTCCTTGAACCGAATCTCGCCTGTCCTTTTCCTTGCTTCGTAACCTCCACACTCTCGTCGCAGCCGGAGGCATTCACGACAGCTTGGCCTGTCCCCGTCACATTTGACACGTCGTTCGCGACATGTCAAGCAGCCTTTCGATGGGCCATGGTTGACCATGTCTACACAAAATCAAGAGGACCGATCTACGTCGCTTAGTTAAGACTTGCCACGCGGCCAGTTTCGTTTGCGATTCGTCGGTCCAGGGCCTGAGTAAAAAATAACTTCAAGCGGAAATTAGACAGCGTCGCGAATGAATCATAGATTGTTAAGTTTGAATCCAACTCTCCTCATCGGTCGGACTTGCGTGTAGTGTTTGCGATGGGAGAGGCGCAAGCCGTGGGGCAGAGGATCACAAAGCGACCAATCGCAAAGGAATTGCCTTATTTGTCCTAGTCGACACAGTAAGCCTTACGGTTCCCAGGGGAAACACCAATCGCAACCTGGCTTGATACATGGATGGTGCATAATGTAGGTATAGGTTGGTTCTGGGTTGCTCTCGCTGGGACCGATTGCGAGAACAAGCAAATGAATATAAAAAGCAAGGCATCGCCGTGACTATTATAACCTGATCAACACCGTCATCAGCGACTCTGCCCATTTTTCACTATTATACCCTTACTTCTGAGTTCTTTTCAAAATGAAGTCAACTTCCCTGTTCACTGCTATTCTCCTCGGGGCAACGATAGCCTCAAGCTCCATTCTTCCCCGCGACTCTGGGCCATCACTCTCTGCTAAGGAGCCGGAGGACCCCATCATCCTCTTGAGCAAAGATGAAAGCTTCCATTTCGAGCTGCTCTTCACCCTCGGAAACACCATATTCGGAGCTGGGGATGTCAACGACGTCTTGGCCGCAGCGAAACACATCAAGCCCGGGAACTTTACCAGCTGGCTCGAGACCTTCCACGCGTTGGCAGAATACACCAAAGGTCAAGCCGAGGATGCGGACAATGCGTACGATCCATTGAACGTCCGGGAAGCCTGGTTCGCTGCATCAAGCTACTACCGTCAGACCGACTTCTACAACCATGCGAACTGGACGGACCCTCGTATCAATAGCTTCTGGCTCGAGCAACGCTCTGCGTTCGACAAGGCGCTTGCTACACTGCCCGTCCCTGGCGTACGTATCCAGATCCCGACCGACAACTTCACTATTGAAGCAATATGGTACACGCCCACAGCCGATGCGGTCAAACGGCCGACCTTGGTTATCGGCAATGGATATGATGCTAGCCAGGAAGATTCCTACCACTCGTTCGTTGTATCAGCCTTGGCCCGTGGCTGGAATGTTATGACCTACGAAGGGCCAGGACAGCCCACTGTTCGTCGCAACGATAATATCGGTTTCATCCCTGATTGGGAGAGGGTTCTTACGCCAGTGATAGACGAGTTGATGAATCGCAAAGGCTGCTTCGTCGATGAAGACAAGCTGGTCCTCGTTGGCATTTCAATGGGTGGGTATCTAGCTGCCCGCGCGGCTGCGTTTGAGCCTCGCATTAAGGCTCTAATTCTCAATGGCGGCGTATGGGATGTTAATGAGGGATTCGCCGGTCAGCTGCCCCCGGAAATGAAGAAATTGTTCGCTGCAGGCAGGCAGGAGGAATTTGATGAGGCTGCCTTAAGTCTCTTGGGTAGCCCACAGGCGCCTACAATGATGCGCTGGGGTTTAGAACACGGATTGTGGTGCTTCAAACAGCAGTCCCCGTATCTATGGCTCCAATCACTTCAGCAGTACACCATTAAGGATGTGGTTGAGAAGATCAACGTACCTGTCCTTGTCGTCGATTCCGAGTTCGAGGGGTTCTTCGCTGGCCAACCGGAGATTGTCAGGGACGCACTGGGCGATAGGGCAACTTACAAGTTCTTCAATGGAACAGCTGGATATCATGTCCAAGTTGGAGCCGGGCAGGAGTGGAACAGGTACCAGTTTGCCTGGCTAAATAAGATATTGGGATAAATGTTACTTATATATAAGGTTGATTTACTATTTCCTTAAGAGCTTCAGCAGGATGTTCAAGCTTCAAGATAAATATATATAATGTGAAAAGGATACCGGGAGATGTTCTAAGGGAGAGAATAAACATCAGTTGCTGGGCCCGTTGAAGAGCCTTCCAGCCTTCCACGCCACAAAATAAAACATTGATGTTACGTTATCCACGCAACATACGTGATCATCATCAGATAGGCTAGAAAGCTTATCCTGCGGCAATCGTATAGACAGCGGGTATCAGAGAGCGGTCTTTACTGGTGACTTTATTGTGCGACTATTGTAGCCCTGTATATTAGTAGTTAAGGTACTTTTGGGTAATGAGCTAAAGTTAGACCTCGTATTTCGGCAATGCGGCACCACTTAACTATCGAATTCGGCGATCCTTTTTACCTGCATATCCATTGAGTTACGTTATTGGGTTTTCCCTTATCTAGTCCAATTGTCTTCTCGCGCGAGAAAGGACAACAAGAGTTCTCGATCTGGAAGGTAGTATCAGATAATCAGTCTGTAGAACCTCAGGTTCTCTATATATTATACTACATGTGATGTATAAAGGAGAGTCTAGTATTCGCATTACATATTCTTAGTTAGTTCGGTCCATCACTCTTCAGAATCTTGAACTAAGATATGCATTATATCGTGGGCTTTCTTCTCATCTCCTTGTGCCTGGGCATGGGCGAGGAGGTGCGCACTCCTCATGAAAAACGAAATACCCATGGCGACATCTGGATTAAAGGCGAGCGGGTCGACCCGGACGCTCGTCTTTTCCTTCGAATCGGTTTAAAGCAGTCAAACCTTGAAGACGCGGACACTCTGGTCTACAACGTCTCGCACCCGTCTTCTCCTGCATATGGCAAACATTACTCCAAACAAGATATCGTTGAGCTGTTTGCGCGTCCAATGATACGATCGAGACGGTCCGCTCGTGGATTTCAAGACATGGTGGTTCTTCAACACTATCGCGAGACAGAGGATGGCTGCGCGCCAATATGTCGGCGGTAGAAGCAGAGGGCATGCTGAACACCAGTTATCACAAGTACCACCATACCCTCCAAGACTACTCCACATTGGCATGCGAGAAATACTATCTTCCTGAAATTGTTCGGCCACATATCGACTTTATCACACCTGGCGCAATGCTTCTAGCGCTTAAGCAGCCTCGCATCAGCAACAAAGTCAAGAGACAGGCACCACCAATTTTTCAACCTGAATCCCCGAGCCCGCCTTCGACAGGCACGTCAAAGTGTGGTGATGCTGTCACTCCCGATTGCATACGAAAACTCTATAATATCCCAAGTAACACATTGAACCATTCTTCTAATAGTCTGGGAATCTTCGAGGCAGGCGACTACTATGCCCAAGAGGATTTAGATATGTTCTTCGGCAAATTTACGCCTCATATCCCGAAGGGGACTCACCCTCACCTCGTTTCAATCGATGGCGGCTCCGCCCCGGTCAAACCAGCTGCAGCCGATGGAGAATCCGATCTCGATCTGCAGATCGCTTACCCGCTTATATATCCTCAGTCCATCACGTTATACCAAACGGACGACAAGGTGTATACTGTGAACGGTGCCGGAGGGCTGTTTAACAACTTCCTCAACGCCATTGATGGATCATACTGTTCTTACGAGGCCTTTGGAGAGAAGGGTAATGATCCTGCTTTCGATGATGTATATCCTGATACACAACCTGGTGGTTACACGGGCAAGACGCAATGAGGCATCTCGAAACCGACGAACGTGATTTCCATCTCTTACAGTAAGTCGGAGTCGGACTTGCCATTCTACTACCAGCAACGGCAGTGCAACGAGTTCATGAAACTCGCACTCCAGGGCCATACTGTTCTAGTTGCTTCTGGTGATGCCGGCGTGGCCTCGCGCTCCTGGGATCCAGAGCCTAACGGATGTCTCGGCGAGAACAACACGGTGTTCAATCCCAACTTTCCCGGAAACTGTCCATACGTGACAGTTGTCGGTGGGACCAGATTACCCGCTGGCCCATCGGCCTTTGATGTAGAAGTTGCTGCTTATCTCCCGCACCAAGACGGGTCAGACAGCACATACACTAGTGGTGGAGGTTTCAGTAGCATTTATTCGATCCCAAGCTATCAGAAAGCAGCACTCGATGCTTATTACAAGCATCATGATCCAGGCTACAAATACTTCAGTGCTTTGCATAATGCGACACACAATGATACAGCCCCCATTGGTGCACATGGTGGCATCTACAATCGCATAGGAAGAGGCATGCCAGAATAAGTCCATCGCTTCCGAACTACAATGATTCGCATATTGACCTACTTTTCTTTATAGTGTTTCAGCAATCAGTCAAGACATAACGACCTACATTGGTGGCGAATACGGCCTCATAAGCGGTACCAGCGCAGCGACACCTTTGTTCGCTTCCATTGTGACACTCATCAATGAAGAAAGACTGAAGGCTGGAAAAAGCCCTGTCGGATTCATCAATCCAGTCATGTATCATAACCCTCAAGTATTCAACGATATTACGAAGGGGAATAATGAAGGATGTGACACAAAAGGGTTCTCTGCAGTGCCAGGATGGGACCCGGTGACGGGGCTTGGGACACCAAAGTATCGGGAGATGCTGCAGTTGTTTATGAGCTTACCGTAAGGGGCAATCAGGAGGGTCAATACTAAGCTTTCACTATCTAGCATAGATATCACTCTCAGCTAGTTCTACGTAGTATGTCAGACCTTGTTATAGAGGCGTATGCACCATATGCATCTACTGTCAGTTTATATGCTGTACAAATCGCAGCTCCGCCTGAGGCTTAAGATTATGGTGATGGTCTTACTTGGACTTGGTGCCATGTATATCTTTACCATTCTATTAAGCGCTATGTAAGTTGCCCGCTACTGATCTAAGAGCTCCATCGCATTATCGTCCATTTAAAATATCTTATCGATTTTAGCTAGTTGTCGCTAGGCGCTGATAGTCCTCCAACGGAAGAGGTTATTGGAGTGACACTTGAAGGACCCATCTGATAAGTAGATTTGCCATACTGCGAAGGTAGAGCAAAATAACTTGTTCTGAATGCTTTCATGATAAGTGGAGCAGAAGACAAAATGGATAAATAGATTGATGCGAAATAACTAAAATGGCTTATGCAGTAATATACGGAATGCCAGTCAACAGAAACCCGCGGTTAGTCAACTCGGGCGCTTTTCTCGGCTTGTTCGTGTTATAAGGACAAGGCTCCCCGTTCCTCAAGACAGAAATTCCTCCAACATGCATAGCATTAGGCCAGTGCGTGGTTCCCTGCAGATTCTCGAACGCAGCCTTCTTCCTCTTCAGATCCTCCTGCGCAGCATCCGCAGCAGGCATGTAGCACGTATAAGTGCAGAACCTGGGCTGCGTACCCTCAGGACTAACATTGTAATGAGGAGTGCGAGAATCCCAGACGATAAGATCACCAGGTCCTGCATTGACCTTTTGCCATTCGCAACCCTTGTTCTTCAGCCACTCCATACCCTCTGCAGTAAAACCATACCACTCGTGAGTCCACGCCCAGATCTTATTCGGCTCATCCTTAAAGTCCTTGTGGAACTCTTCACTGAGGAGATGCGCGCCTTTGCAGACGATAAGACCACCGTCTTTATCCCCGTTGTGGAAGATGTTGACAAGACCCTGGAGACAGCGGAAACCGGGGTTCTCGGGGTCTTGGTCCTGGTGCGGCCAGGGCTTGTTGACCTTGACGTCCTTGCGGTTGGGGAAAGAGGTGTTGACGGCGTCGAAGGAGACGATGAGGTCTTTGGTGTCGTAGACGCGCTCGAAGGCCTCGATGACGCCGGGTTCTTGGCGGATGGCCCAGGCGAAGGATTCGTGGGCGATGCCGTAGCCAGTGATCATGCCTTTTTCGGTGATGACGGGGAGGGTTTCCGTTTTGATAGTGCTGGGGTCGTCGCGCTTGAAGCCCATGCCGCCGTTGCTATGTCTCTATTAGTAGACCCTTTTTTATGTGGGTATTGGGGACGTACAAGGTCTCGAGGTATGACAGCATCTCGTCGCCGTACTTCTCAGCTCTTTCGAGAGGAATAGCTCCCTTGATTACGGCGAAACCATCTCGGTAGAGGTCATCTCGCCAGTCGCCAAAGATAGTTCCAGGGTTGGCAAAGAGCTTGTTTGGGCCTGAAGGTTTGGCTTGGATGGGCTTGTTGGAAGTGGGTTCGGTGAACTTCAAAGCGGAGGTGGCTTGGTAACCAGCGGGCTCAGTGTTAACGACCATTTTGGTGTAAAGGTGAGCGAAAGAAGAACAGTCAAGTGCAGGTTTGAATCAATGAGAGGTGATGCGATGATAATTATCAATCTCAGAAATCGTCTTGCTGTTAGCTGTTTGGTGATTCTGACAAAGTTCAATGTGCTCTTTTTATTCTTTTGTCAACAGATACGTTTGCTTGCCACCAGAGCTACACTGATTGATTCCGAAGTGCAAGCGTCGCTTCGGCTCGGCATCCCGGCAATCCTCGTTCTGCCCCCGCGCCCAAGCCCAGACTCCGATTCCGAGCCGGGCCATGTGTAGTGGGGCCGATAAGTCCACTGCCCGGCTCGCTACCTCGGAATTCACTTTAGTATCTCAAGTATCAACTATGAATAGGTTCGCAAATGCTTGTAAAATTTGGGTAATAGAATTTCCAATCAAATCCTCGTCATTGCAAACATCATGCCTCTCACAAACCTCCCCTTCACAGTCCCAATTGAGCCCATCGGCACTCCTAAAGTCGGTCATGGCGGTTATGTCGGACTGAACCCTCACTCAGAAGTCCTCCCGGCAGGTTGGAAACATGACAACCCCCAAGCGCGTGCATTACCTTCACCTGTTCTCGTCGAACATGATGTTGCGTTCAAAATGCGCGATGGTGCTACGCTGTACGCTGATGTGTACCGTCCACCGAACACGGATGAGCCTGTTCCTGCTATTATCTGCTGGTCACCTTTCGGAAAGAAGTTCAATGGAATTCTGTCTCTAGAACTCATGGTTCCGTGGAACCTAGGTATTCCTTCACAGACACTTTCAGGACTTGAGAAGTTTGAGGCGCCTGATCCTGCTGATTGGGTTCCTCGCGGTTACGCTGTTGTCAACATCGATTCACGCGGATCAGGCGATAGTGAGGGAACCTTGGTCATCATGGGAACTCAAGAAGCTGAGGATGGGTACGATACCATTGAGAGCATCGCAAAACTCCCATGGTGCAATGGCTCGGTTGGTCTAGCAGGAAATTCTCACCTGGCTATTGTCCAATGGTTCATCGCAGCGCTGAACCCGCCCAGTCTCAAAGCTATTGCTCCTTGGGAAGGTTGTGGCGATCTATATCGCGAACAATTTGCCCGAGGTGGTATCTACGCCGGTGACTTATTCGATAAGCTCATTGTCAAGTACATGATGCAAGGACACAGCGGCATTGAGAGCTTCCGCGAGATGTTCAAGCAGCATCCTCTTGCAAATGAATGGTGGAATGACAAGCGCCCAGATATGAAAAAGATCAACATTCCCACTTACATCACCGGTACATGGACCAACACAATGCACGGCATGGGCGCTATTCGAGGCTGGCTCGAAGTTGATACACCACATAAGTGGCTTCGCTTCCATCCTTGGCAAGAGTGGTACGACATCTGGGGTAATGAGCAAGCGAGGACTGAGTTACTTGATTTCTTTGACTACTTCCTCAAGGGCAAGGATAACAGCTGGGATAAGGTACCAAAGGTCCGCACGGCTGTTCTGCGATTTGGTAAAAAGGAACCTCAATCATATGAGAACATTGTCGAGGAGAACTTCCCCATCCCCAGAACAGACTACAAGAAGCTGTACTTTACGAAAGACAGCAAGCTTTCACTCGATCAGCCAGCCGAGACATCAACAGTCAGCTACAACTCTGAAACCGACGATCAAGTCAGCTTCACATACCGCTTCGACCAAACAACAAGATTAGTCGGTCTTCCCAAGGCAGTTCTCTACATGTCCTGTCCCGACTACGACGACATGGACGTCTACGTCACCCTCGAGAAACTCGACGCCAACGGAGAAGTCATGATGAACCTCAACATCCCATGGAAGGGCATCCCCAAGCAATCATTTGAAGAAATGACCCCCCAAGAAAAGATAGAAGTCGTTGTGTATCGCGGTCCAATGGGTGTGCTCCGAGCGTCGCATCGTGAGATCGACGAGAGCAAGAGTATGCATCCGCACTGGCCGTTCCACCCTCATGAAAAGGTTGAGAAGATCAAGGCTGGGGATATTGTGAGGCTTGACATCGGTATTTGGGCTATGGGTATCGAGTATGAGGCTGGCGAGTCGATTAGAGCTGTGTTGAGTGGGAGGAATATTGGTGTGAGTAACTTTGGAAGTTTGGAGCATCTGGATAACCATGGGAAACATGAGGTTCATGTCGGCGGGGAGCACGCTAGTCATGTTATTCTGCCATTTGTTTAGAAAATCCATGTCTTCAGAGGTCTTGAAAAGCCATCTGAATAATTCTGATTCCTTGGTGGAAGAAAGCCATTAAAAAGATCAGAGACTTCAATTCAAGCGAAAGGATCTCTCCCTGAACAAACAGAGGCAATCCCTTGAAACTTGTTAAAACTCATTCGAGAATGCGTGCGGGTATTCAGCTCCAAGCTGAGTGACAATGGGTATCCGGGTAATCATTGAGTCACTGACCTCAGTGACATGCAGAGGCGAATTGCGAATCCTAGTCACAATACCCTACAAGCTCTGAATCAGAAAGGGCGTCCGCTTTGTTACTCACTAATCCAAATGTGGATAATTCACTTAGTGCACACTCATTTATGTCATGTCCGTGAACCAGACAAGAACTGCATGTTTTCAGTGATAGAATTTTAGCTCACCCATAATCACTACCGGCCGAGTTAGTATTCACAGAGCAGGCCTCTGGACCCAGGTATATAAAGCTTGCTCTCTACTACCCAAGAGCGTTAACTTAACTCTTACAACATACAAATTGATTGCAACAGAACTGAACCTTACCAATCTACCAAAGGCAAATACCAAACGACAATACAACTTATAATATCCTTTACAATGCCTGAACAGCCCAAGGCCAGTGTTTTCATACGAATAGGTAATACAGCTGGCAACCAGGAAAAGATCGAGAGCCTTGTCATACAATGGAAGGAAAAGGGGATCGGAATTATGGTCAGCCCCATTCGCCATACCCCCTAGGCGTGAGAGGGCAGGTGAGCATTTGATACAGAGCTTTCGTGAGCTAGATATGTTATTTGCAGTTGGGAGTTGTGGCTGAGAGCTTAAATCAGCAGACAGAGCTTAGTAACTTAGTCGCTCATCCTTTCTTCATACTCCGAATCAACAGTATGTCATTTTTGTCACTAAAGAGTCTTCGATGTGAATAGTTTACTTGGTGGAATCATCCGTTGCTAACTGTAGATGCGCTTCACGAAGTATAAACTCCCCGCACGACATATCTCCCCCCAGGAACAAACCCATCCAAGCCGAAATATACACAATGAACCCTAACAACACAAGTACAAGGCGCGAATTGCCACCGCTGCAGGCCATGACTGTACTGAGCACCGGCAAACGATTTGGCGCATTCTGGAGGAGAATGAGGTTTTCAGATTCTGTCAGCTATTATACATGTGCGCATGTAGCTACCCTCGGGACGAATGACGTGGGAGGCCACGAGAAGATACCACTTGTCCTTTTGCTTTAGTATGAGTATATGCTCTTGAGTGCTTCTGTGAAATGCATCCTGTGAATGGGTGATGTTTACGGAAAGGAGGAAATGTCTAACAATTTGATGGCATAAGGGATTGTTCAACCAGAATTACCTGACTAATGAAAGTAATCACTGATAATAGAAAAGTGAATTCCTATGAGCGAGGTAATTTATACTTAGTGCTCATTTCTGTGTTGCGGATCGGATGAGGGAGTATGCGGGTATTCGGGTAACCGTTTCGGAGGCCGGGTATCTGATCACCGGCAAGGGGAACAGCAAGGGTATCTGCGTAACAAACAATTACTCTAGGGGACTTATTCTTACCGATTGACATACAGGATATAATTCTAGTTTGCTATAAAGAGGCCAGAGAGGCTACCATGGTAAAGATATTGACACAATCAACTTCACAACTTACACCTAGACCGGCCTTGTTTCACATACAAACTATATCTTACAAGTCCCCAGACGACATTCTGAGAATCCAAATACATATTCGATATGCCAAGCAGAATTGTAATTGTTGGCGCTGGTTTCGCTGGAGTTTGGAGCGCCCTCTCAGCCCAACGTCTCATCAACCTCAAGAGCAAAGAGCAAGACATTCAAGTTCTCGTCATAGCCCCCGAACCATGGCTTACTCTTCGTCCACGTCTTTACGAACCCAATCCCTCAATGATGAAACAACCCCTTGAATCGCTCTTCTCATATGCCGGTATCGAGCACTTCCAAGGCACCGTCGAGACAATCGACACAAACTCGCACACTGTCCATGCCAAGTCTCCGTCTGGTGACTAATCCGATATTATTTACGACAGGCTTATCCTTGCAGCTGGGAATGCAGTTATGCGACCCAAGACTATTACAGGGCTTGAGGAGTATGCCTTTGACATTGATTCAATGGCAGCTGCTACAAAGCTTGAATCTCACATCAAGAATCTGGAATTCCTTCCCGTCAGCAAAGCCCGCAACACTGTGGTTGTCTGCAGAGGTGGCTTCACAGGCATTGAGATTGCGACGGAACTACCTAATATGCTCCATCACATTGGGTACCCCCGCGTTGTTCTCGTTGAAAGTGCCCTAGTTGTTGGTCCTGAGCTTGGAGAAGGTCCTCGCCCAACGATCATGAAAGCTCTGAAAAGTCTCGGTGTTGAACTCAATCTCGGTGCTTCTGTTACTTCAGTTGACTCGAGTGGAGTCAATCTTTCGTCTGGACAGCGGATTGAATCGATGACTGTCATCTGGACCGCTGGAGTGCGAGCAACATCCCTGACACAGCACATCCCTGGTCAGAAAGACATGCTCTCCCGACTTCATGTCGACCAAGATCTCCGTGTCCCTGGTAGTCCTCACGTCTTTGCAACCGGTGACGCCGCCCACGCGGCAACTGATACCAAGGGCAATATTGCCATGCCCTCATGCCAACACGCCGTCGTCCTCGGCCGTTTCTCAGGACACAACGCAGCAGCAGACCTCCTCGGCGAGCCAACTCTTCCGTATTCTCAACCTGGATACGGCACTTGTCTTGACCTTGGACCTTGGGGTGCGATGTTAGCTAATGGCTGGGACAGGAAGGTCACAGTGACCGGGCAGATTGCAAAACAGGTGAAGAGATACGTCAACCAGAAAGTGATCATACTTCCGGATTATGCCAAGGAGGCACTCGATGCTGCAGATCCTGCTTCTTATGACTCTGAAAGCCGGCTCAGGCGTGTGCTCGGTGTATTGGGCTGGACAATGCACAGCTGCGTTTGTAACGAGACGAGACTTCCCTAGCACGGGGGATTGTGTGAGATGCAGTCATCAGTTTTCGGGTTTGCATGGCTAGAAGTGCTCAACATCTTCAGCATCTACAGGAGAATCCAAGAAAGACAATTAACTCTCTTAAGAAACCTTTTCAAATAAGTCATAGGTGTCTTTACTCTTTTTAAATTCAGTTATATCTGTAATTATTTAAGTAAAGATTACCAGGTCTCACGTCTTGAGCCTTGACAGATCCTACCTACTGTTATAAAGGCCTCGACGGATATATTCAAACACCATCCTTCCAGACCTCCCACAAGCCATCCTTTTCCATTTGCACGCAGAACCTCTTCACCAATTGTTTAATTTCCCCTGGACCTTCACGTAGTGAGGTAAAGGTGATTCAATTAGGACAGACCTTAATCTCTAGTCTTGGTTATAGGTATCGAATATGCGCGAGGCACGATTTTATTAGTGCAACTGTAGCTCTTGTTAAACCCGTAGATATGGCAGGAGAGTGAACTAGCACAGCTCGAGCAGCTTTTTATTTCTTTCAACCACTGAGATTATAAGCCTGTAATTTAGTGCAAGATATTGTATAATAATAATTTACAAGGAATAATTTTAGATTAATTAATTAATATTATTTATAACAGTAAATACTAAATAACCTAAGCTTTAAATACTTTCCTAGAAATAAATTAAATTATATTAAGTAATAAAATATAATAAAATATATAATAGAATGTTATTAAAATTATCTTTACCTAGAATTTTTATAACTAAGACTTCTTTAGTTTTGCAATATTATCCTTTGAATACTTAACTGGGCTAAATTTTTTAGGCCAATAGATAATTCCCTATAATTATAATAAAGCCAGCTCTTTGAACAAACTAAACTATTACACTTAGTCTAGTGAAAGAGCTAAGGCGAGTTTTATAAGTAACAATATAAGATATATTGTTCTTTTTAGCTATCTCTTATATATATATTTCTTATCTTATATAGAAATGCTAAATATCTACTTAGAATAATAGTATCGTAATTTTCCAAAGCCTAAAAAGATTAAAACATAAGATATTGATATTAGATCATCCCCTAACTTAGATTAGAAAGCCAAGCTCAGATACTCCGGGACCGTTAGCAGAATCTTACTTACACTAAAGAAGAATCGGGTGATGAATCAGAAGGTGCAAAACAGGAGCGTCCCTTAGGCAGACGAGGCCCTATCAGTTGTCTTATACTACATGGGAAGTTCAAATTCACTATGCAAGATGTAGCTGCCAAGCACCAAGCCAGCTGATTTCTTAGCTCTGGTCAGAGGAGCATGGTTCCCCAATTTTTCGCCGCTATTACCCCACGTTATTACACATCACTTTCACTCCAGCCATTCGAGGGAATACAGCATTGGCAGGGCGATCTAATATGCACAAGAAAACGAAAATGGACAATATTTTCACATGTAGAAGCAGAAATGGCAAGTATCGGCTTATAGCAAGCTCGCGACCATCGCCAAGGTATTTAGGGGCAGTGTAGAATGATTCAGTATCCTGCTCTCGGTCAAAGGTTCTCTGGCCTCCATATTGCCGTGCTAGTCGTAGTTCACAATGGATGGAAAAGATGGTGGCGAATTATGGCTTCCAGCAATCTGGACTTTTCTCGAGGCCAACTACCAAATTCCTTCCGCCAAATATTCGCAACCATGGTTGGCATTGGTGATGTTACTATTACTCGGCTCAGCTTATGTTTCGGGCACGCCGACCGACTGGTCTGGTCTTGCACAACAGATATGAGCTTGGCAATCTGCTGACTCAGTATTCGTGTAGGTTAAGCGAACGCCTTGGCCAACACCTTATCAACTGAATTACTCACGACCCGCTACTTAGATATGAATATTAGTCAAAGGAGTCGTGGGCAGGCTTAAATCGCTCAAAGAATAAAAATATTGTGTTTTTAGGGTACGGAGCCTTCCCGTCTTAGAATCTGGGGTGCCGAGTACCACGTTGCCGCAATGTAAGCAGGGATAACAATCGAGAATATCGAAAGTCCCTAATGTCAGCTCATGAACCAGGAGATTCTCAATTTACGTAAAACATTTGAAGTAAAGACCACGTCTTATTGAGGTATTATTCGCATATTGAAACTCAGATTTGGCGCATGTGAAAGTCGTAAGTTCTGTACGAATTTCGCCTTAATCACCCTATATCTCAACAGTCAAGCAGTTCGAGTTTGTATCCAGTAAAGGAATGGCGCTGCAGAGAAGAATAATTAGCCCCTTTGACTTTCTCTTGTCCCCATTCAAGCAAGCGCGGCTCTGCAGTGCAGAGTAACCTTCGAACTTTAAGTAAACAACACAGTTAATGTAGCACTCTGGGACAACAACACGCCCGAGACGTAATATTACATCTAGGTTTCGACAACAAACGCCAGAGGCCTCATGTAAATTTACTGACCTTCCAGAAAAGGAAGCTCCAGTAGACAGTGGGCCAGTCCAGTGGTCAGACAGAAAGATATGCTTATCCAAACGTTCCCGCATTCTCAGGCTCTAAATTATACTGTGGGGTAATGCCAAGCGCAAGACAAGTCCGTTTCCCCGATGGCTGTCTATCATACTAGCGGCATGTAAAATATAGATATATATCCGATTAAATTATAGACTGGAATAAATAACTAGGCAGTAATAGAAAGAATCAAGTTAGTGGCTAGGAAATAACTTCTATTCTCTATTTGCTTTTGTAGTGTTGTGAATCGTTTATTGAAAAGCCGTCCAAGTTAGTGGCTTTCAGAGTCGTGCATATGGGAACGTCCGCTTCCCCGCATATAAGACCAGGTCGCCTACCTACTCCCAGGAACCTTTCCACTAAACTTCCAGTGGGTACGGGGTAGAGTGGGCACATCTTTTGGGAAAACTTGGAGGTGGAGTCCCTCTCAGAAAAAGGAGAAGGCTTAGCTCTCTGCCAAGTCGTCCATGCTGTCATACAATGATACCCCATCACTCTAGCTTCCCACATATTTAGCTACATTAGATTGGACTGGTACGTGCCAAGAGATAGTACGGCTTGCTGTCGACGCGCGGATAGGTGCATCCTCCACCTCGCCAAGCACTCCCCTCGATTCGATGATACAGGCCGAGAAAACAGGTGACGACTTGCCAAGAAGTCCTCTCTGCGTTTGGTAGGGTAGTTATAAAAATGCCAGCATGCCCTGCCCCCTTGGCACTTCTCTTCATGTCACACTCGTCGCGCTCTTTCTTGTGATCTGCGACAAGGTGCACGATTTTCAGCCAAATTTTATCGTCTTACAACTTGATATTCTTTATCGTGTCGCCAGAAAGTCTGGGATTTGACTATGGGGTTCGACTTCAAGAGAGTTGTCGACTTTATCGCGCCTAGCGCAGAAAAGGAAGACGATGGCCGTGATAAATGGCCCTCGCGTGCAGCCTTTGTGCTCGCTGCCATGGTACGTCATACCATCACTCTCCAATCCATTTTTCCATCGTTAACATGACTTTCAGGGCGGTGCTGTTGGCCTCGGCAATCTTCTCCGCTATCCCTCTGTCGTCTTCGCCAATAATGGTCTTCAATGGTTCATCCCGTATCTGATCGCCCTCTTCTTCCTCGGAATTCCAGTTCTGTGCCTTGAGATTTGCATCGGCCAAGCCTATCGCGGCAGTGTCGTCGTTGCCTTCAATGGGATCAACAAGCATACCAAGGGTGTCGGCTTGGCCGTCATCATGAACGGATTTATCGTTGCTACTTACTACGTTCCTATCTTGGCTTGGATCATGCATTATTTCAGATGCTCTTTTGAGAGCCCTCTTCCCTGGAGCGGTCGTGGACAGGAATTCTACATGCAGGATGTCATCGCCAATGACGATCCTATCGTTCCCGAGGGTTCTGGGTACGTCGACTATCCCGGCACAGGCTTCGTCGGCGAGACTGTCGGCTGGGTTGCCTTTATGTGGGTGCTCGTGTGGCTGTGCATGTTCAAAGGCGTTGGAACAACCGGCAGGGTTGTCTACTTCACCATGGGCCTGCCCGTCATCATGATAATCGTCATCCTTGGTCGGTCAGTTTCTCTCCCCAACGCCTCGACTGGTATCAAGTATTATTTTGGCGAGTGGAATGGTGAGAAGCTCGGTAGTGGAGGTATTTGGCAGGCAGCTTGCGGACAGATCTTTTTCTCCATCGGCGTGGGCTTTGGATATTTTACATCCTATGCTTCCTATAATAGCAAGCATGCCAATGCCGTGCAGGACACCCTCATTATTGCGCTCTGCAACTCTCTATACGAAGTTGTTGGTGGCTTTGCCGTTTTTGGTGTGATTGGGTTCTTGGGTTACTCGCCCGACGACTCATCCATATCGCTCAGCACCTTTACCGTTGGCTTCTTGACTTACCCTCTTGCATTGGCAGAAATGCCGGGTGCCAACGTTTGGGCTGTTCTGTTCTTCCTCACGCTGGCTGTTCTTGGCCTCAGCTCCGCTTTTGCTCTTAGCGAATCCCTCGTCACGCTCATCTGCGACTGTGGATTAGGTCGCAAGTTCTCTCGAGTACTGATTACCACTGTCATCATTCTCCTTTCCTTTCCTTCCTCCTCTCCCTCATCTATTGTACCAAATTCGGCTTCTACCTCCTCGACGCTGTCGACACATGGATTAATAACCTGTCACTTATCTTTGTGGTCTGGTGCGAATGTGTAGGTGCTACGACCCTGTATCGCTACAAGGATGTCGTTGGGCAGATCGGATGGACTGGTTATCTAGTCTACAACATCGGTTACATTTTATCCATGGTACTTGGTGTAGCAATCGGCCATGCCGTGAGCCCTGCGGCCGGTGCAGGTGTTGGATTCGGCATCTTCATTGTATCCAATATTCTCGCCGTCATTCTTTCCAAGTCGCCCGACTCTAGACCTCCTGGATTCTTTGGCAAAAACAATGTATTGTCCAAGATGTGGTGGTTCTCATTCTACTCTGTATGTCACACTTTGGTACTTGGCAGACGTTCTACTAATATGCGCTATTCTAGTTCAACCAGCTTCGCCGCGATCTCAACATTGTCGTTGCTGGTGGTAAGCGATGGAACATCCCTGTCTTCTGGGGCTTCGTCCTCCGATACATCTCAGCCCCAATCTTGGCAATCATCGTTTCTTTCGCCTTCCCGTTATTCTACACCAAGCGAAACGACCCGCTGCACGTTTTCGCCTTCGCGTCCGCTTGTGGCGTTATGTGTATTGTTGGCGCTGGCTTCATCCTCCCGCGATGGTTTGACGTCTTCGTTCCTCCTGAGAAACTCCATCTTAGTGACACTTTCTATGCCCCTCAGGTGGTCATGGCTCCTCTCGAGGTTCACCGCGACGAGGTTATTGAGCACGGAGAACATGCTGGAGAGGGACATGCTCAGCCTTACCCACGGAAGAAGACAGAGGCTCAGAGCTTCTAATAGTGTTCACCTTATCTTCATTATAGGCACTTTTAGCACATGTAAATTGAATAGTTTGACAAACACTTTGGAAAAAGAAATTTCAGCCACTCTAATTAATTTGTTGGAAAAGTCCTCCTTGCTAGGTGGCCTTTTCGATGCAAAAGCAGACTTGGGTAACATGATTGGTAGAAAGCATAGGATTACACGTGACAAAGCCGCGTGGGGCGTAATAACCAGCTGTTAATTTATTGTGTTATTTATTAATAATAAACTTAAGTTTATTAAATATAATAAATAAAATAAATAAAATATATTATCTAAATTATATTATATAGACTAAATTAATAATAAGCTAGAAACGTAAATTAAATACCTTATTACACTACATAATAAAATTTCACGGCCCCACAATCTTTCAGTATGCCGTCATGTGCTAAATCTCACACAGCGGGGTAAGATATAAAATTTCCCTCATACCACCTCGTTTAGTTTTGTCGAAGCTGATCGTTATATTGAACACTACATAACCACAAAATGTCAGCTCCTGAGGACCCAGATACGCAAATGCTGCCCAAAGACGAGATCGAATCATGCAGCCGCCCAACGCATCGTTTACAAGAGATAAAAGTCGGAGATAACAGCGTCCAGCTCTTGGTATCGACAAAAGACCACCTCTACGACGCTAAAGACGTCGGAGCTGGAGTCAACTCTTATCAAGTTATTGGTTCTTGGGAAGACAGCTCCGTCCAGGAACTTACCAAGATCTTGAACCAACGCCAAATCATTACAAATCGGCAGTCGCCCTCATACACTGAAGCATCTCGCTTTGAGAAACATGGTACAGGAAAGTCTCTGGCAGAGGCTGGTCGGGAGCAATACAATCGGGCTGCGGATAGGCCGCACAGGAGCGAATAGAACTATCTTGCTGATTGCATATACCCTCCACTCACGCATCCCTCGTCTTCCGTGTCTTCATTGCGTATATATTGCCGCTGGGTCTGGGATCTCAGCACAGCGTTGAGACTACCCTCTGAAACAGACCCAAAGAATTGAATGGATCCATGACCGGCCCTAGCTCCCTTGATGTTAAATAGGTCCCCTAGTGTAGACACGCATATTTGCTTTCCATCGTTCCCGACGCTGATATCTTCAACCACGTGAACCCTTCCTGAGGATGCCCATTCCGATGCCCGATCACAGACGCTTAAGCACTGTTTCGTGCTTTCCAACTCATTTTGAAGCGTCTCGCGGTTCGCGCCAGGATCAACTTCCTGATTCGAATCTTGTACCAAGGACCTAAGCCGGAGATTCTCTTCGGTTTTGTCCCGGTGCGATTCGAGGCGGTCGATGGTGTCCGAGAGATTGTAGCTGCAAGCTTTAAGCGTGGAAATAGTTAGGGAATCAGCAAGTGTCATGTTGCCAGCTGAGACAGACATGACAGCAGTATTTGAGACGGGCCCAGTAAAAACGGGCTGAAAACTCATCCCATTGATTTCTTCAAGGAGATGCTTCAAATACTCAAGGCATCGTTCTGTACTTTCTTTTTCGCTTTCGAATTTCCGGCGATTGGCCTGGCCTTCAGCAGCTTCGGTCGTGGCGCCTTGAGATACTATGTCTTGCAATTTGGAGTCGATGTCTTTCAGATGCTTCTCCAGATCAAGCTTAGTATCGCAAATCAAGTTTTTGTAGTCATTTAGAACTTGAAGGGTAACTTTGGAGGAGCGTCTAGAAGCAAGTTAGCGAAACCTTTTCCCTTGGGGCGAGCAACCAACAAGTTGGCGTCAGCTAGCGCTATAGTTATAGTCCCTTTATAACCGGCTAAGAGCTCTTTGAAAGAAGTAATATCGCCATTCATGTAAACCAACTTGGCCCAGTCTCTCCAGCTTGTTCTTGTGTCTGCTCGAGTGCGCCTGCTGTTCTGCTCGATGAGGACCTGGAAATCTACACACGCCTGTCGGCACTGGATGAGGGGAACTTTGAGCGGTAAGAACGCGGTCTCGTCGGAACGCACATAATCTTGCAGCGGAGTGAGAACTGATTCAAGACCTTTGAGTTCGCGAATAAGATCTGTAACTGCGGTTCGGTGATTCCGGAAGCTTTGAATAGTCTCATAGAGTATTTTGCTTGATTGCAGCGTGGCGGTGACAACGGCGATTAGTCCTGACGCTACACTGAGCGGATCGCCCATGATGACTCACTGCTTCGCGTGTGAGGTCTAATTTCCTAAAATGATAAGTATATATGCTATACAAGGTACTCTTTCTTTAATAACCTCAATGTTGACCGTGAACCAAATTGAGCTAGGCTGAGGCATAAAGAAGCATCAGGCTATTCAATGCGGGGCAAATAAGAGGCATGAATCTTATAGGCCCCACACTCTCTGGTGAGTATTGGGCGCTGGTTCAGGTAGTATGGCCTCGATTGTTCTGTGGAGTAAGTATAATTACAACTAAGAATAACTTAATAATTAAAGATAGAAGGAAAGCGGCATATCACTATTAATAGTATATAAATATCTAAAAATCAGTAATAAAGTCTTTTTTCTATGCCTCAAGCTAGTGTAAATAAACCAGGTCAGGTTTATTATACCCCGCACTGCTTATCTTTACTGAAAATGCATCAAAACGCAATCCAGGCAACAAGAAAGCTTGCCTATCATAAATACTCCTCTATATATGTACCAGGCAGAATGCCAAATCATCAAACCTCTTCGCTACCTAGCAGCGAGACCAGTTGTGCTATCTCTCACTCAGTCATCGTCAGACGCAGTCGATATTGCTGTTTGTAGGTACTGGATAGAGACTCTTTAGCACCATACATTTGTGAGCCAGATGTGTTATTTGCAGTTGGGATTTCTGGCTGAGAGCACAAATCATCATAGAGAACTTTTGTCGAGTATATACAAATGGAGATGATGGAGCATCCATGAAATTCATGATTTATATGCCAGCTATCACTAACTATCTCGTTATTGCTGGTAGTCACACCCAGCGCCCCCAGACAGTAGCCAAGTCTGTCATCACTCGGCACCCAGATTTGGAGCATGGGACCTTGGCACTAATTGCGATCTCATTTCCTCCCACAGCGATTCATGGCCCTCCATTTTCGCAACAACACCAACTATGATATCATCCGCGCTCTCAGCGACTCGCGCTCCCGCACCAATCAGTAGTTTCAGTACCTCTAGTAACAGGTGATCTGAATCTTCAGAAGGTATTGCGTCGAGATTGGGATAGTATATTGACTGGCACAATGGCTTGAGAGTGAGTGAGAGGATCGTCTCTGTATGGCCATCCTTGACTGCGGCATAGTTTGGGTCAGCACCATAGCTCAGCAGGATACGAACTGTTTCGACTGTTTCGCTCTTGATTTCACCGCCATTGCAGGCCTCGAGACAAACATGCAGCGGGGTACCCGTAACTGTTGAGCTATGTTCGTCCATAGAAGCTTGATGGACATCTGCTCCAGCCTCTAAGAGAACGGCCACCGTCGCCGGAGCTTGCTTTTTGGCAGCTGCATGTAATACAGAGCTACCAAAGTCATCTACATAACAGGCATAAGCATCATGTTCCAGCAGCCTTTGTACTAAGTGTGTGTTTCCTCGACTAGCAGCTTCGTAGATCAGGGTACGACCCGACCGCGTTTCACAGTTGATAGCATTGGTCTGGCGGAGGACCTGAAGGTAGCGAGTTTGCTCGTTGTCTATGGGAGTTTCAGCGGCGATGAGAAAACCTCCTTGGCAGAAATAGTGGCTTGGATCTGGATGAGTGTTGGCGTAGGTCCGAAGACAGTGCATGATGTCCCAACTGCCTGCTTCGTCACAAGACATCAGCGCAAGCTGGAAGCAATCTAATCCGTCTTTCCCTGCCTGGTACGGACTGGCTCCTCGTTTGAGCAGGGTATCAATAACGGATATGCTAGCAGCTCTCTGTACGCAAAGTTGCAGGGGCGTGTTCTTGTCCCAACCAGTCTCATTGATATCAGCTCCGGCGTGTAGAAGCATTTCAAGAATACGGGTCCAATCATCAGAGGGAAGTGGCTGCAGCTCATAATATAGCATCGTTCGATCCCGGCTTCCGGGAGCTGAGACTGTGGCAAGTCTTTCTGACACCATACATAGTTCGTTTACAATACTATGATAGGGATCTACACTCCAATAATTAGCATTTCGCGACTCTAGCCAGGATTAATCATGCTCACCCAGCAAATATCCCATATTCACAGGCTCCTTGATTTCTTTCAGCAGCTCGGCTGCAATGTCCCAATTGTGGCTTTTCAAAGCCAATGACAAAGGCGTTTGCCTAGAAAGCGTTGCTCCAGTTTCCCAATCACACACAGAATCCAGGGAGCTAAGACTTGAGAGCTGAAAGACGAGCCTCATGCAATCTCTTCGCTTTTTTCTCGCATCTTGGACCTCGTCAAGTGTGACTGGCTTCTGAAGATCGAAGTACTTCCAATGAGCCATCCAGTGCAATGGCAATTGTCCGCTTTTGTTTGGAGATTCTATGCTTAACCCGGCGGTGCATAACATTTGCCTTCAGATGGCAATACTTGACGCGTGGCAGATCATTGAGGGTCATAGAGGAAAACAAGTTCTGCAAAGTCAAGACCAACATGTCAAAGCCACCGACACATTCAGCCCCTCAAGATGTTACGGGGCAGCCAATGGAACGTAAGATGTATTTCAGCCGCCTGCAGCTAGTCTGGCGGTCAGACCAGCGGGACGCGTAATCGTCTTACTTGCTAGTCTTGTTCCCGTCAATTCTCGCGCCCGATGCCCACGTTTCATGATCTAATCTCATCGCTTAGCTTATGCTAAGCTTTTCTGCCAAGACGGGTTCTACTCAACCCATGTCCCGCAGTATCATTAAGAGTGAGTTAGCTTCGTAGCTGCTCCGCCTCAACTAGCGTTACCAACCTTCAGTTAGCCCAAGGGGCTGCATTAGTTAAAGTCTCATGATTCTCAACCCCCAAAATGCTTGTCCAATCAGATGCATTGACTGACGTGCACAGTTGATTGCCCATTGCTGCAGGGGTTGAGGACATCAGCAACTCCTTGTTAGCCTAGGCGTACAGTCCGCTCCACACCAAGAAAGTAGTCTTTAAGATCTCTACTCTGTACCGAGGCAGTCCATGGCCATATCACGCTATCGTCATGGTGGCCGTATTCGTCAGTACTTATTCGACCATTCTCGAAGAATTCCCCCTCGAAGCACAACAGCCCGACTCGCCTAGAGATGCCATTGCTAGACTGCACAATCATCCCGTGATCGTAACTTATTACTATGCATCGGAGTGTCATGGGATTGAGGCTGATGGTGTCGCCGTCGAAAGCAAGCTGCGAAATACTTACGGCCCCGCCACGTGTAAGATCCAACGACCACACAATCCCTCTTTCAGGCGTTCCAATGTTCTTTTGAACAACAAAATGAGTCCATTTGCCTTCGAGGGAGTGATCCTCCTTTGTGGCCCAGTGCTGGCTTTTGCGTCTTGTTGGAAACGAGTTCTTCTTTGCCCAGGCTTTCGTGGGCCTATAGGGCGCGCGTTCCACGAAAGGCACATCGAAAACCTTGGTTGTTATTCTCAAGATACAGGTCAACCCCAAACTTGCGTAAGATCCACTAGAAATGAGCGACCGTGCAAGCCCGTCGTTCAGTTCCACGACTCCCCCTGCTGTTGTTTCCGCAGACAGAGGCACTTTGAAGCTCTTTTCAAGATGTTCGACGTTCTCCAAGAAGTTCCATCTCACTCCGACTTTCCAGCCAGACCATGACCATGTGGGAAAACCGTCCCTCTTGGCAAATCCAGTCTGTAGAATGTGGATGTCACTCCACGCGGGCTCCCATAGCATTGCCCAGAGAATAGCGCCCACAACATCATCATGCTTCAATTTCGCAACATGGTAAACATTATTATTATCCAGGTTTGAGAGTTGACAGCCAACCCATCGTAGTGGTAGACCCCAGTACTGCTCTACTGATGGTTCTAGCTGGGCATAGAAGCCGAAAATGCCCTCCATTGCTCTCAAAACGTCGGAGTCGTATGTAAGTTCACGCTTGGAGTATGCCTCCAAGTTCGCCATGAACCTCCAACTCCTTGGCAAATATACGGCTGTGCCTGAGTCCTCGTATAAGATGCGCTCAAAGATGGGGAAAATTACACGTTCGCAGGTTGCAAAGTCTTGTATCAGTTCTTCGGAACAGGTCATGCTTCCACATTGGTAGAAAACCTGATCATCTGCGAAGATGACGCATCTGCGAGAGAACACTGCTTCCTGGTATGTCCAACCCCTGGTTGACCATTTCGAGGCGCCCACGTGACTTTTAAACTGTATGGGTTTGTATCTCCATGTCGTTCCGTTGAGGGTGAAGTTGTTTGGAGTTGTGCGAGGACACTGCCCGACACCAGGTAAGCCATGTGCCGAACTCTCTCCTGCGGCCGCTATTATGGTGACACTTGCTTGGTTGTCTCAAAGTCTGTTAGCCTTTTGTCCAAATCTCAGGTTCATGAGGGTCTCGAGAACGTACAGATAGTATTCATTTGACCCAATTGGCAGTTCATGTCTTGGATGCTTGTCTGATCAATACATAGCTGATCAACCCATATATATCGGAATCCGAGTTGTAATGTGACATACATGGCGTCTTTGATCACGGCTTTGGACAGGATGTGTCGATGGCCCGCAGGGAGATTAGCCGAAGGACCCCATACATAGCTGAGTGCAACATATTCAACAAACCCTGCCAATTCTACCACAGTCGTGGTCTTGCAGTCCAGTAGCCTGAACTTTGCTATCTGCAGTGGATTTGCCGTAAGCATTTGGCATGATTGTCCATGAGTGCGACAGCAATGAGCGATCCACTTCCTCATCATGTCATAATCAACCTGTCCCGAATCTATTTGTCGATACTGCCCAATTCTTCCTGGCTCCTGAAGCAGATCCTCATCGGTTATCTGTAGAATGTATAACAATTGGTTATTGAGTCGCATAACAACGTGATCGATTCCGTCAAAAATGGACCGGTTGAGTTGCACAGTTACTAGATCCTCCGATTTGGCAGCAATATCCTTGTGATGTAACTGTGAAGTAAGGAAGCGACACGAAGGGCATGTAGAAGTCTCGGAAATACGTAGTAAGACGTCAGTACCGCCAGTTCCGTAGAGACTGCCCTTCGAGCATATCTGGGTCAGATTGATGGATTGACATTGTGTACAAAGATCTTTACTTTGCCAGCCTGGACCACCTGCCCAAGTTAACGATCTTCCATTAGGTTTTTGAAGAAGCAATGCCTCGTCAGTGATACTCGACGATCACCAAAGCTTTTTACAGCAGCAAGTCGGTGCGACTGCCGAGGACACACTGACCTTTACTGTTGGCTTGGCCCAATTTTGAACAGCAAAGCTCCATCTTTGCAGTCTCTTTGTTTCCGTCCATGTTTCTTATTCTCGATGGGTAATACTGTTTACTTTGGTGTCGCCAAGATAAACTTCCAGAGGTTGACTTCCTGCTGGTGCAAGGCGCAAGGCGAGAGTTTGATAGAGTTTGACGAAAGACAGCGCAACGCCGAAGCTTTGTCAGGACTACAGTATACGGTTTGTAGTGTGAGCTTCGATTGAAGCTATGCTGTCCGTCAGGGGGTTCAACGAGGATTTAAGAGCACCTGTGTCGTCGCACAGTTGTGGTCATCCCGGGGTGTTTCAACACCTGATGTACCAATGGGACCACGCCACGAGAATTACCTTAAATGTTACACAATAGGAAATTCGACCGAATCCAACCTCAGTGTGGTGTAATACAACTGATTTGTGTAATGTATTTTTCAAGAACCGGGTGTTACACACAATTCGCAAGACAATGCTTAATATGGTTTCTCAGCCATGTACTACTTATTGTGTTTTTTCCTCTTTTGATCAGCTAGAGCAAAATCGGATCTCGAACCAATTATCAAACAAATCAATTTGTTTATAACTTCAACGAGGTCGCCCTATTCCCACGCGGGTCCGCTATGGCGTTCAGTGGCTGCGGGGAAATCTGGCTTGGAGAGCGGGATGGGGATGAGGTCTACCTTATAAATAGAACGTGTCGTGTCAATTCATACGCCAAGTAGTATGGCATTCTTTTAAAGCGGTACTTGAATGGCGAATTTAGGAGAAGTATTTCTGTTTCACTAATTCCCATAAAGTCTACCTAGACTGAGAAATGTAATAGCAGGTAGTACAGAGTAGCGCGCTTGGTAGTCTAGACTTTGATGAAATTCACGCAAATGCAAATTCAAGAACAATTTGGACATTGAGACCTTCTGGTTTCTAAGTGATCTTTCGCACTGAGCTTCGGAATTACAGTTTATCCTTCTGGGATAGTAAACCAGCGTTTCCAACCTCGGATTTGAACTACGCTCTCTGTGCCGATTCAATCTCTCGGCCACGAGCCTTAACTACAACGAACACATCTATCTCACAAATTGGATTTAAACACCTCCTGTACTCGACTTTAGTACTCTCTACTAGCTAAGTTACTGGTCTGTCACCCTGACGTCCTTTCCAATGTGAAATACCATAGTCTAAGTGTCTGTAAACATGAATTTGTAACACAGTGCAACTTTGAGTCGAAACAGAGATCCTGCCGACATCACTAGTTCGACATCTCGAGACCGTTCGCTGCTCAGCGCAGTTCCCAGTGGAAAGCACCTCATCACAGACACTAAAATGCATAAATATAATCGTCGCAAGGAGTGTGGAAAGCCCGAGCTTGCAGAAGAGTTCAAACGCCTCGGAAATACTAGGCCTTTTACCATGCTGCAACTGAAGAAGTATCAGCTATATATATTCTTCTAACCTCAAGTAAATATTACATCTGATCCCATGCCAAGTGTCCTGGAAATTGTAGATGATTAGAAAGTGCAGGCAAATAATCATTTGAGTTATGGGAAGGGATATAACAGTTTGTCATACTACCCAGTAATTATTGCGCAATTGCAGGTCCGTCGCGCCTAATGGAAGACCACAAACTTGTGGGTGAATTTGCAGCAGACTCACTATGTGCTAAATGGCCATCCTACATGTGAGTCAAGGGAGGATATTGAACAAGTAAAGAACTCTTTCTTACATTATTCTTCAAGCTCATAGTCGCTTCAGCAAAGCCGCATTTGCGGCAATCAGCCTTGGGAAGGGAGCGCATGACACTAACTAAAGTGTCTCCTGTTGACTGTGCTAAGACCATCATTCACCGTCAACGGCGTCCAAGAACTCAGTTCGTCATAGATCTTTCCATTTCGCCAGAGATGATGCGCTGTGCATTTCCCTCCAAGCCATTCTCTCACACGACGAACTGAAATGTCCTTTGATCAGGGACTCGTTCTGGTCTCTGTATCAGGGCATTCCGATCGCGCAGTGAATGTCGGTTCGCCATAGCACTTCGTCAGTGACTGACCCAGTGATTAACTGAACTGTTCTTGGTATATAAAGATTTCCCTGTCCAAACGGGACCGGAATCAAACTTCTCAGATCAAACAAATCAATAATCCAGCAACAAACATCGCCGCTTTACAAACCAAGAACACGATAAACATATCCTCAAAATGCCTAAATCTTCCAGCACGATTGTTTTTACCCGAAAGTGCAATACTCCTGGTAACCAGGAGAAGGTGCAGAACCTCGCAAATGAGCGGAAAGGGAACGGTACCAAGGTTGAAGTCGGTCCCGATGAGATCACTTTTACCATGCCACCTGGAAGCGGTGATTATGCAGCAAAGCACTTTCAAGCTCGCATGGAGAAGGAGGGTTTGTGGGAGGATTGGAAAGAAGGTCAAAAATGAATTAGACGCCAGGACAAAGGCGAATACATGCTAGATTGTAATTGAGCTGAACTCATTTTGGTCTCGAAGCCAGCCAATACAAAAGTTTGGCAAAGAAAACCTTGGGAGCTACACGTGACATGATACATAATTTGTAATGTATTCAACTACCTGTGTTGTTATTCGATCTATACCCATAACACTATCACGGCACTTGTCTAAGGTGTGAGTAGCCTTTCTTCACATTCCATTCTAGGACTCTTGAAACTCAATTTAACTTCATCGCGTATCTTGAACCTGAACTCTACAGCAAAGCTCGGAGCAGAAGTGATCATGCTGGAAGCATCCTCTGTGACAGTGAGCGACTGCAGAAATCTCAACATAGACTCACTGCCCTCGAAGCTTATGCACTTCGTTTCAGTCTACCACTTGACTCTGACGTAACTGTCCTCTACGTGGCGAGTGAATAGTTGCAGGCCCATGGGAGTCACTGCGGGTCAAATTCAGTGACCAAGGTAAAGCTCTCCGCGCAAGTTCCTGAATGGAGGTATATAGTTACACTGGCGACTTGTCTTTCGGCAGGTTTGTTCACGAGCGAAGCCATTCTGTCACTGCAATAAATTTGAGTCCCATCCCCTCAACTCAATGTTTCTCGCTGAGAGAGGGATGCGCGGGGTTGAGCTAAAGAGCCCAAGCCGCTCACCTACCACTGCTGACCACTGCCTGTCGCAGTAGCATGGTGTGCCATATCTATGTCTCGCCAATAGCTTCCCTTGCTCCGTGAATGATATTCACTTTTCATACCAGCACCACTGCAAGTTACTGTCAGTGACCATAGTATCTCTGCAGAAGGGCCAGGTTGCACGTATAAAAACCACTAATCTCCAGCCGATTTGCAATCTCAACCTTTGCCCACCCAACTTTTGATTACAAGAAAGCTCAATCAATCTTCGGATACTAATAATTCCATAACATGTCAAACTTTACAACGTCGAAGAAGGAGCCGAAAGAGGTTATAGTCACCAAGTTTACCAGAGTCGGAACTATACCTGGCAATGAACAAAAGCTTCAGGAGCTTGCGAGAGAATATGGGGATCATGGCGCCCAGATCGTCATTACTGCTATCACGATGAGTGTTGGACTTCCAGCGAGAGGACGGTTTCGAGTTGGGGGTGAATACACAATCAAGAAGTTTGTGAAGCAGATGAAAGATCGAGGTTTGATGGATGATTGGCATATGGATAAATGATTGGCATTTCTTGTGCTGCAACTATCTCGGTAATTTGTGATATCGATACTACTTTATTAAATATGGTTCAAGGCTATCTTTTTTTATCTTTCCTTTACTCCCACTTGGATCTGTTCTGCTCAACAAACTCCTTCCAAGTAACAGGCTTCTCATCGAGAAGATCCAAGCTCTCCTTGAGATCAGCATCGCCGTAGTATCCGGGTTCCTCCAAGAGCATCATGTTCTCAGTCAGCTCCTTTGCGATGGGGGCAGGGAGGAAAGACTCGAAGACATCGGCGGGAACTTGGTTGAAGGCGGCGGGCTTTCCGATGACCTCGCTGAACTCGGAGATGATTCTGTTGGGGGAGTAGTAGTCGGTGGCAGCGAAGATGCGCTTGTTGAGGGTTCCGGGGAAGTTCTTGATAGCGGCCTTGACGAACTTGCCTGGGGAGAGTTAGTAGTGCCAATGTGAATGTGGTTGGTAAACTTACCCATGTCGGCGTTGACGTCAAAGAGAGGAACCTTGGCCTTGTCACCATTGGCGGGAAGTGCCCAGCCATAGCTACCGTCATCATTCTTGCGGATCGAAGTAAAGAGATTGGAAGCAAAGAAACCAGGAAGAACAAATGTCGCGGGGACATTGATCTGTCGGATGTACTCCTCAATCTCGGCCTTGCCCTCAAAATGCTTGATGTGAGTAAGGCGACCGTTGCTGATCTTCTTGGTGTCAATAAGAGAAGAGAAGACGAGCTGTTTGACTCCCGCAGTCTTGCACGCGTCGGCGACAGCCTTGCCTTGAGCAATCTCGCCGTTGCCGCTGTTGGTCTCCCAGTAGTTTGTGACGAGGAAGACAGTGTGAGCGTCCTTGACAGCGGGAGCGACTTGCTCAGCGGTGTTCATGTCGGCCTGGAAAGTCAGATTTTGCTTTGGTGGAGAATGCGATTGAACTCACAGCAACGACCTCAACGCCCTTTGAGGCGAGAGCTTGAGCAGCTGGCTTGGAGACATCGCGGGTGATGCCACGAATCTTGAACTCCTTGGAGAGAGCGGGGTCGTTGAGGATGGCGCGAACGACAGAGCCGCCCTGGTTACCAGTGGCGCCGAAAACGGTAAGAATCTTGGACATTTTGAGTTATTGGGTGCTGTTGAAAGTGGAGGTATGTTGACTGGGTGAATTGGATTGAGAGTGAGTTGATAATGAGACCGTTATTGAAGACGAGGAGTTGTCTTTATAGGTTCATGGCACAACCGTGATGGTGTATCCAGCCCAGCAACAAAGCTGCATGCATAATGGCACAGAAATCCTTAGCAATCGAAACCTTGTCCAACTAGACAGATGAATAAGGCACCAAAGGGAGCCTCGTACAGCAGCGGAGCTTTGCGCTACTCCGTGGCCATGATTGGTATGATCATGATGTAAGCCGTATACCAGAGTCGGCATGTCGGGGAACGCCAAGACATCGAGATGCAGCCCTAGCTGGGCAGGGAGAGCTTGTGATGTAATGATTGGTGAGATTAATTGTTAGTGATGGGAAATATGGGGATGGGCAATGACAAAGCGAGAGTCGTGCAGTAGTGAGGATGCACTAAGATTAGTAACGCTTCAGAAGCCCTTCAGAGGAGGAAAGAAAACTCAGGACCTCGATCCTAAAGAACAAAAAGACTTAGGTAACTTTATCCTAAGTTTAGGGTTCTCTTTTCTTAAGTTTATTTTAGCACCCTCTTCTAAAGTCTTATGCTTTCTTGCTCCCCAAGGGCCCCTCCTCTTCCATTTAACGCGCGGGGCTCGGGAAACGATACGAATACCGGGCGCGAAACACAGACTTTGGATCTGTAATTCGGATATTTCAACAATGCCAATGCCGACGACTTCTCCATTTTCTCGTCGATTCCCACAATGATTCACGCTCGGGGCTAATCGCGCCGCGACCAACTCGCAAACCGATGATAGCGGCTATGGTCACGTGGTGATAAGAGAGCACAGTCACGTGCGCTCATCTCATCCTGCATCAGCTCTCACCAAAGCTTTCAGGCAGGGCGAGGGCTCGTCAAGCCTCATCTCCCTCACTCAACTCACGCGCGCAAAACCTCAAACATGGCCGAATCTCAATCCGACCAGAGCGAAAGTGAGATTCACGATGAGCGCGCTCACAGCGACCCCAGCGAAAGTGAATCCGGCGCTGAATCCTCCGAGTCCAACGATGATTCCGACGGTGGAGGCTTGCTAGATACGATGGCCGCTGACGGCAGCGAAGAAGAGTCCAGCGATGAAGAAGACGACATCTATCACCGCGACGACTTGACCCAGGATTCTTATCTCGACTCGTTCCCCCAGTTTGGTCGCCTTCCTAGTGAGTTGCGCAACACCATCTGGGAGTTGTTCTGTCCTGAACTTTGCGCTCGTCATCGCGTGCTCGACTTTCACATCTCGTATGGAACAGCCCTGCATCCCGACGCAGCGAGTTCTTTTGTTTGGACTGTACGCGACGGTATTGCGCTTGGTGATCAGACAAAGAACCTCCGCGCGGTTTTTGCTATTCACAAAGAGTCGCGCGCTCTAGCCACCAACGCCTTTCCTGATTCTCTGAGCATCGATGCTGGGTCTGGAGACGCTACTGTTCGCTTCAACAGGAACTCAGATGTTGTCCTGATGAACGGTCTCAGTTGTCCGCCGGGGAGAATGGTGTTTCACTTACCGGGCTTTGCAAGCGAGGTCAAAAACTTTGCGCTTGGTGGGCCTAACATCCTTGATGACCTCAGTGGTCCCGACGTACCAGTGCTCTTGAGGCAGTTCACCCAGCTGGAGTGCTTCTACGTGAACGTCTCGAGTACGGAGTGCCAGAAGTCGACTCTGGGGTGGTGCACGTCGGATCTTATCAACCGGTATCAAACACAAACGTACGAGAAACAGCCTGGACTCGGAGAAGACTTGCAGTTCTTGTGGTGCTGGCCTGATTTACAGCGACATCCCGACTTTGCAAGATTCCAGATCGACAGGGATACTTGGGACAATTTACCGGATCCTCTTGGGAGCGAATTGGAGCAACGAGGTCTCAAGGCATGGCCTATAGTTGCTTTTGAATACGAGCGCGGACTTCGACGGTTTGAGTTGCTGCAAACACTTGGACCGGACCTGGGAGACGACACTTCGGACGAAGAGGATGATGATGATGATGACGATGGCAACAATGGACCTGATCTCGATGAGTACGAGAGTGATGGTATTGACGACGATGAGATTGTCGAGACATACGACCCTTCCGACGAAGAGGGCATCTCATTAGCCAGCGGCTCCCCTCCCCCCGCCCCTCAAGAAATATCCGACGATGAGGATGACGACGGCGCCGGCGCAAACTTCTCTAGTCCCGAACCCGAGCCAGAAACAGCACCTGTACAGCGCGGACGCAAACGGCGAGTAGTCTCGGACTCTGATGATGAAGACGAGGAGGACGTGGAACCTGTAGCGAAGCGCGCGAGGACACGAGTTGTTGAATCCGACGACGAAGATGATGAGCCAGAGCAGACACGACAGCGCTCCATGTCAGATGATGAGGATGAGGACGACGGCGGCGTGTCAAAAGAGCCTCACGCAAGCGACTCCTCCAGCGAAGAAGAAAGTGGCGAGTCAGAAGATGAAGACGCACCACCCAAGAAATTATCTCTTGCTGAGAGATTACGTCTCCATCGAGAGGAGAACCCAGTGGACGATGATTCAGATGCAAGCAGCAGGACTGCTGATGAGGAGAGCGAAGATGACGATGAAGAGCGGAATCCTTTCACGATGGGCATGGCGGATGAGTCGGATGGAGAAGGCGACGATGGATATGATGAAGATGACTACTAATTCCATCACAATCTCACTTCGTATGTCATGTTTGAGTATCCGTAGATTTTAATGTAATAGAGAACAATCCCAGCAATGGATCAAACAGTCTTCCCAGCAGCAAGTAGTTCAACAAATTGCTCTATCCTCTTCCTCTTCGTCTCCGGCCTCTTCGCCGTTTCCAACCTCCATAAAAAACTATATCTCTTCGTCTTATTCAAACCCCTCCAAAACTCCCCCGCCGCTTCATTCCCCTCCACCGCTCTTTCAAAATCCTCTGGCACGACCACATTACTCGACGATGAATACGCCCTCTCCCAGCGTCCATCCTCCCTCGCTGCATCAATCTCCGCCTGCCCAGCGGGCGTCATTCGACCAGCGGCGATTAAATTAGCGACTTTGTTAACGTTGCGCTGGGACCAGAGACTTTTCTTCCGACGAGGCGTGAAGCGCTGTATGAAGTGGGTAGCATCGTGGGATTTGCGCTGGCCGTCGATCCAACCGTAGCAGAGGGCTGTGTCGAGGGCTTGGTCGTATGTTATTGAGGGGATAGGGGAGTTCTTTTTGGCGATTTTGAGCCAGAGACCGGTTTGGTTTGTGGAGTGGTTTAGGGAGAGGTAGGATTCGAACAAGGATGGGGTTGGGAAGAGTTTGGTTTCTGGGGGGGCTAGGGAGGAGGTTGTAGGTGCTGGGGATGGGGGTTGCAGACGGGTGAGCTTTTTGGTGGTTGATCTTGTTGTTCGTGACATTTTTGGTGTTTGTGAGAGCGTGATGTTCACGATTGAATTGGGATGAGGCTGACAACCAGGACACGGCAAAGGATTACGCTAGACCAGATTCAATTGGCCAACGTCAAACGACTTGAATATACGATTTTTCTACGGAGTAATATACGAAGGGTTTTCAAATATTGCATATCCTTTATTGATGATGGTTTTTAGCCTCTTCTGCTCCCTGCGACTTAAAGAGGTACAATTCGAAAACATGTAGGGTAGCCCAAGACGCGTCAACATCTCGGAGAGAACAGCGATTCCACCGCACGTGATGGAAAAAGCTACACAACGAGCCCTTCAGTGGTGGATACCCAGTGAGAAAGTCTTGATTACAAAGTCTTAGCATCTTCTTCAAACTCATGCAAATTGTTTGAGAACGATGCCAGTGGTAAAGAGACCATGTCTTCAATGTAAAGGTGAGATCGTCGCGTCGGTGGCTGGATGCGGGGTGCTGACCGGCCTTAGAAAAACATGTCAAATGTAGGCGAATTCACTGAATCGAGCAGACATGGATGGCCAATGATGGCTGATGAATTATAGGCGATGAAGGACAGCCGAGGTGTCATCGCTGTATTGTTAAGAACTTACCTTGTGCTCGGCCTGCGAAGAAAACTGTCTTTCGCAACTCATCAACAGGACCTTTGACGAACCAGACTTGGGTAAATAGTGAGATTAGAGACTGTAAGTCATTGCAAAAAGATGCGATCGGAGCGGATAACAGTGGTTAATCATTCAACAGCCAATATAAACCCGCAAAGTCCACTTGAAGGAGGCGCAGCTGCATCTTCAACAGCTCGAGCAAATTTCAACGACGCTCCAGAGTCAAGAGAGCCAACTTACAATGAACCCCTAAGAAACAACCCAGTATTCCCAGTGGCAAACACATCAGCTGGAAATTCACCAAGTTATCCTTCTTCACCATGGCAGCAGGCAACAGGCCGATCACCCACGGACCTGCCGAGCAACTCGAGCGCATACACCGTAACCCACGACCATTCATCTCCGTATGGCCCACCGCAAGATCATGTTCCTTCTCCCCGATCACACCAGCCGTACAGTTCAGGAGAAGTAACGAAATTTCCTCTTCAAGATCCGCAAGAGGCGTGTTTGCTTCGATACTTTGTCGAAGAGCTGTCACATTGGGTACCGATCATCCAGTCATGGCTGGTGATAAATGCTAACGTGAGCAGCTTGACTTGTGCGATGAGAGACGACACTTTCAACTCGTTGTACCGCTCCGCGCTCGACACCATCCACCACTTCTCTACGCCATATTCGCCCTCTCAGCGCGCCATCTAAGCCGTCTGCCGAAATACAAAACACCACAGGGAATTCTGTACCAAGGCCAATTGCTACCCAAACTCACACCCCACGACGCAGTAGAATACACGCTGAAATGCATCCCCGCCCTACGAGACTTCCACCTCATCCAAGACGACGAAAAGCTCGAGAGCATCATCGCCACAGCGGGTAAGACTCACCAAACCCCCGCTAACACTAGCTCACGCTGAAAGGTTACAGTTATTCTCCGGCAGTTGGAAGAGATCGACGACGAAGAAGATCAAGAGCAGGAGCGGAACCAAAGGCGGAACGCAAAACCTCAGGTTAATTTCCTAGCTATCATCGACGCTGTCCTGAGAAGTCCACCGTCGCGGACCCTCTTTGGCCGCCGATCACTTATCCAAGCGGCGTATTGGATGGCCGTTCGCCAGGAACTGTACCACTCGTTTACAAAGCGTCATCCGCCGAAGATGGTTCTAGATCCCGAGTATGGACATGGTGCGTCCAAGGCGAATAAGATTGTTCTTCACACGGCGCAGGTTGCGAAATGGCGATGGGCTGATGGTTCAGAACAAGAATGGCGTATGTACTACCGCTGAGTAAAAAGCCCGTGTAACTAACGGGGTTTTCAGTGCGACTTCAGAAGCAGGGCGAGGTTCTGGAGGACGAAGCACGGAGAGAGTATCAGCCGTTCTATGCACGACCAGCTGACAGGTCGAATGGAGAAATATTCCCGATAATCTGGTACTCGTCCGCGCTGGAGGTGACAACCATGCAGCTGAGCATCATAGCGAAGATGGTGCTAATGGCAGAGAACCCCTTCCTCGGGTAGGTCATGAATCTAATTTAACTAAGGTATCTTTGGGAGAGATGATCCACTGACGTCAAATCAGGGGAAATTCATCGACACGTGCGCAGTGGAGAGAAATCGAGAATCAGGTGCGGCAGATGATATTGGATCTGTGTGGGATAAGTCTCTGCCATCCGGCATGTCCACCGGCTCTTGTGCACGCTGCGTTTGGGATGGAGTTGTACGGCGACTTTTTCACGGATCGGTATGAGAGGAGGGCGCTGAGGGGTGTAGTTGATAAGTTTCGAGATGCGAGGGCGTGGCCTGTCCAGAACCTGTCCAAGATGTTTGAATGAGCACTGCTTCGAAGGGTAGGATTACTATTCAGTATCGGCATTTATTTCTTGGCGACGGCACTAATATTACAGCAATGAAACCCTTCAGGCGCGCTTTAGGGGACAAGAAAACTCAGACCTGAATATAAGGTGTCAAAAATAAACTCAGCAAAAGATATCCTAAACTTATCCTAAATTTATCCTAAATTACCTAAATCTTTTTGTCATTTAGGATCAGGGTCCTGCGTTTTCTTTCCTCCCCTAGGCACGGAACTGTTTTTCCCGCGACAGCGTAAATTGGACTGAATTGACCACTGTATTTTTCATTATTACCGCTGCTGAACCCGCCAAGTAGCACCGAGATGTTTCGGCACTGAAGTGCAGATCTTTTCCACTGTTGAGATGGATTGTTTGGGCCCTTGACCAGCTGGTGCAAGGATGGAGGGTCGTAGTCGGCAAGATCGTGTCAGAAGTGACAAAAGAGTGGAGATGCTGTGATCTTCGGAGGTTTTGTCCAAAGATCCTTGTTTGCGTTTGTTCGTCTTACCAACAAGCAATCAACCAATTGTGATGAGAAAAGTACTGTTTGGTTTAGCTGAGGAGCAAACATTGCAAGACTCGGTGATTTTACTGGTGCGAGGTGCGGGATAGGCACTGGAACCCCCCGTCGTTTTCTCGCCCTTCAGTGCCGATCTCCCCCACAGCGCAATCTCCTGACAGCTCACAAGGTGTTGAAGCGGGACGGCATCTACGGGACATCGAGAGCTAGCTGTGCCACTGAAACCAGGACAGTTGAAGTAAAGTCTGTACGGAGTGATGCCACGCGATACTGCCTCAGAACCTGTACTCACAAAACACCGAGTCTTGTTGTACAATTATCTCGTGCGTGCTGCACTGTCGCGGAGTTGGCAGAGGTGGAGAGAGGCGAAACCCAAAGAACTGGTAAACGACTGCAGTGTCGCTTGTGACGACAAGATTGGGCTGATCATTTCTTTTTTGATGCCCAGGCTGGGCCGTCATTTTACCCTGACAGTCAGTGCAGGGCCCGCGATTGCATCTTGCTCGGGTTATTGAGATCTACAACCGAACAGATTTGAGGCCTCACTCACATTTGTCGGGAGTCATGGTCTGTCCTCACAGAGCTCTTCTTCTCTGGGCGCTAAACATGCGCCTCTTGCAATAATGTCACGTATTATGGAAACGGTTTTGCGGTTGGACGGAAGTCACCGTGCGTGTGTGTGTCTCGCAATTGAGGCTGGCCCACCAACGATGCAGCCAACCCAATGCGATTGATGCAATGCAATGTGATGGCGGTGACAGGCTGCGACGTGATGGGACGTGATGGCACTCAAGATCGACTTCAGCTCTTCGTTTATCGCGCTTGAGTGGGGGTGACGCCGGGGATACTCCCTGACCACAATGCAACACCATCACGCAAGAAATTATCTTCCTTTCTTTTGTCCCACGATTCAAAAAAGATACAGTGATTGCAGTTTGCGAAAAAAAGAAAGAAACTCTACGCCGTCACAAACTCAAACGCGAAGCGCCAGGAACCAAACGGTAACCTAAATCACGGTGGATACAGCACAAGCCCCGGTAAAGCATGTGTCCTGTGTCTCCCTACCTCGAGCACATGCTCATCACTGCAAGGAGCACAACACCAGACGCAAGGGATGAAAAACGATAGAAAACGGCGGTGGACGAACTGAACTGCTCCCCAACCGTTGCAATTCCATTTTTGCACGGCCCCGCCTCCGCGGTTAAAGACACAAGCCAAACGCAGCCGTTACATGATGCGGCCGTTTGGATATATTGTGCGAGCCTCGGGGGGGCACAAGCTTTTCGTGCTGCGTTTCACTAACGAACTTTACTGGAGGGTTTTGTCGCTGTGGCGTACACTCGGTCAGCAATCATGGCGCTGCGAGAAGATATCGCAGTCAATCAAGAGAAGAGGACACAACGCGGACAGGTGATATCAGTGCAAAAAAGAAATGTTACGCTCGTGGCTGAACGGATGCTGAGCATTGCGATGCAAGGGCGTTTGGATCATCGTCACGGCGCCGTGACGATGAATCAAATGTTGGTCACACAGGATGATCCTTGCTAAAGTCGTCAATGTCTCAAATCGCCCTTACGCAAAGAAGCAAAAAAAAAGAATACCCCAGGATCAATGCATCGCAAAACCAGAACAAAAAGTGTCAAAACATCAGAGACGTCGACCTACGTCGATCTGCAAATTTCATCTCGCGAACCGGTCTGTTCACGCTCAATACTCCTTAGTCCTGCTGTCAGTCTGAGCGAAGTGGACATCTCTTTTCTCGTGAATTATCCCGAACTGCGGGTTGGATCTAACAGGGGGGCAGCCCTACCCCAAGACGGGCCAAGATCACCGGAGGTCGGGAGCTTAGACGGCACTAACCTGGCTTTCCCGAGCCCAAGTTCAGGTCAGGCCAGTTGCTGGCTGGGCGTGTTGCAAGGGAGAGAAGGGCCATTATCTGGGGGGGCGTGTTTCTCGCTACTGTACATCACTCCTCTCGATCTCTCTTCGCATTTTCACTTTCTCTCGCTCGCTTTTTCACTGCAAGAGATTTCTTAATCCCTGTTTAGCGTCTGGACGCTTGGGGAATCACACTCGATTAACGTATTACTATATATCGTCGTCATCTCCGCTTTGTGTGTTCAATTTGCTCTTCTGCTCTCGACCGTTTTTGTGTTGCGGAGACCCGACACATTCCTTTCCAAACCACGTTCCTTACAATACAATAAAAAGATATTTCCCTATTCCTCAATTTCACACCTCGAAAAACACCCTCGATATCTTACACTTTTTTACTCTACAATGGCCGGAACCGAAAAACCCGAGGCCAGATTCGATGGCCTCGGCATCTTCTGGATCATCTGGACCTTTGTCTGGACGTTCATCGTCGCGGGCGGCATGGTCTTCCTCTGGAGACGTCGCGACATGCCCATGCTGCGAATCCGAGACCTCCCGCTTTCCTTCGCCGCCATCGTCCTTCTTCATATCTACTGGGGAGCTATTCAGACCGGATATGTCTACTTCCCGCTGTTTACACCAGAGGGCGAGTTCTGGATCATGAGCTTGTACTTCCCCTTTGGCATCGCGTTGTTCCACGCTTCCAACAGCCGTTTCCTATATGTCGCCAAGCAGCAGAAGGAACTGTTTGCTTCGGATGAGAAGGCACCTTCCAAGAGTCGTGTTAGACCTGGATCGTTGCTTGGTCGCTTTCAGGCGCTTGATTACTCCAAGAAGATTCTTGTTACGGTTGGACTGGGAATGGTAGTCCAGGTATGGAATACACCACACATACATACATCCGGCAATGCTAACGTATGCAGTTTATCCTCACCATCATCATGTGGTGCTTATCTAAGAAGTTCCATCCCTCATGGGGTGTCCCCGGCACGGAAGTCCATCCCGGCTCCGAGGAGTACCGAAAGTCTCAGGTCGGCAAGGGCTGGGAATGGTAAGCATACTCTCCCTCGATCTGATCTCATTACGATATGTACTGACCCTCTCTTACAAGGTGGCCCTCTGTATTCTGGCAGTTCCTTTGGGCATGGATCGTCGCCCCTTACATCCTCTGGCAGGCCCGCGGTGTCAACGACACGCAGGGATGGAGGGTCCAAACCGTCGCCTGCTGCATTGCTAAGTGAGTTATCCCTTGATCAGGGCCAACACCACAAACTGACCGAGACACTCAGCCTCCATGCCACTCCAATGTGGCTCATCGCCTTGTATGTGCCTGCCATGGCACCAATCAATTACTACTGGATTCCTCCTCAATGGTAAGCCACCTACCCCAACAAGGCATCCCTATTAAGAACATACCCGCTCACTGTCGCACAACAGGCTCGCCATTTCCATCATGGCCATCGAGATCTTTACCATCTTCTGGCCCTGCTGGGAAGTCATCCAGCACCAGAACCTCCGCCAAGAGACCCTCGACTCCATCGCTCAATGGCAGCTCAACAAAAGCGCAGCGACCAATGGTGCTCGATCTGTCGCTACTGGTTCTACTACCGTTGCCCCCTCTGCTCTGACGTCCTGGTCCAAGGACGGTTCTGTCAAGAGCAGCGCCTCCGGTGAGAGCATCCTCACCATGGAAGCTCTTGAGTATGTTCTCGAGCGTAACCCCGAACCTCTTCAGCAATTCTCTGCCCTTCGTGACTTTTCGGGAGAGAATATTGCTTTTCTACGAGCTGTCGCTGAGTGGAAGTCTTCATTACCGCCTGATGTGCGCGACCCGGAGAAGATCAAGGAGCCGTCGGTGCAAGAACTCGTCCGCGAGAGATTTAACAGCGCTCTTCGCATTTACACCGGCTTTGTCAGCTCGCGCGACGCAGAATTCCAGATCAACCTGTCATCGCAGCAACAAAAAATATTGGAAGGCGTCTTTGAGAGCTCTGCGCGCATCCTCTACGGCGACAAGAAGCAGGTTGACCCAGCGTTGCCATTCGAGACATTCCAGATGGTCACAACACCCACCAAAGTCAAGTCCTCAGCTGCATCATCACATGGCTCCGAGACAGGTATCATGGCTGCTGACTCTGTCGCTGACACTGGATACATGAGCGACAAGGCTATGTACTGGGGTGACATCCCCGAGGGCTTTGATGCGACGATTTTCGACGACTCGGAGAAGCACATCAAGTATTTGGTGCTTACCAACACGTGGCCTAAGTTTGTCAAGGACCGACGATGCTCAATTGACTCCAATGATACCCTCGAGGCAGGAAACGGAATCTCCATGGCTAAATGATTGGACTGGTGATTTATGGATTTATTTATGGGATGGGAGTTTGGTGATTTACAAGTGATTCCCTCTTTTATCTTCACTATTTTACCGGGAAGGCTTCTTGGATATTCTATGTATTTATTAATGAAAAAAACGCGACTGCATCGCCAGTCATTCTTCTCCTTGCTCATCCTCTGCTCTGACTGATTTAGCACCTTGGTATTAAAGTGAACGTGTTCATCTGCCGTAGCTTCAATCGATGGAATGGCATTTACCGGCCCCTCCCGCCCTTGCCCGCGAGGAGAAAAAAGCCACAGCGGGCTAAGCTACAGGGCATCTGGCCCTAACTCCGACCTGGATTAGTGGACAATCTAGCCTGCGGTCTCGTCCGTCGCAGCCTACGTGGCGTCGATATTCCGCTTTGGTCCCTTGTCTCCTGCAGGTCGAGTCACAATATCGTAAGATGTTAATTACAAGCCGTGTCGAATCTCGCGCATTCGTGCTTGTAGAGTCTGAGCTCAGAAAAGTCAATTCAAGCCATGAGCAGGGGCCTGCATAAGCGTCAGGGGTTTCCGTCAGCTTTGACCTGAAGCTTGAGTAGCGTTATGAAGATCTTCATGCAGACCAATTATCCACACTAAAACATCCACTGATCCGAATATTGCATGTGAACTTGTTTTTCCTCGACTGTTGGTGCACAAGGATTAGAGATTGACGTGATGTTTCTTGTTGGGACAATCGAGATCTTGATGTCAGATCCTTTGTGATAACCGATCAAAGGTAATCGGGTGTCACCGGTGTCTGTTAAATGGTGGAAATTATGGGCGCTATCTTAGTGGCCGATAAAACGTGGAGGGCCTTGCAAGACATCATCGTCGCCCACAGTCCAGACTCGAGGGTGCATTATCGTGCCATTATCCGAGACTGCCGCGTATAGCGCAGCGGCGGAATCAATCTTGTACGATAACGTTTGATGGCTCGATATGTTCTGGACAGACCTAGCTATCGTTTACTGGTGAAGCGAGACAAAAACCTGCTCAGCTGACGAACCGATAGCGGCGTTGCTACTCTACACTAATGTCAATTCTATATCTCTGTTCTCGTATTTTGCAAACCTAATTCCCTCACCACGCATGATCCCATCCATATAACACTCCCCTACCAAAGAATATCTGCCATGCCCCTTCTCCCTAACCACGAACGGCACTTTAGACCCATACAGAACCACTACCAGGTCTCCCCGTCTGGCCCTCATGGGCACATAGCCAACCAACCCCATGTCTGTTCGTGCAAAGCGTCGCGACCGCGCTATTGCTGCAAAGAATCCAAGCGCTTTGATTCCAAAAGCTTCTTCACCCTTGATGTATTGCTTCGGTAACCGGTCTTCGGCAAGGGTTAGGCGAAGAAAAGAGGCAGAGATCTCCTTAATGAACATGGAGTACTTGCTCCCAACAGAAACGTCGCCGAAGAGAACTCGCAAAAATGGCTCCCAGCCTGGAGAGATGGAGCTGTCAGGTGATGGTCTACCATCGATTACCTTGGATTCGAAGATACGATCTCCGGGGCCAGGTCTAAGGCCTCGCGCCAACCCTTTCGTAGCTTCTAGCCATATGTCCCTTGCTTCTTCAATCATTCCTCTATTCACTTGGAGCTGGTCATAGACCGAAAGTTCTTCGTCACGTCTTTGGCGTTTGCTGAGTCTGGTTGATCTGTCCGTGAACGTCTTCTTGCCAACAGTGTGGATCGTGTCCACTATGCTCCCCTTGATATGCAGAGTGGTACTATCATTTGATTCTCGCACCTCCATTGGCAAACCTGCACTGGCGTCAGCGTAGGAGCGGCTGAAGGAGGACCCGGTTAGGCCTGTGATGGAATCAAGTCTGTTGAAGTCTGGAACCCACGATGGAGACGTGCACTGTCGACTACTCTTCTGTGAGCTCGTCCCAAGGACACGCAAGCTTTTATTGTGGCGTATTTCCCAGAGTACAAAATTTCGGTAAGCATCGAACTGTGAGATTTCATAATCCGGTTCCAAGAGCTTACTAGTTGTGTCCTCCGCCGTAACGCCGAGCATACCGAAGATCTTGTCATGAGGATGCGTGCACTTGTATCTGCGACTCATCAAGATGAGGTCAAGCAGCTTAGAATCTTCCTGTCCTTCCATTGGACGCCCAGTTATGAGAGGGCGGTACCACCACTGACCAAGTATATAAATCCTGGGATGTCGATTGTCTCGAGCCGATCGCATCAAGTCTACACTGGAGATTGTCTCGTAGGTCAAATGGTACCCAGGTACTCTCTTCACTGAGGATTGATAGTACCTGATTGCATCCACAATTCGGAGAACCTTGACCCATGCGATGGACTGATCGCCACAAATGATCTTTGCATGCTTCGGTATGACAGCCTCTTGGATAACCCACGTTCGTTGAAACCATGGACGGCGTAGCAAATTGATAATCGGGTCCCAACTAAAGTCTTCACGGTCGATAGGCTTCATGTTCATCCACCTCTCAACAAAAAAGCTTGCCATGCCAATGTTTGAAGAGAGTAGAAATTGCCGCGCATAGAGAGGCATAAGCTTCCAGTCGAGCCAACGCATTGATTCAATCGCACCATGCACCGAAGCATCTGATTTTCCGAGATGGATGAGAACTTCATAGGCCTGAGAGTAGATCTCATGCATAAGTCTGATCTGTTTGGACTTTTCGTCGTTATCGGCCTGGTTGATACAGAGGGCATCAATCCATAGAACACGCCTTTGTGTTGGAAGCCGCAAGTCCAACAGGGCGTCATGAAGATTAGCCATGACACCGATAATGTGTCCAGAACATTTGAGCATGTGTTTGGCGGTATCATCTCCCCAGGCGTATGACAGAGCCTCGAATCTGGTCCTCCACGACAGCTCAGCGTTGACCAACTCGCATTCCAATGGATCCTCGCGTGCACCGGGCTCCAAGATAAGCAGCCGTATTTCTTTATCGCCAGTGATCGGTTGATACAGCTCATTTTCCACTCTTTCGGCTGGTCGCGCTAGCTTTGCTGGTATTGCTCGAAAGATGGTCGATTGGACGATTTCTGTGAAGACGCTATTGTCTCTGAGAGGCTCGTATACATATGAGATAAGGACTTGGCCCCAGGCAAGGGCACCGACAGATATCAATACTATTTTTCTAAATGTCGTCTTTGATCGCGGGCTCTTAGTACGCTTTTGACAGAAAGTCTGCGTCGAAAGCCATTGATGAGACGGATGACGATGTAGCCGGGGCATCAATCGAGGCTGAGCATGCGCTACGCCTCGGACGCCTCTGCAAAGCTGGCGTCTGTTTAGAAACATGACAGCCCTTTTCGACGTCACTTACGTCGCTGAAACACATTCTCGTGAGTTTTCATGATTTAGATCCGGAGCCGACGCGTGATATTAGTAGTTGGAAGGTTAGTCTCTGACAAAGATTGGAAAGGCCTTGAACAAAGCCTACGGGAGGCTGCGTCGGTTGAAAGAGCGACGTGATTGGATGATCTGAGACAGGCTGACCTTCAGCTGAAGTGCACTGCTATGTGCCAGGGTCTTGTTATACTTATTGCCAAATGACGTCGCACAGCCGCATTTCGGGCTGCCCAAGTGATATGACGTATAGATTAGGTCCAACCCTGCTTTTACGTCCTGGTATTCTCAATTTCCCAGTTTGTTTTCTCAAATTGCCATCAATGATGCCGCTGTTGGTACCCCGCACTGCCGAGCAGAATGCCTTGCTAGGCTGGGGGCACTTGGTCCTAGGCATGACAAAAAAGACTTGGGTAACGTAGCATACGTTTAGGTGAAGTTTTGAACACCTTTTGGCACGTTTATTTTGACCTCCAATAAGTCTGAATTTTTGAGCCAGGTAGTGAGATTGTCTCCAGCTTCCTCCAACTCCCGTGATGTCTGCAGTCAAAGGAATTGAATCATACTCAATGCTTCAGTTGAAGTATGAGTCGCTGTTGTGTAGCTCTTTACGCTTTGATAGTTTCGCCCACATTCATAGCATGATTCTACTTTAGAGCAAGATATACATCTCCCGCCAATGAGATAAGTCACTTTGTAGATTATCACCAATAGCTTACGATATTTATTTACATGTGAAATCAGTTCAAGGCAATGTCCTAACTTAGCAAGCAAGCGTCGTCTTATTATCGATGTCAGAAAAATGCATCCCGTTTGACTTTACAACGTGGTGGGATAACGTCCAGTCCCTTGAAGCTCCAAGCCTCCTTAGCAGATTCACAGCGTCGGCGAGGGAGTCGTCGATAGCTGTGGCGATTCGTGCCTTCATTTGAAGGACAGAGCCGCCTTCGTGGAGATCATAATGCCAACACCAATCGCTGACCTCTCTCAGCTTCAAGAGGTTCGCTTCCGCGTTGGAGGCGTGGTCCTTCTTGTGTAAGAACACATGAATCCATCGTACGTTGGTGCTCATTTTGCGTACAGAGAAGAATTTAATAGTATGGTTGCTGATTTATGCTGAGGTTTCAGAGGAGAAGTTTGCTGGTAGGAAAATGAACTGGTAGGGAAGTGAAGAATTTATAGTTGTGAGCTCTTTGTGATTCAACGGTTCAAGGGGATTTGAACCCAATTGATGAATCTAATCACTGAGTGCCACAGTCAACAGTGACAGTCTGACACATGACAGTGTTACTGAAACTGCTTTCTCGACTCTTTACACTCATGAACGGCCGAGTCCATGACTCATATTGATATCTGCAGTCGCTCACTGTCACACAGAAAAAGGATAGCTCGGACATGGTCACTTTTGCTCAAAGATTTGCTATAGAGTGCCGTAGTTGGCAATAAGACAATGAGGCCTTTTGTGTAAATGCGAGAATTCCAGGATTCCCAAGCTTGAAATTCATTCCCGGCCACTTCAGAACTCACGTGAGTACCTCTAAATTGCTATATCTCCCAAGAGGAGAACACCTAGAGTGGCAGAAGTTGCCTAGACAGGCAGGTCGACTAACGAGGTTGTCACGTGCGAGTCTACTGAGTGGTGCCGAGGTCAACTCCATCCATGACCATAAATTCACGACTTCGCATTTGAGAGAACAGTTCTCTGCCCAACATCACATCGGAAAAAGCACCATGCTGGCAGAAAATTATCTCCTTGCCAGTTCCTTGACTGCAGCCATCCTCTATGGCGTCAAAGCTCGTGCGAGTCCAAGCTACTCGCGCATGATCACCAAAACCCTCGCAGTATCTCTACTCGCGATCCTCGTCAAGATTGTGGATGGGCCAACATACCTTCTAGCTGCCCACAGCTTTGGGGCGCTAGGCGATGCGTTTCTTGCTTGGGATTCGGAACCAGCATTCCTAGCTGGCCTTGGGAGCTTCTTGACATCTCATCTCTGCTACATCACACTTTTCTATCAGACTGGTGCAAAGAGTCTTGTGCTAGAAGATCAGTCACGCGTCGCTATCGTTATATCGGCTGTCTTATTGGGGCCCACGATGTTGGCGCTGTTGATTCCGAGAGTCGACAGCGAACTTCGTTTACCGATTCTTTTCTATACCTGTGCCATTCTTGGTATGATATTCTCAGCATTGACGATCAGGAGCGATAAACTCGCCCTGGGGGCTGTTGTTTTTACGGTGTCTGATACGATCTTGGCCTCTGGCAGATTTCTTGTTCCAGCATCATCCTCACACCAAGTCTGGATGGACTACGCTGTTTGGATCCTGTACTACTCGGGACAGTTCATGTTGGCTATGGGAACACTGGAACAAGCTGGAATACAGTTGGGCACCAGCTGAACTGGATCAATGGACGTTGGATGTCAATTTGAGACGAGAGACAACGGTCACCCAGTGACAAAAAAGAGAACGAGGTGCATATTTCAACGTTCTATTGATTGATACTCAAAGCTTATGACGTCTCAACGAGACATATCAAGCTGAACATTCCATAGCGCGACTAACTGGACAAGATTTATGATACAGCCCCCCATTCATGAGGATCGATGGCAAATTTAAAGCTCTGCTTGAGGTCAGGATGTATTCTAGGGATAGTGGAAAGGTGTCACAGCTTACATCCAAGTTCGCATCAGTTTCAGCGCCGTCCTTATCTTGCATCGATAGTTTGATGATCCGCGTCTTTTTCTCTTGCAATTTTACAACAGTCTATCTCAAGTTAGCCTCCGCCATCATAATGAAATTAAGTAGACTTACGTTCTCAATGGAACCAGCCGTTATGTACTTGAAGATGGTGACTGGCGTCTTCTGGCCCATCCTGACGACTCTTGCGATCGCTTGTTCTTCGATGGCTGGGTTCCATTGCGGTTCAACAATATGAACCATGTTTGCTTGCGTGAGGGTGAGACTAAAGTGGTGTGAGTAGTCAACCACCTATAAGCTGAGCATTAACTTACCCAACTGCGCCAGTGTTGATGGATATGAGAAGAACTCGAATCATTGGGTCCTGGCAGAACTTGGAGAGTAGCTCCGTTCGGCCGACCAGCGGGTTACGTCCATCAACCTGAACAAAAGCAATTCCTTCTGCTCCCAATATCGCTGCGAGTATATCAAGAGTATCTCTCCAGCTCGAGAACACAACACTGTTCAAACATCAATAATACTATACAAGATGAGCTTCGCGGAGACTTACCTCTTGGAACCCGCGTCCATGCATGATTTCTTGATGTTGTCCACGACTGCTGACATCTTTGAAGATTTCTGTTTTAATTCATGGCCCGACTGTCTGTAAAACTCGCCAGTAGAAGGTTGCGGTGTATCTATGTCCATCATAGATGGCGTTGGAGATGATGCCGGTCGAGGTGAGGGTGCCAGGGAAGAGGCTTCGTCATTCATTTCAGACTCCAGGCGACCACAAATCGGACAGCTATCAAGACCACCAAGAAGATCAACATTTCCAGTCCTTTCATCACAAAACTCGCAGGCAGGTTCTGCACTCGGCGATCTTGAGGCCTTCCGCTTTGCTTTGGGTACAGCCAACTGACTTTTGCCTTTTGAGCTGCAAGCACTGATAGGGATAGCTCCATGGTTACAAACCCTCCTGAGTTTCATGATAGCCGAGAATAAAATGTTAGACTTTTTGGAGTTCCCTTCTTTGCCGGCCATCTTGTCAAAATCTTCTTTACATTGGTCGAGAACGCTTGTAAACATAGACTTCTCGGTCTCGGTGGGCGTTACGTCGACCCTTTGTATGGTGCTAGCTGGAAGGTCTAGTTTAGCTTGAGTTCTTCTTAGGCAACAGAATCTGAGCATTATCTTCAAGTTTCTAGCCTCATCCAGTCCGCCCGGTTGATCCTGCTGTTCAAGTCTGAAAGGCTTGACTATGTGCTGTTCAAAGAGATTGTTTTGGCAGAACGGTTCAAACCGCAGGAACTTCAACAGTGATCTGAGGTCGTCGAAGCTATTCTGAATGGGTGTGCCGGTCAGACACCACCGCGTGTCACTTTCGAGAGAAGCAGCGGCTTTGTGCAGCTTGATTGAAGAGTTCCGTATTTGATGGGCTATTTGACGTATTTGTCAGAGAAACTTCAGTCATTTCGTCACATATTTAGGGACTTGCCTTCATCGAGTACAATCCTCGACCAACTGATGGAATTTAGAATTCCTTTTCCCCGATTGTCTTTTTCCAGGGTGTGATATGTCGTGAGGACGATGTCATGACTAAGAAGAAGTTCTCGCTTTTTTGGTCGCGCATCTCCGTGGAAAGTGACAGTTTTGAATGTGTGAGGTTGAAAGCGCCTGCGCGTGGTTAGTCTCATCATGCTGCTATGTACTCTAGAATCTTTACCTATCGATTTCATTCTGCCAAACATCAAGCACCTCTTGATATTGTCAGTGCATCTTCCGTGGGTAGGGCAGATTCGGGTTCCGAACTTACGTCGAGATGGCAAAACAACAAGAGTAATGCTCAGTGGTGCATGATTTTCCGAGTCGCCATTGCTCGTGGTACTGTAGGAGAAAGGCTGGCCCAGTTGTTTCGAGAAAAGAATTACACTCAGCATGGTAAGTGTCTTACCGAGGCCCATCACGTCTGCAAGTATTCCGCCACGACCCGGTTTGTCTGAGTGAGATAGTAAGCTGTAGAGAAATCCCAGAGTCAGTTAATCACATGAAATTACACAGATGTCACTAAAGCATACCTATGATGAATGGAGAGGAGCATGTGCCTATGCATTTGCGTAGCTGTCTCCTCATTCTCGCGACCAAGAATGAACTCAATGCCTTTGAGTTGATGCCTATCAATGCCCAAAATCAGTGTCCAATCGCGACAGCGGTAAATGACCTCGATTGCTTGATTGCATACTCTTTTAATGTCGTGTTTAATAAGAATTGATCCAGAATCGGCTGCAGATCATGAAGTCCACTCATGGTAGCTGTAATGTTCTCAGAATCACCGTCCAAAGATTCCATCACCTCTTCGACTTCTTGCGAAATCTTGGACTTAATGTCACTATCCTGGGACCCTGAGCCAACCAGATGTCTTAGGTCGGTCTTTTCAGAGGTTGCATAGAAGAACTGGGGATTAACATATGGAATACCTGATTCAAGAAATTCAGGATGCTGCAGATAAGTGCGATAAGTGCCAATTTCGGACAAGGCCTCATCAACGTCGTTCATTGAGTTCCTTGGACCATATATGTTGACTGAGACTACTACTGGCATGCTCTTACCAGTTCTGTTGCGTTTACCACGAAGTACATCGACTCCAAGAACCACTGCGAACGATATGCCCCTGCATCTTTCAGCTATGGTCGTCAGAATTGCGGCTGTTTCGCAGTCGAGAACGGATCTCTTCTTAGGATTGGTTTCTTCGTCGCCAAACAAGTAGTAGTTTCTTCCATTAGGCTCAATTTCGAAAAGACCATGCCTGGCCCACGGCTGCGACTCGTTGGGCATCTGAATCTGAGGATTCAACAGAACCTGGGCTCCGCAAATCTTTTGGATGATGATCTTCAGTAACTTGGTCTGAGGATTTATATGTTCTCAAATAGCTTACCGCTCCATAGCATGTTCTTTCCTCTCCAAAGTCCCCTTCTGCAACTGATATGTCGTCTCCAATGCCGCTTGTGTCACTTGGCAAGTCTAATTCCATGCCCGTGTCAAAATCACGGGAATGGTTAGCTCTCTCGGCCAGTCTTAGTGAGTACCTGGTTGATTTGCCATTATTGGTGTCATCGTCGAAATCTCTTCGTCGTTTGAGAGAAGCTGCCATGTCGAAGTAGCTGAGCTCGGCGCCTCGTCGATGGGCGAATATGTTGGAAAAAGAATCTAGGACCCTCTATGAATTATGCGATAAACAAATACGGCAGTCAAGCTGAAAATGCCTTGCCAGATTTTAAGGCATCAGACAACCCCTTTAAATCGGCCTGTGCAAGGGTATGTGTCGGAATATGCAGCACAGCCCCACTAGCCACACCCCAACTAAAGATCATTGGTGTTTCAACTCTTGTTGGTTGTGATTTTCAGCCCCCAAACACAAGCGAAGTTAGTCTGCCTTGGGCGGAAAATGAGGAGGTTGACAATATCTTTAACGTGGGCCCTGACAATCGACTCCTGTTCCTTCAGCTTCATTTCACGACTCCCCGTAACCATCGAACTATCACCGAAAATGGCATCGAATCAACAAACCAGCTTCGAAAGGTCCCTGGACCTCTTTCGTCGAGAGCTTTCTGATACTCAGATCAAGCAAATGGATGGCGCCAATCAGAAGACTCTAAACGACACGATCCAGGCCACACAGAACATCCTAGGGCGCAGAAATGACCTTTGCAAATTGACCCGAATCCAAAAATTCCTCCACGCTATGGAACATGTTGAGAAGCTTGTCTCAATATTTCTTAACGCCAGTGAATTTGTGGCTTTTGTTTGGGTAATAAAAACCGTTTATTTCTGACATCATGGTATTGACGATGTACTTTAGGGACCGATCAAGCTGGCGCTTATGGTCGCCACCACCTGGACAGATGCGATCAGGCAGCTGATTGACGCTTACGAAGAAATTGCAGAAGCGCTCGGTAATCTTGCCTTCTTTCATACCCTCATTCAGAGTAGAGATCACTTGAAGTTGGTATTGAAGGATTACTTCTCGGACATCCTTCGCTTTCATCGGTGCGTTCTAGATGTTTTTTCACGTCCAGGTTAGCACACCCGCCCCTTCCAGTATCTTATACGAAGTTGATTATTTGGTCTAGAATGGAAACGGATTTTTAAATGGGCCTGGGGAAGTTTTCGGCGCGAGGTCAAGCCTATTCTCGAAAGTCTCAAACGCAAACAGGCTCTGTTATCAGACGACAAGCTGCAATCCCACGCTATCCTCAAGGAAGTCCAAGACTCCGGCCAGTACGCTAAAAGCCAGTTCAGTAACTTGCAGACCAATCTCGAGGATATTAGGTCTACTTTAGCTTCTGAGCAGTTGCAAAGCAAGACGCTGCAAGCACAAGAAATGAAGACCTATTTGGAAGGTAGATTGGACGTTTCAAAATCTCGAACTGACCTTCAATTGGAATCACAAGATACTGTACTTGAGAATTCTGGCAACTGGATATTTTCTGATCCAACTTTTAAATGCTGGGAAGGAGGAAACTCGCAGGACGGTAGGGTCTTGTTCCTGAACGGCTCCCCTGGTTCTGGTAAGTCATTGACATGTTTCTAGCTTTGGTTTATCCATCCACTGACAAAGTGTCGGATATACAGGGAAGTCGACTTTGGCAAAGACAATAATTCATCATCAAAAGCGTAAACAAGCCTCTGAATGTCAGGGAAAGAGTTTCTTGACTTACTTCTTCTTCAAACACGATGCAGGGGATCGGAGAACAGCTCGGTCCATGCTCCAACATGTTGTCATGCAACTGGTCAATGCAGACGAAACCATAATGAGGTTTGCCTATGAGAGGTTGTCTACTCTGGAGTCCACTGAACTTGCCGACCTTAAGAAACTCGCAAACGACTCGTTGACATCTCGGCCAAGAGCGATACTCGTTCTCGATGGTCTAGACGAGGCAATAGACAACGAGCCTGACATTTCTATCAATTGGTGTCTGAACGAACTATTGGCCGTCGCGAGGTCATGTGGCTGCGATCTGAAGATATTGATATGTGGACAGAGGGACGGACGCCTCGATGTATTGTTGGCCCCTCATCCTCAGATTCGACTTGATATTGCTGGTGATCACCACAAGGATATCGAGCAGTTCACAAAAGGGCAAGCTGCACATATACGCGCTAGATTTTTGTTGACAAAAGAGGAAGAAGAAAGCTTGGTTTTGAGAATATCCAGCGCATCTCAAGGTAGATTTGGCCAACCCCTCTCGCAGGCTATAAAAACTGATTAGTTCAGGCATGTTTCTTTATGCACGAGTGGTTCTTGACAATCTGGCATCTATGGACTCCATACAGGAATTCGAAGATGAACTAGAAAGCGGTACTTTCCCAAAAGACTTAGACCAAGCGTGAGCAAGCAGAAGATCCTCGTCACGGAGTAATATCACTGACATAATCAGTTATGACCGTATCACTCAACGTATCTTGAAGAAACACGGGCCTTCGCGTCACAAGACTGTGAGGAAGATTCTAGGCTGGGTCATTTGCGCGACGAGACCCCTTAGATGGCGCGAGATACAGTCACGGTTCTGTATCGATGCAGAGAAGGAGACTTGTAACATCAGGAATCTCCGCCGAGACAGTTGCAAGAGCATATGCAGCTCTCTTGTCGATGTTACCAACTGCGATATGTTTCCTAACATAGAATCTGAGCAGTTTATCAGCATGGTTCATGAAACAGCAACGAAGTGAGACCTTACACCACCCTCAACCCATTTACGCGAGCTAACGTAGTCCCAGATATCTTATTCGCAATGGTACGGTTGACTTATGGCAAGAGCATATAGACATGGCGCTCTTTTGTTGTCGCTACCTATCCTCTCGGCCTTTCACCACGGGTGAGAGCCAAAAAGTCAGTGCTGATATCCAGAATGGATATTTTGGGTTTCTGGACTATGCTGTTGCTCATTATGATGCCCACTTACAGAAGACAGAGGATCTAGATGTTTTGACAGACTCATATTCTAATTTGGGGGATGTCAAGATAGCAGCACTTGCTTTGGCTAATGCCAATTACAAAGAGGTTCCAGTCGAAACAGAACGGATTGATGGTCCTAAAACAACTCAAGGTTTGGACTCTTCGGGTTTGTCCATTCAAGATAACGTGCTCGTTGTGCGAACCTTGATCGGCCTGGAAAGAGAGAAGACTGCAACCGCCATTTTCGACGCCACTGAGGGGCCAATCAGACACAAGTGTCATAAGATTCAATGCTGGAAGTTTGCCACTGGATTCCCGAACAAAGGTGCTCTCGAGGAGCACTTGACAGTACATGAAAGACCATTCAGGTGCCCTCATGCTGAATGCTTCGCGCATAAAATTGGTTATCCTTCTGTCGAGGGACTTGAAAGTCATAATGAGGCGTTTCACCAGAGCGTAACCAGAGCCAAAGCTGTATTTCCTCCGAAGTCCAAGAAGAGCAAATGGAGCATTCACGGAGCTTGTGAAGCTGGTAACCTCGATGAAGTGAAGAGATTCCATCGTGAGGGAATTAATTTCAGGGGCACTCACCCACAGCTTCTCTCGCCGCTGTCTACAGCTGTCCTGGCTGGACATGAACATATTTGCAAGTACCTTGTTGACATCGGTGTTGACCCTTACCGTGTAGAGGCTAGCACAAAGACTCGAACCCCAGTCTCTACTGCGATTGACCGAGACCACCTTCATATTTTGGCTTTCTTTCTTCGCAGCGGCTACGGTCCAGATGATACGCAATTGGCGAGAGCCATCGCACAGGCGATACACGCGGGCCACTTAGCCGCCTTGAGAGTCATCTTAGTGGCAAGACAGCCAAAAGATCATGCTAATGTTATCGACTTGGTTCTAAAGGAGATAATATCTCGGGCAGGTCTCAGATTCGGATTATCCAAACCCAACTATCACTCATCGGATCCCACCCCGGTGCATGCTTGGTTCCAATATGTCAAACCGGAGTTTTACAATGAGAAAGGAACATTCGTTGCAACGTCCGATTGTATGGATTACAAGGTCTGTGGAGACAAGTTTTTTCGGCAACTCAATTCCTTCCACAAAGCACTTCGTCGGGGATGCTACTATCTTGCCGCGTTTTTGATGGATATCGGGAACGATGAGTACCTCCAAACTGAATTTGAAGACGGAGGTACTCCTTTACATTGCCTTTTAGAAAGCCAGTGTTTCGGGGGCTGTAGTAGCTGTATGTCCATGGTTCGGCGCCTTCTTCAACATGACGGTGGCAAATTCGCCAACATGACAGACAAGACTGGCAGTCTACCGGCATTCAAAGCAATTCGAAGTGGTACATCGCAGGATATTTTGCAATCAATTTTCAGCAACACACGAGATATTAACCTCAGAGACGCGTTTGGCAATAGTCTTTTACACCGGGCAGTACGTGCACCGAAATCCGCTCAGTTGATTCCTATGTTATTGAAGCATAAGGATATTGATGTCTTCATTCGGAACACGGAAGGGCAAACTGCATTCTCAGCAGTGTCGAGGAACTGTTTTCCTAGTTGTGTAGCTACTCTCGAGACTCTCTTTGAAGCAGACCCGAGACTTGCATGGACACCAGACGAATCGGAAGAGGGGTTCACGCCACTTTATCACGCAATGAAAGTTCTAGGAAGGTCTGATCCTTATCTTCACCAACGAGAAATAACGCAAAGGACGATCAAGTTCTTACTTACATGTTCGGAAGTGGAACGAGTCCTGGTGAAATATCAAGCCAAGTCAACTGATGCCGGTCGGAGAAATGTGAGAGACTTTGCAGAGAAGGGAAGGTTACAAGAAGCCCTAGAAATAATGGATTCGATTGGGTTTAACACTACATGATGTTTCGATAGAGATACGGATAAGCCACTAAATTCATATTTGCCACATCTGCCGTGGTATGTTTATCTTGTCCTTATCGATGCGACACAAATGAATCCAAAGTTAAAGAGCACAGTATGTGATGGGTTGCAACGAGCTATCCGCTGTGACAGGGTCGTAAGTTGGAGACGCGAAAAGAAACTTCAGCTTGGCACGAAGGTAAAGAGAACAAATAGTCCGTAGGCTGCGTCTGCATGATACATCGCCCGATTGGCGAGCTGCCTGTATATAGAGCATGTTCTACGGGGCTTTATTTCTACTAACTACTTTATTTCTTAATAGGGGCATAATCTACTGTCTTAGATATTCGACAGCGTGATTAGTCACACTGTCTCGTCTCATGTCGGGTCGAATATCGCAGTTGGCTGCAACAGTGAGTGAAGGTCTAGGCCCTCATTAAAAGAATTGGAGAACTGCACCCAATCAGCCGTTTCATGCTGATAGTGTCCCTGCTAGTTTAATCGAGAGTCTGGGGACAGAGTCTTATGCGAGTCAATTGGGATGGATTCTTCACAGCGTCAGCACTCAGCCGGTAACCAATCACTTACGCTCGGAACATCCTGCCATACTACTCACGAGCATGTAGCCAGCTTATGCAGCCCAGGGTAGTAACATCACAACCGGCTGAAGCCCACCTTGAACAAGCCCAACTTACGTGTCAGAGCAGATTCCTGCCTCGAAATCACGGCTAACGGTAACGAGTTTACATCTCGCTTGCTGCAGTGGTGATCCGCTGATACTAATGTGTAACACTGCGGTTGACATTCAGCGCTGTGGTACGATTGCTTCTTGCGAGACCTCTGTGCAGCGCTGGGCTTGTATCTAGCGTAGCTAGCACGCTGAAGATCTTCAAGCAAGAGTGCTTTTATCACACGCTATCACATTGCTAGCTTGCAGATCCAGAGCTTATCGTTAATGTCACCGAACCTACCCGTGTTGGTATGGAATCACACACAGGGCATGTTTTCTCCTTCGTGATGGGACTGGTCGCCTTATCTACGCCACAAGACCCATCAATGAGGCCAACCCAAGCTGGTTGAAGATCCAATGCGCCGGTAAAGGTGGTACCTGGTGTACAAGACGGAATCGGGATTCTAGCTACAAGCTCACGACTAGAAATGGTACAAAATAACAGGAGATCATGGGAAGTGAGGTAACAGCGACTCATTATCTCGGGTGTAGATCATTGAGCAACCACTAATTATCTTGCGGGTTAGATCCAGAACCAGGCGATCCTTCGCCGCTCCTTATCGTGTGGTTCTCCAAGACATGGCAGATTGGCAGGCGAACCAATAGCGACGCGTCCTGGTGAGTACATGATCAAAGGTCTATATTGATTAAGCAGCTTACCCTGTGCCGTGATTTCTTAGGAAAACGACAGGTTTGTCTGGTGGCTTCCATAGATCGGCGTGTGGAATCGTCGCCAACAAAATGTGATCAGGGATCACACACATTAGTGAATTCTGGTTACGCCATTATATGTGTATCCCAACTGAAGGGAAAATCCCCAAATATATCCGGCGGATTTTCAGATCCGGTTTGTCTCCCATACTGATCAGCTCTCGTCAATCGGCAACACTCTCGTCATGTCTCGTTGCAGCACCAGTCCACCTCGAATGGAACCTAACCTACACCCCAGCTACGACTCCAGATGACAGCTCAAAGAGGAGACCTCAGTAATGCAACACAAACCACGTGGAACCCGAAGTCGACGGATGCAAGTCTGAGGCAACCCATTCAAACTTCGCAGGCATCCATCACCACCTGGTTTCAGCCTTTATTCTGCATGTCAGCTAGTCACATACGCCAGGATACTTTACCCGGACCGTTGGGACTCTAACTTAACGCTCCCATAAGAATTGAACCATATAATTAACTCTAAATGACTACTTTAAAAAGGCAATCTATACGCGCAAATTAGAAAGTGTCGTCTGGGAATAAAGGCGCCGGAGCGACCCTGCATTTGCCTGATTACCCCCGAGGCGAAAGAATACTGCGGACACTAAATCAACATACCAAAAATACTCACTCTGAGATCGACTGCATCAGGCCCCAGCTTACCTATGCCTTTTTGTCACTTAGTCAACAGCTTCCTCTTTTTATTCCATCCCTCAATTGCTTCTCGAAGGATCAACGGCAAGGAATGCCGCTCTTGGCCTCCACCGTGGATCACAACCCGATAGGTGCATTAATTTCACGCTAGCAACGGCGCGTCAAGCGTCAATTGGCGCGCCTGTGCGAGCAGAAGCCAGTGCGACTGTTACAGGTTCTGGTTCTCGACTTTTCGTATGGCCCACGTGAGATTCACAGGGGACGGAGATGGGAAGATGGGGTAGCATGGAGCAGGGATTGACCTTCGCAGCCCTCCAATTTTGATTTGGTTTAACCGGGTCTTTGATGATTCGCTCGCATGTTGATGTTCCCCAGCTTTCTCTAGTGGTCTTGAGGAATAACCGTATACACTGGAGAATCACGACCCACCTTTCCCCAGACTAAGCCACGTTTCTTTTCCTTCTCCCTTTTCTTCCTTTTTCGTTCTTCATGGTTAGTCTGGGGTATTTCGGTACATAGACTCCCGGTTCGGTATGTTTTCATTCCAAGCTTACCCTCGGCTCGGCAGTAAATACCACGAACCTCGTGAGTCCAAGCGTGGAGATGTTGGAGTAAAACGGGGAAATCAAGACCGATGCATGCAACCTTGTCCCCATCCTGGCAAATGAACCCCGAAAGGCTTCACCTCCCGCCGGAGTCGCGCCGTAGTGGTGTCTTGATCCGGGGTAGCTGCGGGGAACCCCTCGCTCACAGGCTCCAATCTCCCTCTCCATTCGTGCGTCTAAGGCCAGTAACCCCAGATGCCTAAATCCAATCCCCCCATACCCCAGCACAAATGCACGCTACGTATCATCGCCCAAAGCCCTCTTTTTTGCCTGTTAGCTCAAAGGTACTTTTTGACGGCTACGACTCCATCCTTACCATACCAGGTTAAGGACAAGGATCCCTACGATCGGCATGTTCCCAACGCGACGTTTCAATTTTTTCCTTATAAAGTGTCATCGCTCGGCAGCACCGTTGCATTTTCTCCTCCTCATCCTCAATCATTGTTGATCTGGAGTTAGCAACACGTCAACATGAGCACCAACGACGATAACAAGGGTATCTCAGAGGTCAAGGGCGACGGCGCCCATATCGACCATGCCTACGATGTCGAGGCAAAGAAGGAGATGGCCGCTGACATGCAGGGCGCCATCGACGCTGAGAACGCGGAGCATAACATGACCGTTCTCGAGGCCGTTAGAGCCTATCCCGCCGCTTCTCTCTGGGCCTTCAACATGTCTTGCACAATTGTACGCCGCCCCTGTTTCTGTTTCTGTTTCTGTGTTACCCCTCACTGGCTGGTGAATTGTGGCTAATTTGACTGGCTGTAGATCATGGAGGCTTACTGTGTTTTCCTCATCGGTAACTTCATCGCCCTCCCCGCTTTCGCCGACAGATACGGTATCTGGAGTGACACCAAGGGCAAATATGTCATCGAGACAAAGTGGCAATCTGCTCTCCAGGTCGGTGGCCCCATTGGCGCCATCATCGGTGTCACCATCGCCGGTCCCATCACCAGCCGTATCGGATACCGATGGGCTACTATCAGCGGTCTCATGCTCCTCAACGCCTTTATCTTCATCTTCTACTTTGCCGACTCTCTACCCGTCATGCTCGTCGCTCAGCTGCTCGAGGGTATCCCTTGGGGTATTTTCATCGCCAACTCTCCAGCTTACTGTTCCGAGATCGTGCCGCTACAGCTTCGTGCGCCTGCTACGCAGATGCTTCAGATGTTCTGGGCCATTGGTGCGATTATCGTCGGTGCTGTTGCTTATCGCTACAATGATCTCCATGAGCAGGCTGCTTTCCGGTATGTTCCCGTAATTCCCGTCACCAATGTCTCAATTCGCTAATCGAATCTCAGTGTGCCTATCGCTCTTCAGTGGATGTTCCCCACCCCCCTCGCTATTCTCATCTTCCTCTCCCCCGAGTCTCCCTGGTGGCTCGTCCGCAAGGGTCGTCTCGAAGAGGCTGCCAAGGCCGTTCGACGTCTCGGACGTTCTACCCACGTCGACAACGCTCAGGAGGCTATTGCCATGATGAGACGTACCATTGATCTCGAGAAGACCATTAAGGAGCCCAGTTTCCTTGAGCTGTTCAAGGGCACTGATGCTTACCGTACTGCCATTGTTTGCTGCGTTTACGCCGCTCAGAACCTTACTGGTAACCTGATCGCTAACCAGGCTGTCTACTTCTTTGAGCGTAAGTGAACCCCCATGTGAGGTTTTATGAGCTGCGCTGACTTGTTTACAGAGGCCGGTATGCCTAACAAGACTGCTTTTGCTATGGGTCTCATCACCTCCGCCCTCCAGACCGTCTTCGTCATGCTCTCTTGGATTCTCACCAGTTACTTCGGTCGACGATCCATCTACCTCTGGGGCTCTCTCGGAAACACTGTCCTTCTGGTCGCTCTCGGTATCGCCGCCTCTGTCGGCGATGTCAAGTCCACCATCAACTCCAACACCCAGGCTGCCCTCGGTCTCATTGTCTCCGTCCTCTTCACCCTCGGACCCGCTCCCGCCTCTTGGGTTATCATCGGAGAAACCTCCGCCATTCGTCTTCGACCTCTCACCACTGGTGTCGGCCGTGGATGCTACTACCTTGTCAACATCCCCTGTATCTTCCTCTCCTCCTGGATGCTTAACCCTACTGTAAGTTCGCCATATCCAGATACCTCAAATCAGCTACTAATAGCGTGCAGGGCGCCAACCTCGGTGGCAAGTGCGGTTATGTCTGGGCCGGTACCGGTTTCGTCTGCTTGGTCATGGCATACATCTGGCTTCCTGAGATGAAGAACCGATCTTACCGAGAGATCGACATTCTCTTCAAGCGCAAGGTCCAGGCCCGCAAGTGGAAGAAGACCGTCATCGATGTCCACGACGACGAGTAGATGTTGCTACTCTCAAGAGAAACGCAGCATGGATTCTCCTGTGGGAGATCAAGCTGGATACCTCGTGTTGCTCTGTTTATTTAAGCGGCTGGATTATCTATCGTGGTTTTGTAAATCACATGTCAACCTATGTAGTCAAACGGTGGCAAGACGATTTGAGTTATCTAGTTGCCTACAGACTTTCTAGGGATATTTAATCATGATTATCATAATATCCTCCGGCCCTCTGTGATTGTTGCATTGTAAATATTGAGCAAACCATGCTGTATGACACGTGACATGCATGTCGCGTCTCACTGCGTATTTGCCTTGACGCGGTCGTATTTACTAACGACCCTGCCGAGGCTTTTGCGGCGTAAGATGGCCCGTTGAACTAGTGACACCTCGATCGTATTTGGTTTCAGACTCCATTTCTCATTGTCGGACTATGTACCACCGACAAACGAGTCCCAAGCCAGTGGACCCGACATTTGTTTACCTGTGGACACTGTACTCACAGGCAATACCAAGCATTGAAGAAGGAGTAAAAACATATTGGTTCCTGTAATAAAGTGAAACATCAGAAATCGCCTTAGTCATCATTTCACAGAACGTGTTGACGATGCAATGATGATATAACCCATGACGCAACATTTACGACGCTCTCATCTCCACCTTGAACAGTATATCATGATCTCCAACCATTCTGCCCTCACTCGTTTTCATCAAACTTCACACATTTTTCATCATGGCAGAACAAGATATCTACGGCAGTAAACTCGCCAATCATTCTCCCTCCCTCCCAAAAGGCACATTCGCCGGCTCCGGCGCCGAGCAAGACATTTACGCCAATACACTAGCCGGTCACATGCCGTCTCTTCCCCACGGGGCATTCACCGGATCTGGAGCCGAACAAGACGTCTACGGCAGTAAATTCGCCGACCACTCTCTCCCCAGACCTTCGTTCGCTGGATCTGGGGCCGAGCAGGATATCTACGGCAGCAAGTTTGCCGGACACTCTCCGTCCCTGCCTCGGGCTAGTTTCGGGCCATCTGGCGCCGAACAAGATGTCTACGGCTCGCATTTCAACCGCACCGCGTATCAGGGTCTCGGCACTAGCGCGCTAGGACTACTGCACTCCGCAGTCTTGCCGTCTTTTAGTCTGCATGCTGGGTTGTCGGCGGTCGCGTATGGGGTTTCGCGGTATGCCGATAGGGTTGAGGGGAAGGACGTTCTTTGGGCTTCTGGAATGACGGTGAATGCTTGGTGGAGCGCTATTGGCGCTAAGTATGTTTACGATAATGTTGCGCCTATTGATGCTTGGAATGATCTCGGTTACTCGCAGAAGCTTCTGCTCGCTGGTGTTACGGCTTGGGGAGTGAGACTTACTTCCCGCGTTGTGTCGCGAAGCTTGAAGCGTGGAAGGGATGATCCTCGCTATGACGTTAAGAGAAAAGATCCTGGGTTCTGGAACAAGGCGCTGTTTACTACTTTCTTACCCGAGGCTGTTGCGCAGACCATCATCTCACTTCCATTCACAATTCCCTTCCGCGCTGTGGCCGAGAGCGCCGTCGCTTCACCTTTTACTTCCAACGGATTCGTCTTCCACTCGCTAGCCATCTTTTTGTTCACCACCGGATTTGCTCTTGAGACCCTGGCCGATGCCCAGCTTGAGTCGTTCAAGAAGGACGAGACTACTCAAGGTATCAACCGTGAAGGCGTCTGGAGCATTGTTCGACACCCCAAGTAAGTTGTTGTCTCGACGAACGAATAGACCAAAGCTAACGAATCAAGCTATCTTGGCGACGCTCTAATCCACGTATCGTTCCCCATTCTGCTCCTCGGCGCCGGAATCTTCCATCCTATTACTGCTCTCGGCCCAATCGCAAACTACGTCTTCCTGCGTTACATCGGCGGTGATAGGGAGAACGAGGCGAGTCAAGCTGAGCGATACTCCAAGCATGATGCTGTAAAGGCACAGGAGTTTGAGGAGTACCGGCAGCAGAAGAACAGCTTTTGGCCCAAGTTGGAGGAGTTGAGAAACAGCTGGACGCTTGAAGTGTTGGGTGCTGGTATCGCTGGAGTCGTTCTCGAGAGAGGACTTCGAAACACGGTTTGAGAGAGGGTATGTTCGGATGTACTACTAGTAAAATCGTTGACGATCAAGAAATATTATCTATTTTACATGTGAACAACATCGTCCTCCACTTTGAACTGATAACTGAAGTCATCCCTCCGTCGCATTAACCGCTCGGCCGACATAATCGTGTCGATGATTCATGCGTCACTACCGATACCACCAGGCGATTTGGATTGTGTAAATATTAAATCTCTTGACCTGGGCATCAAAATTATCGATATCGTCTGACCATGGAATAGTCTCTTGTGCTCTTGACCTTTAGACCTCGATAATAGCAGGATTGCTTGCACGAGCACCTGCACTTCTGATGTCCTACCTGCCGTTAGTCTTGCCTCATGTAATCTGAAGCATATGAGCCCGTGAAAAAATCGCAAGTAGATAACATAAGTTCATGCTTCGGAAAAGGATGCAAAGACTTATATAGCTCCAGCAGTCTTCCCGACCTTAACATCAAATACAAGACAATGACCGCTTCCCTCAGCATTAGCATAGAATGCACCATTTTCTCCAGCCGTAGTGACGTCGTTGAAAACTCCTAGACTCAAGAAATCATATGAAATAGTAGCCCGGGAGGTCCTTATGTCGATTGAAGACCATTCCGTAAGAGGGGCTGTGTAAAGAGTGGCAATGAAGTCTCAGGGCCTGCTCAAGGCAAGCAAAGAGCGCTGGCCAATCAGGCGCTGAAAACTAAATCGCCATGCTTTTCGGTAAATAGCTTGTTCGATCGTGGAGTTGAGCTTACATCCACCAAAGAACTTCTCAAATATATAAACAAGCGTGATAATAGCATATCCAAAGCTGTTCCCCATATAAGGGTAGGCGCGATACTGGGAAAGACATTAAGGTAAAAGAATAGGATAGGTGCCTTGAGTAAAGGCGCTTGGGCAAGGTATATGATATTTAGGAGCCAGATGTAGAATCTAAACTTGGAATGCCGTCGCACTGAATTGTCTGTATGTCGCAGCCCTCTCCGTGCCTGACAGCTCTGCGGATGGTTATGGCAGCTGAGCAAATGCTAAACCCACAATCATATAGATGGATTGTATCATCAAAGCAAGTCTTCTAGTCCATCTTGGTGATCTCATGATGAGCACAGACATGAGAGCTTACCGCACACTGGGGCTGGGTTAAAGCAGGCGCTTTTTCTGCTGACAGCTTTGTTGTTGTCCATGGATTTGCTGCAAGAACTACACGTGGTACCAAGGTCGCCGAGAAGGGCGCGTTCCATCTCCTTGCGAATGGGTATGGAGGTGCGAGTGCGAAACCAAGGGTAATTTACAGTCAGCATCTGCGTTCGGGGTGTTATCGAAGGGCTTTCTGTTCGTAGACCTTGACGGTAAGAGTTTTGACTCGGACTTCGGTCTACCCGTCTCTACTTGGAAAGTGTGATGGATTGCGGCGTGTCAGATGTCATTGCAAACTTGCTTATACAGAACATACGAGAGTCTCAGAAAAGGAGCTGGGGCGTATGTAAGGATTTGCGAGACCAAAGCCAATTCAGAAAAGATTTTGGCCAAGTCTGTCTTGCCGTGTCACAATATAAATTTTCTGGTTTCGAGCAATCGGCCCTTCGTACTCTGCAGACATAATCTTGCTGTTTAAGCGGCAAGGATGCCGGAGAATTCTCATCTATAACAGGCCCAGGAAATCAATAGCGTGCAGCTAGCTTTTCCAAGGCCATTGACGTGTCACAAACTGGGAATAAGGGTTGGAAAGCCACATAGACCATAACCCGGTAATGGGGAGGCAAGGACGCTTGGGACCCCTATTCTTAGTGATAAAAGGGCTTAGCTAAGCTTGCAAAGATTTACTGGATTCTAGACTAGGTATTTTTGGCACCTTAGTTCCATGTAGGACGTCTCCTTTCTCCCTTGGGCTTATTTAGCTTATTTTATTGCATTGCACTATACTGTTTCCAGCGGGGCTATGTTCGGGTTCAGCTCTATACCGGTCCCTTGGCGACCTTCAGCACAATTACAGGGCCTACTAATGCTTCCTAAGAGGGCGAGACACGGGAACCATGAACGGTCAACATTCGAAGTTCCGGGGATGCCGAGCCAAACATGGGACCCTAGAGTAATAGTTCAGCATGCTCATGGTAAGCCAATCTTGACTGAAAGCATATCTATGTGTTAATATGTAATAAAGATATTTCCATAAAGTGATAGCCTTGATTTATAAATATAGAGGTTATGCTCTTCCTGAAATGCTTATCACTTACTAGTGGCAATGTCAACAGGGCCGATGCTTCGGCGATTGTTTGCAAATCCCACTTCCGCAAGCGGTTAAAACAAGCGAGATGTCACCTAAAAACCGCTAGGGACTGTAGGAAAGAAGCCACGTTTATTCTCATGTATCAACTGCCGGCATGAACGCCAAAAAACGTTGAACCTGTAAGAATTTTACGGTGAATAAACGCCTGCAAATTTGAGAGATGTGATAGTGACTGGACTCGGGTCCGAAAAGGTCAAGCCCCCGAGCTGGGACATGGGCCGGTGACATGCATCTTTTTTGGCTGCATGACCGAGCCGTGTCTTAGAATACGCTTTCGCCACCAATATCGAGATACGGCCATTGACTGGCCTTATTTTGAATCCTTTGCATGACTGTGAGATGGTAGGGTTGCAGCGATGGATGCTTGTGCTTGTATTATACCTCAGAATACTCTTACCTGCGTTCCAGACCATGGCAACCCAGACAGAAACGGGATGCAGAAGCTGAAGTTCAATAAAATAAAGGTTCAATCGAGATCTATCTTTATTTTCAAGAATAACGCTAACCACTACGCTATTATACTGTATAATATTCCAGGACTGCATGTTCTATATACAAAAGCCTCAGTAGGTGTAGGCTACGCGTTGCTTACAATTATTGTACAGCCCTCCAAGATTCATGAGGTTTTAGATATATGTAGGGGACTGCTCAGGTGCATTGCCCAAGCCCAGACGCAGGTCGGAAAACGTCGCCATCCATTATTTCCGTTATCGTGGCTGAGACACGGCTCCCAGGTTGTACTAGCTGCTATGTCTCAGAGCGCCGATCTGTCACTGTACTCAGTCTTACCAGTATGATTGGTTTTTGCTTCGCCACTCGTGAAATATGCGCCCGTCGCCGGATGATCAGCTCTCGGAGCGGTTCGTAAGTCAGAAGAGAAAAAGGCATTGACACCTCTTATAAATAACATCAAACTTACTCGAAAAAGACCAGTTTCAAGATTAATTATCCTTCCTACTATAAAATATGTCAACACCGCCTTTGTCCAATGACCCGACAGGGTATCCTCACTCTCAGACGTCAAGCAGCGCAAGTAGGAAAAGAAAAGCAGAGGAAATCCTTCTGCATCCATCCTGCACTCGCCAAAAACCCCTCACACAGCCTGCGGTGATGTCATCTGCTCCCGCTCCAACAAACCCAATATCTCCCATTTCAGACTTGCAGTTGTCGCCTAAGAGTAGCGCCAACGCTTTCCCATCAAGGATTCAACAGGCCATTGATCTACACTTTCACACATCGGAGACCAATGCCGTCCTTCCTTTTACAAACGATCCAGGTATGGATAACGGGGATATGACAGACATATCTCATGACTTCGATCAAACTTCTGTAAGTTCTTACTTGCTGCTTTCAAGTTCAATGTAGCTGATTGCACACAGGACTGTAACTCATCGCGCCATGAATCATCAACGCGATCAGAGACAGAGTCTGAGTGGTCAGATACAGAGGACATAAGCCAAGAGATCCAGGATGCTACAGATCAAATCAACGAGACAGTAGAAGCCAGGAAATGGCTGTTCTTTATCGATCATCATCTTCAAAAAATACTGCAAGGACTATCTCAAATCGAGGGGGCCGCAGCGCAGGTGGCCAGAACCACAAATTCCGCGTTCGTGTTTTCTGATAACATTTATCATCTCAAGGAGCAGGTCATGCTTTTCCATCTGTGCCAGCAGCACAAAGTAGAGGAGTCCTACGGAGAACAAGCGTTGCTCAGGTCCAAAGTGAGAGAATTACAGGGGCTTTCGGATGCTCAGATGGACGGCTTTTCCAACCGCTGCAGCCACAGCATTTGTCGGCCACGGGAGGAAATTAATACTAGTATTTGTCGGGCTTTATTTAGGGGATAAGGGTGTATTGTAGTTTAATTTAAGACGTAAAAAAGTAACGCTATTACACCTGGTAGGCCAGTCTACGTTTCTTGCTGTCAACTTGTCGTGATTCACAAGAATGCCTTTAGGTTGACGATTGCAGCCTAGTCTTCTGAGGCATTACAAACCAACTTGTGATTGTCTCGAGTACTATTCCCGCGTCGGGCTTCTGTCTTTTCCATAAACTGAACGACCGTGGGAAATCATCCTAAGGTACCGAACACGCGACCCTCGCAGTCATTTTTCCGTGTGATTAGAAGGCCGAAGACGAAGCCGTGGCCGTTCTTGCGTGCCACAAGCTTGACGAGTTTGTTTCCAGAGGTTGTTTGGGTCAAGCAAGACACGGCGGCATTTATGTTATTAAATCAACGCGACCATGAAAGCAGCCTAAGATGTTGAAGAAAAATAATGATCATATTGTCGAAGAAAAAATGCACAAAAGTTTAAACAAAGGCCGTCCTTCACTTGAAGGGTTGACATAGCAATCTCTTTCCACAGTGACAAAACAAATTCGTCGCATATATGAATGGAAACGCTTCCATCATTTCCCAAGGATCAGCATCGACAGTCTCCCGTGAAAGCCCGAGCGAGATCTGCTCTTGGTCTTTGCTATAAGCACTTGGCATTGTCGAAGATCATCTGGACTTTGCAGGAATTATATTCATGGCTGACATAAGGGTATAGTTTTTGATATATTAGCTTGTCATCGCAGTAGCTGTCATCTACATTAGTCATAGGAGGCTGCATGGTGAAATCTTGACGTACCAACGACCTGTCCATTGATAGTGAAGAACCACCCAGCTTCGGTGTAGTCTACTACACAGCCAACTGCATCACCTGACCCGAATTTATAATTCATGGTACTATCGCTGGTTATTCATCATCCGCGAGATAGGCTATAGACCAGGCCCTGGAGGCTGGAGCCGATGAGTGCATTTGTCATGTCTGTGAACTCTCCGTACAAGCCAATGCAAACAAGCGGGGGTTCAGCTTTATCAACGCATTGCATACTAGCCTCTACCTGAGAGTATTTGGGAACATTTCTGGAGTTGACATAGAATGCATGTACCCTTTATACCTTATGTATTGACCGCATCCCCGACACCACGACTCAAGATCTCATGTTCAATGGCAGGCCAGGTTTTTAAGTTGAGTTCTAGTTCATTAGAGTGTTATTTTGAGTTGATAGATCTGACATTTAATGCTTACATAACGCGACTCACTTGTGAGTTAACTTCGTCTTTTTCACGTCTTGACATGATGACTACTTGACATTCACTTACACCTGAGAGATACGAATAAGCGCGCTTATTGGTCCAGGTTACGTGAGCAGCAAGGAGATAAAAGTCGAAGCCAACCTTACCACTGTTATCAGTAGTCTCCAGCATAATTTCAACAACTTCCCGGCCAATTCAGACCTGGGCGACTCCCATTCTGGCCGGGTCCTTCGTCCTAGCTCCCCTAATTCCATAAATCGCTTCTTTCTCTAGGTGGTTAAATCAGTAAGCGTGAATAGAAAGCAGCTTTTCGTGTGATGGATCTTCGGTCGTGACAAAAGCCCGTCAATGTAAATAGCTTTGGACCAAATCTGTTAGTTACAATTGAGGCTAGTCCCTCAGAGTCTGTGATCACTACTCAATCCGAGTTATACGGAAAATGAAATCTATTTTTTTCTCTTCTATTTTTTTCTCTTCTATTTTCGGTCTTTTCAATCAGCTTCCTTCAAACACGACTTCTACAAGGTACAGAAGTCTGCACCTAATGAGACTTCAGCAACTCGACGACCTCGTCAAACGTGGGGCCCTCGTTATTGGACTCTACTTGGACCATATCTAGTGCCGTCTTGCCTTTCCAGTTCTTTGCATCAACATCGGCCCCATAGGCTAGCAGTAACCGCACCACATCTACATGCCCACGCCGAGCTGCCAATGACAAAGGAGTTTCCTTATGGAAGAAATGAGGTTCTGTGTCTGCGCCATGCTCGAGAAGTAACTTGACCATATCCATGTGTCCCTCCCATGCAGAATAGCACAGTGCGGTTCCGAATTCCTTACTCTCACCATCAACCTGAGCGCCACGCTGTAGGAGTAGCCTTGTGCTCTCTACCCGGTGATTGAAAACTGCCCAGTGGAGTGGAGTCCTGTTGAAATACACGGTTCGAGCCTCCATATCTGAACCGGCATCGATAAGAACCCGCATGATATCTTCGCGTCCATCAATTGCTGCTATGGATAACGGAGTAATCCTATTCCTACCAGATTCAGCGTCAACGTCCGCACCGTTCATGCATAATATCTTAACCACGCCAGCATGTCCCCTGGAGGCAGCCAAAGACAACGGCGTTCGACCAGCGTAACCAAACGGTCTACTCCCTGTAGCTTCTAATCGAGCACCGCTGTCTACAAGAAGCTTGACAGCAGTCTCAAGGCCTTCCCGGGCTGCGTAACACAAGGTTAGCGTCCTTCCTGGTTCAATCAACGCGATATCTGGCCCATCAGCGGTAAGTATCTCAGCGACCTCTACAACTTTGTTTAGGGGCAAAGGGGCAGGGTAGGGCAGGAATCCGAACTCCACCTCCCTCTCAAGCTTCCAACGTGAGGCCTTAGCTTCAATAGCTAGCTTTTGATTTTGTTTGGCCGCTTCGCAAGCGGGGTCCCCAATAGAAGGAATGACCATCATGGATAGAGATTTGAAATGGTCGGCAACATGGTTCCACATGAATATGCGTACTTCTTCGTAATCGCCGTTCTTGACTGTCTCCAGCATCCGTTTCGCGTCTTCAGGAATTTGTTCGCATAGGGGGCATACCACGAAATCACGAATAGTATACCTCCGACTTTCACGTCTTTCGTCAAAGTGGCCGGAAATCGTAAGTTCCGGGTGGTAATCCTGCATATGACCCATCCACTGTGATCTAAACTCGAAGCTTATGGGGTCCTCATGGCCAGTATCGCATTGCCACGTCCTGGCATTGGCTCTATGTAACCAATCATGATTGATCGACATATGTGTTGCCCACTCTTCACGGTGCATAAAGTACCTCTTAGACTCCTTACAATTTTGGAAGACACATGTCTACGGTTCGATGTGCTCGTCGACATGATGTCTCCATAATGCAAGTATATCATCGCCAGGCTTTTTTAGCACCAACTCGCAGAAACAAAAGGGGCACTGAACTCCTGGTAGCTTTTGAGGGACTGTGTCCAGGCCAGGTCCTACCAAGGTTTCGAATTCAGTTACCTCGGGCAATGGAGGATACTCGACATAATCACGCGCAGTACTAAGAGTAAGCACGATCTTCTCGGTAGCGAGCAGTGGAGGGTTAGGGTATGCGCCCTGCAATAGAGGTTTGCGTCTTTTCGCGATTGATTCTCCCAACTCCCTGCATAAGGCTTGACGCGCAGCCGGAAATCGATCTCGAATAAGTGCGATAATGTCTCTGCGGAATGAGTTGTCATTCCCCGTCACAATGGGCTGTTGAGGTGAGAAATGTGCCATTTCGATAGCACACCGACGTAAATGACCTAGAGCGGACCCAATTCTCCACACCACATCACTCCACCTATCCCAATTGTCCAACTCTCTGTATTCGGAAGGCTTTAAATCTGAAAGGGGTTTATCTGTGACTGTTTGAAGTTAATTAAATATCCAAGCCAGGGGGGTCAAAGGGAGAAAATAGAACTTACCGCGATCCAGATTATACAAAATCACATTTAACCAAATCAACACCTCTTCGGATAACCGATCATCCCCTTTGAGCTTCTCATCGAGGGAGGATAATGGCTGCAGTGCACCTGTAGTTTGAACCCAATACAAGAAGTTTTGGCGTAGCGCTGGAAAGTCAAACTTGATGCGCTTTTCATCATCCAACGGTGACACCGTTTTGCTCGGCTGGATCATTGTCTGGAGTAAGAGTTTGTCATTACTCTCCTCGATACGTGCAAAGCCAAGGAGGCATTGGTGAGTGATAGTGTAAATAGACATCGGAAGAGCCGTTTCGGTATGCCACTGAACTTCGTCCATGGGATCGTGTAGGTTCTGAATGAATAGTAACATAGTTCGATAGAAAGTAAGCACTAATTGAGGTTTATGCTGTTGAGATATTGAATGAAATTGATAATGGTAGGATTAGATGGAATTGGGGGAAAGACCTCGCTTTATATACCATGAGAATGTATTGCCTCTGAACATAGCATTAGATTAAGTTATGGCCCACTCTGGGTCGAGACCTGATATCCTGAACGAACTGGCACCCTCCTGTGAACAATGGTGGAACTAAAGCTCTGAAAAAAGAAACACCGTACACGTCCTTCTTTGTTCTTTGAATCAGATGTGTTTTGAAACTCGTGGCTGATATTCTAAATTAGTATAAAGAGCTTCGTTGTTCGAAATAGCTTGTAATGAATGCCTGGAACACAGGGTTCGGCTTTGGGGACATTATTAAACTACTTACTACAGAACCTACAAGAATACACAGGCGGTAATAAAAAAGGCCAGCACCGTAGAGCCCGTTGACCCGTAAGTTAGGGTGCAGGCTGAGGTAGTCTTAGAACTCGGAGGTTGTGTCTTCCTTTGCTAAACCGACTGGCTCTATTCTTGAAACAGCTATCATGTTGCCATCTTCGAACTAGGTATAATTGTCCCACTCGCAATGATGAGTAAACAGGCACAGCATATGGGGACGCAACTGCCAAATGGAGAGGCGTGTAATTGGTCCGTGACAACGCCTCGATGCTTGCCTTGTTCATCAAGAGCAGCTGAATAGTAGCAACATGTCCTACTTGCGAAGCACGATCTTGAAACATACAGTTTGGTGACAGAGGGTTTTGACTAATCAAGAAGTGCCCAGCGATGAGTAGTTGGCTTCGCTTAAATGCTGTGTAAAAGGACTCGTTTCTTTTCTGTTCTAAACTGTTTCAATTAATAGACATAGCGTATCCACATGACCTTGGCCCGATTCCAGATGAGGTCTCCTGTTTAATAAAATTGACGAGCGCGTACTTTGCTGCTATTATGTGGAAGGCATATGAGGTCTGGGATACCGATGTCAGAAGACCTGAGAGGGCCTGGCAGAGTCTTCTAGGTAGCCTTATGTTTTAAGCTATTGCCATGTCCAAGAAAACTCGTTCCCAGCCAGTCTGTTCTTGTTCCCGACGGGGAGTAGCAAAGGAACCCTTTCGTATTCTGTTGTACAACGCACACAGCATTAGTGGGTAACTCACGAGCTTAACAATATCGTATGTAATCTGCTAGTACTTTGGATTTTTATTTGCCATAATAATAGCCTGTTCTGGGTTTGAGATTGTCTGTGGGCCGGACTCGAAGGGTCTGGAGGGGTGATGGATAATGTATAATGGCATATACCCTTATATCCAGTGTACTGGCTACATTTCTGACGCCACGACACAACAGCTCATTTTCAATGACAGACCAGGTTGTTTATTGATTGGAGTTATAGAAGCCTCGATGATAGAGAAAGCGATACCAGCCTTGCAGCAATTGCTAGCATTGTTTCAACAAACTCTTTGTGAATCCCCCATCTAGGCTGCCACCATGTCCGTCGAGTTCCTCCTCCAAGCTATTATACGTTTATAAATTCCGCTTTTCTCCAGTTCGCTGTGGCGCCAGGCGTGAAGGGTTAGCAGATTTCGCGTATCTAATCTTCCAACCATGATATACTTAGTCCTTAAGCTGACATTGGGGATGGCCGAGGTCCCAGGTTATCAATACCGCTTTTACTCTTCGGCTTTAGGTATTTAACCGAGCCTATAATCGCCAAGCGCCCCGATTAAATTGGCCTGGGTATCTTACACTCAGGTATGACATGTTCTGCCGCGATGATGAGGCTACCAGCCGCCAATCTTTCTCCTGCTGGTGGTTCTGGCGGCATGTTATGTAGGCCGAAAAAGCCGAGTTTGCTCCCTTACATACAAGAGATTCATTTAATACTTTGTGCAGACGCTCTCGCGCGCGTTCAGAAAGCGGCTAGTCACCAGAGGTGGATTCTGTAGTTGAGACTCATGGCTGAGAGCTCAAATGAGCACAGAAGACTTAGCGGCTGGTCACTTTGAAATGGGTTAGCACACAGAGATCCAATGGTCGCGATAGTCTTCGGCGGCGTCTCCGTCACACTGCTCTTCACTCTTTGTTTCATGAAAAGATAGAGTAAAGGGTGTAAACAAAGGATTAAACTCTCGGCGGCCACGGGCGATGGCACGGAGCTTCACCAACGGAAATACTTCTTTGTCTAAGCATATTAGGTCCAGCCGACCAGATCAAGAATCTTGGCCGGCTCAATTTCAACATGCAAAACACCTCTTTTCCTAATGAATCTGTCTGTCAAGTGAAGACGGACCAAAACCTTGTCACAGACCTTTCTGGCGTACCAGCTAAAGTGTTAGCACTTTTGCCCATTTACATAACCTTTCCTGAGTCTAAAGTATCCAAATCACCTTTGATTGATGCCTAAAGCTTATGACGCCTTTCTTTTCTACTTAGAACCCGGGATTGGATGTTTCAAGCCACAATGGCTAGTTTGGAGACAAGCGTGGATGAAACGGCGTGCAAAGACGGGAAAGTGTGAGGTTGATGTGCGATTGTTAGTTCAGGGCTGGCGAAGCATAAATGATGTCTATTCTTTTTTATCGTTTTTCGATCTTTTCTTTATAACAAGTAACTCATTGAACCAAAATCAAACAATCTATATATATAATCCAAAGAAAACTACTACCTCTGGTTAGTTTCGAGCAATTTAGCAATCTCAGTGTGCCCTTGTTTAACAGCCCAATCTCGCGCTGTAAAGCCTTCGAAGTCCTTAGTCTCAACCTTGGCCCCATGGGTTAATAGTAACTGTACCACTTCTCCATGTCCACATTCAGACGCCACTGATAGAGGAGTCTGATTATATACGGGATGACATGCCTCCATGTTTGCCCCCTCCCTAAGGAGTACCTTGACAACATCAGGGTGGCCCTTTTCAGAAGCTAAGTACAGCGATGTTTTGAATGACCCATCACAAAGGTCGATATGAGCCCCATGCCCGAGAAGGAGTTCTACGTTACCTGGCCTGTTTTCGAAAGCGGCCCAGTGGAGTGGGGTTCTCATAGTTTCATGGTCGCTAGAGACGAGATCTGGACTGGCATCAAGGATAGTCCGTATGGAAAAAAGGAGAAGCCCCAAAAGCTCTTCGTTTCTTGCCGACGCTGCCAAAGACAATGGGGTGCGATTCATATCGTCAGCTGCATTCATATCCGCACCTTTCATGCATAGAATCTCTGCAACATTAATGTGTCCGTTTGCAGCAGCCCAAGACAACGATGTGCGGCCATATGTCTCATCTGTAGCTTCCGTCTGAGCACCGTGATCCACCAGAAACTTGACAACTTCTCCGTGACCTTTACGTGCTGCCCAGAGTAAGGGTGTCTGCCCATCTGTATCAGCCAGTTCAATATCTGCTTGCCTGTCGAACAATTTGCCAACGGCTTCAATGTCGCCAGCCTCGGCAGCAAATGATAAGGCAGTTCGACCAGTATCGTCCTGAAAATCCACGTGAGTCGCACTTTTGGGAGCTACTGGGTTTGGATCAAAGTTGGCCGTTTTGTAAGCGATGTTATCGAAAGAAGGAACAGCCATCATTGACAGAGACTTTAATTCGCTGGCAACATGATTCAAGACCAAGCTTCGCACTTGACCTGGTTCATTTTGACCAGTTTCCAACATTCGTTGTACCTCTGTGGGGATCCTCTCACATAATGGGCAGACGTATTCATCCCGAAGAAAATGCTTCTGTTTCCGGACGGAATAAGCACCGAGATTGAGCGGATTAGGAGCTTTTCGATATTCTGGGTGAGGTTGCATCATATACTTCTTCCATTGATCTTCGAGCTCAAAGACTATCGGGCTTACATGGCCAGTATCGCAGTACCATGCCCGTGTGTGGACTCTCTGCAACCAGTCCTTTGAATGCTTGGATTCCATATGCTCTACCCAATCTTCACGATGCACAAACGACTCGAGAGCTTCTGCACACTGAGGGTAAAGGCAAGGATAGGGTTCGATATGTTTGTTGATATGATGTTTCCAACATTCCAGGATGTCATCCTCTGAGCTCCTCAGAAGTATTTCCTCGGTACAGAATGGACACCGAACTCCTGTCAGCTTTTGAAGGGTCTCGGGCCGTCTGGGATCCCGTCGCGCTTTAATTGTAACGATATCGGGCAATGGAGGATAGTCAAAGGGACCCTCCTGTGCTGTACCGAAAGGGCCCATAGCCATTGTCGAAGTAACCCTTCTTACCGGCATTGGATATTTGCCTCGTAACAGAATGCGGCGCTTTGCTGCAACTGATGCTGCCAATTGCTCGGACAAGGCTTGGCGTGCTACTGGAAATCGATGGCGAATCGAGAGTGCGATCTCTCTGCGGAAATTGACATCCTCCTCAGTTAAAGTAGTTGCTAGCGATAACTCAGTTTGTCGAGCAGAGAATGTTTCGATTTCATCAACCATGCGATTGAGCTGATACATAGCAGACTCTGCGGCGCATGCGGCATCTTGCCAGGTCTCCCAATAGGCGTCCCCTTCCTCAGAAGAAGAGGAAGTATTGATCTCCGGTTTGTCTGTGACTGTTTTCCAGTGGCGAACTTAGTTTCAGATTTCAAGCCAACAGCATCAGGCAGAGTAAAAGAACTTACTGCGGTTCAGGTTTGCCAAAACCACTTGCAACAATTCAACGACCGTGTCAGAGACGCTGCTCATTTCTGTGAGTTTTCCATCGAGGGAGTTCATGAGCTTCAATGCTCCCGTATTCTCGAGCCAGTAAAGAAAGTTGTTTCGTAACCCGAGAAAGTTAAACGGCGAGAGTTTTCCCCTTACCAAGGGCGTTGCTTTATCGTCCGGATAGATCACGCGTCTGAGAAACTCTTCGTTATGAATCTCATCGATTCGACTAAAGCACACAATGCATTTATAGTCGATGGTATAAATGGGCATAGGCATGACCGTGTCGGTATAGTTGTTGGTTTCATCCATGGTGTTGTGTTAGACTTGAGTGAACAGTAAGGCAGAGACGTAAATGATGGACGACGTGTCAGGTTTATATCATGGATTAGCGATAAAGAATATTGATGAGGGGCGCAGTAGATTGAAATGGCGCCAGAGTTTCTTTGTGAAAGACGAGGGTGTGCTGCCCCGGAGGTTGACAAAGCTGTGTAACAAGAGCATGAATTCAAGTGGCCCCGAGTCGAGGCATGACGTTATGACCAGGTTGGCGAGGGCAACAAAGCCCCGATCAAGAATAATGCCAGAAAGAAAGAAAAACTGCTTTGCATAGCCGTTATACTCGTCCGTGGGTTCTCTGGTCTTTGTGCCTCTTCTTTCACGCCTTTTGCAGTCGTCTCCGCAGTGCCCAACACAATGTCTGAGGCGTTGAGCGATACCATTAGTGAGAAGTGGCGAGTCCTACAGACTGTCCTCCCAGTGTTCTATTCCGCTTCGTTGCTACCAATCAATGACGGTGTGAATCACGGCGGTTCAGGCACCATGGACGACGTTGACAGAGTCCATCTTCAGCATGCAATCACGGCTCTTAGGACTGATCTTAAACTCAATATGTTAAGACAAAGTCACATTGGCGTTGAGTTGCTACTAGGGCGTGATATAAACAAGGAGAACCTCGCAAGCAGCCTTCGAATACTTTTCGATGACATGGAGAGTTTAATTGACAAGGACTTTCCGGTGATTCCCGTGCGACAAGACGAGGTAAACAACCTTGTTCCCGAAGTCGTGGTCATTGTGGCCCTATGCTAACGTAATACTGGTTATTCTATGCTCCAGGTTCTGGTGCGATATCCAAAACTGATGCTACTGTGCAAGGTTGTTCAGATGTACGAGAATAGGCGTAGACGTTGGCAAGATGATCGCAGACTCCGACAAATTCCACTCGACTTGCAAGCGCAAACCAGGCGTATCAGCCAAAGCTGGAGGGACAGATACGGTCTTGTCTCAGTGCAAGACACGTCCCACTATGTACGCTTCCCTAGAGATTGCGAAAAGCTCAAAATGCTGCGCAAAACCTTGAGCCACTTTCGCCTGGAGATGGAGAATATCAAGGGTCAATGTATCTCAAGATACAGACCAGAGGTCAGAATAAAGCCCTTCACAACCCTAGACGCAGAAAAGGTCCAACACGCTCAAGGGATTGCCGCTACATACACCTCAATTTTCACTCGAATAGTGGACAATAACACATACGGGAAACTCCACGGAGCGAAGCTTCATCTCTCTGGCTTCATGAAAGATCAGCTCAAGTTAGACATCAAAACATATCAGGGAACTGACATGGTCTCTGCCGTCTTTACGAGGTAAGTCGCTTCCATGAAAAGCAAAACTTTAGTAAGCTCTGACGATGAGATAGATCCTTCGACCGCCCTCCAAATGAAACATTTGATCCCGGAGATATATGCTCACTCGACTCGTCTAATCAGGAGCGGATTAATGTATTGAATGTCGCATTCGATCAAAGTGTCATGTGGATTCAGAACACTGGGGGGAAAATTGGATCACCAAGCAGTTCTGGAGATGAAGAAGCTATCGACCTCCATCTCAGTAATTGGGAAGGCTTTCCACCCATACACCGCAAGCTATTTTCTGTCCTCTTCGCGGGTTCAATCTTCCAATTAAGCGACACGCCCTGGATCGAGCCAAGTTTTGACTCAGCATGGATTTTCCTGCCGATGCCTATGGATGGAGACCTCGAGAAGTGGTGTCCTAGAATCTATTGCAATTTGGAATCCAGACAAGCCACGCCACCACAGGGCGACATCATTGCCGCCCTTGGTGTTATTCTCATGGAATTAGAAGGACTAAAGAAGTCCGAATGGTTGCACGACCGCGACGAAGACTGGATAACGGAGCAACCATCAAACCATTTCCGTCTATTTCGAATGCTAGACGATATATACTGGAAACAACGTGTCACCGAGAGCTGTCGTCGAATTGCTAGACCTTGCCTCGAATTTGATGGCTTGGTTGACGATCTCGAGTATCCAGGGATTGTTGGACAGAAGAAAGCACTAACTATCATCCGCCAATGCATCTTGAGACCTTTGTATTTGCAAGCCACCACCGACTTTGGGGAGTTGGAACCTCTCCTCGAAGGCATGGAATTTGGACCCGAACAATTTTCTTTCCCGCCAACGGAGAGTCATTTAGCAACGGCGAGACCCTTAATCTTATTTGACGATGATGTTTCAGTGCCAACTGATACTCAGCAGTAAGTCATTGCGCCCCAGGAGAAGCACATCGGCATTTTTACTAAACGAATGGTTGCAATAGGTCTGAGTCTAATGCATTTCGTAAAGATCTCGAGCCTTTTCGGAACTACATCGAATTTATTGGGCAGGAAAAACCTCAATTGGGGCATAAACCCCTCCCCAAGATACGAATTGCTGTCCTGGATTCGGGGGTTGATGGGAGTGATGTGATTGTTAAAATCGGCATGGACAAGGGTCAAAGCAACCTCGAGAAAAGCAAGAGTTTCGTTCCGCCAGACGGAAATGGCGCAGACGACTGGCAGGTAGACACTTGCGGTCATGGTACAAATGTCACGGAACTGCTTCTTGAAACAGCGCCAGCGGCCGAGATCTTTGTTTGCAAGATCAGCACTGACAAGGTAATTTCCCAAGAATACATGTCAGGAATTGAAGAGGTGAGTTAGCTGATCAGCTGAAACACCCGTCTGCCCCTTGTGAAACCCCAATGCTGACATGTCTGCCCAGGCAATCCGCTGGGCTACCACTGAATGCGACGCTCACATCATTTCAATGTCCTTCGGGTATGAGGACCTCGATGATTCAATTGAGGACGCGCTCAAGAACGCAATCTCCAAAGGCAAACTCCTCATTGCCGCAGCGTCCAACAGCGGAGGCTTGAAAGGGCTGTTCAGGCCTGCAAAGCGAGAGGGTGTACTGTGCATTCACGCCACGGACGGCCGGGGGAATAAAGGTAGCATGAATCCGTCACCCAAGAAAAAGAGCGACAACTTCGCCACCTTGGGAGTTAACGTGTTCTTCCAGAGGAAGGGAGAGAAGATGTGGAAATCAGGTACTTCCTTGGCAACCCCTATTGCAGCTGGGTTCGCAGCAGCTGTCCTCGAGTTTGCCAGATACAGAGAAGTCAGTGACTCCCCCATCAACCGAAGCCCACTCTTGAATGAGAAAAGAGGTATGGAGGCTATTTTTAGAAGGATGGCTGAGGAAAGGGATCGGTACGACTTCATCCACCCCTCTCGCATCTGGGGGGTTAAGTGTGGGCACAGACGAGATAAGGGCCTTTGCCAATGTTGGCTTAACGAGGCTCAGGAGGCCAAGGTCGCCAAGATCATTGAAGACGTGCTGCAAGAGTTGTAAACGGCGACGTGGCCAAAGAGGCGGTCAAGCTACATTGGGGAATCGTGTAACATGCGGTAACTACTTTGCAGCTAGATTAGCCATATGTTATCTATCAGTGACGGCAGCACAGCCGTGGCTTCCTCAACAACAACCATCCATGCATGGGGTGAACCCAACACCCTTACTAATGCCGTATGGCTCTGGTCAGAACAGGTAAATTTAGGGAGGAGGTCGCCAGCTTTCCCAAACACGCTGTCTTATTTATTTCATGTCTTATCACTCGCTCTAAATCCACACAAGACACTTAGATTCAGAACCAGCAATCTCTACCTCTCCTCATTCGCAATCATGAACTTTGGAAAAAACAGAAATCCCAAGTTGAGGACACAAACCCCTTCCTATCATCTGGCACCAAACTTCACCTCCCGTCCCGGTGGCCCTTTCCGACTTGGAACAATTGTCAACAACCTCGTGGAATACTTTCCATTGAACCAAGGGCTCGACAACTTAGTTCCTATTCCTGACGGACAGCGCCATCATTTCGCAAAAAGTTCTGAATCCTTTGCAGGTGTTCAACAGTCTCGTGATGGTCAAGGAGGCGTACTTGCCAAAGCACTCGATGGCATCATTGGCGGCAATGCCAGCATCCACATGGGACGATACGACGGTGACAAATACAGAATCGACAACGTGGAAACTACCCACTTCTACCCTACCGACGACTACTACGAAAAGTGCCTTCAGCTTCACGACGTGAAGAAGTTCATCAAAGGGTTCAAGTACAAAAAGCCCATCTATCTTATCACGGGGCTGAAGTTTGCCCACCGTGCATCCATCACTATGGAGAGCCGCCGCCAGATCGGGGCCGATACGGAGGCCAGCGTTCCAGTTCCCATAGCGCCCGTCGACCTGGAAGTTGGGGCTCAGGCTGGAGCATCCTCTAGCTCTGAGGTTATGTGTTCCTTCACCCAAGACGATGCCTTTGTTCTTGCCATTCAAGTCCAAAAGATCTACCACAAACGTGCGTTCCCTTCCGGCGAAACCAAGCTCGCCACGAAACCAGTGTTCAAAGGCGCGGTACTCGTCGACGATGATGAGATTGGACGAAAGGATGAGGAAGCTGACGAGGTCAACTATGAACTTCACGATCTGGATGAAGAGGACATGAAGCGCCCCACTCTTCTGAACAGCGAGGATGGGGATGAGGCTTAGGTGCTTCCATGCCAGCGAGCTTACTGCTTGGCTTTGAGACACCACGAGGAAATACTAGATAGGAGATAGCACTAGATTGAATACACGAGGATACGAGTCATCAGGTCAAATTTCCACTCGCTGTGAGGTGATGCTATGAGGGGATGCTATTTTGAACGCTTTCCCCAGCCGCTCTTGATCAAGAGGGCTTGGCTTGGTTGCGGGTCGGCGATGCGCAGCAACTTCACGACCAGAGTTTGACTCCGCTACAGAGTGCTTCTCCAGTGAAGGCGGGCACACCGATGCCACCAAGGCAAGCCGCTGTTGTGATCATTGACCAAGGCCCTGAGGGGGTCTACTTTGAGGCATCGGTCGCCAAGGATCCTCTGCAAAGGGACCATGGACGTAAAACTCCGCCTTTGGGCGTACGTATGGAATGGCTGGACACTATCGACACAGTATTGGCAATCGATCGGCATGTCAATCACTGAAGGGCTACGTATCGCCAATCAATGGGTATATTATCGACGACGGTTCGGTCTTGTGATACGACGTGTCGGAAGAGAGTCCTAGAGTGTCGGAGCATCGTGGTGCGATCATTCGCCGGCTGTCTTGGAGAGAGTCTGGAGAGCTTTCAGCTGAGGACGGGACAAAAGGCCGTGGCAGGGATTACTCACCGACAATGATCACTATGTACTCTCTGTTCTGAGACGCGCGCGTTGCTGCCCAATGGCTCTATGCGGCAGAAGAGGCCGGCATGGGAGCCCTAAGACCTTCGCTACGTTGGTAGAACTGACCTGTCGGAAGCTCGTTTGAGCGCCAGGCATTGCCAGCATCAGCATCGATAAGGGTCGAGACGGAGAAATGGCTGGTGAACGGGCAAGTGATTCTGGCCGCTTCGCATGCGTTCGCCAGGCTCCCCCGGTTCCCGATCATTACAACAATGCGTGGCGCGCTGCCTGCTTCAAAATGTTACTATTCACCTGCGAGAACAAAGATTGATCTCAGCGCAACAAGAAGACTGGCCCCTCACTGAATCCATGACTTAATCTACGAAGAGATGCCAATCCTGGTCAATTTTGTGTGGCACAAGTTTATCAGGCTGTCAGTAATCATATTCGCTTACGCAAATACGAGTGTCCGCTGAGGTAGGCTATTGCTCACATATCGACATGCAAAGCTCTTGGGTCGGGAAACCGCTGTGGGTCGGGCGTAAGGCCTTGCTCCTGACTATCATATTGTCCAATCAATCGGCGTCAATAAGTTCTCTGATCATAAGCAATGAAAAGGACTGAATATTCTTTGAGGGCCCAACTCGATGCCCTTCCCCTCAAAGGCCAGTACAGTGCTGAAAAACGCTTAAATGACTATTCCTGATGGATGGTTTCACAAGCAGCCTAGAATGTCTGCCTAAAGTGTTGAGGCGTGGTGTGCGTCTTGGCCTCGCGATTATTCTCAAAGCGCGAAAGCCGAATGTCGCTGGATTCTGTTTGGCTTTGTTTCAGCCACCAGATGTCACGACCTCACTACCACTGGGTTATGACTATTAATGTCAGAGTTTTGTACGATTTCATCATTGTCCTAATATCTTTAGATTCAGCCCAGTGGTCCATCCGGAACTGGTATGCCATCCTTCACGGAAGCCATGTTTCATCGTTTCCGATGCTAACAATATCACCGCCATTTTCACCAATCACGTCCGGATCTCATCCGCATCCAAACACCGACACGATCGAATTTTAGATCTGGATCATGTGCTGGCTTGACAACCTGGTCAAATGAGTTCCGATCGCTGTACCATGAGAGAGTACAAAGCACACACCCAGTGTTAGTTGCCTCAAACCAACTTCTCATTTGCGAGCACTATACTTTATGATATCATCATGGATTTAAAGCTGCCGTATCAATAGACAATCTGGTACAACCACGTAATGCGGGAATCTATCAACCTCCTGAAATCTCGGTGACTGTTTCTGTACCCTTGGCAGTTGAGCAACAAAAAGTCCGGTACCCAAAATGGCGTCAGAAGCGGCTGAGACTCATCTCCCAGCGACCATTCCCGCCCCTAACCCCATTCTTAAACCGCTAGCTTTCTACGGAGTGAATAGGGCGGTACAAAGGGGTAGGCTTGTATGTGTTTATTGGTGTTCTTTACCTTTGTGCGCTGGGGGCTAAAGCCTCTTTTAACTAGGTACCGACAACCTTATCACAGTACAAAGGGGTAGTTTACACTGGCAGATAAACAGACAATGGCAGAAATAAAAGTTGATTAAGAAAGATAAACTGCATACAATATAGTTATATTTACAGTTGTAAAGCGCATCTCGCAGTACTAAGTTTTCTACACAGAGTGAAGGTCTCAGCCTCAAGTCTGAATTGCAAATCAGTACTATTAGGTAATTCATTTCGCGAACCCGTAACTGAAGAGTGACTTAAGAACGTAGTGAGAAGGGCGCCTTCCGGTTTTGCATCTTTAAAATTTTGAGTTTTCCAAGGAATCTGCTCTTCGGTTATTGGTCAATTTTAGGCCCATGGGGTCTTTCCTTAAGTGAAGATATCGCGAGATTCCAAGGCAAGAGCGAAAAGGTCCAAGTACCGAGCCTCAGCAAGATCGGGAGCCAGTCAGGCTAGCCGGAAGAAAGTCCTTCCGGAGTCGTAGGCGACGGATTAAATTACCCTCCGCTTGGGGAGGGCCCGGGCAGGGACGCGGAAGAGTCGCCGAAGGCAAGCCGGCTGCAGGCTCCCGGGATGTAGTCATGAAATACTACTTCTGCGAAGATTAAACACCTCCTATTCAAGCAGAAATTCCTTTCTTTTGACCATGGAAGTGGCTTCAAGAAGAAGAGGCATAGCAGAAAGACCGTGGGAATAAGCCAGACGGAAGCATTTTGCTTGCCTAGGATGACAGTAGGCTATCAGCATTAGGTCTTGTACAAGCTGCGTTCGCCAAAAGGGAGACAATGAAGCCCAGTTGTATTTGTAAGCAGAACCGTTCCTGGTGAATGAAATCGGATTTAAATTGAAGCTTCTTCAGGCTTCGTGTGAGCATCAGCGGTGGGTCTATCAACTCAAAATAAATAACACTCTTATCAAATCAGTTCAGGCAGTGTACCAGCTGCCTACACAATTTCCCTTTCATCGGGCTTCATTAGACAAATATTACGTTGGGCCATATATATGTCTTGATAATGTTTAACTTGATCAGGGTCCTGTATCATGGGCCAGCTTCGTTGTGACCCCTTGGGCGTCTTTGGTTTGTGAGAGTATCAGATTTTAGCACGAAACCTTTTTATATAGTCAGAAGATCATTGGCCGCGTGGATGGTGAAGATGTGCCATATAATATATACTGATCTGCTAATTGATTGGTAGTTAAAGCTTACAACGTTCCAACGAGACGTATCAAGCCAAGACATTGCTGGTTAACTTTAGCTTTTCGGGGGAATATACTGATGCCGTGATTACAGGTTTTGAGATAACAAAATATCGAAATAATATCTTGGAGTCAGTCGATTAAAGGAAGGCGTAATATATAAGGAATTGAGAACAAAAACAGTATTTTAGAACCTCTCAAAGACACGTATGCCACAACGGACTTAAATGACCAAGTCCCAGCTGGAAAGATATATCTCAATGGCACCAGAACTTCTCATGTGCCCAAGAGAACATATTCTCGCCCACTTGCTCTCTCTTGCTAAGCAAATACAATGAGGCCATGGCTGGATATCTGTACAGTTTCAGTCCTCACGTCACAGCTTACGGCTCTGTCGGTCCCTTGCTCTCCTCTTCATGGCTGTAAAAGGCGCAGGGGGGTTATTACTTACTAGGCTCAAGACCTTAATGAATGTATTGAACAGGCTATTGCCCTAGACATGGCAATAGAGAGAAGGAGAAGAATCTTCAAGGTCCTAAAGACAGACCAGGGATGTTCTTTAAGGCCTTACACGCCTTTTGGAACGTATTCCGGACATAACCCATCTCAAATAACTCACTGTCGGGCCCTTGTTGTCAACAGCCTGTCCTCTGGAACTTGTTCGGCACGGGAGACAGAAGACTAGCCCATGAAGAGAACGGGTTAAGGAAAGGATCCCAAGTAGCCTGCTGAGAATTCAAGACATCACGATACTCGCATGAGATACTCGACCTCACATTCATATCAATGCGGTTATCTACATCCTAAAACTGATGTATCTATGCAGCTCACTAGACCCAATTGACTACGAATGACTCACGCTGGATACTGATTCCGCAACTCGAGACGTCTTTACGCCCGTAACACGAAGCTACCAGACACTAACAACGTCGGTTCGACGATATCCCCGTGGGGTAATTCCTTTAAACGCCGATCCTCCGAAGTTATCTCCACAAGCTCAACCAGGTTGTTGACCTTCTTCGGGGTGTTTACTGGCGCCAAGTGATTTAAGCTTATTCGAGATATGGGGCTTTCAGTGCGGGGATGTAACAACAACGTGATGATCCTGGGTTCGGTTACAGATCTATGTTGCAGTCATGCTAGGTTCAGACGACAGTGTCCGAGTTGTCCCGAGAAATGACTTCTCACGCGAGCAGACAGAACGTGGCCGTGTAGCGAATAGATCACCTCGGTGCGTAAAACTAGCCAGTCGTACAACATGATGGCTAGGCTGCAGTATGGGGATAACGAGATCCTTCATGATAAGCAACAGCCAAGATCGGCAGTCGTTACAACGCCGAGACAATAACGACTCATCTACAAAGGCCTTCACTGGCGCCAAGTAAACGCTTGTGATAGTCCTTATGAGAGAATAAAGCGCAGGGTAGTATTCGCCATAAGCAATCGACTGATTCAGGCGGGGAAGAGGTGCGTCTCGGAGCATAGTTCTGTTGGCCGAGGGCCAATGGCGTTGGAGCGGAGACGGTAACGCTTAAATTTATGCTTGAAGCTTGTATCGGGAGCTAAACTCTGAATGGCGGGCCGGTTGGTAGATCTCCAAGAGCTGGCAATTAGACCCTTACGATTGAGGGACTTGGCGGGGAGAGGACTTTGTAAGAGGGTATTGAGAACAGAGACATTTCGATTTCTGAATCGCCCAAGGGTCGATATTTGACATCTATGAAAAGCCTATTCGTGAGAGTACTGATGTAAGGTGTTACACGTACGTCATCAACAATTGTGGCATGATATCAACGTTCGCAACCCATATGAACAAAATACACACGGAAATGCAATCCCATCCCTCTTCACCACGGAAAAGCGCACCCTCGACCTTCCCCTCATCCCAATCTTGGCAACTCCACACTCACACCCACGATACCTTGTTTGCCTACCCCACGGGGAAAACGTGGAGCAAAATAGACCCCGAGCTTCTTTCCAACGGCCCAGCCACTCGGCCAGGAAGACATCGTCATCATGAAGATAAAAAGGCCGCAGTGCCCCCGTGTTCAAAAGAGGGGAAGACAGAGACTTTTGCCAGTTATCTACTCACTTGCCAGCTTTTGTCTTTTGAGAGAAATCTTTCATCTAGATATCTTTACTTACAACTTTGTTTCATTTCGATAATCTATGGGCTGGAATACTCATGCGTCGGGCACCAATGATCCGCCTGAGGTGCGGAACTGGCGAATCCACCTGATTGCTACGGTGGCTAGCATGTCCGCCCTGGCCAGTGAGTTCCCAAGCCGTTCTGACAATGCAATGTACTGACTTAGACAGTCGGATATGATACTTCTGTTATTGGAGGTTTGTACCACTCATCCGTGCTGTATGAAAGACTCGTGTTGACTAGATAGGTACCATGGCATTGACCTCTTTCATGAGGGACTTTGGCCTTGACCTCGTCGAAAAGACCCAGCGCGACACCATCCAGGGAAATATCGTCTCCACCTTTCAGGTAACCTCTCCTCCCCCTTCACTCTGTTCTCTTCCGTCTTCTCTAACATATCAAGGCTGGCTGTTTCTTCGGTGCGCTGTTCACCTTCCCCATCGCCGAGAAATGGGGTCGTAGAAAGACCATCATGGGCGCAGCCCTAGTCTTCCTCTTCGGCGGCGCCCTAATGACCGCCGCTAACGGTAACCTCAACATGATCTACGGCGGCAGAGCCGTCGCCGGTCTCGGCCTCGGAGCTTCTTCCCTCACCGTCCCCGTATACATCAGTGAGACCGCCCCGCCGTCCATCAGAGGCCGTCTCGTGGGTATCTTCGAAATCGCCTCGCAAGGCGGTGGTATGCTTGGTTTCTGGATCAACTACGCTACTGACCGCACCATCGATGTCAACACGAAGACTCAGTGGATTGTTCCCTTGGCGGTACAACTTCTCCCTGGTTTGGGTCTTGCTCTTGGTATGTTTTGGTGTCCTGAGTCGCCGCGCTGGCTGGCACGTGGTGATCACTTTGAAGCGGCGAAGAAGATTCTCGCGCAGATTAGGGGTCTTCCGGCAGAGCATGAGTATGTGAGAAGGGAGATGGGCGATATTCGTGCGCAGGTTGAGGAGCGCAGTACGAATAAGATGAGCAAGAAGCAGCAGTTCAAGAAGCTTTTCCAGAAGGGCGTGCGTAACCGCATGGGTATTGGAATGGCTCTCATGTTTCTGCAGAGCTTCACTGGCGTCAACATCATTACCTACTACGCACCCCGTATCTTTGAGAGTCTTGGAATCCCAGGTACTTCCCTGAAGCTCTTCTCCACAGGCTTTTACGGTATCTCCAAAACCCTCGGTATGGTACTCTTCACCTTCTGGGTCGTTGAGAAGGTCGGTCGTCGCAAGGGTCTCATCTGGGGTGCTGCACTCGGTTGTATTCCTATGTGGTATATCGGCGGGTACGTGATGCAAGCCGACCCAGCAGCCGCAGCCGCAGCTGGTGTTGTGAACCGCGACGGCTGGGGATACCTTGCAATCGTGTGCGTCTACATCAACGCCATCATCATCTGTGCGACATGGCAGGGTATCACGTGGACTTACGCATCCGAGATCTTCCCTCTCGACATCCGCATGCTCTGCGTCGCCATCACGACAGCCGACACATGGCTCGGATCATTCATCATCGCGCGCTCAACGCCCTACATGATCTCCGACCTAGGCTACGGCGCCTACTTCTTCTTCAGCTCGATCCTCGTGTGCATGGGAATCTGGGCTACGTTCTTCGTCCCCGAAACAAAAGGTGCGTTACATTAACCAATCCTTCTAGACTTATTCTACAGTGTGTCTGACATGCATAATCTCACAGGTATCACCCTCGAAGACATGGACGCGCTATTCGCCAAGCCCGTGTACAAAACGGTTTGGGCGCAGATGCGCGGTAAAGCGGTCGTGGAAGAACATCGCCCCGATTCTCCATTCGAAGACGACGAGAAGGCGCATGAGCTAAGAATACCTTAGCTTCCTCGCTCCGCCGGGGTTTTTCTTTTTTGCAGCCTTAGATAAACAAATGAGGGAGCTTATCGGCTGCAACCATTGGTGTCCCCCCTTGTGAAACTGCTACGCCGTGAATGGGTGGTGTGATTCTGACTGCCGTTCCAGAAGGGGACGTTCTCTCCGAAAGGTAAAAAGTCGTGCCTTTTTTTTAAGTGATGACAGCAGGGCCCTTCCATGTCTCTGATCCGCTACGGCGCTTTCTTATTTCGACCGCAACTCTTGTCTCCCCTCTATCCATATTATTACCGTGTCGCTCACGCACCCAAATGCCATCGGTACAGTGCTTTGTTTACCCCGCAAAGCTTCCCCAGACTCTGACGTAGATTATTCCCAAGTTTGGGATTTCCATTTGTCATAATAACACCTGGGCCCTTTTGCTAGTGTTACAGTGAGTGGCTTTGTACGTGCGGCCGACCAGCTGTTCGCCAAGAAAAGAGAGTGGTGATGTTATTGGTTTGTAGATTGGGGATAACCGCGGGACATTCCCCATTGGGGACCCAATTTGGGCTTTTGTGATTTCTTGGTTTTTCATCACTGCCAAGACTGCTCGGCTGTCTTGGCGCTGAGGAGAAGGGGCTGTTGTTGGATGGTGAGAGAGATTGCGGTTGTAATCTGACCGGGTTGGAGTTGGCCAAGAGATAAGGGAGAGTTTCGGGGGCCGGTTGGAGAATGGAATGATCTTTTGTCTTGAGATACTCTCACTCAAATGAGAAGAATGCATGCAGCAGGCGTGGTGATGAAACTGAGACTGTCTTGAGGAGTGTTTGTCCTGACTCAAATGCCAACCAATGAGACACGCTCTAAATTAAACACCAACAGCCCCGGTTACTCCGTCATCTTTTTGACAATATTTAACGTAATAAATTCCCACTTTGCCCGATCGCATCCCCGGATTTACACGGCCAATCTCAATGAGGATGGAGATAATGCATCTCAGCACAATTGGCTGACCCAGCCACCAACCCTAAAACGTTAGCTGATGATTGGGAATAACCTCCCCAAGTCATGTTTATCTCCTTCCCTTTCAAGATGATACAGAATCTCTTGGCGTCGGAGGCCCCAAGCGTTCGGGATCTTTGACAGATTTCTCGGCAAAAGCTGGGCGTAGAATTTGATCTCTGGAGGCGAGTTTGGGGTAACTGTAACGGTTAACGGGGTCAAGAGATTGTGTAACTTTGACAGAATGAAATGATTGCTCGCCACTAAATTAACGATTGAGAGCAAACAAAAAAGCCAGCGCGTCATACCCACCCATACCTCGTGATAAACATTTTAAGCTTGTTGCTTAGCTCGCCCTCCCAACCAGCGCCACGGTCCACCCGTGCATGAGCGAGTCTGAGTGGGAAACCCCAAATCAGACCAAGACATGCGCCAAGACGGACCCCAACCCGTCCAATCCTCCAGTGAGAAGATCGATCGTTGCACCTTCCGTTCTCAGTATCATGTCCGTTGCATACAAGTTACAAGATTGGATCACGCGTTGGACGTCAATTGAACTCAAATGTTGATGCTGATGTTGATGAGCGGATGTCGGGTAATGCACTGAGGCTGCCAAGTGCGGGGCAGTGGCCATCACTGTAAATCAACCCAGTTAGCGGTCCTCATTCGCTAATTGTCAAAGCTTCCTGGGGAAATGGACTTGATGACCTTGGTAAAGCAGCTTGTGCTAAGAGGAGATGTAAAGAGGCATGGTTTATTTACACGACACAACATGGAACACTCAGAAGTACAACCCATCAGCTTCAATTACATTGGAGCCTGAGTTAACCCCTGCTCGAGGGGATGTTGCATTCTCCCTCCATTTGCCTCGTCTAGAACTACTTGGCAGCTTCTCTTCCTTCTCGTCTCTTTGATGGGATGCTTATCATGTCTTGGCACACCACCACCTGAATTCCAATCCCCATCTCCTGCCCTTTTCGCCATCGCCTGTATTTGGGCTTGTGTAAGGTAAGGTAGCTTAGCTTCCTTCCCTGTAACACAAAAACGCCTCCGCTCCTCGGAGATAAAAACCACTCCCATCCCCTTCCCTCTTCTCGTCAGGTTTCATTCTCTCTCCCTCACCCCCAAGCTTCTCTCCTCTTCACAACAACAGCTTTTCTGTAACAATGACCTCGAAGGAGGAAAAGATCGACGCCGGCAGCGCGACGCCCCCGTCGCCTGATCATGGCCATGCGCACACAAAGGATACCTTCACTGGTGATGTTGAGGGCGTTCGCGATGATTACCGCGAGGATGATTTCATGACCCGCAATGGCCTGAACCTCAAGTCTTTCCAGCGCCGTGAGTCGCATGCACTGTCCGCCACTGCCAATTAACCCCCTAACATTCTTTTTTTTACAGGTGACTACGGCACTGGCGTAGTCGAACTCGATCGCTCCATGAAGAAGCGCCATCTCCACATGATCGCCATTGGAGGTTCAATCGGTGCTGGTTTCTTCGTCGGCTCCGGTGGTGCTTTCACCAAGGGCGGTCCTGGCGCCGTCTTCCTCTGCTTCTCTATCGCTGGTATCATGATCTTCAACGTCGTCCACGCTCTCGGTGAGCTCGCTGTCATGTATCCCGTCTCTGGTGGTTTCTATACCTACTCGACTCGCTTCATCGATCCATCCTGGGGTTTCGCCATGGGCTGGAACTACGTGAGTGTCGCTGATCCCGTGTCGAGCAATTGACATGCTAACATTCCCAGGTCTTTCAATGGGTCATCGTCTTGCCGCTCGAATTAACAGTTGTCTCTTTCACCGTGCAATACTGGAATAAGGACATCAACGAAGCTGTCTGGATCACCGTCTTCTGGCTATTCATTATCATCATCAATATCTTTGGTACCCTCGGCTATGCCGAAGAAGAGTTCTGGAGTTCCGTCTTCAAGCTCGCTGCCATTGTCATCTTCATGATTGTCGCCATCATCCTCATCTGCGGTGGTGGCCCCTCCTCCGGCGAATTCGACACGTACCAGGGTGCCAAGCTCTGGTATAATCCCGGTGCATTCCAGAACGGCTCCCGAGGCTTCTGCGGTGTCTTTGTCACAGCCGCCTTCTCTTTCGCCGGTACTGAGCTGGTCGGTCTCGCTGCTGCTGAGTCTCGCAACCCCGCCAAGGCCCTTCCCGGAGCTATCAAGCAGGTCTTCTGGCGCATCACTCTGTAAGCATCACCAGCGTCAATTCTATCGCCACATTCTAACATGACATAGTTTCTACATCATTGGCCTCACCCTCGTCGGTATGCTCGTCAGCTCCACAGATGAGCGTCTCCTCAACAGCGCCAACCCTTACAAGGACGGTACCTCTCCATTCGTGCTCGCCGCCAAGGATGCTGGTCTCAAGGGCTACGACAGCTTCATGAACCTGGTCATCTGTGTTTCTGTTGTCTCCATCGGTGTCTCTGCCGTCTATGGTGGCTCCCGTACACTGACTGCTCTCGCCGAGCAAGATTACGCGCCCAAGATCTTCACATACATTGATCGCTCAGGACGACCTCTTGTCTCTGTAGGCTTCAACCTCATCTGGGGTGGCCTCGCCTATATTGTCCTCGCCTCATCCGGCGGTCTCGTTTTTGACTGGCTTCTTGCTGTCTCTGCCCTCGCTGCTCTCTTCACCTGGGGCTCCATCTGCTACGTGAGTTTAAACCCTTAGTCTTCTTATTGATCCGTTTCACTGACCAAATCATGTAGGCCCACATCCGTTTCCGCTCCGCGTGGAAGAAACAAGGCCGAAGCCTCGACCAGATTCCCTTCAGGGCTGCCGGTGGTGTCTGGGGCTCCTGGTTGGGTCTCGCCCTTTGCTTCGCTATTCTTGGCATGCAGCTCTTCGTCGCCATCTGCCCTCCAAACAAGCCAGGCTATGGTAATGCCGAGGATTTCTTTATGGCCTGCCTTGCCATTCCTGTCGTCCTCCTCTTCTGGGTCATCGGCTACTTCTGGAAGAAGCCTCAGTGGCTCACCGTTGACAAGATCGACCTTGATACCGGTCTCCGTGAGCATGACTGGGACGAGATCAATGCTTACCGTGCCAAGGTCGCTTCTTGGCCCGCTTGGCGCAGATTCTTCCACAAGTTCATGTAAGAGCTCAACGTCTCGTGTCACATGGATATGGAAACAGAATGGTCAATCTGTGTAATTAGTCCCTCTTATTGAGGATTCTTAGTTTATACCCCAACAATCTACTGGTTGCTAGCTTTATTCAACAACTGTTTCAAATGTTTGTGGGTTGTCTAATTGGCTTCATTGAAATCACTAAGAGTAAGTCAATTATAAGAAATATTATAAGGATCAGAGAGAACCGTTCAAACATCGCACCTCGAGGCTGGGTTGTCGTTCGGAATCCAAGTTGGATCATCTCTATTGTTACCCATGGTTCTGTCAGATCAGCCCGACATCAAGCTTGCCCCAAACTTCTCACGTTCATATTTGTTTCAAACCACTACTATAACTAATGCTCTCCTCTTGTAAATCGTTACCATTTCCTTTAGTCTACCACCTTTCGATCGTAAATTTAGGCTATCTCAGTACAGGAAACATTGGCCGTATTTTTTACTCGACATCTGAACCCTGTTCTATGGCACTGTCCTGTCTTGGAGATTTCTTTATATAGGTACGCGGAAACTCCTGTTTTCCTCTACGGGACAAACGGCTTTCTATACTTTCTATAGATAAGATGGGTTCTGTGAGCCTTTCGACAGATAATATCATCTCTCGGGCTGCAGTGCCAACTACACTTCAATTTGGTGGCGGTAGCTGTAAGCTGGGTGATCCTCTCGTCAGCCTCATTTTCAACCTACATCCACAATCGTGGAGAGCATCCATTCTAGGCATAAGCTGAATGTAATTGATACCGTGGGCTATAATCTAAGCCAAGGGTAGTACCGTGAGTATCCAAGCAGCCATCAAATGGGCTTTCCCATTTATTATACCATTCACAACGCGCGAAACTGCGCAACAAGCAAATAAAAAACCACAACATACATCAACCCCGAAAACCCAACAATAACCCACCCAAAGGATCCAACATACGCCACCAAACTAAGCGCCATAAACAAGAATCCCGTAACAATGAGCAGATGCAGCGCAGCAGAAACAACAAGCCCAGCAGGTGTCCACTTCCTTATCGTCTCCTCATCAATCTCGCCCTTTGCCTTCTGTCGCATCAGCGCAAGAAAACTCCCGCTATAGCCAGCCAAAGCAATAGACACTGCAAATGCAAGCCAGGATACTGAGAGGAACAGTCGGACTGTTTTGAGAGTAAAGGCTGGTGTGACCCAGATGTCGGCGGGGTCGGTCATTTCTCCGACTATGACGGCGAATGTTGAGGCGCCAAAGACGGAGATGGCGATCATGGTTACGACGAAGAAACGGAAGACTTCGAGGTCATCGCTGTTGGATTTGCTTGATGAGCGGATTGAGTCTGGTCTCGAAGCTTGGTTTTCGAGTTGGTGGATGACATGATATAATATCTCCCGTTCTTGTGTATTTTTTCGATCTTCCTCTGCGTTCGTGATACTTTGGCGAGATGCTGTGCTTTCGATAGCAGGTTTGTTGGTTTCGACTTTCGCAGACATTGTATGAAATGATAACGTTTAAATAATACTCGAGCTTAGGTAAATTTTCAAAAGCCAGTGATAGCCTGGTGATATAAATGCAAATGCTCTTCTGTATTTTTAGTTATAAATTCTACTTTGTATGTCATATTACATGCCTGACTCAGCCCAGTAATTCTGCTGGCGAATACTACTCCGTCGGTGCATGAGACTTCGCCTTATTTTTAACTGTCCAGCCCCTGTCTCTGACCACTCAGGTCTTTTGCTTTGACGGATCTAGATTGATCCTTCTGTAGTTTCGAGCGTATCGAGTTGATGACATCAAGAGCGATACGTGCCCGGTTGACTGCTGGATGATCCCGGTGAAGTGGGTATCTAGATATATCACCGTGAATCATATGGCGAAAAGGCTAACGTATTATAATCTAATCTTAGAAATACGTCATGCAGCCTCAGGTATGCACTGTATCGTCTCTTGGCTCAAGGATGGAGGCGCTGCCAGGCAGAAATGAGCACAGTCTATAGCATAGGCGGGTTTCCAATGTCTTCGCGAGAGTGTTATACTGGTTTGCCGATCTGGAACGCCAATGGTCAAAGGCAGAAATCTCATCCGGCTGGCTACCAGCGTAGCGTTGATCAAGCAACTGGCGCATTGATGTGGTCTCATGCTGCTTATGGGGCCGAGTGGGAGACTGGTCCATTTTGGTAGGAATAGAATTATTAAAAGATTGAGGAAAACTTAGGGAAGCTTAGGTGAACTTAGTTATCAAACTGGCAGTTAAATCCTTGCTCGTTATTCTGGTTGGTACACTGAGTATTCGGCAGGTCTTTCCCCAAGTTATGTAGTATATTCTTATTCGAGATGAAATAGTTAATCCATGTGAGGCTTGTTTTCTACATCAGCTTCATGCAGGAGTTTTCGCGCTGAACGTATGTCTCGCCTTCTAACAAACATAAATAGCAAGAGAAAACGGTATAGCATAATCTTTAGAGATCTGGCTATGAGAATGAGGAGTGGGAAGGCTTGGGCGATAGCTAGAGATTAGCATCAGTCGAGGGATTCCCAGGTCTGTGGGATGGCCGTGAAAATTGGATTCATCACGGGACATATCGTCAGAAGCCTGACAGGGTTTCTGAGCACTACCTATTGATATAGATACCGGCCAAATCTTTTACATTTTGTACACACTATCTAACCTAGTTGTGGCGGTTTCAGAAGAACCTCCTTAATCAGTAATGAACTCATGGATCTTGGACTCGGATGTCAGCGGTTCTAGGGCCGCGATGGAGGAGATGGCATGATGCGCGAGTTCACGAGTAGCTCCGCCAGTAGTGGCCTCTTACTTTTCTGCAACCTTGTTGAAGTGCTCGGTGGGTGTGAGCTTAGGAGTAGACGACATGCCGACAGAGCAAATAGTTGAAGCAGGAGTTTGAGATGGCACCATCGACGTTTTGTGACGGGTTCGCAAATTTATATTTCGTATCGGACTATTGATAATCGCTTTCGGGTCCTGGACATCTCAGTAATTCTCCAATCATGCTTGGAAGGCAAAGTAATAACTACTTGTTTACTCATCATTGCCAGTCTGACGATTATACTTAACCTGAAGAGGGTAAGGTAGTAGGTAATAGGTTGTGCCGCTTTTGAACGTTTATCTAGAATAGGTATAGTCTCTGCTGGATTCCCTCCACTCCTGACTAAAATACAGAAACCCTCCGCGGAAGTTTTGTGTATAAGATCACCCGGGTACTCCGCAGTCCCACTGCTTTTCATGCTCTACATTCTTTGCTTACTTGTTCCCTCTTGTCACTTCTACGGCTACTGAAGGGGTAAACTGGGCGTGTTCATTCGTCATTACAACAGCGTGTCTCCTACGAGGCTTCCCGATGCGCCAACGAATCCCGACCAACCGACTATCAGTGCACACGATGACGCCTCCTGAAAATTCAGTGCGCTCTTAGAAAACAAGCAAAGGTTGGAAGGCTGTGATAAGCGACTTCTAGTCTACCTATGTATCGTGAAGAGCACACCGATCTCGCAGGCGACGTGATGCTTTGGAAAAAATAGACCGGTGTTCCCGAAATTTTCAAGCATTCATCAATTACCCTTCCGCCATCATATTATAATGACCAGGTCTGCTTGATCTGTCCTGAATCTTTACTCGCCGACTCTCTTAGCGTTTTCAGCTTTCAAGCAAACAGCTGGCAAGAAACCATTCTTGACGCGGACGCTGTATTGACGGGGGATCCATCGTGGGAGCTAGACCTGGCTTCACTCACTTCAACTGCGCTGTAGCTATTGTAGTAGTGAAACTAAAATCTTCTAGAAGGGTACTGGCAAGATGGCAATCGTGTCTGCGTTTCAGGACGAAATCTCACAAGAGCTACAAAGGTAAGTCAACGCATTCTCTGCAATTTCGTTGATCCAACCCTCTTGGTTCGGGCATTTAAAGCCACGAGCTAACCAAAACTGAGAGTTAGATGAATATCGGTGTCCTTGGGTCTCTGGCTTGACTTGTTCTCCCGCAGTTCAGTGAATACCGACTCTACGATCTCAGGGAACAGGCATGCCTAGTTAATTGTCATACGGTTCCCAGCGAAGAAGATTAAGATCATTCTCGTCAGCTTTTGGCTAAATGTTTTTCGCGAATCACTTTACGGTAAAGGATTTTTCTTAATACCTCCCAAAAGGTTTTAATAGGGTAGAGTCTTCGGTCTCAACACTCAGCGCGGCCTATCCCACTCGGGTATCCCACATCAGCCGAGTGGGATAAACAAACCTCATAAAAGGATCAAATTTGTCAGTGCTGCTTATTCCTTTCCCACCATACAGTTGCGATACTATATATTGTCCTCTCCTGCTTATTCCAGAGTTACTTTTGGTCAAAGTCTAAATTACCTATAGTCGGACATAGTCATCATGAGAACAACCCGCACAGGAACCGCCTCCGTCTTGGACACTACTCTCACATGTCTCATAGACGATGTGATAGAGAATGGATCAAGTTTTCTTGCAGACGACGAGAACTTGCAGCATTACAAACAACACTTGAGCCATCTTGAGGCAGCATCAAATATATCACTGCTTCGAGAATGTTTATGCGTGCGACCGCCTTTACCGCTTCTGCCAGAGGATCTACTCCAAGATATCGATACCATCCTCGCGCGGCTTCGCCAGCACAAAATAGTTACTCCCATTTCCTCACTCTTACCATCGCGGATGCTCCAGCATGATGAACATCGAGCAACCAAGGTTCATCTCTGGAGAGGCGACATCACCACTTTGACTGGCGCTACAGCTATTACGAATGCCGCCAACAGCCAGGGCCTGGGATGTTTCCAACCGACGCATCGATGTATCGACAACATCATTCATGCCGAGGCAGGACCGCGGCTACGGGAAGAGTGCTTTCAGCGGATGCAGGCCAGAGGAAAGCAGCTTCAGCCTGGGGAAGTGCTTGTCACTGGAGGTCATGCGCTCTTCGCTTCTTCGGTGATGCACACCGTTGGGCCACAGCTCAAGAGAGGTGCCTCTCCTACTGACACTGAGAGGAAGCAACTGGCGAGGTGCTATGAGTCAATTCTTGAAGCGCTGGAACTTTTACCGTGTGAGGAAGATGGCAGCAAGTCAGTTGCTCTTTGCTGCATCTCGACAGGCTTGTTTGCATTTCCAGCGGATGAGGCAGCTGAAATCGCAGTGTCAACCGTCACGTCCTGGCTTCAGGAGCATCCGTCAACGACGATTACAGATGTTATTTTCAACACATTCACCGAATCAGACACCGAGATCTACTCGAAACTTCTTGGGCCTTCCCCGACAAATACAGTCTCACTTACCAAGAGCCTGCCATACAGTTCTCTCAACTTAGCGCGTGACTGGCTCGCCTCAGCAGACGCTGTCCTCATCACAGCCGGCGCAGGTCTATCAGCCGCAGAAGGCCTGGACTACCACTCTCGAGACCTCTTCAAGCGGAACTTCCCGGGCTGTCTCAAGCTCGGTCTGACGTCACTATATAGCGTTTTTGGCTTTAACGACTGGCCTTCGGAGGAGCATCGCTGGGGATATTTCTTCACCCATTTAAACATGGTGGCCAGCTGGTCCAGCACGCCGACCTACCAGACTTTGATCCCATGGCTGAAGAATTTTGGGCAAGACGCATTTGTGCGCACGTCAAATGCTGATGGACTATTCCTTGCAAATGGCTGGCCAAAAGAGCAACTTTCTACGCCGCAAGGCTCGTATGGGTATTTGCAGTGCCTGAATAACTGCAGAGTTGATGCTGTCGTGCCATCGGCTCCTCTTGTAGCTGACGCGATGCCCCACATCGATAAGGCGACGCAAAAGCTATTAGATTCGAGCAAGATCCCGTTGTGTAGGTTCTGCGGCTCGAAAATGAGCATTTGTGTTCGAGCGGGCTCCTGGTTCAATCAGGCGCCTTTCAAAGAAGGCGAGGCTCAATGGAAAGCATGGAAATCTCGGGTTCTAAGAGAAAAGAAGAATCTGGTGATTCTGGAACTCGGCGTCGGGATGAATACTCCGGGTGTTTTGCGATGGCCGAATGAAGATTTGGTGATGCGAAGTGACGGGCGAGTCAAGCTCATTCGCGTTGGCATGGGTCCAGAGGCGATGGTGCAATGGGAGCAGGAAGATGAGGGTCTGAGCACTTGTATTCAAGGCGATATCGGGCGCGCGATTCCTCTGTTGCTAGAATGAAGCGCCAATCGCCAGTCATTTAGAGAAGAATAAATAGAAGCCATAAAGAATGCAGATCATGACTGCGCCTCAAAGACAACCCTATCTAAATGTCACGTCGTCGTTCAGCCCATTCACGCGTCATCAGCTGCAGCGCAAAAGAGGCGCATAATGCCAAGCGTGGGTACCACTGTAGTTGACCGGCTTATCCGCGTGGCTGTGAATTTTACCGCCCCAGAATTTCTACTAAAACCATCGCGCTCCTCAGCCCATCAACCTCATCTTCAATATTTCCGATCTGTCCGCACGATAATTCGACAAGTTACCACGGTATGGTAGTGTTATAGCAGAAAATGGGACTGGATGCCCTGAATAAGCTCGCGGCAGCTGGTGAGGCTGTTTATCAGAACCTCTCTAAAAAATGGTGATTTCCGAAAAGCTCCACCAGCGGAATCAAGTCACTGATTGTGGATAGGGATGAGAGAAAGCGACGGCAGGCAGAAGAGGCATGGCTTGCGAAACACGCTGAAGAAATCCGTCAACGGAATGAATTTCTGTCTCTCGTCACGAGTAAAGTCACAGGCGATTCAGCCCTCGAAATGGCACCTCTAAAATGCAACCCGCGCGAACCTCAAAGAGCCGTCTTCCTCGTCACAACGCCCATCTCCTTTGGCGTACTTGAAGTCTCACAGTCAAGCTACAAATTGTTAGCGAGACATGTCGGTATGAGTCTGAATAGCGTGAGTCACTGGGCGGTGTGTGTTATCGATAGAGGACTCGGGAAGTGCTATTGCTACGATTTGATGAGCGACCGGTTGGAGTTGACGATGTTGGGGAAGAATTACTTCAGGGTGGCTGTCATCACGGAGGAGTTTGTTGAGACGTGGAGTTCGTGCTATTATATTGGCGAGACGACCAAGACGCATGAGGAGATTCAAGCGATAGGTAAGTTACACAAAACCCCAGTGTGACAAGCATTAACGTTTGGTTAGGACAACATCACATCGGACTCAATCCTCGGTACAAACTACTATCGAATAATTGTCAGCATCTAGTTGACAGTCTTGTCAAGGAGCTCTGCAACGGCAAAGTAATCAGTCAGGCAAAACTTGATGAGGAATTATCGCTCGCGTCGCCAAAGATTGCACGCGACTTGCTTGTTGGGAGGATAAGGTCGAAGATGGAGGTTGGTGGCGAGAGTGAAGACAGTCCTTCCATAAAAGAGCATTTGGAGGCGATCAAAAGTCATTGGAGCGACAGAAAATAATTGATGATGATACCCAGGGTAGTTCGATAATCAGGCATTAAAATTGCTCGCAAGCGCTTTGGCATTGATAAGAAATAGAGCAGGCAAGGAACAGAATAGAAATCGACTTATGAAATTAATGCTTACAAAAGATAAAGATCTCAGTTTCACGGTGCTCTGTATTGTAACGTTAATTATACCTGTGAAGATAATTACTGGCGGGTGAACATGAGGCGATAGCGACATAAGTGATTAAAGTTTATTGTACTTCTATATACTAAAATCTCTGGCTATGCTGTTACCAATAGCTATTCCTCCGCTTCGGAGATCTCCCCGAATAGCTCAGCTGGAAGAGCGTTCGGCTGTAATTGTAAATCTGACACCGAAAGGTCACTTGTTCGATCCAGGTTTCGGGGAGCGCAAATACTTTTTTGCATTTTTTGCCCTTTATCTTATCCCAGAGCCTTAGCCTTGTCACAGATCCTTTCTGTAGCAGATTCAACCGTTAGAGTCAAGCATCTGACACAGATCTCTCGGCTGTGCGTAACCTTCGACGACTTAGCTGGAAAGCGTCTATGGGCCGTCAGTTCGACGACATTGCTAGCCTTATCAAGGCCAATGCGATGCAGTTGGAGGAGCTGGAATTGGAACACGAAGTCCGTTGAACATTCCGTGCCAGATAGGCCGTGGCACGTTATGCATGCAGGGCTGTCTTATTCTATCGCTCTAGAAATACGAACCTACGTGCATCCCACTAATCTAGCTACAAGCTATCATCAACAAATATGTTGTCATGACACAAGCAACTGAGCAACAGATATGGGACTGAACTAAATTGTTATGTAGGACCTCAATGGGATGAACAAGTAACAAGAAAGTCTCGCACGAGTTTCACCGCGCAATCCACTCCATGTGCCGCAACATATCCCTCCGAGTATTCCTGATCCGGGCCTTGAATCACAATGCCTATTCTCTCGTACGTGCCGTCTGTAGGCTCTTTGCTCGAATGAACCATTTGGCTGTCACTGCCGTTCAGTCCATGTAATCTTCTAAGGACCAGCGAGAAGGTTTGTCTGGTTGTGTCCCTTCGTTTTTCATCATTGAACTTTGGCTCTTGGCATAAGTGCAGGATATGTATCGTAGTTCCCATGGGCACGCAACTTGGACCTTCTCTCCCTAGGTCATAGTCTGGTGCAAAGACCAGACTTCTGGCTTCGGTGGTTGCCAGATAAAGCTGCCTTTGGCTCAAGATATCCGGGTCCTCACCGAGTGTGGCAGAAATCATGGGCCCAACGAGTACCATATGCGCAGCACTCAGTTGCGCAGTCTCATCTTGTCCCACAGGGGTAATCTCAGCTTTGACAAACCGTGTACTATGCTCTAGGAATTCCATATCCTGGATGTACTTGCCGTCCAGGAATGTCCGCCGATTCGGAAACTTCACCGGCGCCGCAACAGATGCCCAAGACCACGATGGGGCGTTCCACTCGTTTGGCCTAGCTTTCGTCCCATCACGCGAAATCCATGCTAGATCTTCCAACACGCTGTCTTCCCACACACCAGCAAGGTATCTATCGCTTCTGTGCCGTTTCATGTCTCTTACTACACCTGCTATCGCTGCAAGGACATCCTTCCGATATGTCAAGGTAGTCTTAGTGTAGTGTTCCACGATACTTCTCCATTCTGGCTGGACATCCTTTTCGCTCTTGGCTTCCGCCATTCTCCTTGTGTACCCTCCTTTTGTGTGCGTCCATCTCGGCTCTGACTCATAAGTCTTTGTTTCTCCAATGCATTCACAAGCGCAGCTCCCGTTACACTCCCAAGCCATCTCGACGTCTCCTAGATGTAGTATTCTGGGAGATAACAGCCTTTCCTGAAAAACCCATCCTCGAGATAAAAGAGGGAAATTGCCTTTCGTGAACTCACTATCTGGTGAAACCGTTGATGAGAAGAAGTGTGGGATCGTTTGTCGAACATATGCGTGTCGGACCTCTCCGTTTTGTGCTTCATGCTCCATTCTCGTGGCGATGAACTTGGAAGGGCTGACAGAAAAGTAGCCAGCACTGGGATTTTGCGACTTTGTAGCAGCGATGGTGACGTAGGCATTTCGAAATATCTGTGCCATGAGCGAGGCTTGTTGCCGCCAGTCATCCTCATTGTCTTGAACAATACATAATGAGTCGATCCAGATGTAGCGTACACCCAATTTGCGTGTAAGCTGAATGGCGTCTTGATATCCTTGGGGAAGAATATCCCACGGTATTCTACGGAGATATCTGTGGTATCTATTTCGAAGCAACCGGATGTCAATAGTACCGCCCCAGCAATAGCTCAGACATACGTAACGATCTTGCTGACCCAGAGAGGGCACGAGCTTGATATCAGTGTCAAGCTCTGCAGTGCCGGGCGGGCTAAGGTCCAGGACTCGAGGAGGTAGCTTGGCGGCATTGGGTTCTTTGCACAGTAGATGATTTTGAAAACAATGGTCGAGCTGGTTCCGAAACCATTCAAATGCAGCGTCTGACGAGGTGTCGCCAGAGATCTCAGCTGCCACGCCAACTGAATCCCACGATGTAGGAGACCATATGCACATCAGTATCTCTTATGCTTTGTTTTGGATCTCAACCAAATCACCCACCATGAAGGCCAAAGAAGCTCAACTCGCCCACAAACTTATGAGGCACATCCCTTGCGTCTGTAAACAGATGCCTCAAATCTCCTCCTCCATCTAAAAAGACACTCACTCCCAGCGCGCCTGGCATCGCCGCCGACCTAACATTAGTCTGTATAAACTGTCTCCCTGCGCAGCCTGTATTCCAGTCCTTCATAACCATTAATCTTCCGCTCCGAAATGATTTTTCGTTCTTTAAATACAGTCGTATGCCTGCGGCCAAGATGTAGCATGATGGACACCCTGCTTTAGCTGACATTTCCATCTCATGTAAATATGACATAATCCCACGCATATCGCCGCATCTGGTACATCGTCCTTCTTGATCCATCGAGACGCGTGGCGTGCGAAAGCCGAGATTTATGAGAGCAGACGAGATACGTCCCTTGAGCGAACCACAGATATAGCGCAGGCGTATAGCCAGATTTAGTAGGCCGAGGATATTGAACTTTCCAGGTTTCTCAAATATCTCTTCAATTGAGTCGACATCACTCAAGTCGACATTTGAGTCATTGAAGTCGTTGTGAGCATATTGGATCCAATTGTTGTCGTCTGAGCTAACAATAGCTCTGTCAGACTCAAGGTGAAGCTCAAGAGGCATACTTGATGTTAGACTAAACTATCTAGTCTTTTGTTGTAAGTGAGGATTTAATGACACGACGTCGCCTAGAATATATATCATTTGATATGGCATGCCCTTGTCCACCCAGACGCTTCACCGTTGCCATAAGCGCCCAACTCTGTCTTGGCACAACCTCAAGTGGATATACTGTCTCAGCTGAGGCTGACTGCCCTTCTCATTGTTAAGCATTGTCACACACTTGGTGAGCTTTGCCTTTATGCAATGGTAACTTGCGTTTAGTCCTCGCAGGTCTGGCACATTACCAAATGATTATTTGGTAGTTTCATCTAAGAACGATAACAACGCCTTAAAAGCTCTGCTTACTGCACTCAAAACCCACCAGCCCTTTGTAGCGCCGTCAATCTCCACCGGATTTCAATAGCCAGCTGAAAGCCCTGCGGCAAATCAGAATCCATCAGGGCTAAATAAGGAATCATGGTTCATAACAATAGTTTCGGAGTTGGCGGTGCCGACGAATCAGATCCAATGACTTACCGCCAGGATGTTCACCTCGACTTTGATGACTTAATTTTAGCATTTCAACGCGATATGGTGTCTGTAGCCAATTTGTATTTGTCTGTCCTGTTCAAGGCCAGTAGTTTGACCCAAGTTTGGGAATAAATGGATGTGACACAATCACCCTTACAATGACCAGTAATGAAGTTTGTCCCTTGCCGGGTTACTTTGATCCATCTCTCAGCTTCTAATTACTACGATTTACTTAGCGTAACAATCAATTGAATCTAAGATGTCGGAATTTGGTGGCACACATGTATCTTTGGCCTCTGCCTAGGTTCTTGCGTTGTGACCGTCCCTGATCATCAGCGGTGAGGATACTTTCCCGGGCATGGTCACCTAACATCTCTGCAACAAAGCTTCCGAGAGTTTGCGAACTGGGCCTTTAGCTCAAATGGGTTCCAGTCCCTGGAATGTATTGTTACTGGGTACCTCTCTCATAGGAATAGGTACTCTGCTAACAATGTTTTGAAATGCAGAGCGGTAGGGGCGGAAAGAAGATACCTATCATGCTATCAGCCAGGAGCCGGGAGGACCGGAGTGGCGAGGTGTCAAGAGCAGATATGGAAGTGCACTGGCGGCATATCGGGTAGCACATTGTTCCCGAGTACAACTAGTTGCTCTTCTACTTTTAAATGATTCGTTTCTGGCTACAATCCAGATGTGCTATTTGCAGTTGAGATCCGTGGCTGAGAACTTACCAGAACAGAGCTTACACTCTTCAATAAAGCCCACGGGCATCTTCCGAGACAAGCCTCAATCCCCGCAGCGCTCTAGCTTGCGCTTGTTGTTCAGCTGTACTTTGAAATAGTGCTATAGTCTAGACGAGAATGAGCACACGGCCCATCCTACCTGATGACAAGAAGGCGTATTGAAGTTACAAGCCACTATGCTATTTGATAGCTACCTCCTTGGAAAGAGAAGTGGTAAAGAGGAATGAATAGCATGTTAAAATATACGTGCATATATCAAGTGCAAGAAAGTAGAACAATTTACTGTAAATCCCTGCCGCCAAGAACTCGGTCCAAGACCTGCCAAACATTAGCCAACAATTCCTCGTTCCGCGCTTCGTCTAATTACCACCATTAGACTTAATCAACGCGCAAGCTCAAGTCTGTGCGCATGGGACTCCCTCAGTAAGATAGCACACCCTATATTCGGATTGCTCGGCCCTCGCATTAGCCTACCTATTCGTGTCGTTGTCCGTTAACCTCTATGGATAGGCTCAATAGATAGCAAGCTGTTCTCTATGGCGCCTGTAGACTTCATAGGCCCACGGACTAAAATCACGGGGAAACCCTGTTCAGAATCGAGGCAAGCTTTTGGGCTAAGCAGGGTTCCCCGCGCTCGACCCCGTGGGTTAGCAGCTTAGGTCCGCGGGGCCGAGGTCGCATTTAACGCGCCAAGACAGAAACGGGGATATACTCCGTGGTCGCAACCCGCTACTTCTGCTGGAATCTGGAGACTCTTGCTGTTCTAGATGTATCGGAAAGGCCACAGCGATCAGAGAAAGAGGGTAGGTGAACCAAGATGTTCAGTTCTGAGACTCTTTCTACATTGCTGAAGCACCATACATTGAAGTCAAGCCTACTTGCTTATCTCACCTCAATATTAAGCATGATTCTTAAAAAAAGAACAAAGTTGCGATTGGCAGATCGAACGACGTGGCTTTCCTGCAAGTGTGGGTTCCATCTCCCGATGCTAGACTAGATTCGTGTTAAAGGTGCCGAAGACCCGATCACAACTGACTTGTAAGGGTCATTTGCCATCACAGAAACTCTGGAAACTATCTCTCTCCCTGGCTCCTTATCAATTCCTGTCGTTTAAATCAAGTCTAGACTCTCAATAGCGTATCCTGACCCCTCGTTTGACGACAGGATGCCTCGGCACCTTGATCGGAGCAGTCTGTATAAGTAGGATAAACAGTCGATCAGTGTAACATAACAATATACAATTTAAATAACTCCTTTCCCTACCTCACTGAACAATTCAACTTTCCTCGCTAGATATTCTATTGCAGACATCGCCATGGGTCCGACGCAATTGGACGCCAGTGGGCAGAACTCGGAGAGCGAGAAGCCTACCCATGTAGAGACTGAACATGCTGCCGTTGCATATCAGGAGAAGAACGCCTTCCAGGCTCATGCGGATGAGTCGGGTGAGGGTCAGAATGTAAAGGTATATACACCACGAGCCCTGATATTCATGCATACTAACGCTCATGTCTCAGATGACAAAAAGACGATTCATGGCCCTCGTTTCGCAAGCGTTTCTCTGGACAGGCTCCCAGATCCCAGTCTATCTATTCGGAGGTGTCCCGCCGTACATCTATGCTGATATCGGAGGACATGATCGTTGGACATGGTTTGTTCTAGCCAATCTTCTCTCGCTAGCAGCTGTCTGTCCGTTTGTGGGATCTCTATCGGATATGTTCGGTCGTCGATATGTTGCCCTCTCCGGCGCATCGTTTATCGTCCTTGGAATGATCGTCTGTTCTACCGCCCACAATATGAATGTCTTTATCGGTAAGCCTCCATCCCTTCCCTTGCAGATCAAAGCTAACTAGTAACTTAGGTGGAATGGTCTTAGCGGGCATCGGAGCTGGTATCAACGAACTCACCGCTCTAGCAGCAACATCTGAGATGGCACCGACTGCCCAGCGTGGCAAGTACGTCTCCATCCTGATCTTCACAATCGTGCCCTTCTGTCCCTCTGTTCTCTGGGCACAGCTCATCGCCGCACACTCGACATGGCGATACATCGGCCTCTTCTGTGCTCTCTGGGCCTTTGTCGGTCTTGTCTTGACAGCGGTGTTTTACTTCCCACCGCCTCGCGCCAACTCAGAAGGCCTGACTCGAGGTGAAATCTTGAAGCGCATTGATTTCGTCGGTGGTTTTCTCAGCATTGCTGGCATGATCTTGTTCATGGCTGGACTGCAGTGGGGTGGATATATGTATCCCTGGAAGTCGGCCCATGTCCTTGTTCCTCTGATTCTTGGAGCGGCTTTGGTGGTCCTTTTTGTCGTCTGGGAGGGCTTCTTTGCGCCGTATCCCATGTTTCCCCGACGTATCAACCAGGCACCGAGGATTCTTACCCTGACACTCATCATCACCTTCATCTCTGGCGCCAACTTCTTTTCCATCCTCATGTTTTGGCCTACGCAGGCTTTCAACGTGTACGGCCATGACCCCGTGCAAGTCGGAATCCGAGGTATTCCTGTTGGTTTCAGCATCATGGCCGGTGCATGCATTGTCCTCTGGCTCCTGTCTGTGTTCAGAGGTGCAAACAGATCACTCATGGTTATCTCGAGTATCCTGATGACGGCTGGATGTGGCGCCATGTCTGTTGCAAGGCCCGATAACATGTCCACCCTATGGGGAATTCTCGTCCTGGCCGGTCTTGGTATTGGAGGGATCGTCGTCCCAGCAAGTATCATCACGACAATCATCTGCCCCGACGATCTCATCGCGACTATCGCAGCGCTTACTCTAAGCATCCGCGTCATTGGCGGCAGCATCGGTTACACCATTTACTACAATGTCCTTGTGGCCAAGTTCACACCTGCTGCTATTCACTACATCGGTGGTGCCATGGTGAAATATGGCAACATCACCTCAACTGAAGTCATCGGGGAGGTCATCGGGCTGACCAGTATTTCTCTACTGGATGAGATTGCTGAGGTACCGGGTATCAAGGGAAATGAGGCACTGTATAAGATTGTGATCCAGGCTGGCCAGATTGCTTATGCTGAGGCATACAAGTGGGTGTATTATGTGAGCATTGCCTTTGGTGCGGTTTCTGTCCTTGCTTCTCTTTTCTTGGGAGACATTGGGAAGTTCATGGATGATCACGTCGCTGTGGTGATGTAAAGTGTTGCATCTACAGAGGCATGGTACTATAAGCCATGACAACAAGTGGCATAGTTAACATAGTTGATGAAGAATACGACGATAATTCATTTAATTTGAACTCAGGCAGAGTAACAAATTTTGATCTACATAAACGCGCAAAACTGTTCAAAAAATGAGACTATTGATCGTGGCTTATAACATGTGATTTCAGCTCTGACATCTGGCGCTGTGCATTTCCAAATCCAGCAGATTGCTTATAGCTGAAGTAATCCTCCCCACACCATCCGCATGCTTACCTTCCCTCTTTAGCTTCTTACATAGCCTTTTTAGAACATCAGCATGACAGTCAGGTAGTTGAGAGGTAAGCCAGGACAGGGATGTGAGGCTATGCTTCTGTGGCTTGAATATCATACGAGAACGGGCCAGCTGAGGATGCGCGATTTCCAAATCATGCAGTCTTGTTTCGTAGATGCCCGGCTTCATCCGAAATATTTGTTGAAATTTTATATAGCTCAACGAATGTGGCTAGACGGAGGGGAGTGCGCATGAGCTATGAAGTGAGTTGAATTTGAGAAAAGATGTTACCGTAGTCAGTCCAGTTTGGCTGATGTTCTAGACTTCCATTAAGAGATCTTGCATACTGAAAATGGGGGCGTAGCGTACCAGAGACCAGAGCGGGTAAGAATTAGGTTTATGCTTAATTATGCAAGAAACTATGCAGGAAGATTGGGCTTCCTACTAACATACTTACATACTTACAGAATAGATTCCAGATAGTCTCGTACACGCTGCAGCCCTTGAGAAGCTACTAAATTCTTCAGTTCCTGAGTAATTCTATTCCCCTACTTCTTCAGATACTTAGCCAAAGATTTGTTAATAAACTCCCTCCCCGCCTCATAAAGCTTCATCCTCTGCGTCTCAAACCCATCCTCCCTAAACAAACTCTCCCCCGGCCCAACAGCAAACTGCTCATCACCCCTACCAAGCCCCTCAAACATCCTCTCCGTAAACTCACCAAGCGGCATTCCAATCTCTCCGCCGTTCACCAAATCAGGCTGATGCTTCTCATCATGCAACTCCGTCTGAACAGCCGGTGGAAAAACTTCAACCATGCGGATATTAGCAACGCCACTGGCTTTGAGTTGCTCTCGAACGTTGAGAATGAATGTGTGCAGCGCGGACTTGGATGCATTATAGTTTGGTGTTCGGATCATAGAGGGGATTAGACCGAGCGTGGCGCTGATGTAGATTAGATGGCCTTGGGGCTGTTTCTTGAGATGAGGGAGGAATGCTGCGGTGAGATGCACGGCAGATGTGTAATTGGTGGTAAGTTCGTCGCCAAGAACAGATAGGTCCAGAGTTTCAGGATTCGCAAAGTCAGATCCTCGTTGAATACCTGAACTAAACACGATAGAGTCCAAATCTGGATCAGACTGGGTAATGGATTCGGCAAAGTTTTTGATCCCACTCAGGTCCGTGACGTTAAACACAACAGCCCTTGCACTATCCTCTCCATGTTTCTTCACAAACTCTTCAAGCTTATCACTCCGTCGACCGACGACAATGACCTTTGTCCCTGTGGCTATGAGCTTGGCGGCAAGGGCCTCTCCAATACCCGACGAGGCACCGAGCACGAGGGTCTTTTGGTACAAGGGAGCCATGTCAAGATTGAGTTTTGAAGGATCGCGAGATTGAATCGAAGGGGAAATGACAAATGACAAGCTTGCGTATGTCGTATCAACTGCCGTGATTGGTAATGCTAGACGAGGGATAAAGTGGGATAAGAAGCCAAATGGTCGGTAAGTTGAGGCTAGACTGGGTTGCACAGGATAGGAAGGAGACTATAAGAGAGCTTAATACTCAAGTCTTGGCAGATGTGATAGAGTTTGGGATAAGATTGTACTGTAAGTGAGGTTGAGCGGATTTATCGTCGTCGTCATGATTCCATTGGGTTCTGTTATCGCGAATCCACTATCGCCAAGTCACCTGACTCGATCAGTACGGAGAAAGGTAGCATCGCTCAAAACTTAAGCTTATTCATGATCCTTTCCCAAACTCCATTATTGAGAGATTTGAGAAAATGAAATTACCATTCTCCACGCCCTCGAGTCATTCTCAAGCCACATGTCGAGGCCGTGTGTCAGATTACAGCAAGTGCACTGCCAAGGAGTCCAGAACCTCTGCCCCGTCTGAGCCCCCCAGACCCTTACCCTTACCCCCTGGCGCTTGGCAACGGCTTTCTCTGGAGGTTTTGTTCCAGCCAGTGAAATCTCACTCTTCATCTCCATGGAGAATGTCCAGTTTAATGCGCTTACTCCGCGGGGCTTTGCGGGCGTAGATAATAACATGGCCCACGTCATTTTATTATCCAGAGTTACGATACCCGGGGCGAACACCGATAAACAACTAGAATTTACGAGTGCAACGCTCTCAAGTACGGCAGTTCTGACGCATTGTTCTGGCCAAAAGCATAATTGATTTATGCAGACTAATGGCAAGTTCAGGGTCTCCTCTAACCCCAAATGCGCAGTCCCCCAAGTTTCAACGGGACACTCGGACATAACTTAACAGGGTATACCCGGCGACGCTTATTTCATTTTCTTCAGCAATACTGATTACCGCCCAAGCAATGATGAATAAACACACCCGTTTTAGATCCACCGCCCCCGGCTTGGCCGGTAAGAGTAATTGTGGCGTGACTTTGGCGGCAGTCAGCTAGCTACCGTTGCAGTTGATGTAAGCCCCAGCCTGTAGACCCCTGGATCATAACCCTGGGTTTATATTACCTGTCGGGGATTGTAGGGATGAGGATGAATGAATACTTAAATAGAGGGTGTTTCTCGGTTTCATGCGCTTAAGATCTGTAGAAGCTTGTTTTTTACCTTATCTTCGAGTTTCATAAGTTTCCCCAGCTTTTGGCATATATAATACCTTTAAATATGACTTCTTGGATATCTTTGTTAGCTGTTCTGGCTACCTGTGCGCCGCAGGTCCACGCGTCGTGTGCGTATGGAACCCATCTTCATAGGAGAGCTGATGTGATCCATGCTCCCAAGTTTGGATACTCTGCTGCCAATGTACGCCACCCGATCCCCTTGGACTTCTTCTTCAGTCTCTTTTATACAGTGAGAGCTTTAGAGGCCTCGATATCGTACTGACATTATACAACAGGGCCCAGCAAACTGGTACAACTTAAACCCCAAGGCCAACGAACTATGCGCAACCGGCCACCACCAATCCCCCATCAACCTCGCCGACGGCTCATTCAACATCATCCCCGCCTCAGACCTAGACATCGAGATCCCCAACTTCACCAAGGGCGCTGAGTTCGAGAACTTGGGAAGCACCGTGGAAGTAGTCACCGAAGGACTCGGCGGTAAAATCACCATCGAAAACACGACATACCATCTGAAGCAATTCCACTTCCATCTGCCCAGCGAGCACATCGACAACGGTACCAGTCTAGCCATGGAGATGCACATGGTACACTCCAGTGAAGACGGCAAACTCGCTGTCATCGGTGTCTTCATCGATCTCGACGACGGAGCGGCCGATTCGTATAAATTCAGGGAGACGCGCAAGGGCAAGACAGACACCCCTGCTACGAAATCCACTGTCGTTACTACCGTTCTCAACTCGGTGGATAAGATTGCGACCCTTGGACAAACCACTCACATCAAGTCTCTCAAAATGTCCGAGATTGTGTCGCTTCTTAACGAGGGCGATTTCCGTTCGTAAGTTCTACTAAGCATTCCAAGAATAAAGTGATGCCCGCTGACGGTTTTGGTTGTCTTAGATACTCGGGTTCGCTTACTACACCGCCTTGTAGTGAGAATGTCAAGTGGTTCGTCTCCAGTCGGAAGGTTTCTATTCCTACGCGAACTTATTTGAAGGCCCGATCTGTCATCGGTTACAACGCTCGCTTCCCTCAGAACGTGCCAGGGGAGGAGAATATCTTGAGCTTGGTCGCTGACGAGATTGAGCACCACGATGACTGAATTGTGTTATGTAACTTTTACTCTGGTGATTGTTTATTTGGAGTAGAGGAGTCACTTTTATGAAGTTGGCAAAGTAACGTATGGGAGGCAAAGTGAGCGATTATTTAGATGTATCAATATTAAAAGGCGATATAAACGCAGGCATAAGCATAATATTACGACCAATTTCCGATTCCACCCCGTTTCTCCGATGCTAAAGTGTTGTCGCCGAGCCCTTGGCTTCGGTACTCTATCTCCAATGTAACTTCAAGTCCTCATCGAGAACGAGAACGAGAACGTTGCATCCAAATTGGAAAACGTCGTCGCTTTCGACGTCAGTGCCCCCATATCTTGGCATCCGACGTCTGGAGAACGTGGGGAACCGTCTGATTTTCTGTGTTTACCCCTGGCTAGCCCAAGAGTTGGTGCTGCTGATCTTCTCCCCACCTGTTTGCCTAGGTTCGATGGTGCTAAAGCCACCCGCTGTCAAGTTTGTGCGACTATCATTTCTCTTGGCGATGAGTTTTCGGGATGAGGATGGAGTTGTGAGGACTTACAGTAGCATTGAGGGATTTGTGTTCGAGTGAAAAGGATCTTGTGAGCGGTTATTAGAGTTTGGGTTATGATGTTGTGGATATTACACCGAAACGCGAGAATTTCTCCGTGCTTGGTTGGGGCTGTCGTGGACAAACTCTATTTCTTCGTGCTATCCCCGATGGCCGGGATATCCTTGGACATGCAGTAGCTGCTGACAAGAAGGACACCAGAATATCTCGAGATCTATTGGCTCGTCTATCATTCCACGACATCGGTAGTGTAACACACATCGACAACTATCAATCAAGCATTAATTACCTCGCTGGAACTCTATCTCATGCGTAATTCCTCCTAGTAAGCCAATGTACAAATTATCAAAACCTTTTCTTCTGTCATACTGTCCTCTCTATCAAATTGATCTAAGCCGTGCTGGTCATAGGTCGTCGTCTATAAGGATCATGATGAATGTGCAAATCAGCCGGGTACCAACTCAGTGCCAGCGCCATAACCATAGCCATGAGGAGAACATCAAAGACATAAATCGGCCATTCATGCGCCTGCAAATATCCATCGTCTCCAAGCCCAAACTCGACCAGCCGAAACACATTTCGGAATAGAATCAATATCGCACAGGTATACAGCACACCGAGCATTGAAACCAAGTAGAGTCTCGGATTAATCGCCCCAATAAGTCCTCTTTTCGCAAGTCGCGCATGAAATGCTCCCGCACAAATAAGGAATATGACCAAAATGACAACCTGGAGAGCCAGTCCAGCAAGGATAACATTCTCTCCACTGTTCTGATCAGCGGTGTTATTAGCGTTGACGAGCATTCCTGCGCCGCAAGCCTGAACGACGAAGCATAAGATATCGGCTATTACAAAGAACTTGGAAAGCCATGCTGTTCGAATAATGGAAAGGTCTGGATGCTCGGTGGCGCGAATGATTCGGCCGAGGAACATGTAGATTGCTGCGGAGAAGAAGATGGGCGCCAGGAGAATCAGGAGTGTTTGCGTGCTGTAAGATTCTTGGTCTTGTAAATGATCGGTCGAGTATATCCTCGCGCCAAGACCGGCAACCTCAACTATGAGATAAGTGTCAGAAGGATGGTCCACAGTATTTGAGTGAGTTGGGACGTACAGAGTCCTCCAATGACAAGAACGAAACAGAAATATTTTCGATAGCGAAAGACATATGCTAGGTGAACAAAACTAAAGACTGCAAAGACTACGCAAGAGACAAGCGCCAATATTTTTGAGGGTCGGTAATACTGGTATACGTTATCAGTTGTGGTTGCCATGATTCCAAAACGAACTGTTGAAAGAGAGATTTGAGGCTGAGAGCTTATATCACCACGGAGAACTTGGTGGTTGGGAGGAAGAGAGGGAGAGAAGAAGAGAGGTTTTGAAAGCGTTTCGAGGGAAGTGCGTGGTTTAAGAGTCTTGTAAAGCTCGGGAAGTTCCATACTATGACGGTGCGGTAACTCACGCGCGGCTCTGGAGTGAGATGGGTGATTGGCTTGGTTATCGGGGAATGGCTTGAACAGCGGGTAGGACGAGCAGGATCAAGATACAGCTTAAGGCCAGAACGGTTATACAAAGGTGGAAGGAAAATTGATGGATAGAATCCCCTCAGGACTTTAGCTTAGGTATAAATTTTCAGATTAAATTCAATACTTTCTGCCCTTCTATTTAATATCATTGAACATCATGATCACTTGATCTCCTGCCTGATGGTGAAGTATGTCCTAATTGAACTTAACTGGCTGTTTGCGCTTAGTTTGCAATTGGGACTGTTGGAAGATTGTCTTTTGCTATCTTTTCTTTGTTGTTTTCTTTGTTGTTGCTCTTCACCTTCAAGCTTTGTTCCTAGCCTAATGCTTAACCTTACAGGCAGCAGTCGTCCCCATAGTCAACCTGTGACGGATCAAGCCAGTGCCAGCCAGTGCCAGCCAGTGCCAGCCAGTGCCAGCCAGTGCAACGCGCAAGAGTCGATTAGATCAGGGCCCAAGCTTCCATTCAGCATACCTACAGTGAATTCTATGTTATGGGAGAACATGAATTACCCCTCCTTCTCACAAGCCGTACAATTTTGAACTCACACATCAACAACCGCCGCCTCATTTTGAACTCACATATCAACAACCACCACCGCCTCAGTTGCCGCGCGCGCAACATGACAACAGATCGCGCACAGCATCAGCTGCAGCGGGAGTACACGAGTCCCAGCTATGCATATGAAAGTGTAGCAGACACTTCAGACACAGAAGAAGATGACCCAGAGGTGAGTCAGCGGTGGATGTCGAGCGCCGACGAAGCAAGCTAACGGGAACCCCAGAGTGACACGGAAGAACACAGCCTACTATGCGATAGTGAATGGCATGACTCGGAAGGAGAAGAGTACGACTCCGATGACCTCGATATGCCCAGCGATCCTGCGCTGGCGGCCCAAGATGACATCACTGCGTTTTACAACGACGATACCTCAACTTCGCAGCCTGCTCCCGACACATTGCAGTCAGTTTCTGATAGTGCCAGTTCGAGAGCGACTACGGTACCCACCGCCTCGGGGCACACAGCCAGTGCTGAAGAACCTTCTCATTCAGATGAGAAGGTCGAAATTCTCCCTCACTTGCTTCAGCAATTGGCTTCGGCAAAGAGCGCTGTGCCTTGCCCAAAGTCTAGGTGCGCTGACTTCATCAGAGAGATGGGTATGGAAGCCGCAGAAGAGATGATCAAGGATTGCAGCTCGGAGGATCTTCACGGCCTTGCAGAAGTCGGAGTTTTGACAGCCTCAACTCTATCGTCATTCTCCTTCGCCAAAGCAGAGAAGTGGAACTCCAATGGAGTCTATGCTCATATCATTATAGATCCTCACGATGACAAATATGTCGGTGTCTATATAGGGTCCGCTCTCTGCATCAGCGCACGAATCAAGGGCCATGAGAGAGACTTCAAACTGTCGAAGAATGTATCCAAAACAGATGGTGCGAAACGAAGGAGCCAGAGAGTGCTCAGATTCTCTCATATCAAATTCTGGGGCCGCCGACCTGGATTGCAAAGTTTCTGGATATTGTTGGGTTCGGTGGATACAAGTCTAGGGCTCAGTCGAGACAAGACCCCCTTGGTACTGAACCTCCTCGAGACTTACTGTATGCTTGTGCTACGCACACTTCCCCTGCGATCTTTGTGGATGCAACTCCCACAAGGATTCAATCTGCGAGCTCGTTCCTGGGTGGGACTCAATGTCGGTCTCCCACTCGATCAATGGCGACCCGTGCTTGGCCGTATGAAATCGGGAGGAAAGAGGCACCCGGCAAAGTTCGAAACACTGAAAGGCATAGTATATCGGCAAGCTGATCCATCTTTGGGCGACAAAACACAGATGGAAATCGTCTGTACCAAGTGCCGATCCCCACAGTCCCGTAGGATCGACCATCTCCCAAGATACGAGAAGTCTTCTGGCGTATATTTGAGCTGGCACAGGGCACAATGCGAATATTGCCAAGACGGCAAGATGGCCACCTTTGTACCGTTGGATGCGTCTCTACCCTTCCGAAGCTTCGACTATCTGAGGCACAAGTACGCATTAGATCAGGCTGTGCAGGCTTCAACACCGGTCAGAGCCCGCTCTGACTTGAGCAACATGTCCAAAGACAGCCTTGGGGCGTATCTTGCTTCTCACGGTTTTGAACGTCCAATGTTCAGGGCCGGCTCTGTTACAGTCTTGCTGCAACGCGCAGAAGCCATATGGGACTTTTTGCAAGGTCCGCAGACTGCTGAAGCTGAAGACTCGCTCCAAGCATTCATGGCCAGTACTGTGGTCCGGGACAATCGTACATCGCACTCGGTAAAGAACGTGAAACAGATACGCCACAAGGACTCAAAGAGAAAGGGAGTTCCTCTTGAGATGCCGCCTGCTAAGTCTGCACCAAAATCAACATGGGTCAAGAGGTCACCTTCGCCTGAGGCGGAAACATCGAATGGACTGGCGGAAACATCCAACAGCCTATCTACGGAGGAGGCCACTACCATCAAGATCATAACCACTGAGGTTGAACAGATTGATCTAGCGTTTCTCAAAGATGTCGACCTTTCCGCCTTTCCCAAATGCAGATCCTGTTTTAAACTACGACACGCATGCAACCAAGGAAGGCCCTGTAACCGTTGTGGCGGCAAACGAGAGCCATGTACACAAGTAACAATGAAGGATCTCCAAGAGTCCCCCGAGCACGCGTTGTATGTTTTGACGGGCAAAAAGGTACCAAAGCCAAAACAAGCCGAGGAAATATTTGTGAACCCATCGTCATTTCCGAAGTGCGATAGTTGCTTCCGGAGGAACAACGCCTGTTGCGGAGGAAGCCCTTGCCAGCAATGCCGCAAAACCACAACAGTTTGCATTGATGTGACGGAAGCATCTTTGTTGGCCCACCCTGATCGCGTCAAGAGTGTGCTTCGACACCATGCTTCGCGCTCAGTACCTACTAGTGTTGTCCCTTGTCGCTATTGCGCGTTGAGGGGACGCGTCTGTCGACGTGCAAACTTGACAGATAGTTGTGAAAATTGCATTCGCTACCGTCGGCGATGCAATAACGATTTGAAAGGGGTAAAGCTGAAGGGCATGTACAGAATAATCGATAAAGGTAATGATGAAAACGGTGATGGACAAGAGTCACAGAACGGCGGGACCTCTGGGCTGTTTGTTTGACAAACTCATGAGGGCGAGTTGCAGTTTGTTCATAGATGTTAGTCTATATTCTTCGTACCCTTATATCCATCGCCTTCCCAGAATCTTTCCGCTCTTCTTGCTGACCAGCTCCTGTCTCAATCTTTAGGCCGCGGTCCCTCCATCATCTAGTCCTTGTGCTGCCCCATCCAGCTTCTCTTGATTCTCTCTCTTCCGCCGCAACAGCCTCTCCAATTTCGACGCTGTGTTGAAAACTCCCATGGTCGCAGCTCCGCAGTTCTTGCATGTCGGATCCTTCCTGTACCTCTTGAGGGCACATGCCTCGCAGAAATAATGGCCACATCGAGTGACGACAGGTTGCTTGTAAGGCTTTTCGCAGATGATGCATACAAAGGGGATCTTGTCGAGCATTTCCATATCAGCCTCATCCTCCACAGTATCTGCTTTTTTGCGACTACCGTTGATCTTCTTGCTCTTTAGCACGTCTTCCCATTCTTTATCAAGCTGCCATCCTTGCTTAATGTCTTCCCGCACGTGGCTGTAGATGCACGCGTCCCCGTAGCCACAGAAACCGGTCTTGTTGTAATCTTTGCAGACGTCGGGTTTGAAGTCGAAGGTTGTTGTGATGCGCACGTTGGAGGCGGCGCGGGCGGGGCCCTTGGGCGTCGGTTCATCATACCAGTCCTTCCGCTTTGTAGCATCGTTTGTGTCTGTTAATGGCACTTCACGATTCGCGCGAAAGGCTGTAGGGCCGTGATCTTGATCGGGATTGCGTTGACTCGTCGATGATGCTGAGATTGCTCCCTTCTTGATGCGCTTGATCCGAAGTCGGTCTCCAGTGTCGCGGTCGTCATCTGAAGAAGAGGAAGAGGAATCGCGAGAGTCGCCATGCGCTGGCAAGGTGCTAGCAGGTCGCTTTCTCACGTTGTCCTTGGCTCGTCGGCTCCTTTGTTTGAAAGCGATGGGGGCGGGCATCGCTGTTTCAGTAGTGGATGATTCAGCCATGGCGTCGCGTCGCGTCGCGTCGATAGAGAGCTCGATAGAAGTGGCGGGCTTTGCTGTTGATAGCAGGAGTTGATGCGCTGCGTGACTGATTGAGGTGATGAAGGTTGATAAATTGGCCCAAAGGCGAAAGGCTACGAGGTTGAACGAAACATGGCGCCAGCTCCATAATTTATGATGAGTCAGCCGGCTTGGGTCTACAGCAGCTAAGTTCCTGTGGCGATAGAAGCTCTCAGCCACAAGTCTCCAGCAGCTTCCATCGAAGGCAGTTTTGTCATACTGACCTCGTTGGTCGATTGATACTTGAAGCTTATGACGTCTGAACAAGACATATGAAGCCAACACACTGGGAAATCCCAATTAACTTCAGTTTTTGGAAGATAATGTACACATAGCCTTAACAAAGATAAGAAAAACAGAATGATATGCTTTTGTACTGACCTCGTTGTCTCAGCAAACTTCCCGCGCGTCCCATTCCCCTCAATCGCGACAGAAGTCGCTCGGTCACATCGACATGCTCGGCTTCTGGTGATCCTCACTAATAAACAACATTGTGTGGTGCATGAGATTGATCGCTCAGTCATGGCGATAATGCGTCTTGGATCTACCAACAACTCACGCGCTTCTCCCCGTCGCGTCCAACACAGCACCATGATCCTTCAGGCGCGACGTTGAATTGAGACGGGTCGCGAGGTCAAGACAAGGGCGCATATGTAAGTAACTTATCAAGCATCTGTATTTGAACAAATCTATCAGAATGCTGCCTTTCATTGGGTATCTCCCATCAAGGTCTTAACAATCCCCTCAATCCTGATGGGACGCGTTCAACTCCATTCTCCAACAAAAGAACAATCACAAACAAAAAAGTATTCCTCGCTCGCCAGTCGAGTTTCTTGTACATGTTTACAACCAACGCCATACTTAAAATCGCTCAATCAAAACACATCCATCCAAACGTTCCAACTGCACTCGCAAGTACCAGGAACGTCAGGATACCCGCTCCCGCCCGATCCGCCGTCGTGATGGGTTCCGGCTCCGGATTATCATGCGAATCCTCACCGGCCTTGGGATCACCCTTCGAAATACCACCCGTACTATTCGTCGCAGGCGGTTCAGCATCGCCAATCAGTAAACTCGACACCGCAGCTAGCACGTTCATCTGCTCGCCTGCACCGCTCGTCTCGTCAACAGCAGGGTCCACGAATTCGCCGCCACTCCAGTAGAAACCGCATTTGCGACCGGAATCTCCGCCGGTGCACTGCTTAACCGCTGCTTCGGTGGATGTCTGCAGCACGGGGAGGATTCTCTCCGCCGTGAAGGGCGCGACTTGTGTCGTCACCGCTAGCCAGCGGTGCACGTAGCCCTTGAAGGATAACATGTCGGTCGAGCAGGCGCCCTTGCGGCCCTCGCAGGGGACTTCGTACATGATGTCCTTGGGGAAGAAGTTCTTGAGCGTGGCGTCGAGGAGCTTGTCGATGCGGTCCTCCCAAACAGTTGAACCGTTGGTCTGCGATTGTAAGTCAATGTTGCAGTGGAGAGGTGAGTGGACTTACAAAGTTGTACATAAAGGCAGCGCCTTGGATGAGAATGGCGGCGTTGTAGGAAAAGGTGGCTTTGTTGATGTCGGTACAGTTCTTGCCGACGTGTCCGCCATCGTAGACCAGCCATTTTTCGTGATCGATGTAGTTGACGCCCCAGAGCCACTCCCACGTCTCTTCAGCGTGTTTCGCATACGTTGCATTTCCAGTGTATCGCGCAAGACGAGCCCCGATGTTGAAGAAGCATCCGTTAGCAATGGCTGCAAAGGTTAGCTACACCTCCCCAACATTCAATCCCGGGACAAACGCACTGTTCTTGTAATCGTATCCAGAGTTGGTGAAGGGAATCTGCCATCGCATTCCACCGTTGCACTCGTCATCGTGTCGCTCGGACTTGGCCTGTGTCGTCCATACGGCCTGTGCGAGGGCGAGCCATTGGGGTTTGTCATCGGGTGGGTTGGGGAACTTGTTCTCTGCTGCGAGCATGGCGGACATGCCCCAGAAGCCTTGATCGTCGTTTCCGAGGGATGCACTGTGGTTGCTGGGCATGTAATCGTGGCCGTCGCCTGTTTGGTGAAGCATGCCCTCCATCACTACGTGGTTGTAGCTCTCGTCGCCGGTGAGTTTCCAGTAATCTGGCCCCAGTTAGTCTTCAATTTATTTCGGTAAGCTGTCAATGCCGACGCACCGATATATGTTCCCATCATCGCTCCGCCTTCCCACCAGTAGTAGTCGCCCTTGTATTCCGTCGGAGGACCGGGCAGGATACCGGGAATCATGCCAGTCTGGTTACCGTCATATTGCAGCATGAGATCGTACGCAAGTGCCCGTGCCGATTGCTTGATCTCATCTATTTTACGGTCAGTAATTCTCCTCCATCTACTGCAGTCGTCGGCATCGTACCCTTTGTTCCAATCTTGTAGTACTGTGCGTCGACCGATTGAACGAGAAGACCTCCCAGAAGCGCAGCCTGAGCCACAAACGCTGTCGGCGACGAAAACATGATGTCGCCGTGATCAAATATGAGTCCCTCTGCAAGAAACGGTTGTCGATATGAGGCGATGTCGTGATATGGTGGTCAATCGAGGTAGCTTGTAAGCGAGCGACACAAGTACCAGACCTTAACGGATGAACTAAACCCTCCCGCCAAAAGAAGACAGGACCGGGAAATAAAAGTCCAAATGGGATAAAAACGAGCGTTTTCGATGTCAAAGTTTACGGCAAAATAAAAAAAAAGCGAATGCAAAAGGTAAGAAAGAAAGCCGACAGAAGAGAGATCTGGGTAGATCAAAGGTGGGACGGAAAGCCGGGGATCTATTCTTTTACTACGTACATACAAAGCACACACAAAACAAGGGGGGAATAAAATGGCACTGGCAAGTTTATTGGTACGAGCCAAGTCTCTGGGCATCGGGGCAGTGCAGGCGCTGCGACGAGAGGTATATTTCCTTGGCGGGTTTTAGGCCTATGGACGAGACAAGAAGGTTGAAGAGCCAAGACGCCAGTGACATGGGGTGTTTTGATCATGACTTTATTGGCAAATGGTCAAGTCTTGGCGAGGGGGCAGCCACGTAATTGACATTTTGAACCTGATTTACAGTGCATGATGAATTGCACTAAAGGCAAGACGTATAATTGTAGGAGAGCTCGTCGGAACAAACATCACGACCCATGGAAGAGACAACATGAGGTGAAGTCCCATCACAACAACAAAGTAAAAGCCAAGATCTCCTGTACTAGAGTGAGATTTTGAACTGGCCACGCAAGCAAGCCCTTGCACGATAACAATATACCCTCCCCTCCCCTCAAATCTATGACAGTTACAAAGTACTCCTCTAAAAGATTCCCCCCTTTCACAGAAGAGGGCGCTAAACTTTAATGCGCCCAACTCCACCCAATTGGCCCAGCCCCTGGTATGCTTAAATATTACCTTATTCTTCCTCCGCGACCACTGAAACACGGCGCTGCAAGGAATCAAGGTTTGAGGTGCACGCGAGACATATTCGACCATGGGGAGATATTGGAATGAGGAGTGAGCTGGCGACACAGTCATAGACATACTCGTTTATTGACTGTAGAGGGAAGAAGAATAAAACTGGTTTACTGCATGGCTGGTGCTAAGGCCTCGTGAGGCTAATGCCCAGATTTGATCAAAGGGGCGTCTTGGCAGACCGTCATTACTTGGCGGGAGTAAACAGCATGACATTTCCCCCCCGAGCGTCCCGGGTCCTCACATGCCAAACACACACCAAACTGTCACTCGCGCTCGTATAAAATACCCGTGTGGCTATGTATGTATCCCAGCAACGGGCTCATTATGTATCCGCAACTTTCTTTTTTTTTTTGGCAGAGAAGGGGAAAAGTCAATTGGTACGCGCCAAGCTAACCAAGACATACGCGTGTCGTCGGTCTTGGGTTTTACCACCGTTTCTGAGTTGGCATCATCTTGTTTCAGCTTGGCGAACGCCTCAATTGACTTTATTCCGACGATCTTAATTTACATTTTCTGGTAAATATATATTGTACTTCGTGTCGACGCGTCTTTTGTCGGTGTGGGTGAGGCCCCTCGGTGTTTATGTTGGCGCCTGTTGCGGGATTAGAATGAGAGCTTGTTCCCCGCCACGGCGTCAACTTCGCGGCGCTTCTCTGACGTATCGCAGCTTGGAGGTTGGGTAACTTCACTGTGAAACCACATTTATCATCGTGGTGAGTTCCAGCGCAGGCTTCTAGAATTGTGTGTAGGGCTAGTGATCTGCTCCCGACGGTTGGACGCGTATCAATTGTAGGAACGGCCAGAACGGTCTGCGTGTGCAACATTGATCTTACCTTCTGGCATTGTCGCGTATCACAAAATTGACATCTTCCAGGCGGTTGTGCGATTTAAGATGTGACGACGTATTTGAGTTCCGTGGTTTTCCACTGAGGAAGCTAATTTTTAGGCGGGGATCTTCAAGCGCCTTCAATTTCCGGTGTTGCGGCGAATGATCACAGCGAACCGCTGGCGTTCACACGTCGACAAAGCTGAACATGTAGGAGAAATTCTTAATAACCACAGAGCACAGGGTTTGATTGGCAATAGATACGTTACTTAACGTTTCTTCATTAGGAGTGCACCATATGCGCCATCATTCTGTGCGGCACTTTCAATCTGTCACTCATCTGGGAGTCGTAGATTGAGCCCGGATGAGATCGAACGCCAGAGTCTCCGAACACGACGTAAAAGCATCGCCAGCAGTTCAGTTAAATAGAAATATGTGATCGAGAAGCTCATGGTCATCAAGCAATCACTTACCAATGACAACACCCAACGCCGCCGAGAATTGGAAATATGCCATCTGCAGGGTAACCGGGCATTAGACCACTAAGCTCCAGGCGGTGCGACAAGGCCCCGCGCTCCAAAGTTGACCAAGGGCAATTGATAAGATGTTAATTGGCAATTTATTATAGCGGGTGATGTTGCAGGGAATGCATTCAACGCATGTTTTCTAATTACGCATTGCTGCAACACTGACTCTCACCGAGAAGCGCTGGGTCAATGTTTTGTCGGCACACCTAATGAGTAACTTTGACACGACAGACATTTCGGCCAACAGGTATTTATCCGACAGTTTACGGCTCGTTACTATCATTACCTGTTGCGAACTATGCATTGATGTTATACTAGCTGTTGTTGTTGCGCATACTCAAGTGGTGCAATGTTGATTAGGTTACGAGGTGCCGAACCGTCCGGCCGAAAGCACCGCGGCACTCGGCCGATGAAGCGATGGATGTCACACTTTCACTTCGGGAATAATTGACCAATGATGCTGAATGCGTGCGTTTATGTATTGCGACCCCAAGCCTTCCGTACTTCAAATATGTACAAGCAATTATTATCCGCCAATCCCCATCCCCAATCCTCCACCATTAATCCAGTGTCGCTTATTTGGGGAGAGAAGCAGGAGCATAAGACTGATCAGGCTTAACAATCTTAGCACCAGCAAGCTGCTTGTCGGTATAAGCAGGCCAGATGATCTGCCTCTTCGACTTGGACACAACAGACAGCGTAGTGAAGCCGTTGTCAGCGCCAAACTGGTCGCTCCAGCCAGAGGTGATGGTGAAGTCGCCGCAGGTGCTAGGACCCGCGCTGCGCTTCTTGCTGGCGCCGGGGCCTTTGACGTCGTAGCGGCACTCGTAGGGCTTGCCGTTGCCCGTGTCGATGCCGAACTTCCAGTTGCAGATGGAGTCGTCGGAGCGGCAGTAGCGCTTGGCGTCGCGGATGGTCCACTGGGCGGTTGAGGCCATCATGCTGACCGAGTCTGCGGCGGGTGCGGCTGTGACGCCGGTGGCGGCGAGGAGGGTGAAGACTGCGGCGGAGAACTTCATTTTGAGTGTGTTTGTGGTTTGTTTGTGTTTGTGTGAGAGAAGATGTGTGTGTGAGTGTGATGATGAGATGAGATGAGATGGAAGAGAGGTTGAGGGCTGTTTATATAGACATTTCTACACCACTGGTCTAAACTATGACATAGGTAGAACCTCCAGCTATTCTAAGCCCAGTCCCACAAAGCTATACTGATCCATGCTATAACCTCACCGCGAGCTCCAGCTTCAACTTTCCTTGTAGTAGAGACCTCGTGCGTTGAGCAACACGAGGTGATCGACAGGCCGAAGCTGGATCTCGCTCGTATCGCATCCACCGACATCAGCCGATGAACCGCAGCGGGAGGCGTAGAAACTATGCATAAGCATAAAGCGGCGTAGAAGAAGCATAAAACGGTAGTATTATTCTTTAATTGCTACCTCGTGATTCACTGTATCAGCGCATAATCGAAGCAGAAGCTCTCGTATTGCTTTGCTGTGAAGTCGGGCCCCGTCCCCGCAACAAGGACCAAAATAGCAAACAGAACCTGATCAGATAATTCTTCCGTTGTAATGTACAGTATTTCCGATATTTCCGTCTTGGTTCTACGTCAGAAACTGTGGAGATGCTCTTGATCCATCGCTCGATGTAGCATCTCGTATTACTCGAATCTCACGTTACCTTCAGTCATGTTTCCTTACTGTACATGCCCAACGTTAGTAATACATCCTTTCACCGCATCGAGACCGTTTTTTCTACGCCACGATGCGGGAGCAGCCCTTCTGGGCTGACATCAAGGTTTGCTACAGCGGGGTTAGCGGCACCCGACGCGCTAGAACCGTTCTATATTCTATTCTTAGGGGCTGGGTTACCCCGTGCATCCAACATCTCACCAATTCTCAGTGCATCCATCCATCTTCAATAGGTACCTATATCCGAATCACTTCTATTCACTTCACATATTCAACGTCATAATCGATCATCTTCTAGAAAATCTCCGCCTAATGTGGAGATACAAACCGCACCCTCATTTCCCCTCTCGTGTAGCTGATTACAGGGTCGATCAACCCGCCTCTCGTATCCTCAGACCTGCCCGCAGTTCAAATCTCACTGTACATCCTGATGCGCATTGAGAAGCACTCTTTTCTGCAGGGATTTTCCCATCGTGTCCGAGAGGATACCGCTTTTGGTGGATTTGCATCAGCGCTGACATCAACAGAGCGAATCATCATCGCGAAAGGAACAGCGTGACATATGCTGCACGCAAAACTGTGCAAGGGACTTCATGATGGTCCTGATCTTTTCCTCTTTTTTCGCATTCTACCACGGTACTTTTTCTTTTCATAACTACATGTCCGTCATCAAATCACACAAGACTTCATAAAAAACCCCGCCCTTTTGTTTAGCTTGCTTAACCCTTCTGGCCACCTGTGGGGACCTTGAACAGGACAGCTCGGCCGTCGGGACCTTGGCCAAGAGCCTTGTCCACGCGGTAGTATCCCTTGCGCTCCAGCTGGATAAAGTCGTTCTCCTTGAGGCCGGCGATGCTAGCGTCGACCAGCGCATCGACCTTCCAGGCGGTTGTCTCGGCCAGGTAGTCGTCAAGGTTGTCATCCTTCTCTAGCGTGTCCTTGGTGATGAGGTAGCCAAAGTCCCAGAGCTCGGCCTTGACCAGGTTCTCGGGGTCGGCCGCTAGCCAGTGGACCTTCTTGCTGGTGGTCTTGAAGTCGCCGGCGAGATGCAGCTCGAGGTTGAGGTCCTTGATGGGTGAGGCCGACTTGTCGAGGCCGCGGACAATGGCGTTACCCCAGCTCATCAGGGTGATCTCCTCGTTGTCGGCGAATTCAGCAACATCAGCTTGGTCGAGGAGAAGCTTGGGTCCGAATGTGACCTGCTTGGTACCAACGTCGGGGTTCTTGACGTGCTTGGGCCTGTCCTCCTTGTATGACTTCTCGGGACCGCCAGTCACGGTGACAGTAACGGCGTCCTTCTCCTCAATGGCCATGTACCGGGGTACAACGGGGTCGAGCATTCGCTTGTTGATAGCCCAGATAGTTGTCCAGTCCATGGTGACGATATTTCGGCTAGGTCCCTGCTTCAACATGAACTCACGGAGAGCGGGAACGGTCAAACCGCGACGGAGGATACCGCGGACAGTGGGCAGGCGAGGATCATCCCAGCCACTGACACGACCGGTGTCGACAACCTTGGTGAGTTTTCGCTTGGAAAGGAATGTTCGGATAAAGTTGATACGGGCAAACTCCCAGAGGTTGACCTTGCGGAGCTTGAGGTTGTTGATGAACCAGTGGTATTGCTCGTTGCGGTCGGCATACTCGGTCGTTCGGAGCGCGTGAGTGACACCCTCGAGACTATCGACGACAGGGCAGGCGAAATCGTAGGTAGGGTAGATGTTCCAGTCCCAGCCGGTTCGGTGGTGTGGAGCGGGCTCGGCGCCCTTCCAGTTGGGGAATCGGTAGATGACGGGGTCTCGCATGGAGCCGTTGCTTGAGTCAAAAGCGATGCGAGCGCGGATGCAGTGTTTTCGACCCAGATCTGTGCCGTTCTTCATCTCTCTGAACATGGCCAAACTCTCCTCAGCAGGACGGTCACGTCGCTTGCTGGCAAGACGGTTCTTGCGGTCATCCTTCTGGATCTCGGGGTCGGTATCATCGGCGTATGCGTTGCCGTCGAGGATCATCTGCTCGGCAATCTCGTAGAGCTCCTTGAAGTAGTCGCTGGTGTGAGTGACGGAGACGTACTTAATGTCCATCAACTCGAGATCGTGGAGGATAGAGTCCTCGAACTCCTGCTTCTCCTTGGAGGGGTTTGTGTCATCGAATCGGACGAGGAGCTTGCCATTGCCATCGGGGGCAGTCTTGGCGAAGTAATCGTTGAGGAGGGCGGCCTTTGCGTGACCAATGTGAAGATAACCACTTGAAAAGTGTCAGTCGAGTCACGCGATGCTTGCTCGGTGAAGAACATACCTGGGCTCGGGAGGGAAACGGGTCACGACACCATTCTCGGTGTTCTGGAGGCCAATGTTGTAGTTGGCACCACCGACGCGCTTCTCCTTGCCAGAGTTGAGCTTCTCCTTCAACTCGGGGTGAGCATCCTCGATGAACTTGAACCACCGGGTGATGTTGGCGTAGGCGCCCTTTCGGACGAGGCCAATGGCGACCTTGTTGGTGCGGAGAGCAGTCCAGACCTTCTCGTCGGCCTCACTCAGGGTGTAGCCTCCAAGGTAGGTTCGGAGAGTGAGGTGCTTGTCAAGATCAGCGGCCAAGGGACCGAGGGTCTTGAAGTCGGCTGTGGCGAGCGCTGGAGCCGCGCTCTCAGCGTCGAAGCTCATGATGGCGGGGTTGGAGGAGGGAAGGTTTGTCGGGTAGAGTGTTTGCTGTGGCAATCGTGTGCTGTAGCTTCGTCTCGTTCGTATGCGTCTACAGGTCTCGTTTTCGATCTCGTCTTCGTCTATGCAAGAACGGAGTGGGAAGCGTCTGGTAGAAGTAGGTCTCGTTGCCCCAATTTGAAGCCCGAGATTTTGGAGGGGTCAAAGATTTTGGCGGGGTGATTGTGATGACTCAGGATCTTGGTAAAAGCACGTGACCGAATCGTGTGACAGGACTGTCAACATTCCACGAATGCTACCATTTGACTCTTGACCGAGTATTTGTAAGGGATGAATACTTTATGCATTCAACTTTTTGTATATGGTCTAAGGTATTTCTTTATTTCGCCCAGTCGCACCGATCAGGGGCAATTCGCTCACTCCGTTCCCATCGTCTTACTGTCAGCCCACCAATAGCGAAGCCGGAGGAGCTTTGAGCATTGCGAGAGCAACATTTCCATCCTTGAGGATCATCTTGAGAATTTTCGCTCATGAGCCACACCGAAAACGGAGAGAATCCGTATATCGGTCAACAGTCACCTTATTTTGATAACGATTGCATGAATAAGATCTTGGATATCCCGGCGTGGCAACCCCAGACCAGGCCGGAAGCTTACCCGCCGGCTCAGAGCCGGCTTCTAGACCACGACACTCCGGGAATAACTACCGGGTGTACTGGCCTTGTAATGGGAACAACGCGTCACCTCGAGTCTGTAATTATGTTCTGTGTTTTATCTATTGAACTCCCTAATCATGATCTCATAACTCTCTTCAAGAGGCTGGAAGCAAATATTCATCTCGTGTCGTCCATGTGAAACCATGGATGAGCTAAGATATCTCTTGCAGACACTCGCTGTGCAGGCTCGTAAACAAAAATCTTGGATATCAAATCAGATAGCAAGTCAACTTCCTGCGTCGATATTTTCGGCAGTGACTCAATGACCTTATCAGCTTTGTCGGAGTATGCTCCAAGGTAGACATTGTCAATTCTGATCGCCGCCGGTTTCCAAAATTTGTTGCTGTAACATTCCAGGTATGGCTTGTTCTCATCCTTCACTCTCTCTGGCGCAGTTGATGCTGACTGAAGCTCCTCGAGATTCTCTGGCTGATCCCAGATCTCGCTGATCCACTGCTTCAAAGACCTCGTGTTTTCGAGTATTTCACCTAGGGGTTCGCCATTGGCCGTATCCGTCGTTGGGAGGCCATCATCATCGAATAGAGGCTCACCCCATGATGTCGGCATGCAGCCAAGGTACTCGCTGACCCATCCAAGCAAGTTTGCTGGGCTATCGACGTTGGGAATTGAGAAAGGAGAAGAGCCTGACCTGATCTGTAGGATAGAACAGCCCAAAGCCCAAACATCACTCGCCGGGCTGGCAGGTTTTCCAACTGCCACCTCAGGCGCCAGAAAGCCTGGAGGTGTCCCAAGTGTTTTCCTCGGGGGAGACGAGGACAAAAATGCTTGATCACAGTCGATCAAACAGATTTCATCAAGTATGAGATCCTCTGCTGACATGAAGTCGAGATTGCCAACGATATATCGAGGCGCTTCTGCGCCAGTAGGTTCCCCAGAAATTGTTCTCAAGCTATCACGTTGAGGTTCGCCAAAAAGATCGTATATACCTTGATCATCAAGATGATCAAGGTTACGGATGCGAAACACGATATTGCTCGGGGTAAAGTCTACAGAGGATCAGTAAAGTGAAGGTATGGAGGGAAAACGCTACTTACCTCCATGACAAAGCCCTTGGGAATGAAGATGTGCGATAGCTTTGGTAGCTTGGGAAGCTACTTTACGTGCCAGCCAGGGGTGAATCCTACTCTGTAGGTATTGGGACATGGTGTTGCAAGAAGGACCACAAGGTGGTAGGACTAGACATAGATGGCGGCCATTGGGTCCTTCGATGTGAAAAAAGCGCTTATAAGTGACGAATCTTTCGTCATCCATTTTCGAAATGATGCTGTGACACATGACTGACTTCTCTTCCACCAAAGAGGAGTCCGAAGCTGCCACAATCTTGAGGGCTACCCACAAAGACTCGAAGGAGTCGTAAGCTAGCCATACGACGGAAAAGCCGCCATGACCAAGCTTGTGGACAATTCTGTACCGTCTGCTGTCAAAGTGATCGCCGATGTGAACTGGATGAAAGCCTCCCCTTCGATAAAGTTCAGGCTCCTCTGTGTCGATAATCTGGATGGTTTCAAACCGACAGGACTCGTCAGAGGCGACTGATGCATTGCTGGTACTTTTGCCAGTTGAAGGAGACATATTTAAGCGCCCTTCCTCAACTACCAGATTTGGAGAGGATTAGAAAAGATGACGGGGCTGATGTGATAGGTGGACGGTGAAGCCTCGAGGTTGTTGGTTGAGCAATTGAATCAGGCAACAGCTTATCACGTGCGAGATGTCAAGCTTGGGTCGGACAAAGAGCCCGACTTTGAGAGTCAGATGCCGGTAATCGGATATGCCATCATATACTCTGTGTTTCAGTTCCGGATTCAAATTTATTTTGGCAATCCATACAAGCACGAGTTCGAGTTATGCCAGTGGCGCGTGAATGGAGATATCATTAGTGGCAATCAGATCAACACGCAGCATCCTACCGCTACCAATCTCTGCAACATTGAGTAGCGAAGCCATCACCAACAACCATTGATCAAAGATCCTTTTCCAAACCGGCCGTGCCCCAAAACGTACGGAGCCCTTTCGAAGCTTCCTGTTGGTTTCCAGATTGAATTGACTGCCATGGTACGTACTTAATAGAAGTTGCAATTAGTGTAACGTAGCCAGCTCTTACTGTCAGTCTGTGTTGTCAAGTACGTATAGTAACGATAGTGCTACTCGCTTGCTGTTGTTTTTGCCTGATTGTTCCACGCTAAATCATTTATCGTCGCGAGATCGAGGACTTGAAAGCCCAAACAAACCCGCGCACGGCTGATGCTTGCACGTAAGAACGTACCTATCTTCCGTGTCATATTATTGATATCGTTATATTTGTCATCGCCACTACCGTTAGCGCTGCCGTGGCCGTTATAAAACCTGTTTTGCTTTCACAAAAAAGAATCTCCATCATGAGTAAGATGGAGTTGCCGCCGCCCTTATTTCACACTAGGCGACCATCGACATCATCAAAATCCCCTTGGCTATCTCCGCCACGCCTATGGCTCCCACTTGTTGTACTCTTCGGACTCGGCTGGATATTGATAATGCCGATTGAACCTCCTAGCGGTGACGGCCCTGTTTTGACCGACAATTCCCACTCACAATGCTCGCACAGCAGCAGCAGCTATGACACGACGTTTTTGCCTTCATCTGTTGCCGTCCTTCCTTCGGGGTCTTTTTATTTTGATTACAGCGAACAGGTAGGCACATTTGTAGGCAGTTTAGGAGTCTTGATAGACCATCTCACCGTTATCCTCTTGACCCAAAGCGTTGCCTACTTGTCAGTACAAGAATTGGGCGATATCCTCCACCGGTTCCATCAGATAGACGACGTCTGGGATAGCCATTTCCTGTCCTTTGTTGTCTTTACCCATCGTGGTACAGTCAACCCCATTAAACCCCGATTGCCAGAAGGCCTCGCGGATCGATTGCAATCTCTTGGTACGAGTTGCCTTGGACCCTTGGTCGATCAATCAAAGCTGGAACTCGATGCCCTGACAGAGGGTCCCTACTTTGCCACTGCCACGGGACTTTTGCCAGTGAGGAAGCTTTTCCCAGACACTCCCGCAGCTTTTGCTGCGTCGCTCGTTCAGTCGCAGTATCAGACGTGAGTCCCTCGACCAGTGTTGCTCTTCTTGCTATGCTCTGCTCGGGCCTGTCCCTCCCCTCTTTGCTAACAACACATGAAAGCATCGAATATTCAAACACAACAACAGCCGATACATGTCCAAATCAAGCCATAGCGGTTCACTTCTGTGTCTAATTCATACCCAGCCATGAGAAGCCCTTGAATGATCTCAAAATCGGAATCAAAGAGAACATCGATATCGCTTGCGCCACAACGCTTGCCTCCTCTCTAGCCTATGGTAAATCTCATGGCATCAAGTCCCAGCATACCCCCACCGTCCAGCGATTTTCATCTTGGGAAAGAAAGGCATGAGCCAGTTCACTGACGCTGAAGATCCTACCGGTGATTTTGTCCACTTTCATGCTCCCTGATGCCCTCGGAGTGTCGCTATCAGGCCTCCTGTTGGAGCAGTTATGACTCAGGTGCTGCTGCAGATGCCTACTATTGGATCGACTTTAAAATTGGCACTGAAAGTAAGCATCGGCAGAGATTTCTCGATGCAATCATGCCTACATAGGAGAAGCGGTGGAAGTGTACGACAACCGGCGGCTAGTCAGTCGTTCTGCCGCCTCCGACCCTCAAGGAAAGCTTTGAGCGTCAAAAAAGCTATTGAAGCTTCCCTGTGAATCACAGGGAAGCTTCTGCTACAAGAGATTGAGCCCGGGTAAACTGACGTACCATACTTGCTTCGTCATTAGTGATCTCGATGCCATTGGTGTTCTCTAAAGGAACCTCAGCGCCTTTCATCCTGTCTCCTACCACCTTTGCCAAGACAACACAGAAAGGACCTCAGATAAACCCCTGACCTTAATCTACCCCAGTCATATGTTCACTGTCGAGGACGGTAGGGAGCTAGAGATCTACGACAAGGCAGTTGAGGCTCTCGAGAAAGTCCTGGGCGTCACGAGATGCAATGTGGATTTCCATCAAGAGCGGAAGAGGTCTCGTTCTAACTCCGAAGCCTTCACGGAATACTCCAAGGAGACATTATACTATTATATCGTCTGGTACTAGGTACTAATGGAAAGAGTAATTTGCATTCAGAAATGAGTACTAGGCCAAGTTTGGGCTTTCACCTTATGTCAATCCTCTGTCTAGATTTTGCTGGCAACTTGACAGCAACATGACGGAACAGCACTTCTCAACCCTGCAGGCTAAGCGTCATGAGTTTCAAGCCTTTATTGAGGGTATATTCGGCAACAATATCATTATAACTACGTCGTTCAAGTTCGGGGAGCCCGATCGTCGCGACGAATACAGACCAGAGTGAGTTCTACTCAGCTGCTAGAAGACGGTGGTGTTCAACGCCTTGTGCTAATATGCTGCGCTCTTGCCCAAGGCCGAGGTTGAAAATAAGGACGAATTTAGCTGGGGTCTAAGATCAGATTTTCAGACACCTATGGCTAGCTGGTCAGCCTGAGATTGTTCTCCCCATGAGCCAGAGGGAGGAGAGTTTGGGATTTATTGCTTTTCCTATTGGCTCTCCAGGTAAACCTGCAACTATGCACTGGTAGCTGTTATCAGCAGAGGCTAACTCCACCAGGAATGGACATGCAGATCGCTGACATAACAGACAAGTTACTGACGGAACTTGGCATTCCCCAGGCTGTGCTCACGGGCCGGAGTCCATTCGATATGGAGTGATCTTTAGGGAGGACGGAAAATGGAAATGTAAAAGTGGTTACTTGAAAGAACGACGTACAGACACCACTTTGTCATTGTTCTCAATATCCTTTTCACTTCCCAGAATATCAACGAGCCATCTCCGAGGATGCGCTCTAGCTCGTGGGTTTTGCGTGACTCGGGAGCTCAATAACCGATCGGGTTGCCGGCATGATATGATCTCTGCTTTTGTTGGTTATCTTGCAGTTTTCAGCGTTCGACTGAGGTATGTCTTAACTTTGGTCACCACAGCTGAAGCTTACCTGCATATACGATGTGGGGTAGCTGCGCTATTTCGCCAATACATTTCTTTCTATCCATACCCGGGTCGGATTGAAGACCACCATAGATGAGTGGGACGTGGTGCCAAGACCAGGCTGCAGAAGGAAATCCAATATTCCAAGGCAATAAATTTCTGCACGAATCCAAAGTATTGATTACCCTGCTTTTCAGCCTTCCTAGGAAGGTATAGGCTCGGTCGAAATGGTCAAAAGCGTAAAGATCAGGGAGATCGCCGCTTGGAATGCATATTGGTTCGTTCGTAGCACCGATCTCGAGATATACATATAAGAATGGCAAATCACCCATCACTCAGCTCTGGATGTCACTATCACGTTCCAAATTATCGTTGGAATTTATTCTTCTTGCAACTCCGACTGCCCGCCGCAAAGTCTGAATAGACTATGTCCCAACAGGTGTCCACCAGTCCACCCCACGGTGATCTGGCTGCTGCTGGTCAGGAAGAAACGCAGCGACAACCAACGGGAACCCTCGCCACCGAAGAACACCACGCCGGAACCAGCCCATCTATCAATAATGAGCACGACGATAACGGCACAAGTAATCCAAACCACGATGGGGGCTCAAATGCCTTGTTTAAGCTGCTCGAAAAGGCAGCAGACGACACCGATGCCATGCGTAAACTCGACCCTAACTGGAATGACTTGAAGAGTATGGTCAACATTCCCTCTCCAGAGGATGAAAATAAAACCCCCCTCCATCTTGCAGCACAGAGAGGCTTCAGAAGTGTGGTCAGGAAATTACTCGATGAAGGCGCGGCGAATGCATCTGCCGGTGACGAAGATGGATGGACACCACTACATTTCGCTTGCTCAGCGGGTCATACAGCAGTGATCGATGAGCTACTAAGCCATGGCGCTGACCCTGGGCTGACTGACAGCTATGGGGAGAATCTGCTTCACCAAGCTATCAGCTATGGCCAGAAAGCGGCTTTCGACATGATCATCGAAAAGTGCCCCGAACTGCTCAACATAACTTCGAAGGCGGGCGAGACTCCCCTGCACATGGCCATTTTAAGCGGCAATGAACAAATGGTCGATGTCTGTCTGAAAAAGGGCGCAGCTGTCAATATCAAGGATAACAATGGCTGGACACCATTAATGATGGTGGTGCGGTTTAAAGATAAGAGTGGGATGGATAAGCTGATCCAGCACCTAAAAGGGGTGGAATCAGAACTATCTCCTCATCTTGATACCCGCGACGATGATAGAAAAACGCCGCTCATGGTAGCGTATGAGAGAAGATGGAGTGAGGGAGTCAAGGACTTATGCCGAGCTGGTGCTAGCCATAACGCCTTTGACAACCGCAGACGTACCGCCCTCCACTACGCTGTAGAGTCTGGAATGATGCCTATCATTGAAACTGCTATCGAAAACACGGATTCAAAGCTTCTTCTAAAGACAGATGTCACTGGAAATTCTGCGTTCGAAGATTTCGATTTTAACCAGGCCACCCATGATAGCATCGCGAATCTGTTTTCTGAACATGTGTTCTCTGCATCTGCTCCAAGAGAGGCCCTGGAGTGGGCTGCAAAAGGATCAAAGCGAGGTAAAGTATTCCGAATGTTGGTAAAACGTTTGACACCAGAGCACACATTCGATGGCATCGACGTTGAAAAATTAAGCCTATGTGAGCTGGCAGTTCACTCAAGACTGCCATGGGTCCTCTGGATTGTCATCGACAACTTTCCTGCGACATCAGAGGCCCTTGCGCAAGTTGAGAAAGCTCATGAACTTGCAAAGAACTTACCTCCACCAGAGACAAAGTCGAAGAAATCGAAGAAGCTCATACGGCCCGAGCCTACTAGAGCTGCCTTGTCTGACATGCAAAGCTACCTGAACGACTTTATTATGGCAGAAACTTACAGGCGAAGTTTATTCAAGCCGCTAAAGCCGCGAGAAGGACTTGAAGAGGTACTGCCCAGGTTTAAAGCTACCATCACCCAGTTCCTCGTAGGCGGAATCGAGGGCGAAGCGAAATGGATCAAACAATCCCGGCCGGTCCAAGATGTGATTCATCACGAAGGTCCAGCAAAAATTGCCCAGGAGACGATGGACAGATGGTTTACCTATCCACAGACTAAGGACGACATGAAGATCACGACACAGTTAAAATGGATCCATCTACCAGTGACTAACGTATTGCATCTCTTCTATTCAGTCTATCTAGACCATGGCTAATTGGATACAGATGATTTGGATGGAAGTAAGTGTCAGCATTCAAAGAAATGTAGAAAAGGCGGGTAAGCGTTGACATTTTATAGGACCTTTTGAAGAAGATTTTGGACGAAAGGGTTTCATCGCGAAGAGAGAAGAATAGTATTGCGTCATTTTTACGCAGCAGTTGGGTTCAAGTTCCCGATCGTACATCTGATTCACGATCGATGAGGCCTCTCTACGTAACCAAACAGCACGATGAAATTGGCATGCCTGAGAAGGTCGATCGGAGTTTGACTCCAGAAGCCGAAGGAGTTGACCCATGCCCAACCCCTGGCGACGATGAAGTCGCCAATAGTAAGACGAAGATCAAGAGTGCCCAAAGACAGGATGAGTCGACATTGCCCACTATGTCTGCAGCCTATGTGAGTGTTTTATCGTCCTGTTGCTTCTCGAGCTGACAAAGCACTCAGATGCCATATCTTTCCTTCTCCAAGCATAGTAAAAGTTACATTACTGATGTGCCAAATGAGAGGGAAGTCTTTTACGTCAAGCTGCTGCAGGCCTACAAAGATGACCCACTTCACCGATCTGCTACGCTAGATGAATCATATTATCATTTTGGGCCAGATGAAGAGTCTAGAGAAGACCGAGATGATCGTAACAGAACGCAGGTTGTCACAGGATACTTGGAGAAAGAGATAGGAGAGTCAGATCAGACCCTCACTCTGATCAGAGTCAAGCAGCTTTGGGTTTGGACCATTCTGGATGGTAAGTTACAGAAGATCATTTTCCATCTCATTTCTAGGTCTGGCTGCTTAATTGTTTCCTCGCAGAGTGGGTTATTACCGCCACATCACATGCAGTTGACGAAGCCCAAGAAGATGACTTGCCAAGAGACTTCTTAAATCATCCAGTCGTACAAGAACAAATCACAGAGGCATCATCTCATCCGAAATTTGCGGCTCGCATCGCAACGCTTATTGCCAACTATTGCGTAGATGCTTATGAGAGAAAACGGACCAGTGAAGAGAAAATCAACGACAGTTCGAGTTCCAATAGCCATGGTGGGAGTGAAAAGCGTACTCGCTCAATTCGCCAAATCTTCTCTGACACTGTCAACGATATTGTTCGTCCCACCTGTCTATTTTCAAGCAAGTTACGATTTGACTAATACCTGTTTAGGCGAGGAAAGAGAAAAGATTGTTTCAGGATTCTCATAAATTGTACGTTGACCCGCCCTTAAGACTCTAGTTACGACCCACGAACTGTACCTGACCCAGCCACTTATAGAACAGGATCGCAGAAGAAAGACAATACTGACAAGCTGGAGACTGTTCTTACAGGAGCTTCAAATTTAGCTTGTGACATCAAAGATCTTCGTGATGAACTCAACATCTTACGCAGCATTGTCAATTCGCAAGAGACCGTTCAAAGAGAAATGGCTGGGAATCCTGAAACTTCCGTTGGCATTACGGGGCTCTACTTCAGGAAGGATATTGAAGAAATGGAAAACGTTGCCAAGCGTACCCAGGAGAGTGTAAGCAAGGCTTCCATTAATGACAGCTCACAATCGACAAAGCTAATATCAAACACAGGTGGATACGATCCTGAGCCTTGCTGAGACTGAAATTGCAAATGATCAGGCACGCCAGGCTACGAAGCAGGGAAGAACCATGATGATCTTTACAGTGATCACCATCGTGTTTGTAGGTGTATGAACGTATTGAACATGATTTACATGCTAACGGGCCTTGTATAGCTGCCGCTCTCCTTCCTCTCGTCCCTGTTTGCATTGAGTGATGTACCCTTCGCCCAAACCCCCGGCTGGGTCCATGTTGTAATTTGTAAGTCTCTGATGATGCGTTCTAGCAGACTCCTCGAAACTTACAAACTTCTTCAGTTCTCGTTTCCTTCGCGATTGCTGTTCCCGTTGCGTCCATTGCTATATTTTCAGACGTCGTTGCTAAACACTGGGAAAAGATTTGGGACCCAATCGAGAAAAGGTTGTTAGATTACTGGGATGGACATCTGAAGAGGCGTGGGGAACGGAAAGCAAAAAGGGTTACGTCTCCTGTTTAACGACTAGATCGCGTATGGGATTCTGGATGGAGTTTTTATTCATTTCGTATAGTGGTGCTGGCGCCTAGACTAACATCGTTGTATTGAATCCTTGGGTTTGTGATATCCTGAACCGTAGATCCTTGAGAAATGGATATAAGGAAACCAGAATCTTGGTTCTTTCAATTCATGCAGAGAGCATCGCTAACCCACAGATCAGCATACGTTAAATCATCAGGTACGTTAGAATCTGCTTGGTTAGAGAGGCCTGTAGGTCTCGGTCTAGGACAAGTCGACCTTGTAGCCATAGCTTTCGATATCCTCCAGAACTGATACAACAGGAGTACCGTATGTGGTATCGCAGCCCGCAGTGTTCCTCGGGTCATCCCTCATGACACCACCCGTCAATAGCAGCATGACGCGACCGTGAATATCGAATATTACGGACCCAGAGTCGCCGCATTTGGAAAATGCGCTGCCATCAAGTCCTATGGTGCACCATTCCTGAGATGTGAAAGGTAAGCCGTCAATAGGCTCGCGAACGACAGATCTGATTCCGTTTATGCATCCAATGCTGAACCCGGACTTTCCTCCATGCATCATTCCAATCAAACCCCGGGAGCTTTCGTCCTGGATTTCGGCTTCCAAGTCTTCTAGGGATATGACATCTGGTCCAATCGTGACTTCAGAGTTAAGTCGAATGCCGATAGTGTCATACACACCCTTATACTCGAGCATACTCCTAAAAAGTCCTGTTACTGGCAGTTTGTTCCCAAGTTGGGATAATTCTGTTGTATGCTTATCTTTACATAGTTTAATAAGCGCCCAGTCCATTAGCCTCCCCTCCGAGACCCTGAATGGAGGTGAAAACTCGACACAGCCGAAAGCAGAAAACTTCTGATCGGCAGGGTGATCCTCAAAAAGGGGTTTGTAGCCTTGCAATTTGGTAAATTTGGTTCTGTTCAGTTCCTGTTGCTCCAAGGAGGCTTTCGGAAGATCTCCCCTGCCAAGAGCATGTATCAACTTGTAAAGCTCTTTATCTTGGATTTGAAAAGAGTATTTCATGTTATCGAAAGTGTTCTGTCCTGGCTGGGTAATCTCAAGGGATTCTTGGGAGTTGTCGAGAAGCTGTTCCTTGTTATATACAACATGCCGGCACGTCAGGGCATATACGGTGGTGGCGTCTTGGCTATCACGAAGGTATAAGCCCTTGGTGCCTTCTTTTTTCCGGTTGTCAAATGCGGCGATGTTGGTACCAATATACTCTGTGAAGTGGAATCTGTAATTGTAATCCATCGTACTGGCCAACGGGCCAGGAAGAAGTTGATCGTTGCGAAGTGGGAGCGGCTGCTGTCCCTGTGCTTCTTTTGAGGGACTAAGAGGGCCCGATATAGATCTGAAATGTTTGCCCTCTTTCATTTCGACTTCTACATCACCTAGACCCATATCCTCAAGGATTGACTTGCAGCGACAAACCGCCTCGTACCCTCGAATGAAAGTGGTTGAGTTTTCCGGAACAGAAATGAGCATCGTGACTGGGTTTTCCCGTTTCACCCCGTTCGGTTCGACGTGGCGTTTGTACCGGACCCTCAAGATATCAATAGCTGTCCAGTCCAAGTCACCCAGGGCCTCTATGATAGAGATTTGGAGTGAGCTGTTCGGCTCATTCCATGGCTGTTGTATGGCGTGTCCAGTAGCAACTGCAAGCTTCTTCTCCTCTGGGAAGTCATATGAACTGTGGCGAGACCAGGCCGCGGTACTCGAGCGTGCAACCAGGAGTGGCGAGCTTGGGAGGCCATAGAAATAGTCCCGTCGCTCTTCTTCACTGGGTTGTTGTGGGGACGGAGACGTGCTATTGTTTTCTTGATCAACGCCTAGTTGAATAGTATGACCAGACATCATGTTGCAGAAGTCAAACCTAAGGCAGTCAGCGAAGTAAAGAGAAGCAAAGAAGCATTTTCGAGGATTGGAGCATCTTATATACCTCCAAGGCCGGCCAATGAGTCACCATCTAGGTTTTCCTCTTATTAACCTTTATCTGTAGACGGTAGCAATTGGTTAGTCATTATGGTATAATGTTTAAGTTGTTAGCTAGATGTGTTATTTACAGTTAAGGCTCGTGGCTGAGAGCTTAAATCAGCAGACAGAACTTAGTTAGATATAAGACGAAATGAAGCTGCATGGTCCTAAATGACAAAAAGACTTAGGTAACTTAGGATAAATTTAGGGTATCTTTGTCAAATTTAGGATATCTTTTGCTGAACTTATTTTTGACACCCTATACTTGGGTCTGAGTTTTCTTGCCCCCCCCCCCCCCAACGACAGCCTACCGATGTACTACCGGATATTGGACTTCGAGATGAAACCCCAGCCAAGCCATTGGCCAGCAGTCAGACAAGGATCAGTTTTAGTTGTCTGCCGGAAGACCTAATAAAGCTTAGTCTGGCAGGGGAATACAATAAAACTTCAGGTCTTGATCCTAAGGTAAAAAGCCTTAGGTAAGTTTAAGCAAAACTCATTCGAAACTCAAGTCGCCATAGCCTCTCTAGGCCTCTCTCGCATTTCCGAACCTTCTTATCTCATCTGGACGATTGATCAGATCATCCGAGGCCGATACCGCTTCTAGCCTTAAGATGTAGTGCGTCGGAAGACCTCTTTCGCCTTGGTCAGGCCCCCAGGCTTTTCTGCCACCATGAACAACCGGCATTATCATTGGCAGGTTGACCATTATTGCTGAACTCCTCATCAACAGTTGAGTTGACAAGTCTATAAAGCCACCTCGTCGTCTTGAACAATGGTTTCAGCATCAAACTCATCATAACGCCACTCTAACTACTCATTATGGAGGAGAATCACCCTCCCCACTCTGACTATGAAGTCGTCCCTGGAACAGTGTGCCTCGTCACTCAACCATCCCACAACACCAACGAACATGGAGACATTATCCTTGTTCCCACTCCATCCGACAGTCTGGGTGATCCACTTCGGTTGTTTGGGTAAGCTACAGCATCCCTCCCTCAAACTGACGATATACTCACCTGATGCAGAGCGGTCTCGAGTATGGCGCTTGTGTGTCGTGGATCACCGTCCTGGGAACTACTACAGCTTCCATCTTGGGCTCGTTACCATATAACATGAGCAATGAGGCCTTGGGTTTGATCTGGCTGTCTCCTCTCATTGGAGGTCTCTTTGGGTAAGCTTCATTCACAATACAGCACCTCCCATATATGCTAGTCTCTCATCAGAGCATTGGTGGCGGGTCCTTTTAACGATAAGCTTGTCCTGTTCCTCACACGCCGGAACCGCGGCTGGCTCGAGCCAGAGTTCCGTCTCTGGGTCTTCATCCCCATGGCATTCATAATGTCAGGCGGTCTCCTCCTCTACGGCGTCGGTGCAGCTAATTCGATACCTTGGATCGGTCCTGTTGTCGGCATGGGACTCGTTGGCTTTGGGTTGACAGTTGCAGCTGCGCTTACGATGGCCTACGTTGTTGACTGCTACAAGGAGGTTGATGGTGAAGCTATCACGGCTGTTATCTTGATCAGGAACATCATTGGCTGTGCTATGACATTTGGGATTCAACCTTGGATTGACAGCATGGGTGTGCAGGATACTTTTATCCTAGTCTGTTTCCTGTCATTCGTTATCACTGTATTCGCGGGTTCATTTATCATTTGGGGGAAGAAGTTTCGCGGTCTTACCAAGATGATATATCTGAGCTTCGTGGGAACTTCTTCTGGGGAAAACTAAATACTGGGACACTTATTGGGTCAACCATGTCTCGAGCGCCCAGGTTTTCTTCATTATATAGTTTTTATCCTAGCCAAGGTACTCTTCCAATACTTAATCAATACATTACTCCTTTGTCAAGTCCTTCAGAACCTTTCGACCTCTCACACAGTCCTCCTCGTGAAAAGGCTCTCTGCTCGTCTCCTTGATCCCACCCTGAATCCACGCCTGCACAGCCTCGTGCTCAAACAACCGATCAGCATACTCCTTCGCCGCACCGTCCAGCTCAATACCATAGGTCTTGACCCTCGAAGCAATAGGAGCATACATAGCATCCACAATCGTAAACTTATCGCCCGCCAACCACGGTCCACCAAACTTGTCCAACCCTTCTTTGAAAAGCTCATTGAAGCGATTGATATCCTTCTGGAGCGCTTCACTCGGTGTCCCAAGGTCAATCCTCAGCCCAACGTTCATAGAGCATTCATCGCGAATGGCATCAAAGCCAGAGTGCATTTCCGCAGCGGCACTGCGTGCAAAAGCGCGTGCTGCTGCGTCCTTTGGCCAAGCAGCGGGGTATTGCTCAGCGATGTACTCGCAGATAGCTAGCGAGTCCCAAACAACAATTGATGTTTCGCCATCGTGAAGACAGGGGACTTTTCCGCTTGGTGAAAAAGCGAGGAAGTCGGGTTGACGAAGACCAGGTTTGAAGAGGTTGAGTTTCTCGTCGAAGGGGACATCGAGGGCTTTGAGGAGAACCCAAGGTCGCATTGACCAAGAGGAGTAGCGCTTGTTGCCGATGAAGAGGGAATAAGTCATTTTGATCTGGTTTGTGGGTGATTTGACAATATGAATATCGTGAGGTTGGAGATGGCTTTTATGGTGTATGGTGTTGAGAAAGGCCCCGCTGGTTGGGCGCTCTAGTGACTCATTTGCACGCCCTTCGTGTACTCCGTACAGGATTTGTAGTCACAATTGAATTACTGGTCTCTATCACGAATGAAGCAGGTGAGTAAATTATTTATGTTATAAATTATATCATTAAATATTTTCCTCTGTACATTTTATGCCGAGGAAAGATGCCATATTTCTTCCTTTATGTACCCAATGAAAATAATGATCCATCCTCGCAAGGATTCGGATCCTTTTCGTATATGAAATTGACTTAGACGGTATGCTTGGGTGGCGCATAGGCTGGCACAGGTTCTTTTCGTCGTAGCATCGCATCCCAAAGTGCAAGGCCAGTCTCGGCAAGGTGGATGATGAAGAAGGGGATAAGGTTGTATTGCCAGCCTCGCATAAGACGGAGGTGATGCTCAATGTCGTTTCTCTCATTCGAATTGGTGAGGTCGAGTTTCAAGAATGCAGAGAACCAATTCTGAGGTGTCCACGACTGAAGGGGATATTTCTCATCATCGTCAAGGCCCGCCGCAACACCAGGGTTGATACGTTGTCCGTTATGATTATTCGTAACAACAAAGGTGTAAATAAGAGCCGTGAGGATGAGCAGTAAACTGAGGACGTTGAAGACTAGCCACGTGTTGTAAAAGAATCGACTGAATTTTCCAGGGTTTTGTCTGTTGCGAAGAATCAAAGCGAGGATTCCTCCGCAGCCGATGAGGACGAATGCTGTTCCTGCTGCGCCGTTGCTGGTATGTCCCTGATCAACGATCAAGTTTGCAGGCTCGCCTTTGAGATTATGTCTTGTACCGCGGTACTCGAATGAGAAAGTCCCGCTGGCGTTGCCGTGTAGCCAACCGACCATACTTGAGATGAAGGAGAGTTCGATGATGGAAACCACCATGAGAAGCCCGAGGGAGACGTACAGCAACGGTCGTACGAAAGCCATGATTTCTCAGTAAACAAATTTGTCTGAGAGAAAGGAGAAAAGAAATACCGAATACTTTTTTTTTTTTATGGCCTTGGGATTTGGGATATTTAAACTGCCGTGATGCCGAGCTCAGCCCTACTAGTGCTGACATTTTCTCATCCCATCTCCACAGCGCGTTGAAAGGAATCAGCGGAGATGGATGCTTTTACTGGTCAGCCCTGCAGTGGCTTGGCTTAAGGGGATAACGTAAATAGCTATAAGCGTGGAGTTGCAGGATGCACTCATCCCATTGGTTTACACCGCCACTGATGCAAAGATGAGGGTTGCTGTTCTGTAAATATACTCAGGAGGCTTGGCTGTAGCGCTTCTTTATTTTAGTTAAACTATCGATAGTTTGCTGGATAGTTCCGGCGCTGGTACTTGTTTGTCCAATTAGATTTGGTTTCGAAACGTTGGGAGATTTTATGGGTTTGTTCCGGCTTACTTGGACTTGTCATGGACCCCAAATTGTGAGAAGTTATGGGATTGAAAGTGGGCTCGGTGATTGCGAAAGGATGGGTGGTATTCCGCTTATGTTGACGTGGCCACCACTGGACTCTTCTAGCAATAATTCCAGTTGATCATTATTTCTGCTTAGTGAGACGAGGTCAGCACTGTAGTCCAAGGTTGTGTTCTCAACCCCCATGATCGCCCAAGCCTGCTTTCAGACAAGGTGTTTGCATCTATTGATAGCAATGACCCGTCAGGTTTGGCGAGTTTTCGGCTTCTCAGCTGGTATCAACACTGTCGGACCAAAATCCTGCTCAAGCCCTGTATCTACGTTAACTCCGTGCCTTGCGCTGTCGACTTCTTCACTCGTGGCGAAGCGATATGATCGGTGTTCTACAATCATCAGCCAAGATCTCAGTATGTATCGGATCACTTACCGCAAACGCTGAATCTGTCACCCTGTACCAAAAACGCAGCAATGCCTCGATGCGTGACGAGCATGATGTTCTTATAGCCCCCAGTCCTAGCAACCTCTCTCAACCGCCGCCGAACTCTCTCGGCTCGTACCGTCGCATCATCCGGGGTATGCGGCGGAAAGTCCCACTTCTCGGGGCAAGCTGAAAAGTCAAGGTTTGGAAACTTGTCTGCTAATTCTTTCCGTGAGATTCCTTTGTTGCAGGTTGCGTCGTGGGCTTCGCGCAGGTCGGGCCATACTTGGACGGGGGTTTTGGTGCTGTGGAGGAGATAGCGGAAGACGATGTACATTGTTTGTATGGTTCGCGTCATTGGCGATACGATTATTAGATCTGGTTGGATTTTCATGGTTTGTTGGACGTTGCGGACTTGATTGGTGCCTAGGTCTGTTAGGGGAGGGTCCCGGTGGGGATAGCCTCTCTCGACGCTGGGTTGTCAGCGAGGTGAGAGATGGGATGGGGTGAGTTACTTGTGTAGAGATTGACCATGGCGTAAGATGTGAATTGTTGTCATTTTTTGATGATTATTTGATATGCATGCGTTGTTGCTCTCATTGAAGATGGTTGCGATGGTGGGCTGTGAGATGGGTAAGTGAGACAATGAGGGGTCTTGGAATTTCACAAAAACGTCACGATGTTAGCGCGCGCTGGGCTGAGCTTAAATCAAGGGATCGAAACTTAGGCGTTGTGCGATGACCGATGGAAGACGCTTTTGGCACTAGAAATATTATTTTTAAAGATACTAATTTATTTTTTGTTTTGTGATGTTGATACTGAGGAGACTGAGGACCCTCTTACAAAAACGTGCAGCCTCCTAGTCGCCATGAATGCGATCTTACGACTGTAGGGTAAGACACTGCTTCGCATGATGGTTTGTAACTTGTATCGAACCTGTGATTGACTGGCTTGCTCTGAAAACTGATAAAAACAGTAAGAGCTTGATGCTAAACTGTCTGCTAAGCGTATCATTCACTGTATTACACACCTATCCGAGTATCCATCGCTGTCTAGACTGACACAGGACGTCGTTACGCGCATAGCTGTCGGCCAACTTCGACAACGTCCCCAATTTCGCTGCAACACATTTAAACCTATAACAACTACGGAACAAACAAATGATCATCTTCAATCGGCCCTTATTCCTATCAATTAAAATCACGGAACTGATCCTCAATGCGCGTCTTGCCAAGAATGGTGGTTTATTCCGGTCTTCGCTGGAGGTGGTTTAGCGGATCTTCAATCTGAACCCTTACCTCACCTCGCCTCACCTTACCTTACCCATACAAGGCCCTGGATCTTTTATTTTCCTTCCATTCCAAAAGCAATTCCCGCTCAATCCACATTCGGCACCAGGGGGTTCAACTTCCAGCGATACACCCTCTCACCACCATTTTTTGCTTGACAGGAACTGATGAGCACGACGATCCGATATTGAGATTCACGAGAGAGATAATCGAACAATCGAAGCGAAAGAAGCGCTGCTGAGCGCCTGTAGGCGTATCGTTCAAGCGAAACGAACGAAACACCTAATCTCTCAAACGTCCCCCCCGCGTGGATTCACTGCGACGCTGCAATCCGCGTGCGGCTCTGGGCGAAAAACGCCAGCTGTTGGCTCCTTCGACTGCCGATCACCACACACCCCTCGTCCTCCTTTAACGCACGGCTAGAGAACAACTACAAGCGCACGCAACCGTACCTTACCTTACGCCCCCCCAGGGCCAGATCCTCACAAAAAACATGCCTCCCAAAACACCAAACAACACGGGCACGCCCATCTTCTCAACATCTATCTTCTCCTCCAACGCCGCTTCTCGTCCTACCACGCGCGACGGCCACGCCGTTGATCCTCTAAACACAACCATCGTCCCCAAAGACCGCAAAGCGTCGTTCTCGCGAAAGGCGTCGCTGTCGAGCAGACGTGGGAGTTCGTTTGGCAACGGGCCTAACGCTTTTGTCACGGATGCTACAGCGCCTCCTGCGCTGCCGGATTACGCTCTCTCTGCTGCTGCGAAGGTAGCGCCTAGACCAGACGGTGTGGAAAGTGCGGCGGCGGCGCCGGTGGATGTGCAGATGTTGAGCCGGAGTGCGACGGGGTCGACGACCCTTTATGGGGGGATTGTGCCCAATACGCCGATTGGGATAATGCCGAATGGGGCGGTTGGGACGTCGGGAATGTGGCAGCAGAATGAGGCTGGTATTATGCATCACCATGTTACGGAGCTTGCGAATAAGCGCATCGCGACTTTGGAGTATCTGCGGAAAGCGTATGTTTGGACATTGAGCAGAGCGGTTTGGATGGGGAGCTAACGGTGACATAGACATGAAGGACGGATTTATTGGTTCAAGACATATCTCTTTGAGAAGACGGACCTCACTCGCATGCCCTCCCTCGATGCCCGAAAGCTCGGTCGCAAAGCAACGAACCATCTCCTCCTTGGCCTCTCCCTCCCGACAATCATCGACCTGTACTCCTCCACATCGATCGAGTTCCTCCGAAGTCTCAACTCTCTCCTCTCCGAATTCGACTCCTTCCAACAACTCCACGGCGAATCATCAACCGCTGCATCACTCACCCGCGCACGTCTGCCAAGCATGTTCCGTCGTCCAGGCGGTAAATCTCGTCGCTCAACATCAGCAGCTGACATGCACCCCATGGTTGACGAAATGGCTTCTCTCCCTGCAGCCGGTGGTCCTGCACCATCAGTCATGAACTTTGCAGCTGCTGAAACAGATCTCCTCCCCGGAGAAGAGTATACCTTTCTACTCACGCCTTCGTTACCGTTTGATCCCGATTACTTCGAGACGTTTGCGACGCTGTGCGATGTGTTGATCGATTGCTACACGCGGTTTCTGGCGTTAGTGCCTTCACCTAGAGAGTGTTCTGCTCCTGTCGCTGAACTCTTCACGAAAGCGGATTCGCGCGTGCGAAAGATAATCGTGCAAGGCATAGTACGGGATTTCGAGGAGCAGAGTCGGAGTCATGTTAAGACGGAGGTGGCTAGTATCGGAAAGGTTGTCCTGGGAGGATTAATGTGAAACGGACTTTGATGCATGGAGTTATCTTGGAGTGCGGTATCCTCATCGGATGCATGCTGGAGTTTGGTTCGGTTCTTGATACGTATAATGGCACGAAGATATGAAGCGTCGGATATCGCATCTATTCAACAGTTTTGGGTCGCTTATGGCGGGTTCTGTACATGATAATACAATGTCTATGCTACAGTGTTGTACATGTCTATTTCTTGCCATTGATCTTCTCTTTGGCTTCTTCTTCGGCCATGAGGAGTTCAATGTCCTTGTTCACAAGCCAGTCTCTTGCGCCGTCCATGATTCGATCTAGCTTTTCACCACCCTCGAGAACATTCGGTAGATCGTGTACGTCAACGCCTGCGCGATGGTCGGTACATCGGTCTTGGTTGTAGTTGTATGTTCGGATCTTATCACCTCGTGTGATCTGCGTCTTTGACAGTACGCTGTTTCTCAGATTTGACGCTTCTTCTTCGCGAGCTTCTCGTCGCTGGTCAGCAATTCGCGAACGAAGCAGTTTCCACGCCTCTTCACGATTACGCTGCTGCGATCGATGATCCTGCATCGACACTGTAGTACCAGTAGGCAAATGCGTCATCCGAATAGCAGACTCGGTCTTGTTGACGTGTTGTCCTCCCGCACCTCTCGCCCGCATCGTCTCAATCTTGACCTCTTGCGGGTTAACGTAGAAATCACTCTCTGGATCGTCAAAGTCGATATTCGCAGCGCCGTTCTCGGGGAACGAGGGGAGAACCCAGACTGCGACGGCGCTGGTGTGCACGCGGCCTTTGGTCTCGGTGCTAGGAATGCGTTGGACGCGGTGCATGCCTGCTTCGCTGCGGAAGATGTCGAAGGCGCCTTGGTCGTGGACTTCGAGAATGGCTTCTTGGAGGGGGTTCTCGCCGGCGGATGAGGAGGAGTCTCCTGCGGTATCGGCGAATTCGTATTTAACTACTGTGTGGCGGTAACCGCGGCGCATACAGAGCGCTTTGTACATTTTGAACAATGTATCCATGAAATACCGTCCTTCAAGACCACCTGGCCCAGGGCGGAATTCCAGCATGCATGGGAAATCGGCGAAGGGGTGGCGGGGCGTTAAGCTTGCTGAGAGTCTGCGGGCGAGGGATTCGAGTTTTCCTGTTTCGGAGGAGAGTTCATCGCGGGCGATGGCAGCGAGATCGGCATCTTGATCGGGGTCGTCGAGCATGGAGGTTAATTCGGCGACGGAGGCTTGAGAGGTCTGCCATGCTTTCAGGGCTTCGGCTACGCGAGATAATTCGCCGACGCGTTTGGCTATAGTAGAATCGAATGAGTTGTTGAGGGTTTTTTGGAGGTCGTCGTGTTCGGTCGTGAGGGATTGAGCGCGCTGGAGGAGGGCGGGTGCGAGCAGTGGTGAGGCATCTGATATGGTTAGTGGGGGAATACGGAGATTGAGAGGGGATTCGTACCATTGGTTGCGAAGCGCACGAATTGGCGCATGTGAGAGCGTGTTAATGCTCTTGTGCAGGTTCGGCATATCCATGGCGTTGCGGACATGCTGAGGAGGAGTGGTGATGTTGGTTTGAGGAATTTGGTGGTGGTGAAATTTTAGAGGCATTCATTGGATGCCGGGATCCAACAGAGCGGGCATACAATTGTGCGGAGTACAAGACAGCAACACCTCGTGAATATGGTTCAATTTTATGTCTATAATAAATAAGTCTCTAGAAATCATTATTGGCAATTATATATAAAATTGTTTCACCATGCCCATTGATGCTCTCTAAATGTACTTTGTGTTTCCCTCAGTGGTTCTGATGGTCTCAGGCCCGAGTATTTGTGCGTCAAGGGCACGAAGCATATGATGACCAAGTTCTTGACAAAATTATTATAGTCGCAACTGACAATAAATTGGTTTGACTAAATATCGAAAGACCCTCCATTGAAAACATAATACCATACATAAGCATAGTGGCATTTGGGAATTTACGTCATATGGATTGCAGTATTGAACCCAGACCTCCCCAAAGCACAGTGCGTTTCATTCATCTCAGGTATTATCATTGATGTCCAATCTATCAACCATCTGTCTACCCGCAACTGATAAGCGGTGTCCCCCTTACAAACTTATCAAACCCTTTAATTAATTGGTCCGGGGTCTGCGTTACCGCCGTGAACTCTGTCCAACCCATGGCTTCAACCCAGGCGTTCGCAAATCCTTTGCGCATCGTATTTGCGTCTTTCCAAATGCCTTGAACACTCTCCCTTCTTTGTGCAATCGTTTCTCCTGTCGCTTCTTTCCCCTCCCACGATCCATCTTCAACCGGGCAAGTAGAAACAGGCGCAGATGTAGCTCCGTTGGCGAGCGAGATGGGGAAGATCACGTTGCTTATCTTGAAAGGCTTAATCTCATCTTTAGAGAGCTGAGGTTTTGGCGTGCGGACACTCAGCCCATATATAGATGAGATTGTCGACACTGAGCCATCAAGGAGAGCAGACTTATCCGTCTTCAAAACACTGGGATCTTTGGCTGAATCGTCTGTGGTACGGCACGATTGATTAGCAAATACTAGATAAGAGTGTTTTCTTCACTTACACGGTGACCACAATGCCGCAGGAAGGTTCCCGGATATTACATCTGGTCGATATTGATCATCACTGCTTATGCCTGTGATGGTAATTTTGAGATCGGCGTTCAATCCATTACTGCTCTCTGTCAATTGCATGGGTTTTGCATAGACTTTGTTTGCAGCTCCGACAGCGGTACCATTCAAGTAAACCTGTGTGGTTGCCATGTTTGATCGCACGTCAAATGCAAAGGTCCCGGCTCTCGCAGTCCAGACGCCCGAGATGTCGTCCTTTGAGGTTAACCCTGATCCGCACGATATCTTCAATTCCTCCTTTTTGCCCTGCCCATTTTGCTGAAGCATACCGCGGAACGTTTCGAGATCGATCGCGCCAGGGGCATTCCGCCCATTACTATCGCCGAATGTCACAGTCACGTTCTTGATGGGGACCTTGATGTTGAAGCTGCCGTACACTGGAGGCCCGCACATGTACAAGCTGGCCGTGATATCGAATCCGAAACCCACCCAGACGAACAGGATATATTCGCTCCACGAGACGCTGATGTCGATCGAAATCTCCAGGACATAATGGAAAGGATCGAAGTTCATGAGGAAGTCGACTAGGGCCGAGAACGATGCATGAAGTCCATAGACATCACATGTTGCGAGCATTGAAGCTCCCCCCATACACGCTTTCGGCGTGATGGCAAAATATGCACTGGCCTTGACGAATATTTCATCCGTAACTTGCCACGTGATACCGATCTGTGGGATCTGCTGAGGATAATAAGTTGGCGGGGTGTACTTGGGATGATATCCTCCCAAGGCGAACACCCAGTCCCCAGCATAAGGTGAGGGATCAAACCAAGTGCCAGCGGCAAATCCTCCAGTGAGTTTAGACTTGGAGTCGATAACATATGAACTTGGTGAAAGAGATCCAGAGACCAACATAGATCCATTGATCATGTCAAATCCCGCGGTGATACCAAGCTCGATGGAAGCGAAGACCTTCTTACCAGCGCCCTGAGGCATCTTCGCTTTACAGTCCGCAAACACTCCAATATGCGAGAGAATACCGTCTTGGATTTTGAAAATGGCTGCGATCTTCGCATCGAGCATATTGAATGCAGATCCTTTGAGCCCAGCGCCCACCCAGAACGAATCTGGAACGGCTGTGATCCATGTCGTGTCTGCAAGTTCAGTGAATGTCTTGAGAGGATCAAGTGGCGCTGGTGTTTGGCCCATTGAGATGAGCGGAAAGCGAGATACTGAAGAAGGATCTGGGAATCTGATGTCGGAGTTGTATCCGAAACCCGCAGTCACGTCGGATATCTCGATCCCATTGATGCTCAGCAATGGCCCACCCAAAGCTAAGATAACAAAGGCTGTCTTCATTTCTTCGCCATTCTGCTTCTTGATGGTCCCATATGCTCCAGCTGCTTGGAAGATATATGGCCTGAACGCCGCCAGCACCCCACCCATGTAAAAGTCCCCGTGCTTGATCAATGCGCCGGCGAGATCGAGCGGGGGAGAGTCGACTGCCAATCCCAACCCGGAGAGTGAGGGGACAAAGGTGAACGTGTCTTTGGAAAGATCAGAAAGCTTGAGCCCGAGTCCAAAATCCATGATCTTCATCTCAACGGGTCCGACCTTGAGTGTTGCGTCAAGCACGACGACTATGTTTCCACTTTCGAACTTGAGCCCAATGTTCGAAATGGACAAGGGCCCGAGCCGCTTCTCGAATTTCACAGTCGATGTATCTGAAGTTGTGTCGACCTTCCTCCCAGTGGGCAACACTGCAGGATTGAACCAGGCATTGTTTTGGCCATTCGATTCGGTCTTGTCGCTAGTCTGCTGCCCAAAGGCGTGATTCAGAAGGACCTTTCCATTCGACATGATGCCTGTGTGGAAACCTGCCTTAAACACTTCCTCGTCTTCCCCGCCCATGGTGCTGTAAGTTGCCATCGCTGTGGCGAATGATGGATTCAAGGCTGCGATATCACTCTGATTTATGTCACTATCCGTCCACAGAATGTATAGGCTGTCGAAAGGGCTCTTGAACTGCTTAAGCATGGGTATGTTCGGAATGGGTATCTCAAACTGGTTGAGTGAGATCAACAGAAAGCGCTTCAATACACCATTTTCTTCCGTAGAAGTATACTGGCAGTATGTAAAAACGAACCGGTCGATGTGCAATTCGGCCCGAAGATTCATGGTCTTCTTGGGACCCTGCGCTTCTGGACCGACTTGAATGGCTAGTCCGGATGAATTGCCCTTTCTCACAAGAACAAGGCTGCCGACCTGCTCAATTATGCTCTTTAATAGCCCATCATCAGGACTCAAAGTACCCAGAAGGCTTTCTATGGTGATGTCTTGGCTAAAAGTCTCCTCGAAACTGAGTACCATCTTCCACTGTCCGTCCAAGGGGTAATTATACTTGAATAGCAAGTGAGGAGGCCGTGATTCATCGTCCCCCAGTCCAATCTCGACGTCTCCCTTGATTTCAAGCTCTGTGGCTTGCTGCGCGATGGTAACCGAGGCGCTCTTTTGCATCTTATATCTGATAGACAAATTGCGCACTATGATGGAACCCAATACTTTGACCAGAGCCGTTTGCTGAGATGAGTCGAAGAACTGCCAGATATGAGCGAGACTGAGGTCCGCCACGTCGGCCTCTATATCCCAGCCATTGGTAGAATCGTAAGAGAAGATACCAGTCAGAAGACTCGGTCCCAGCGTGGAGTCCAAGTCGATGAGATTGTCCGGAGGAGAGATCTGAACTGCCAGTTGCAGACTTAGACTTTTACCTCGAGGGCCGTACGTGCCGTTTATTGACATTTGGCCCAGTGGGATAGTAGGTAGCCGATCACCTGGAAGAGTGCAGTTCTCTAGCTTTCCCCAGATAGCAACAGTCTCGTTCTCATACCCGAAGCCAAGAGCGGTCACATCTGTTGGGATGCCAGCTGGAGGTTGTGCTACTTCGAACCCTGGTATGAGCTTGAGAAGTGAGATCGACGAAGCAGCCTTGGGTTGCGGCCCATAGCCATCGCAAAGCTCATAGGCAGGAAGAAGCTGATATGGCAACCCTTCCACGAGAGGGCTGAGATTTGGCGTCCACAGACTAGCTCGAAAGCGCAGCCGATTAGGAGAGCCAGGTTGATATGCTATAGATATGTTTGCGGACACAGGGGAGTCGCCGTCGCCTTTTGCATGAAAGCTGGCCTCGAACTCCAGCGCCAGGCTCTTGGGTGTGAAGGACGTAGCATTCCCGTCGTATGGCAACACGGCCCGTCGAAAGGCGATGTTGGAGAAGAAATCGCCAGGTATATTCGCACGGATAGCTGAAGTCTCAGGAAGTTCGATGACATTTCCCAGTTTAGTAAACAATTTGTCAATGGTCAAGAGGTTTGGTCCACAGCGCAGTGCTATTGCCGGATCATCGTCATCTCGAAGAACATCGATCTCAATGTCAATGGACTCGGCGTTGTTTGAGAGTGTGAGCTTGGAGTGAAGCCAGATTCTCGCGAATCCCTGGACAGCAACTTCAGTTTTCTTTTCGTCTCCCTGAGTCGTCGCTCTTGAACTGTACCACTTAAAAGTCATGCCCAAATCGGCGAGGGAGACGGAGTCGCCAATTTTACCAAGAATCCCGTTGAAGGAGTCTCGGAAGTGATCGCTTTCGTCACCCAATTCAAACTCCAATCTGATGGTCGTTAGATCTCCTAGAAATGGTGTATGCCATATGGCAGATCCTCGCTGTCCAACCTCCTGTGTCCGCTTGAGATGCCAAGTGGATTTTGAGACCAGGCTCGCCAAGAGTGACTGAGGAGATTTTTCCAGGGTTGAATCCCATCCCAGGTAATCACCTAGTGTCTTCATGATACTGGAGCCAGTGCCTGCCCACGGTGTTGTATTCGGTGACAGTCCAAACCCAATCATCCCCGTGTCTGGAAACGTACCGAGTCTCGGAAGGGTTGTCGTTTTGGGATCAAGTCCTACCGCATCGTTCAAATCAAGAGTCGAGAATGTCACTCCGTTGAGCAGATACAATTGTAAACTGCTCGGAATGCCCTTGGCCGTGCCAGCATTCTTCGTAGGGTCCTCATCAAAAACGCCAACGATCGACTTGACGCCCGCCCAGCGCCGCATCCAAGAGAACCATGCATCTTCAGAGGTATGAGCCGGGAGGATAAAGGGCTTCTGCGTGCTCGGAGGACCGGTTGTGTCAAACCCGATTATGCCATGAGGGAGTGTTGCCACGAATGAATCCCAGGCGTGCGCGACGGGCAGTGGAGTCAAAGATGGCGGGATATAAAGCGGGTTGCTTTCGAGGAAGTCACTGCAACACAGAGCCCAAGTTATCTTGCTGGATATCTGTCCCGGATCTATCTTTGGGTCCTCAAAGAGGATTTCTTCTTCATCCTTGTCGTTGCCCCCAACGGCACTGACCAGCGTAGACAGCGAGGTTGGCGAGATTTGCGAACCATTCAATTTGACATTAATATTGCCAAGATTTGCAAACTGATTCACCCCTTGAACTTTGGGTTGTTTTAGCCGAGTCCGCGAGGAGATGGGTCCGCCGGTTACCTCGTCGACTTTGCGCCTTTTTTGGCTTCGTTGTGGAACGGCATCTACTATGAGGTTTTCGGACTCTTTTATGTGGTAGACCCAGTTCGGTTCTTTGAAATGTTCCGATACGGGATCTGCTTGCAGAACGCCAATGAACCAGACCTGGTCCCCTGGACGATTCGCAGCGCCTGTGTTGGTGGCTGAGAGACCGGGCGTTGTGTTGGCTCCAATCTCGCAAAACTGTTTGTAGCGCGCCGAGAGCTTCGAGGCGATGTAGTTAAACGCCTTTGTTCGAGAAACCTTGTTATTCTGCGCATATTTCATACCCCAACGTTGTAGCTCAGTCCATGCATTGTCTCGAAGTTTGGATGCACCTTGGTTGAAAAAGTATGCAACCTCCTTCTGGTACTTGAGGATCTTGGCTGCTTTGCCAGTCTGGCCTGATGGAATCTGAAAGAAAGGCTGTGTTGAGAAACGATGGAACATTAGATAGTCATTGTGGGCGTCGACACTCATCCAGTGAGGATACTGTGTAACCCAAAGAGATCGTGATACATCTAACGAGGGCTTGTTTTTAGTGAGACTATCGAAGTACCCCATGAGGTACAGAAGAGTCTCAGGACTCGGATGGCCATGCTTGTGACCTGCTGATATGATCACGTTGGCCGGCTTGTATTGAACCAACATATCGAGGGGTGTAGAGGACTTTGCGCCGTGGTGACTAAGTTTAACGTTTGGGATCGTCACATCCTTTCCGATCCAATCCACAATATCAGACTCGTTGGCCCAGTTCAGGTCCCCTGCGAAGTAATGCGACACTTTACCCTCAGGCCAGACGATGATATTCGCAATCGATCGCATATTGGTGATGGTGATGGGCGAGTCTATCAGTGATATTCGATGATCCGCTATTGTAACGTTGTTGCAGGCCACGCAGAACATGGCTGGTTTCTTATACCCATTCCCCTTTGTAGAGTATAACCCTTTCGCTCCTCCACCAGGCAACTTGCCCTTCCTCGGTACGAAATCCTCAAAGAAGTCGGTCCCGATTAGAGCCTCCCCATGATAGAACCTGGCACATTTTTCGGACTCGTCCAGGGTAATCGTGGGAGGGGGTCCGTCTTCCAATGTGAACCTGCATTGATTTGGGAAGTTTTTGTCTGGAGCGTATATTGTCGTGAGGCCTTTCTTCTTGGACTTGAGAAAGGAGATTTTTCCATCGCTCCCCCTGTTTTCCTCCATGAGATCTTGAATGCCCTTCCAGTGATCCGTATCCCAATGAGTAACGACGATGGCGTCGAGTGGGAGCACCGGGGCCACAGGCTTGTTTGTGTATAGCGAGGGCAGTCCCACGAGGAGTTGCTGCATACGATTGCAGCCCTCATTATTACCGTCACCGCCATCTACCAGAACTACTCGGTCATATTCATACGTGGGCGCTGCATTTGGCTGGGCGAAGCTTGCTTTCGCGCGGATGTGGATAGCAGAGTCTCCGGCTCCCACGTTGATGTGGAATGAGTGAACGACCCATTCGTAGCTCATTGTGACAAGAGCTCCAACTGTCCGCTTGATTCCCTACCAATTGATGATTAAGGAGGCAATCCCCCTCGTAGTCAAATCTGTGGTGAAACGTATGTACCGATTTAGGGTATGGACGCTCCGGTCGCTTTGTGAAGTGAAAGGCTTTCCTGGACTAGCTGACTGCCCACATAATACAAATGGCTCGTGGGTGTCCATATATCAACTGTCTTGCTTAACCGCTCATCGAATCTCCCTCTCTTCAGCTGTTTGTGGTGATGGAGTGGGGTGACCAAGGGCACTGCAATACCACGGGCAGCGCATTATAAAAGCTTTGTCTTTATTCGGACAGCAGCATATGAGAATAGCCCTTCTTGGAGTCGGTCTTTTTCTCAGAACGGCACATTCCGTGATCGAGAGCGAATGACAGCTAAACACGACATTCAGTTAATAAATATCGCATGCTGTTCACTTCAGCTCATGCAAAAGGGTGGGGATGGCATGGGGGTGCTATCATGGCCTAGCTCTTTTGAGATCGCCGAGGAGAGAGGGGAGACGATAGCTGGGGTGGTCAAGATCTAGATCGTTGCCAGGTATCGGGGTATGTACAGTGGGCAAAGTATTTCTCGAGATCTAATTTGTCAATCCAGGTGTCTGCTCTGGATGATTTATATAAAACGCTGGCACTGCTTGTCTGATATCGCACGATCGATAGTATGAGATACTGAATTTCTCTCATCTCAAGCCAACTATTATACTTGCAAAGTGTATCTCGTCTCTATCTCAATCCTGGAAATAGGCAAGATGCCAGACAATCCACCACCCCCATCACCCTCCCAGGAGGACGATATTACCACTATTCATATTAATATCCGATCATGCTACCTACAACCGGCGGGGTCAATTGTTCCTGACCTTCCTGACGGGACTATGTCTTACGACGCCCAAGAAGATCACTGGGAACCCTCGCCCACTGACCCCAAGCGTCAAGAATTCCGCATTCAGGGCAAGGATGAGTTTGTCTTCATCGCCGGAGCACAGTACACATACAAGCCAAACACCTCGCTGCATATAAAGTGCAAAACGGCAAGATTCGTGCCTCATCCCGTGGACCCCAACCAGAAGACGGTCATAGTGCGCATGCCTGGCGCAGACGCTGAAGAAAACTTACTTGTGAAACCAGGGGAGGGGAAGCGTGGGACTGCAGCCAGCTTCCCGCTCGAGTCGTCCAATATAGTAGTCATCAGTGCCACTGAGGGAGGCGTCGGGGCAGATGGCGCGACTGGCTCACAGGGTGCGGACGCAGGGAGCCTGACCATCGAGGCGGGCAAATACGACACGAGCGCGCTCACGGAGGACAATGTATTCTTCATAGCCGACTGTACGGGTGGGAAGGGGCAGCAGGGAGGTGAGGGTGGTGATGGAGGCGGTGGCGGTGGTGGGAAGGGTGTCGATGCGGCCGGGGAGCCTGAGGGTCAGCTTGCCGATAAAATAAGCCAAAAGTTGAAGTCTGAAGGCCCATGGGGCCCTTACATGATGAATATACTGAGCGATTCTGAATATCGAGAGTTGATTTCCAAAGGTTTCCTCGGAGCCAAAGGCGGCACCGCAGGAAAGCAGGGTGCAGGAGGTTACGGAGGCAGTGGTGGACATTTCACTGTCAACCTGCCAAAAGAATCGGCCGGCGACGACAGACTCCAAGCGAGGTTCGGTGTTCAGTCGAATGTAGGCACACCGGGGACTCCTGGGGCGGCCGGCAAACCAGGACCTGGTGGTCCTCACGGAGATTTATGGTTGTTCAAACTCCCAACAAAGTACACCTCCAAGGACAAACTCATCGGGGACCTGAGCTCAGAATTTCACTACATGCTCGAGTCAGATGCAGGAAATAAGTGGTCAGAGTACCTTACTAACGGCACAGAACCATCTCCGTTGAATGGTGACGCAGCGATAGCCTTGAATGAACAGGAGATACAGAGTCGAAGGGCGGATGCTGGGCAATATGAACCTACAACGAGCCCAAATGTGGTCTTTAAGAAGGCAGATAAGTAATATATTCATTATTCCAGGCTGGCAATAGTAACATATGATCGCTATAAGTCTTTCGTATCCACAAGCTTCACCTGCGCTGTAGACGTGATCGGGATTGGGCTGTCTCCATAGTACTCATTCATCTTGATAACGAAATCGGCATTCAAGGCCTGAGGCGAAATGTTCAAAGAAACTCGCCGCAAAATAAACGTCATATCGTTGTTCATCGTGGTCAAGCAACTTTTCGGAGATGTGGTGATGTTTGCCTTACTTCGTGGTGTCAGGTTCACAATCACTTCGGTCGCATCGTTATTTGCTGCGGGCGGACAGCTTAGCCCTGGAATGTACCGGATGTTGTTGGCCATGTATGCCCCTGGTCCTGTGTAGCCCTGGATGAAACCATCGGTAGAGCCGTTAGTTGCAGACGGGACGTGAATCGCCATCCTGCGGAGTGTATATGGCGTGCCTGCAGCTTGTTGCCGCCTTTGTATGCCAAAGACCAGGTTCAATGGTCCTTTGGCATCATACGGGACCCTGGTCTGGGCCCCAGATGGGTCATTGAAGGGTTTGTAGCCTAAAGTGTAAACTTGTAGGACATACTGAGACTCAGAGGGCAAAGACGATGCAGGTGTTTGAGTGCCACTGTCTGAGCCCAATTCGTCCCTACTGTCAGGTGCCGTTCTCGAGATCATCGACCAGTAAGGAGGTCGGGGACTTGAGTAAGTCGACCCTTGGGTATCGTCGTATGGCCTTGGTTTGACATTGCGGAGAAGCTTCGTTATATTGTCTCTCGTGTCCTTTTCTCGCTTCTGATATTGTGATCCCAAGCCATGCAGATCTTGAACTTCGAGCATAGTGACTTTGAAGTCGCCCACAGAACGGGTTGGATCTGGGGCTGGGAGTGTTAGGCTCAATTTTACTAGCATATAGGACAGATGAAGAGCAAGGAGCGCAGACGAGGGTGACGATTCCGAGAACGTGGTATTTTCACGATGTGTGAGGAAGCCGTAGACGTCCTTAGCAAGGTTCTCCGCCAGGATGATGCCGCATTGACTGTTCAGAATCGTTTCTGATGGCTTCGAAACACGTTCCGCAATCGGCGCCATGGGCACATTGTCGGAACTGGTGGAATTAGTGGTGATGTTCCTGTAAGCCATCTCGATCTTGCCGTTCTCGACTTTTCCGTTGTAGGCCAAAAAGCACTGTTCATGAGGAGGCCGACATATCTCAATGCCCTGCGGGAACTCGACATTGGTCAATGCCCGATCGAACAATACCAACAAGATATCGGGAGCCAATTTGACTCGTCTCAATATTGGGGCCCGAGAGTCATCTGGTCCTCGGGGCGCCTGTATCCCCAGATCTTGGAAGTCTGCGACAAGTGGTGATCGAAGGAGAAGGCCTGAGATTGGAACCTGGGGTTTATGTCCTGATTCCGTATTCTCCGTTGTGAAGGGCTTTTGAAGTAGAGCCTTGATGGCCGCTCTGACCGAGTCTTGGTCGCCTTCCACGTGGTTTCCAATGCTCAGTGCGCCATCTAGATAGGCGTTCAGCCAAGTTGGGTCAACGTAGAAGAATCGAATTGAGTTCGGTGGCAGACTTGATGGCTCCATGAACAAGTGATACCAAGGTATATTGGCTAAGAACAACGCATCATAGACCCACGCGACAACAGTAGCCCAGTCCGAGGATGTGGGATTATTCTGCTCATCATAAAGCCCAGCAGAAAGAGACTGGCCCAGCTTGTTTGTCTCTGTTTCCACAGCATTAGTAAATTTGGCTCTCATCTTTTCACCCCAGATGCTTAAGCCATCGTCCCTTTCAGGCGAAACGCTGCTGAACCATTTCAGCTTGTTATCTTTCTTGACTTCGGCCAGTTTCATCAACGAGTCTGTTGTAGATATTAAGCGTTCCAATACTGCTGGCGCCTCGTCTTGGCTTTCAGTGACTTCTGCCTTCGCAGCCAGCAATGCTCGTTTATAGATAGTGGTTCGAAGCCGGACGAATGCGCTCAGAAACTTCTCATCAGCGAGAGCATTTGCTTTTCCCAAGTTCCAAGCGGCAGCATACGAGTTGTCAACTAAGCCAACCTCTGTATCAAGGATCTGTAGCTGGCTTGAAAATAGATAGATCGGCGTATTGAGGGCAGTATTGGCGGAAGGAAGGGTGGGAATGAGCGCACCACGCTGAAGAGCAAGTGTTTCCTCTCCAGAGAGGGTTCGATATCGAGTCAACGAATAGCCATCTCTGATGCGCTTACCCACGCGCTGCTTGTCAGCCTCTTGGGCGCTCAGCAGCCCGGCATACCTGTCCTGACTTGGCCGCAGCCATTCGAACCCACTTGTAGGTGTGCCAATGGCTTTCAGGGCATTCTCAAACTCGACCTGGTCGTCCTGGAGAGTATAATTAAATGTCCAGCTGAAGAGCGAGCAAATCGTCACCAGCTCCGCTTCGGGTGATGGTTTGAAGCTTGGCCCGATGCCTTCGAGAGATACAAGATGCGCGACGGCACCCAGAGATGAAGGATCTTGATTCTGCGAAGAGCCAGTGCGATTCGCAATGACCACACTGAAGCAGTCGTTTGTCACAGACGCTGCCGCAGCTTTTAGGGCTTCACTGCCCACCTTCCGAACATGAGCCAGGTACCCGTAGGGTGTCAAGTCAGTATCTCCAGTCGAACTGCCATCGCTCTTGTAAGATTGACAAAGTGCCTCGAACAGCTGTCTGTTGACGCATATGAAGTCCGCTTGTGAATGCTCTTCGTCTGGCGAGGCCTCGTCATGTTTATATGGGGTATATATATCCGATGTTCCTACTTGGATTACGTCCGACACATTAAGACGAGTAGATCGTGTACTGGAAAGAGCCTTTCCAGCAAATATGCCAGTACCCGGCGAGACAAGCTCGTCGGGTCGGAACACCCACAATGCCAACCATGGAATCCGTGTCCTCTCTGAACCGTCTTTCGGCGGTGTAGAGGATTCCATTTGCCGTTCCCAGGGAAGATGCGGATCCTTGAAGACTATATGAGGCAGTATCTTGAGGGAAATTGTTCCCCCAGACGGAGGGTAAAAAGAGTGAACATCTGAAGTGGGCAGATTGAATCTCGGAGCGACTACTTTAAAAGTCTGGCTGTTGAACAGATTAGACTTCTCGTTTTCTTTTAGGAAGACATCCTGCGTCGCAGTTATGGTCCTTAGCCCTGCAGTGAGTGATGGCCCATAAACCGAATAGAATCGCTGTTCATCTGGCGCCAACACTTCTTCATCATTGAATGCGTTAGCTGTGAGTGGGTTCTGGCGATGATGCTCGTGGAGTTTTACGAGGTATCTCGGATCCGATGTGTAAAAGTTTGGTCCCATGCTCCCGAGTCTATAGGTCCACGGCCTAACGAACCAGCAATTGTTTCGTTCTTTCTGAAATACGAAGCGTGACAAAACAGTGAATATTCGGAAGCCACTGGGGAGGCAAAGAAAATTGTGAGTTGCTGCAGTGCTTCTTGCTTCTGGGCCGCCTTTCTACAGTTACAGTTGAAGGACCAGGCGGACCAGGATATCAGTGGGGGCGGGGGAGCTGAATAGCCAAGACTGTTCTAGCCCTGACTCCAAGAGGGGTGCGGTATAACCACACCCATCAGGTATATCAGGGCTTATCTGTCTTAGTTAGTTAGTAGCCATCTTAGACTGCGTCCAGGATATGATATGGGGCCCTTTGTCTTTCCTCCCCCCTCCTCAATAATTATCTGATCTGAAGCAACAGTCATGTACTTAAATTCCACGTAGCGGGGTTAAGATGCTCCTGTTGCTGGTAGATAGCTCACTCAAAACGTTTATCCTTCCATTCCTTTCTGAGCAGAAAAGCGTCCCTCTGGACTTTTGAGGTCCAAAGAGAGGACTTGCCAACAGACAATAATGGCGCCCTCGCCTGACGGATCCGCAGCTGGCCGTCCTCCTGATGCAACACTCCTGATCCCCATGAAGATAGACCTCTTGGGATTGGGAAATCAGGAGGCGTATTCAGCGCAATGCCCCGATGTCACTCTACTACCAACGAACTTGTTCGATTATTCTAAACTTCGATTGCGAAAGCAAACAGTCCAGGCAGACCTACAGGACCATGCAGACTTTGACAGTGCCAGAGTCACAACGGTCAACCCACGGCTCTATGATCTTACCACTTCACAACCACGCCCTCATGTCTCCGGCATAAGTATATCGTGGACATTACCACAGCTGTATCGATGGGAATCAAAGTCGGATAAGCAAGACGAGTTCTCGACAGCTGCTACTCCGCCAAACCGCTGGATGGTCGCGAGAGTCACCCGGAACGCAGCCACCAATGCTGGTTGGGTCATTGAAAGCGACGTCTGCCGGCATATTGACGACATGGAGCCCTCCGTTGACTTGATGACTGACGTATCTCAATATATCCGCGCGCCTGAGAAATTGACGGATGAGCGTATTATTGACCTTCAAGGGGAGTATTTCCTTGGCGAGCAGAGGAACCTAGAAGGCTGGGCCGAAAGAAGCGATTCTTCCACCGTCATTCGCGTCAAGCCGCTCAAGGCCAACAGTGCAGGCAATATCTTGTTCGCAGACTACCAGCCTCACAACCCCAATGTGTTCAGTTTCCACGATCCGTTGGGCGGTATACCTGCCGGTACGGAGATCGGATACTCGGTGATTGGATGGCACGCAGACACAAGCGAAGATCCATGGATGAGTAAAGCCCCCAACATTACCAATGGGCAGCTTCTCGCGCAATTAAACATGGTGCTAGACAAGACCAAGATGGACCAAGCTGATGTGACGAAATGGACAACATCTCAGAGTCCTGCTCGGCATATTTGTCATGGAAGCACATACACTTTGTTGAAATGGGACCCTGATGCCAAATCCATCGATGTGAGCAATCCATCCCTCTCCGCGGAGGCTCAGGCAGTTATCATGAAAGCGGATGGTAGCTTGGCGGTTGGTACTGACCCATTTGACGCGTTTGGTGCTCTGATGCAGGCTGGTAATGCAGCCCAGTCGCATCAGGATCTCCAGAAACTGCAAAACATTGCGGTGTCAGGTAATCACCATGCAGATCTAGATAAGCAGACTGCAGCCGACGAGTTCATGAGGATCTTCCGAGAATTCAAGCTAGTTGAAGGCGGAAGTCAGTGGAAAGTGGCGCCATCCGGCGACAAGGGAGACGGCAATGCCAACCAAACCGACCCAGGCAGTTCTTCCACGCCGCAATTAACTGACGATGATAAGACAGCATTGCAGGAGATCAACTCTGTTCAGTGGGCTTGCGATCACATACTGTTCAATATTGACTATCGACGCTGGAAGCTCTTCTGCGAATGGTGGCGCTGTGTCACAAACGATGCACTCTCAGGGACAGACCAGGTCTCCTCCAATCACTCTGCCTTGGTGACTGAAATCAAGAGTCTTGACGACACACTCACCGACGCCAGAAATCACTTGGAAACACTCATAAGCAATTTTTCGCTGGACAAGAAAACGAAGGTGCCCAACTTCGAGTTAACAAAAGTTCCCTTTGATTCCTTTGTCCAGCGAAAAGACCCGACAGTGGCACTCCTCGGCTGCAAATCCCCGTGGCCTGACGGATTCTCTGACTGCCAGCCTGTGAGATTGTTATCTCAGTGTATCAAGGCCTTCACAGCTAAAAACTTCGGAGATACTGCGTATCAGGCTGCGATGGATATGACCGACTACATAACTTCCATTCCCAATGCCGCTGCACTTGTTCATGGAGAACACGTCGGCTATATGTGTGCCAGTGTAGGCGATTCACTGCTGGAGCTCAAAGCCAACGAGGTCATTCCTCCATATTGCAATGCTGTCTTCAACACCGAGGCTGTCTTGGACAGCCCCCTCGTCCCGCTGTATGTCGAATGGGAGGCAGAGTACTTCCACATCCCATATGGTCTCTGGGAGCCTCAACACGCCCGACGTACTGCTGCTCAAGTGTACCCAGAGCTGACACAGTCCTTGGCTCCAAAAAGGGATGTCTCTAGCAACGAGTTCAAATTCCCGCGTCGTGCAATGGGTGGGAGAGCTCTATTGCATCCGAGCCCGGGCGGGTCAGTAGCAAACGTATTGCGAAATTCGGTTGGGAGATTGCCAGAGAGCATGTTGGAGGGCGTTCTTGCGGTCGACAAAAGAGATCAATTGTATGCTAACATGGAGGCCATCCCTTCCCTAGCCTGTCGTCTCGACGGGTTTCATGACCAGCTTGTTACTCTGATTAGTGGAACAGCTCATGTGCGCCCAACGCTTCCAGACGGGACTGCGATGCCCGAAGCGGTCACAGCGGGCAAAGCTGCTGGGTTCACTGCCGACACTCTGGGATTGGTTCGCAATCACTGCGATCCACTGCCGTACGGAGATGGCATTGATCCAGAGGCAGTTTTCATCCCCGTAACTCATGGGCAAGTCAAGTTCAGTAAGTTCAATGTGATCGACAAGTTTGGCAGAGGAGTGGAAATCGTTGATAGAGACGGCCTCATGCCATCTATCTCCTCAGTGTACCAGCCATCATCTCATGTCGTTGACGATAAGGAGACGCCTAATGTTGTGCACACCACCGGAGGTGATTGCGAATACTTTCAGATCCCGCCATCCATCAATCAGCCAGCAAGACTGTTCAGCACGTATTTGAAGCCGGGGGGAACTGGGGAAAGCACCTGGAGGCCTTGCGGCGAGTGGGAAGACCCGGTTTGTGGGTATATCATGTACAACAGCGTCGATCTTTCGTTGCTGGTGTTTTCATCTGCTGGGGACCTTCGTGCAGAGATACTGACTTCCGAGGGCGACGCCGCCGCAAGAGTGGCTCAGCTGAACGAACCCCCCATGAGCGATGGCCTTTTCGAGCCTCCTCTGACGGATACTGCCGATCAGTGGAAGGCAAAAATCTTGGATGGCTTCATCAAAAATTTGAAGACCGAACACTATGCTCTACGAATGATCGAGATCCTAGGCGACGCCTCCAGCTGTATGGCGCCTCCTGCAGAATCATATTCTAGCGTCATGAACGCCGCCTTTGGTCGTCCTTTTGCGTTGGCTATCGCTGGATGGTCTATTGAACTGAATCACGAGGAATTGCAACCTCAAACGAGCCTTCGAAACCTCGCTGGAAAGTCCTACTCCAAGCTTTCTGACTACGACCTTCCTCTCCATCTCGGACTGAAAGAGTACTCAGACGACGGTCTGGCCGCGTATATGCCTTTGCAGTCAGACGCCCCAACGCAGCCAGACTTCAGCAACATCTTTACGTTCTGGCCCGGCGGCGTGGCTAAAACCGACCTGAACGAAGGCTTTGCATGCAACCTAATACATCCATCTACTCTGCCCACCCTGAAAGCCCACCATGTTGACTTGTTCAAAGATGGCCGTCTCCTGGAAGTTGATGACATGATCAAAAGTCGGCAGGATCAAATCTCTCCCTTCTGTCTCCTTGTTGATGTTTTCCACCCCGTGAAAGCCCAGACGGGCGTCCTTCCACCATCAAGCCTAGCACTTCCAGACTGGGCCGTGCAACAAGCTCTACGGAAGATCAGGCTGTGCTACCGGGCGGGACCGTTCCTATTCCGAGAAGATCCTCTCAAATCATTGAAAGCGAAGGGGGCAGAGGAGACTCCGGCGCCGTCAGCTGCTGGTGATGGGGTACACGTCCCAGTCGTGCCGTACGGGAAGTGGTCATGGCTGCAGCCTTATATTGTTGACGGTGACATGAAGTACTATAAACAAGATGTCGGGAAGGCTGAGGCAAAGGGTGATGTTCTCGAAGTGCGCAAGTATCCCTTTACAATGGCCGATGGTATTATGATGTCGACCGAGCCATTGCTCCACCAAGCCTAGGCGTTTGGACAAGACATGGGACAGGACGGAAAATTACTTGTTGCTATTTCCAATTCAGCTATCGTATAGATGCATGACTATGTGTTTGCTGCCTTGTTTCATTGCATGATAGGTGTTGAGCGTCATAATGCAGAAACACCACAAACAAACAGATGCAGGTAATCATGGTCATCGTCCTATTTGATCAGCAAGAAAGACAGATCTAATCAACGGTGGGGGCGAACTCCTGGCCTCTCTATTCCTATTTTCTGAGATTGTTCACCGCGTGAGGTGCCTCAGCTCGTTTCGCAGCATACAACAACCCCATCCCCAAAATCATACTCGATCCTCCCCAAATCTGCGCTGCCAAATAGCTCCCGCCTGTAGCTTGCATCAACTTCCCAGCCAAAGGCGACCCTGTCAACGCGGCAAAACTAATAATCGAGAAGATCATTCCAATTCTTGTTCCAGCTTTACTCAAATCTGGTGTCAGGCTCGCACAGCATGAGGGGAAGAGACTCTGTATCGCGGCGCCGAAGTAGCCAAATATGCTGACCCAGATAAACATTCCTGTGAGGGAGGATACTTGTGACCAGAGATAGAGACATAGCGAGGCGGCGAAGATTGTCGGTATAAAGACGGGGATCGCGCCGAAGAGTCGGTCGGCGAGAAAGGCGGATATCATGCGGCCTGGGATACCGACGGCGTTGATGACGATGAGGATTAGAAATGAGTCTGAGGCTGAGCCGGAGAGTTTGTCTGTTGTGTATTGACGAGCCTGACATCATCAGCGCCTGTCACAGAGGTCAATCGAGAGAATACTTACATAGTTGTAGGAGATCCAGGTAGGCCACAAGGTAAAGAACATCGCCGCCGCAAAGAGGACATACGCAGGCTCCTTGAACGCAGCCCATTCAACAAGCGGCCCAGCCTTTCTCGCCTTGAGTCTCGTTTTCGCAATGATCATTATAATCATCGAAGACACAGCGACTACCAAGCCCATAACTCTCACCGTCCAGCGAAACCCGATCTTGGGGAGAAGTTGCTGCGCAATCAGCGGAAACACAATTCCTCCCGTGCCAGCACCACAAGCACCAGCTGAGATAGCAATGGTTTTTTTGCTAGTAAAATACGTCGACATGTTTGCTATCGTGGGCGCGAAAATTATGCCATTGCCAAGACCTTGGCAGATTCCTTGAGCGAGAAGGACTTGCCAGTACGATGATGCGATACTGGTCATGAAGATGGCTAATATTTGGAGGAAGAGGCCTACGGCAAGGGCAGTACGGTAATATCCTGCATCGAAAGCTCGGCCGGAGAATGTGCCGATGAAGAAAATTAGACAGACTTCTAAGCTGCCGATCCACGAGATTGTTGAGGGTGGAAGTGAAAATTCGGCTTCGTAGTAGGGCTGGAAGATGCCGAAGCTGATGAGGTAACCCCATGAGTTGAAAGCGACGAGATGGCCTGTTACGACTTGCAGCCAGGCTTGCAAGCCGCCATCTGGAGGTTCGCCTGGGTCATCTGCTGTGCAAGCCTGGTTCTCTTCATCGCATTGACTTGGTGTTGAAGCAGCGTCGTCTTGGGGTTTTTCGTCGCCGAGAGGTTCATCACGGAGCGTGGGGCAGACTCTATCTGAAGTGTTGACGACCATTTTTACTTGAGAAAACTGAATTGGTCATGGTGAGGATGTGATGGAGTTTTTGTATTAGTGATGCTGGGGTCGGGGTTGAGGCGGGAATGTTTGCGGCCCGCGGGGTTCATCCTCCGATAGAGCAGATCTTCCCGGCATCTGGATACTCAACCGACGGTTGTGGGGAAGATGATTGGAGGGGGATGGACAAATTACTGTAAATGGGGATTCTGTAAGACGTGATATGGATATTTTTTTTATGAATCAGGATTGCGCGTTGGCTTGTTAATTAAAGGGCGTGAGGTCATATGAATGGTGCTTGCTTGAATGTAGGCATCGTGAGCAAATTGCATGATCAGTCTTCTCCATTTGACCGAGGGTCAGGAAGCAATCCCGATCAACTCATATACCATTGTCATAATTAAAGTATGCAAGACTCGTTGTTGTCATAACTCGTATTCAATTGAGCCATAATAGCAAAGAAAATAATTGATCTCACACCAGTCTATTGGCGACACAGCATCTGCTGGTGTCTCGATATTTATGTCAACTCCAACGTTACAAGCCACTTCTCTTACAAACTCCAATCCCCTCAGCCCTACAAGTTACACATGCGACTCATTTAGGCGTGATCGGCGTTACTTGCCGCGGTTTGGCTTAGAAATGACACATTTCTCAATCTCAAACGGCGGATTCTGCTGGATATATCGGTTATATCGGCAACGTAGGAAATGCCGGGAGCTAAGGAAAAAACGGGACAGAAGACCCGTTTGACGGAAGATGCTTCCCATGACTCAGAAAAGGGACTGCAGTCAGTATTGGTATTCGCAGTGACCGAATGATATGATATTCACTGAGGCATCTCGAATGGCGGGTAGAGAGCGTAATGTATTGACGATGTGCTATTGAGCTTCCTACAAGTCTAATCGACACTCGATGATTGCTATTCTAAGTAAAAGTAAAGAACCCAAACCAGTCTATAGTGCTTCTCTAAAACAAATCCTTGTACCAAAAATAAAATAAAAAAGAGCCGAAGCTCGATTGTGCATCTACTCTACTCCTGCTTCTTCTTGTTCTTATTCTTGGGCATGCGAACAAGCCAGTACAGGAACAGAGCTGCGCCAATGTTGAAAACAATGTACACCATTCCGATACCAAAGTTCCTCCATCGGTCATCGTAGGTTGCGGTGAGAGCCTTGAGGAACGTGTTTGTGTCGCTGATGGGGCAAAAGTTGCAGTCAGATGTGGCGTCGGGGTTGAGGACGTAGCCACCAGCCTTGTCGGCGAACTTCTGGAGGTATTCCCCACAGGTTGTATCGTTGAGGGGCTGCATCTTTGTGTACTCGTTGGCAGCACAGGTGACTTTGGTGTTGGCCATACCCGTCGATAAAATCGCCGAGGCAAGATACGTAAACGGCGATACCCTATACATCCAGATCCAGAAGCCAGGCATGTTATCGGGCGCGGCCAAGATACCACAGAAGAACAGGCACAACATGAAGACGACGTTGGCAAGGTTACCGCCTGCCTCAGCAGTGTCCGTGATGGCGATGCACATGTGGGCAAAGGTACACGTGAAGACGAGGAACTGCCAGATGAGAAGCCACATGAGAGCGCCTCTCTCGGCGGTCTGACCAGCTGCTTCGGCGTTCTTCTGGAAGCCGACGGGGTAGTAGAGGCAGACGAACAGGAAGACAGACATGAGACTGTTCCAAGGAATCTCGGCAAAGACTTGGGAGAGCATGAAGACCTTCCAGCTGTAGGTCTTGGAGGGGCGTTCGCGGACTTCGTAGAGCGAGCGTTGGACGACGAAGTGAGGCATCTAGTGATGTTAGTGAGAGCTGGAGGGATGGGAGAGTGGTCAAGACTTACCTGCATCTGAACCAATTGACCAAAGACTGTGAAGACCTGGAAAATGGCAAACATCTGGTTCTGCAAGCCCTGGATTGAGAGAGGAGCGTTGAGGAAGACGAGACCGATGAAGAGACCAACTTGGATACAGAGAGTAGCTTTGGAGTAGATGTACGAAGGAGTGCGCCAGTACTGCTGGAAGACACGGAGACTAGCGATGCGAAGCTGCTCCCAGAAAGGAGCAGCGAATTCTCGGTACGATTCGGAGTTAGGGTCGTGAGGTTCGTTGTGAGCACTGCCCTCGGCCTTGAGATTCTGAAGCTCAGTCTGAACTTCCTGATACTCGGGGCTCTGTCGCCAAGTCTGATGCCAATCGATCTCAGTGTGTGAACCAGGTGCCGCGCCAATGACCTCGAGCATCCACTCAGCAGGGTTATCACCCTTGGGACAAGGATCAGAACCGTTCTTGACGAAGTAGTTGGTCAGGGTCTCAGAGTTCTCGCCGATGTCGCCAAAGTAGATAGTGCGTCCGCCCTTGGCGAGGAAGAGAAGACGGTCGAAGCGCTGGAAGAGCATAGCGGACGGTTGGTGGATGGTACACAGGATAGACTGGCCTGCCTTGGAGAGCTTCTCGAGGAGGTCGAGAATGGCCCACGATGTCTGCGAGTCAAGACCGGAAGTAGGTTCGTCGACGAAGAGGAGCAGGGGGGGCTTGGCAGCGAGCTCAACGCCGATAGTGAGACGCTTACGCTGTTCTACGTTGAGACCCTCGCCGAGGACACCGACGACGGCGTCGGCGTACTCTTGCATGTCGAGCAGCTTGATGACTTCGTCGACGTAGGCGATCTTCTCGGCACGGGGGGTAGAGGCAGGCTGGCGGAGTAGGGCGGAGAAGGTAAGGGCTTCACGAACAGTGCTGGTCTCGAGATGAAGATCTTGCTGCTGCACGTAGCCGGTCTTTCGCTGGAACGATGAATCGCGAATCTTGCCGTCGACGAGCATTTCACCTGTGATGACACCCATTGAGATACGGTCGGCGAGACAGTCGAGGAGAGTAGTCTTTCCGGCACCTGATACACCCATGAGAGCAGTTAATGTTCCTGGCTTAACCCATCCGTCAACGTTGTCGAGAATTCGTCGTGGTTCACCCTTAATCTTGATGTCGTAGCACACGTTGTTCCAGTGGAAGACGCTGGTGGATCCTTGAATGTTGGCAACCTCGTTGTTATTCTTCTCAGCGGCGACAACAGGGCCAGAGAGGGCGGCTTCGGGATCGGACTTGTTCTTGGTGGAAGCAGGGAGGTGGCCGTGACGGAAGACGAGGACTTCACCCTTTGACTTCTTGGCGGAGATGTACTCGGTAGCGACGATGTAGACGATGTGGTTGAAGATGGTCATGGCGATGAGGATACCGACGTTGCGCCACTTGTGAGCGTGGAAGTACTTGTACTGAAGGTTGAGGTAGCGATCTCCGTTGATGACGCTATCGCCAGGAATGCTGCCGACAGTGGAACAAGCCCGGTTGAGACCGCCGATGTCTTCATAGCCAGCGACTGAGTTGCTGGGGATGAAGGCTGTGCAGGTAAAGTTGCGGCCGGAGAATTCGTTGACCATGAGGGACTCGAAGGCGTAGGCTACTGGGTCGAGATAGTTGATCCATCGACACCAGCCGAGCATGTAGTCCGTTGGGATGACGAAGCCAGCAAAGATGACGAGGGCGAGGATCAGCAGCGAGGCGGGAACCATGGCCTGTGAGAGTGTACGAGAGAGTGAAGCACTAAACCTGTCAGCATGAATCATTCGGGGATGGCGTGAAGGGAGACTTACATAGATCGGAAAATACCAGACATGGCGAGGACCATGATGAACGAAACAAGGAGGTAGAAAAAGAACGCCCCCGCCTCCCTGTTAAGATTCGTCATGAAATAAAGAGTGACATTGAACAGAATACTATTACTGATCTTATACGGCATATCAACCAAGATCGAAGAAAACGCCTCAGCAGAAGGGTGATAGAAGGCATAGCGTGCGTGTTTCTCAACAATAGGTCGTTGGGAGTACTGAGTCAGAATCTCAAGGGCAGAAGCGAAAGCGTTCATCAGCACAGCGAGGAAGAGAACCGCACCGCGTTTGAAGAAGTCGCTCGTTGTGGGCTTCATGTTGTAGAAGAGCGATGAGGCGATCAGCGCAGTGGCGGTGTTTGCTATGAGGGCAAAGATCGTTACGCCTGGCGAACCCTTGAGACGCTTCCAGCCGCGCCAGAGGCAGAGGTTGACTTGCTGCATGTACGACAGCGTGTAGGGAGACTTGAGGCGCTGGCCCTTAGCTTGGGCGGACTTTTTGTTCTCGCGGAAGGCTTCGGCGCTGGAACCGTTGAGAGGGTAGAGGCTCTTGTAGGTCTCGATCTCAGCGCGGACGATCTGATACTCGCGGGATTCCTTCCAGCGAGCGGCGAACTCATCGGGTGTGCGGGGGACCTTGTTCTCGAAGCCGGGACGGATGACGCGCTCGGCGGGTGCGGTCATAGAAGTGAGGAAGTCAGGCGTTGTTTGACGATCAGGACATTCGAAGCCGAGATTGATAAAGTACTGCTTCGCTTCATCTGCAGGACCGAAGAAGATCTGGCGTCCTTCGTACAGAACGAGGGCCTTGTCGAAGAGATCGTATGCAGACTGGGGAGCCTGATAGATCGAGACAGCGCATGTTTGACCGAAGAGCTCAGACTGCAAGCGCAGTGTTTTGCAGAACTCAATCGCGTTGGCGGAATCTAAACCGCGGGTTGAGTTATCCCAGCATTGGAAGGGCGCGTTGGAGAGGGTTGCCTCTGCGATGGTCACGCGCTTTCGCTCACCGCCTGAAACACCGCGGATGTAGTTATCGCCAACCTGTGTGTTGATAGTATGGCTGATGCCGTACATGGCCATGACGACATCGCGCATGTGGTCACTGTACTGGTTGTGGTTGATGTTGGGCGGTAAGTTCTGGGGACATCTCGCGCGCGCGGCAAAGGTGAGTGTGTCGCCGACTGAAAGCATGGGGAAGTGGACGTCGACCTCAGCAGTGTAGATAGTCTCTCCCTTGTGGTACTTGTGCATTTCCTTGGCGGGCACACCGTTGTAGTTGAAGTATGTGCCTTCGTCGATGTAGATACCGTTCGTCTCGCCGGACAGTGACTTGAGGAACGTAGAGCAGCCTGAACCAGGGGGGCCGAGAACAACAAGCATTTCTCCCGCGTTGACAACACCGTCGAAATCACGAAGGATGTCGATGCGGCGCTTACCAGCGGTGGGGGAGACGATGTTGCGTGCCATGCCGGGAAGACTGAGCCAGACGTTCCCAACGTCCTTCTGGTAATCTGTCTCAGCGCCGTATCCAAAGACGTTCATGTCCTGGAAGCAGATACCGCTCTGTCGAAACCCAGAGCCATGCTCGCCCATTGACTTAGCCACGGCCTTGGCCCAGGCTCTGGCGTTGAAGTTCTCGCTGTGCGGGTTCAGGGGCGAGTCCGCATCCGCTGCGTTGAAGAGATCTGCGTTGCTGCCGTTGAAGTGCGCTGATGTGTTGGTGTACTGGCGTGCTAGATCGCGCACGATGGAGTGCCGACGCACCATCTCCTCGCTCTGCTCCTGCTCGACCTCATCGTCGCTGGAGCTCGTCTTGTCGTCCTTGGGAGCAGGGGGCTTCTCGTTCGGAGTGGTGTCCATGTCGACGATGGTGTCGTGGCTGCTGTGTTCTGAGCGTGCCTCACCTGGAAGATGAGAAGCAGCCATACTAGCGAGACTAGGGAAAAGTCTAGCCGTATAAGCTTATATCTGTACCTTGTCAACGCCGGTAAACTCTGAGTAAGTGAAGTTACATACAGTTTCTGGTTCGAATTAGGAGAATTATTAAAGTTTGTATAAAGGAAGGGATATAACAAAGATAAAACGTAGTATAGAATAAAAAGGTGATACCGTAATGATACTGTAGGTTCCTCGCAGGGTCTTAATACCATTGTGACGGGGGTGCTCTCACGCCCGTCGTACCGAAGGGTGTTGTGGATCCGGGTGGTAGATACACGGATCCTGTCGACTCTCCGACCCCGATACCCACTCGGGTCCTGACAAGAGTCCGCTTCTACGAGTGCACCAGAATTGGGGGAGACAAGCGTATGCAGCAAATACCCCAGTTCGTCCGCCTCGGACAGAATTTCGTTCCTAGACCGAGATACAAACCATTTTTGGGAATACCTTCATCTATATTCTCTGCATTTCGATTCGAACGGCTAGTGGCTTATCGTATAGCATAATGGCCCCTGAACAACAACGACCACCGAGAATTCTAGCCTGTGTGCTGTGTCAACAGCGCAAGAAGAAATGTGACCGAAAAAGTCCATGTTCTTTTTGCATCAAGGTACGCTTACACGACACGCTTATACGATGAAAGACTAATAATGACGGTAGGCGAAAATAGAGTGTATTCCGAGTACACCTGCACCAAAGCGCACTCGTCGCAAACCTACCAAGGAGTTACTTGCGAGACTGGAGAGGTGTGAAGAGCTGTTGAAGAGATGTACTTGTGTGCAGAAGAGTTTGATGTACGATGCGCTGGCTACGGGGACGGGGAGCGAGTCGAGTAGTCCTGCTGATAGCAATTCGAGTCCGCCGCCTGAAAGCGAGAAGACTTCGGTTTCGAGTCCCGATGAGAGGCATCAGGCTGTGTATCATTAAGTTATTTGGGTATGGCGTTTGGGTTGGGGAGTTCATGGCTTCATGGACGGTATGGTATACCTTTGGAACGGTATGAGTGAGACTGAAGGATGGCGTTAAGGAAAACATCTCATGTTGGCATATAGTTGGGAATCACTAATAGTCTATCGCTCTCATTTTGAAATGAGTTTCGTGTGCGTAATACGTGGTGTTGTATCGTACGGCAGACAGACTTCACTAAGAAAAGCGAGTTACACCAGACATGTCGTTGTAAAAAAGCTGGGGGATCAAGAGTCTTCGGTAAATTTCGAGCTCCACTCCTCTTGACATCTGGAGCCCCTAAGCCAGGAGTAGCTTAGTGGATGTCACAGGGCTGATGCTTCAATTGGTCAATCATTTGTTGATGCACCTCCCTGCCGGGCCCATCGAAGAACCCGTCGTTGCCCCTAACCGATATGAAAGACATGATACGACAATGCATCGCGTCCCACGAGCTGATTCTATCTATTTCGAGAATCTGCAAAGAAAACTCATTTTCTCAAGCTAAGACCCAGCAGCTTGGTTCTCTACACTCTAAATCATGATCTCATAGCTTAGATTCAAGATTCACGTCTGTCCCCGCATTAAATCATCGGAGTCCGTCTCGGGCCCGTTTCTCCACTTTTCCCGTGTCCGATTAGCGTGAGGAAATTCAGTAAAGCTGAAATTTTGCAAAAAAACGTGGCAATGCTGTGATTTAATCGCGCTCAGGGGAAATAATTCGTCATGGAGCGATAACGTTAATTCCGAAACCGCCAATCGTGGATGTGATGCGGTACACCTTTTCAAGACGAATACGAGGCTGAGGGCGTTGCTGTTGACTCGATGATCGATTGCTCCGCATAGATTACGCACAGCTTGCTTAGCAATCTGTTGAAACTCCGCAAAGGATCTTCGTTGTTTATTTGAGGGAGATTGAGGCTGTGGTCTGATTCTTAAGTTTGAGGTAAGGGGCGCGATACGGACATCGCTATCAGCTGGGCAAAACAACACGCTCAGACAATTTAGGCAGCTTATCAACCATCCACCCGGCAGCTCAAAGTCAGCTTATTTCTCAGGTGCTAGTAGATCTTGGTGTGTAAGTTTAGGTATGTTGAAGAAGTAAATATTAGAGGCCTCGGTAATGCCGAGGTATCTACGCTTGAGCACCAGTTCCTCTATCATCTTCATCTTCAGGTAGTACAGAAACATATTTCAATTCATCTCCACCTCACTTGTGATACGACTAGTCTTAGGAGACCGTTGATGGCCAAGCAAAGATAGCAAGAGGTCGAGATATACAACCTCACACCACGCTGAACTTCTGAGGTTTAGTGGCATACAGTTATTGCGTAGCGTTACCTTAGCTAGCCCAATTATCTCATCTGAAAGTGACTCGCACAAAGTTTTTACATCTAGTTCCTGATATGTAAAGCTCATCCTGAACAATTCATGACAGAAGATTAACTCTGCCCAAGTGAAGTCCACTGATCCTTCTCAATGTCTTCTCGAATTCGCTTAGCATCTTCTGGCGAAGCTTCAGAAAAGTGATGTATATCATCCAACCATTTCTCTTCCTCCTTTGTAATAGGCCTACCAAAAGCCGCATTGCGGTAAGGATAGCGACCAAATCGCGCAATGATAGGCCAGTGGGCATCCAGGATCATGCACCACCAGTACGTCCAAGCTGCCATACTGATAGCACCCTCATCGTCTTTTGGTGGGCTCTTGACAACCTCTCTTATGAAAAGCAGATCATCTTTCAAAGTCTTATGCCTTGTCTCCCGATGCGGATCCCTCGTTCCCGTGTATTCTTCAACAGCTTGACGTAAATCGTTTGATAACTCCAATCCAATCTCTTGACTCCCTAGATCCTCGGCGTGAAGGAAAGGAGCTGCCCACATGACCTGCGTCGAAACCCAGAAGCTGAAACTAGTGGCGCCGACATCGTCTTTCCATCTCTGCCATGAATTCGGACGTAGATGGTGAGGTAGTGCGTACCACTGTCCGGCAAGACGTCTTGCCAGAAGTCCAAAATATGCAACTTGCCAACGAGCTTCGATCCCAGTTAGGAGGATTCTTGACGCTTGATCAAGAAGCAACTGGAGTCCGAAGCATTGTTGCGGGAATCCTGGGGACGATGGTTCTGGGAGAAAGGACATAAGATCAAGCTCCATGGGAGTTGGGAGCATTCCGTTGTGGCTGAGGTGACTGAGTGCGATAAGTGTATCTCGTGCCTTGCCTTCTTGGCATACTTTCTTGAAGTTTCCGCTGAAGGCATCTGACTGGGCAATAGTGAAGTCGAGGTCTTCGGTTTTGGAATAAGGCAGATAGGCATCCGTGAGCTGCATGAGCAGATCGGGAGTAATAAGTGACTTCAAAGAGGCGTGGCTTTCCATTATGAGATAACCTTTCCTGGATGTTTGGTAATAACCTTGTGTGAGACCATATTTGTTCACCTTTTGATATGAAGCGGGGGCTTACATGTCGTGCTGGAAAAGGAAGGTCGCATTCGAAGTAAGCATTTCAACTCCATATCCGGTGTGTACAAGGGCTTGCTCCATTCAGATATGGCAAAAATGGAAACACCACTTACCTGGTAGAGAAAAGGCAAAAAAAAGAGATGCCTCGCTATTGCTCGCAATCGTTTTATAGGAACAGCCCGATGCGGGGGTCGAACCCGCAACCTTGAGATCGCGTACTCGTAAGAGTCTCACGCTCTACCGATTGAGCTAACCGGGCGTGGCTCTGATTGGTTGAAAGTGACTACTCAAATTTTGAGATACAATCGTTACAACCAAGAGTCGCGTGGTAATTTGGGCGTCGGAACAGTGTATCTGTATGCCTGGATGGTTGTTTAAACTTAGTTACTGATGGTTACTTTCGCGGGAGCTCTATGGATGTATCTAATAAGATAACTATATATCGAGGAGATTATTTCTACGTCCTACTGTTAATGTAATGTTAGTACTGCTCCAATGTGGTTCAACAGCAGAAGACAATGGCATTATTGTCTGTATTTTGAAGATTCATTATCTGAAGATTTCTATGCGATTTTCAATGAGTAAATTCAATCTATCGTCCTACCCACCTAAGCAGCAATTTCATGAGAAATATCGGTTTATCAACATTGGTGTTAGACCAAACAGCGCTTACCCTGCAGCGCCAGGCACCTCGAGGGCTAAATGACTACCTCCTGTCTTCACATCTCCTCTCCATATTTCCGTTGTAGCCATTTAAACTCATCTCACTGCAGGTCAGTTAAGACAATCGATTGGCTGAGGAAGCGAATGAGTTGTCCGATCACTTGTGCACGACTCAAGCCACCATATTCAACCGCGGTTCATTTCCGTTCAATACCCGACAAGAACGGTTAGCGTCAATCAAATCGCATTCCCGAGTGAAATCTCCGTAATGAGCCTCATTTGACATGCAACATAACCTTATCTCAAACTTTGTGCCCGGATCTTTTTACTACCCTGGCTGGAGAGGCGTCAAGTGCCTAATCTGCAGCCCAGCTCAAGCTGTTAATGTGCTGTACCTACTGTTGAGACCTATGAGAGCGGTTGGTTCCCTCCAACGTTGAATCTACGCGCCACTGAGCAGAGATATTCTTCAACGATGCAACGTTGAAGTCAGGGATTCACAACTAGATACTGGATTTGAAGTGTTCGCACGTTCTCAGAGAGGTTCTCAATCGAGACAAGTTATCTCCTTCCATGTATGTCCAGCTTGAGTTTAAACAAGATTTGTGAAATGTGATTGCACACGATCTGGAGCAAAAAGAGTTCCTCCTATTGGTGGTAAGCAAGATCAGATTACAATGACAAGAATAAGGTTTCGATCAGGTATCAGAAAGAGGATGGCGTATGGCGAATCTGACAGGGGAATTTCAACAAGAGCCAGGTACTCGGAGCTCAAGCCTTAATGTTTCGGCACCAGATCATGTAATTGTCCTTGACAATCCTTTGTATAGAATGACCAATTTACTTATAGGGTTATTGTATTAATAGTTAATAGTTTTACGCAAGATGAAGCTGATGTTTTCCCATAGCAACGAGTCTTGGCATACAGCATTTATGCCAACAGGAGCTCATATTGCCAAGACTGAGACAAAAGGCTGAGGTGAGGCTGATCCGGGCCACTCGGATGCGAGGTGTGGCCACCAAGAATGTTGAACACGGATGAGACTTAGTCCTGGCCTAGACTCGTGATTACTTACAAGATGATCTAGATCATGAATCGGAAGAGGAGCTTTTAGTCCGCCCTCGATGATTCCTGCGAAAAGACGTTGGCCCCGGCCGAAATCTTCGGGAGCAGCCGAGAACTCTAGGGTCATGAACACGCTCTTATACAGAAGTAATCAATCTGCAGACCTTGCAAATAAGTAGTCTCAACAGAAGGGCAATAACAACATGTCGCAAGAGGTGATTTTATATTACATCACGTAATGGTCATACACTCCGAAAATGGACACCTGTGTAACACAACCTCATGAAACCCTGAGCAGTCATTGGTCATTTCCGGTCACTTATCACAATTTCCAACGCCACGGTCTCGATGCATGAGATCAGCCACAGATCGACTAGACGGACGCGGCCAAATCTCTCCACGACTAGCCAAACAAAAACGTCCGCTGGCGCGACAGTGGAGCTTTGACTCATCCTTGTGTAACCTCATCTTAAAAGTCGTCTGGAATGTATGTACCGGTGAATAAAGTTATGCTCGCTGGGCGGCCGCCAGACTTCAGCTATACTTTATAAAGGTGAGAGATGGGAGAGAGGTGGGTTTAGGGCTTTGGGCTAGCAGTTGACCTGTTAGATAAGCTTCTGTCAAAATCGTAGCTTAGATGGACTAAAGAGTTGGCTTCCGTAGTGGAGTGTTGTTAGTGCAACGTCAGGTGCCCAAGCTGTGTGAGACATCATATCCACCTGCCAGCATCTGAATCAATCTCAAGTCTCGATTTTGGTTGATCGGTCTACAAGGCATTATCACAATGGCTTGATTTGTGTGAAAAAATGATACATTTTATTTGTTTTAACGCCTATGATTATGCCCAGAGTCAACTTGCTGTATCCGTCTATCCCATTGCCACTTACATAAGATCTGCGCAGCATCTGCACAATCCTCAACGTTGGTGGAAATACAGACGGGACCTTGCATACACGCCCAGGCACACAGGCACAAATCTCCCCCACAAGCCCTCACTGGCTGCGTTGCTTTGCACTCCACAGAAACAACAGCAGTTGGTCCTGTCTTCAACAACAGCATTCCAACCACAATACCCTGAACCAACAGGGTTCTGAAGCGGACTGTCTCTTACACAATGCATCTGCAGGAACGTGCTTGACAAGATGGAAAACGGCATCGATCCGCTGCGGGTGTGCCAGCCCTGGCATGGAGGCTTCCGCCTCAGCAACCCAAATCCAGCCTGACAATGCTCTTTGTATACGCACCGGATTTTCTGCATCATTATTACAACCCACACGAAAGTGCAGTCTGAATGCGGATATGGAGGACTGATCAGCAGTGTTATAATCCTCTGGGAGCTCTCCCCCGCGCGTGTTGCTTCAACTTGGGTAACTGGCCTTGAGCATATACCATTCTTATCTCTCATTTACTTTTAATGCACAATTAATAAACTGCTTACAATGCGGTCTTTGTATCAGGTGCTCAGGCACCTACTATTCGCCAGCCTAACACGTGCCCAGTTTGGGGTTCAGAATGATAGGTCAGTTCTCGGTATTAACAATGAGTTCTCAGGTGTATGTTACACATATGTTTCGGTCTATCCAGTCCTTGCCGATCCCGATTATATCACCATCACAAAGCCTTACAGAGGCTCAGTAACAACGCAGTATACTGTCCCACCACAGGGTGATGAGCCTGGTATTGTTATTGTTGAACAGCCAGGTGGTTCGTCGGCGCCGGAGAATGTAGTCATCCCTGCGACGGATGATAGGTCTTATGTTATTATTATTAGACCGCATTCAGGGCCGAATCCGATTTCTGCGCCCATTACACAGGTTGTTCCGCCGAGGAGTGGACAACCGGGGCAGATTATCATTGAGACGCCGGAGACGCAGACGCCGGGTGTGTTGCAGCCTCTTTCGCTTGAGCCAAAGGAGTTGACTGGCTATGTGACGGTTCTTCGACCGTTGACTGGAACATTGGCGTCGTTGCAACTTATCACAATTTCACCGACTGGGACAAACCGTGGATCGGTCATCATCAATATCCCGACATCAGCACTCAACGGGGGAAGCCTTCAAGGTCTTACTCTGGAGCCTGCACAATATGGTGACTATGTCACTGTGATTGAGCCAGCGGGAACAGCTTTCAGGGGAACTGTCCCAATTAGACTAACAGTACCGCCGAGCAACGGAAATCCTGGTACTGTCATCATTCAAACTCCTGTACCTGGAACTCTAATGCCGTTGGCCCTTGAACCTCTGACACCCAGCACCTTGGGTGCCTTGGGACTCGCTGGCCAAACGATCACTCTTCAACCGGCCGATGCGACCGGCTATGTGACCGTCATCGAACCAGCCGAAGGAAGCGTTACGCCCACAGCACCTATCCGAACTACTATTCCACCGACTGGTACCAAGCCCGGAACTGTGCTCATACAAACACCACCGGGTTGGAATGATGGGGGAGATGGTGTCGCCTTCCAACCGACACGAACTCGTCCACAGGGCTCGGTATCATATACGACTATTACTCGTGGTGTGCCCATGGGTATGGGTGGCTCAGGAAGTGGTTCCGATAGCGGATCAAATGGGGGATCAGGGTCTGGCGATGTCCAGGGTCAACCAGATCAAGGCGGCAATGATGGTTCAGGGCCGCGACAGACTCTCACTATTCCCCCTGAGGGTGGCAACCCCGGTACTGTCCTTGCTTTGACACCTGAAGACCCTAATAATCCGCAAACTGGCAACAACGGTGGCGGCGATAATGGTGCCCAGGCTACTGGAGGAACCAGTGGTGGGAACCAAGGTGGTTCAGGTGGTGGTTCAGGCTCATCGAGCGGAGGAAATGGCCAGAGTGGAAGTCAAGGAAGCTCCAAAGGCGGCAGTGGTAGCTCCTCTGGACAAGGAGGTAGCTCAAGCAATGGGGGTTCCTCCGGAAACGACGATGACCCCGTAAAAGGTGATGTCCAGGGCTCCGGCTCTGGATCGGGAGGCAATGATGGTGACGGTGAAGCAGGCAATGGAGGATCTTCAGGCTCGAATAACGGCAATGGGTCTGAAAATGGCGGGTCATCAAGCTCCGACGGAAGCAGTGGCTCAGGAGGAACCCAAGGCGGCGCTCAAGGTGGTTCCGACACTGATGGTGGCTCTGATGGCAGTGGCACACGGTCTGCTGGCTCTTCTTCGAGCACCAGAGGCTCTTCTAGTGGCGGCTCTGGAGGTAACGATGGGCCAACATCTGGAGATACTGAGTCTGAAGGTGGTGGCTCAGAGGGCGGCTCGGATTCTGGCAATGGAAGCTCTGGTGGTACTGGATCGACTTCTGGCGGTAAAGGTTCCAGCGGAGATGACGACGGTGACTCTGGATCAGGAGGAAGCAATGCTGGAGGAGATAATGGTGCTTCAGGTCAGTCAGCCTCATCGCGAAGAGGAAGTACCTCTCGCCGCCCAAGCACTCGATCTCCAATCGTCAGGACATCACCCTCAACCTACGTCGTCACATCCAGCAGCACTGTCTTCACTATCACCGCTGATGTAGTCGAAACTCTCACTGCTGAACCTCAGAGGACTCGTCGATCAACCACTAGCGGCGGCCTCACAGGTGGAGTCGAAGGGCTAGGCGGAAGTGAAATTGCAGCTACAGAAAGTACGACATTCAGACGCCCTTCAAACAGCCGGTCTACAGGATCTGCGGCTGATACTGCCGGCGGAGCTGCTTCTGGGGTTGAGTCTGATTCCCCGCAAACTACACAGACTCCCGGAAGTCTTTCGGGTACTAAACAAGTTGGTGCTTCATCAAGCTCGGGATACACTGGTACTGTTGATACACGCGTTCGTCCCGGAGGCAGTGGTCTGAGCTCTACACGTAGCAGAACTTCGACTTCAGGACAAGCTTCTAGACCTTCAACTGGCGAGACTACTATCGTCGATAGTGGCCCTGCCATAACAAATGATCCTGGCTCAAATGCAGAGGAAGCTACTTCATCTGTTGGAAATACCGCCCAGAGCTCATCTACCCGCTCGGCGCAAGGGTCAAGTGCCTCTCAATCTACCAGTGCGCAAAGGCCTGCTGCAGAAACTTCTTCGTCAGATACTCGTTTTACGGCGAGAAGTGCTGTCATATCAACTAACGGTGGTAATGCTGAAGCTGGAGGAACATCGCAGGCCTCGCAGATAAGTAGCAGGGCTACTAGCTCAGTATCGGGCTTTGTCGAAGGAGAACCTGGATCAAGCGCGGCAGGAAACAATGGCGATACCGCTTCGGAAGACGATGAGGCGACATCTCAGGCATCACGAGCTTCTAGTGTATCACAGTCAAACAGCGCTGTTGGCACAGGCTCTTCATCGGTTTCAGCAACATCTAGCGCTACAACACCTGGAGTCACATCGTCCGGTGCAAACACTAGAGATAGCGGTAGTTCGTCAACATCAGGAGCCGCAACCGGGTCTAGGACTTCAACTGCTTCACGCGAAGGCTCGTCTGCGCAGTCTGACGCAGCTCGAGGTCCGAGCACGGGTACATCAGTAGTGTCGCAGACTATAGGCCAGAGCTCAAGCACCTCCAGAACAAGTGAGGAGATTAATTATGAGACGCTTATTGGCACCCAGAGCGTTCCGGAGTCAGAGCGCGTGGAACAACCCGGTGACACATCGACTCGTTTAGCGACAAGCAGTGGTGCTGGATTGACAGGTCAGCCAGCTGCAGGAGTTGGAGGCTCAACCACTGCTGGCTCAAACTCACAAACCACAGCTATTGATGTCGATGATGACGCGACTACATCTAGTGGAGAGTCGCTCGCTGGGGAACCTGCAGCTGGGGCTACATCTGGAAATGCAGGAGAGAGCTCTGTGAGTGAAGGCTCTAATGACGAGACCGCCTCCGCTTCTAGAGATCCTAGTTCTGAAACAGCATCTGATGATGCTCGTGAGACAGGAGATGCAACTGGCACTTCTCAACCTGATGATGGCAACACTAGCTTGATCTCGCCTCAAGTGCCAGTCCCCACCGATCCATTGCCAGAGTCCGAATCCAGCAGTCAATTGCTCACTGGCGGAGTCGAAGGTATACCTGCCAGGAGTGGCTCATTGTTTGAGTCTCCTGAGTTGCCACTGCCAACTGCAGTATCCACTGGCCCCCTTCCTGACTCCAATCTCCTGTCTACAGCAACTAGTGAGAAGTCCTCGGGAGCATCGCCTGGCTTTGAAGTTCCCACTGGTTCACAAGCTGTGCCTTCTTCTGATGATGATGGCCTTGATCCCGGCTCGGAAGAGACTGGTACAGATGGGCTCACTGGCAGTGAGACTTCTGAGCCTGGTGCACCTTCTAACTCCTCGAGTGATGAAGCCTCTGAGACAGGATCTGTAGATCCGGACGAGACTGGCACTGGAGCTTCTACAGAGCCATCGCAGAGTGGCTCGCCAGGTAACGGCAATGATGATGGCGCCAGCACCACAAATGAAGCAAGTGCTGAGCCTTCTGAGACAGACGCCGACGCCGAAAGCCAGACGTCTGGCCCTGATGCTACTTCCGATGGTTCGGGACCTGGAGCTGGTCCCAACACTGACGAAGATGGTCAGACCATCACCGACGCATCTGGAGGAATACCTACAGCTGTAATCCCATCAGACAATAACCTGACCACTGAAGCTCCCAATGGTGCATTGGTAACAATCACAGTCTTTAGAGCAGGTCGTGGCCCAGCCAGAACAACACTCTACGTACCTCCCCAAGCATCCAATGATCCTTGGACTGTCGTCATTGAGACGCCAGTTTCTGAGACTCAATCTGAAGCTGCAACTGCTCGCGGAGACGACGATGTTCTTGCTACCACGTCTGCTATAGGCGGTAACACCAATGTCACTATATTCAGGGGTGGGCCCAGCCCTGCACGAAGGACTATTTATGTACCTCCCAGGTTTGCAAATGAGCCTGGCACTATTGTTATTGAGACGCCAACTGGGACTGCTATCGCCACTGCGACTGAGACTGGGAGTGATACACCTGGTGTTCGACCTAACATCACTGTCTACAGTTCTGGTACTGCCTCCAGCAGAATTACCATCTACGTACCTCCTACTGCTTCAGATGGAGATGGGTATATCATCATTGAGACTCCTGTTTCTGAAACAGACCCTGATGCTACCGAGAGTGCTGGAGATGGTACTGGTCCTACAGCTGAAACCCCAGCTGGTATTGCCAATGTCACGGTTTACAGCTCCGGTACTGCGTCAGAGATACGAACCCTCTATATTCCGCCCACTGCCTCTAGTGAGGTTGGCACTATCATCATTGAGACTCCGGTCTCCGAGCCAGACGCGGAAGAGAGCGGAGATAGTAGCGGCGGCAGTCAGACCACCGGTCTTGGGCCTGGTGTCAGACCCAATGTGACGGTCTACAGTTCAGGCACTGCGTCAGAAAGAATAACTCTGTATATCCCACCTACAGCATCAGGCGAAGCTGGTACCATTGTCATTCAGACACCAGTCTCTGATGGAGACTCTGATACTATAACTGGAGGTCCTGGTGATGAGAGCGGGAACACTGCCACATCTGATGACAGGACCGCTGTGACTATCTATACGGAAGCAACTGGGTCTACTGGAAATACTAGATACATCTCGCCAACCGTTTCTGGAGAATTGGGCACGTATATCATTGAGACGCTTGCCTCAGAAGCTGGTGAAGCGACTGCTTCAGATGATTCAGCTGAGGCTACAGGTCCTGAAGCTTCCATCACACCCATTCCTACCGCCGAGGCCTCACAAGGTGGCAGTGGAAATGTTACTCTCTACCGAGCTGGAGAGGGTTCAGAGAGAAGCACAATCTTCATCCCACCAGAAACTACTGGCGATCCATGGACGATCGTAATCGAGACACCAATCTCACAAACCGAGTTGGTAGAAACAGGAACAGTTCCAGGTTTCCAAACAACAATCCCCGCTATCACCGGAAGCGCCAACGTGACCATCTTCAGAGCAGGTGTTGCATCTACACGAAAGACAATCTACATCGCGCCTAAGACATCTGGTGCCCCAGGAACTGTTATCATCGAGACACCTGTCCCAAGTACACAGACTGGTGGTCTTACAGCTAGTCCTGAAGCACAGCCAACTATTGGTGCTGGATCAAATACTACGATTTTTGTTCCAGGTACTGGTCCCGGACGAACGACTTACTACGTTCCGCCGTCAGATCCGAGTGACCCTGGTACTGTTTATGTTGAGACTCCTGCATCTGGTGCGGAGACTGAGGAGCCCACTGTTGGCCCTTCAGCTACCGGAGATGGTGAAGATACTATTGTAGCTGCAACGACTGTCACTATCTTTAGTGGTGGGCCTGGCTCTGTTACGAGAAGTGTGTATATCCCTCCCACAGCTTCAGGGGAGGCGGGCACTATGTACATCGAGACTCCTACAGATGGAGCCAAAGCTACAGCAAGTCGTGACGAAGATGTCATATCTGCCGCGACTACTGTCACGATCTTCAGCGGCGGCCCTGCTTCGGTCACAAGGACTGTGTATATCCCACCCACAGCATCTGGAGAAGCAGGAACTATCATCATCGAGACCCCTACAGATGGCCCTGAAACTAGTCTGACTGGTGATGGCAGCGCAAGGGAGACTGAAGACTCTACCGAGACAGCTGCTCCTTCTGAAGCCGAAGAGGAAGCTATCTCGGCAGCGACTACAGTCACTATCTTCAGTGGAGGCTCCGCAGCAGTCACAAGAACTACTTATATTCCACCAACAGCTTCTGGTGAGGCCGGGACTCTTGTTATTGTGACACCCACTGGGGGATCAGGTGCCGAGACAACCGGTGATGGCGATGAAAGTTCCGAGACTGGGTCTGCCACTGATGTGGAAAAGATTACAGCCGGAACAACTGTCACTATCTTTAGTGGTGGTTCAGGCTCTGCAACTCGAACTATCTACATCCCCCCTACCGCCTCAGGCGAAGCTGGCACACTCATCGTGGAGACACCCACGTCTGGTCCGGACGGCGATGAGTCCAGCATCACGGGCACAGGCGCCAGTGCTCCAACTGTAATCGTCACCCCTGAAGGGCCAGGCAACGTCACTATCTATAGCGGCGGACCAGCCTCTTCAACAACAACTCGTTTCATCCCTCCCACTGCTTCAGGAGAGCCCGGTACTGTGGTCATTGAAACACCAACCGCAGGGCCACAAGCGACAGGTATTGGAAATGTTACTATCATCACAGGCGGTCCTGCTACAGTCACTCAGACTCGGTATATCCCTGCCACGGTGACTGATGAGCCCGGAACTATCGTCATCGAAACACCGACTTCTCAAGTTGATGAAGAGAGAGGTGCAGGAAACACAACTATCTATAGCGCTGTATCTGCTACTGGTACTCGTACAGTCTATATTCCACCTACGGTATCCGGCGAGCAAGGAACCGTCATCATTGAGACCCCTGCTGTGAGAGCAGTGACTGTCTACACAGATGGTCCTGCATCGACGACCCGAACGCTCACTATTCCAGGCACTGCCTCAGGCGACCCTGATACCATTCTCATCGAGACGCCTACTCCAAGCTCAGGCTCTAGTCCTACTAATGTCACTGTCTATACTGGTGTTTCTGCCACTGCCGCCACTACTCGTTTCATTCCCGGCACAGCTTCAGATGAACCTGGAACGTTCATTGTTGAAACGCCAATTGGAAGTCCAACTTACGTGACAGTCTACAGTGGTGGACCAGGTACAGCTGTGGCGACGATCTATCTGACACCAAGTGAATCTGGTGGTTCTACCACTATGATCATTCAGACTCCCACTCAAGGATCCGAAGAGTCTGCGACAGATGGTAGTGACGTGTCTAAGACTAGAACCATTACAGAAGCTTCAGGCGCATCGGCGACTCTCCGTGGGAACGTCACCATCTACACTCAAGCTCCCGGCACAGCGGGTGGAACATTCTACTTCCCACCTGATGACCCAGAAGAGTCGGGCACTATCATTATTGAGACACTGCCAGGTGATGCTAAAGAGACTGGTGCTGAGTCTACTGAAGGTCCAGTCGCCCCAACTGCTGGTGGCCGGGTCAATACCACAATCTTCAGTGGCGGCCCAGTAACTGCGCCTAGAACATTATACATATCAGCGACAATATCTGGAGAACCGGATATCGTGATTGTTGAGACGCCAACCACTGGCCCAGAAGCAGAGGCTTCAGAGTCAGCGACTGGCCAGCGATACACAACCATCTTTGGTGGAGGGTCTGGAACAACCGCGAAGACCATCACTATTCCTGCCACTGCATCTGGTGAGCTGGATACTATTCTGATCGAGACGCCCACTGGTGGTGTTCCCGAAGTCACAATCACCAGAGGGGGACCTGTTTCAATCGCGACGACTATGACTGTCCCTGGTGCGCCTGGTGAACCTGACACTGTTCTTGTTGAGATTCCAACTGAATCTGGAGGTGTTGGACCATCAGAGAGTGCTAATGACCCAGGCGAAGTGACTTCCACTCGCGGCGGACCAGTTACAGCTGCTACGACGATCACAATTCTTGGTCAATCAGGCCAGCCAGACACTGTTATTATTGAAACGCCGACTCGTGCGGCTGATGTCACAATCACTAGGGGAGGACCTGTTTCAATCGCCACGACCGTAACAATCCCTGGAGTACCTGGCGAGCCAGATACGGTTCTTGTGGAAACGCCAATTGAGTCCGCCGATCTGTCTGTGACTGAAAGCGGTGCAGGTGAAATAACTTCCACTCGTGGCGGACCAGTCACTGCCGCAACGACGGTCACCATCCCAGGTGTATCGGGCCAGCCAGATACGGTTATTGTTGAAACACCTACAACCGCCTCTGATGCTCAGGAACCTACAGCGACTGGAGACGGTCTAGTTGAAGTGATATCTACTCGAGGAGGACCGGTAACAGCTGCAACTACTATCACTATTCCTGGCGAGCCAGGTGAGCCAGACACAGTCATCATTGAGACTCCGACGAGGTCAAGTGAGCCTCCTGTAACAGGTGGTGTTCAAGCAATCACTTCAACAAGAGGCGGGTCCGTGACAGCAGCAACTACTATAACTATCCCCGGCGAGTCAGGTGAGCCTGACACGGTTATTGTTGAGACACCTCGATCGTCTGGCGAGGTTGAACCATCTGCAACTGAAGGTAGTCAAGATGAAGTTACCATTACTCGGGGCGGACCTGTGACTGCTGCCACTACCGTTACTATCCCTGGAGTATCTGGTGGTCCGAATACAGTTTTCATTGAGACGCCAACAACGTCGAATGAGCCTTCAGTGACTGGCGGGTTGCAAGCGATTACTTCTACTCGTGGCGCTGTGACAGCTGCTACGACTATTACGATCCCCGGGGAATCAGGTCAGCCGGATACCGTTATAGTTGAAACACCTCGATCGTCTGGCGAGGTTAAACCATCTGCAACTAAAGGTAGCCAAGATGAAGTTACCATCACTCGCGGTGGACCTGTGACTGCTGCTACTACAGTTACTATCCCTGGAGTTTCCGGTGGTCCAGATACTGTATTTATTGAAACACCCACTCGATCTTCTGAAGAGTCTATAGGAACTGCTGTTCAGGAGGTCACAATCACTCGAGGTGGACCTGTAACTGCTGCCACGACAGTGACTATTCCTGGAGTCTCTGGTGGGCCAGATACTGTCTATGTTGAGACGCCGAGTGAGGCCTCCACAGGAACTGCAACTGCTGGAGAGATTACCATCACTAGAGGTGGTTCTGTAACAGCTGCTACTACGGTTACTGTCCCTGGATTATCTGGTGGTCCAGACACGGTGTTTGTTGAAACACCTACTCAATCTTCTGAAGCGTCTACGGGAACTGCTGTTCGGGAGGTCACAATCACTCGGGGTGGTCCTGTTACAGCCCCTGTTACAGTTACCGTCCCTGGAGTCCCTGGCAGTCCTGATACTGTTTACATTGAGGTACCTACAGAGTCTGTTAGAACAGGAGCTGTTCAAGGGGTTACTATTACACGAGGTGGCCCCGTAACAGCTGCCACAACGATAACCATTCCTGGCGGAGCGGGAGAGCCCGATACTGTTTATATCGAAACGCCTACCGAGTCCGCAGACGGGGGTCGTGAGACGCCAGTAACTGGAGCCGTCCAAGAAGTCACTATTACGAGAGGCGGTCCAGTCACAGCAGCAACCACAGCCACAATCCCTGGTGTTTCTGGAGGGCCAGACACAGTCTATATAGAGATACCCACAGAATCTGCAGCTGGAGGTACGGAGCCACCAGCTACTGGAGCTGTTCAGGAAGTTACCATCACACGTGGAGGTCCCGTCACAGCGGCAACAACGATTACTATCCCTGGAGCTTCTGGCGAGCCAGATACCGTTCTGGTTGAAGTTCCAATTGAGTCTGCTGAACGATCGTCGGAAACAGGCTCTTTACGTGAAGTCACTGTTACAAGAGGTGGCTCAGTTACAGCTGCGACAACACTTACGATTCCTGGCGAATCTGGTGGGCCTGACACTGTACTGGTTGAGATTCCAACTGGCTCTGTTCGGGAAGTCACTGTTACACGAGGCGGTCCAGTCACAGCTGCGATAACACTCACTGTTCCTGGTGAGTCTGGAGGACCAGATACTGTACTGGTCGAGATCCCGACAAGCTCATCTGATGAAGGTGGTTCTACTCAAGGAGAAGTCACAATTACTCGTGGCGGTCCTGTTACCGCTGCTACAACTCTCACTATACCTGGCGCTTCGGGCCAGCCAGATACGGTTGTCGTCGAAACGCCAACTGAGTCTAGCAGCGAGCCATCAGAGACTAATGGTGGCCAAGAAGAAGTTACTGTTACCCGGGGCGGTCCTGTCACAGCTGCAGTTACAATCACCTTACCCGGTGTATCAGGCGGGCCTGATACTGTTATCATCGAAACTCCCACCGAGTCTGCCATTGAGCCCTCGGAAACTGAGGACGGCCAGGGAGAGGTCACCATTACCCAAGGTGGCCCTGTTACAGCCGCGACAACGATCACCGTTCCAGGCCTATCAGGAGAACCAGACACTGTCATCGTCGAGACACCAACTGGTGCTTTTGAGACTCCCAACAATGCTCTCGCCAACGTCACTGTCTACAGTGGCGGTCCTGTCTCAGTTACTCGTACCATATATCTTCCACCTGCCGCATCTAGCGAGGCTGGTACTATTGTTATCGAAACACCAGATGGTTCTAGTCCCACGGAAACTGCCCGTGGGCCTGGAATTGTCACTATTTACACTGGTGTCGCTGGCACAGCTACAAGAACCGTCTTCATCCCTGCTACAGCTTCTGGAGCGCCAGGCACGGTACTCATCGAAACGCCAACAGGTTCTTCTGGTGGTGAGGAGACAACAGGAAGTATTGTTGCAACAGCGACAGGACCTCTTACTACCTCTGAGGGCAGACCCAACACTACAATCTTTAGCGGTGGATCTGGTTCATCGACAAGGACGGTCTACTTCCCACCAGCGTCTGATGATCCCGAAGGCCTTGGGACCGTTGTTATTGAGACACCAACCTCTGGTAGTGAAGAAAAAGATCCCGAAGCAACAAGCAGTGCCATTACTCCCGGAGGACCAGCTAACATCACACGTATCGTTGGAGGTCCTGCTTCGGTCACCACGACTATCTACATCCCACCAACTGCCTCCGGTGAGCCCGGTGTTGTGATCATTGAGACACCAACTTCAAGCCCTGAGGATGAGACAACGGCTAGTGAGAGTGCTGTAAACACAGCTTTCCCAGTGGGTAGACAAAACGTCACTCTCTACACCGGCGGTCCAGGTACGGTTGTAACAACAATCTACTACCCGCCTGCATCAAGTGCCCTTGATGAGCCTGGTACAGTGGTGATCCAGACCCCAACGGCTGGTCCTGGGCAAGAGACATCATCGACATCGGCAAGCGAAGCTGCTACGCCAATCCAGAATATTACTCGCGTTGTGGGAGGATCTGCTTCTGTCACAACGACGATCTATATCCCTCCCACTGCCTCTGGAGAACCTGGAGTTGTCATTATTGAGACGCCTACAGCCAGTCCCGAGGCGGAAAAGACATCTTCGGCATCTATGATTGGAACAGCCAGTGATGTGGAAGCAACTGGTATCCCCAATGTAACTCGCTACGTCGGCGGTCCAGCTTCCATCACGACAACATACACAATACCCCCTACCTCGTCTGGAGAGCCAGGAATAGTGGTCATCCAAACCCCTTCCGCTAGTCCTGGCGAGAGCGAAACTTCCGCTTCAGCAACTGACCTTCCAAACGTCACTCGGTACATCGGTGGCCCAGCGTCAGTCACCACGACGTATACCATTCCTCCAGCCTCGCCTGGAGAGCCAGGTACTGTTGTTATTCAAACCCCAACTGCCAGCCCTGAAGAAAGTGCTACGTCTTCCCCACCAGCTGAAATCCCAAATGTCACTCGTTACGTCGGCGGGCCAGTGTCAGTCCCTACGACCTATACCCTCCCTCCAGCTTCTTCTGGGGAGCCGGGTACGGTGGTCATCGAAACACCAACAGCCAGCCCCGCAGCTTCAACAAATCCCATCAGCGGCGCACCAGCAGGCATTCCGTCAACTTCCACTCCAATCGTCGCTGGGACCAATGTCACTATCTTCAGAGCTGCTCCTCCTACAGCTTCAGCTGAACGAACGCTGTACGATCCACCGACTGCAGTTGGAGAGCCTGGTACTGTTATTATTGAGACAATGGTTGTGTCTTCGACTTCTGGCTCAGCTGCGCCGTTGAGTATGGAGGGCCCTGTTTTAACAACTCTGACTGGTGCTTCAAGCACTACTGGTGCGGCAGCAGTTACTCCTACAACCAGTTCTTCTGCTATCGCTTCACCTCCAACTACATCAAGTAGCGCGGCAGTGGCAGCAAGCTCATCGAGCATTGCCGCAGCGGCCGCTGCTTCAAGTTCTTCTAGTGCAGATGCGCCTGCGGTTTCGAGCTCTTCTTCTGTTGCAGGAGCAGCTAGTTCCTCCAGTAGCGCTGCAGCCGCAGCGACCCCATCAACCTCATCAAGTAGTGCTGCAGCTGCTGCTGCCTCAAGCTCATCTAGTGCAGCCGCGGCGGCAGCTTCAAGCTCTTCAATCGCTGCAGCAGCTACCAGTTCTTCGAGTAGCGCTGCAGCAGCCGCAGCAACTTCATCAAGCAGTGCTGCTGTGGCCGCTGCGGCTACATCAAGTTCCTCAGCTGCGGCCGCCGCGGCCAGCTCCTCTAGTGCTGCAGCTGCAGCAGCCTCAAGCTCAGCAAGTGCCACAGCCGCCGCTGCATCATCAACATCAAGCGCAGCTCCAGCACCAGTGACCACAAGCTCAACCAGTGCTGCAGCTCCAGTAATCACCACCTCCAGCAGCGCAGCTATCCCTGTAGTCGCTACCTCTTCCAGCAGTACCTCCAGCACAAGCATGATGCCCCAGCTCGCATTCGGCCCAACATTCGACTGCGATGGCTTCGGCTACACCGTTCAAAGCCTTCTCGCCAACACCCTCACACGCATCAACCTCGTCACCGGTCAACGAACAGATATCAAAACGGGTATCGGCCCCGGCGGTCCAATCAACGGTATCGGCTTCAATAGGCTCGATAACTACATCTATGGCTTCTACCAACAACCTTTGGTCAATGCCCTTCTTTGCGGCCTGTTGGGATGTAAGCGATCGGGACTTATTCGTATCGCCAAGGATGGTAGATGGGAGGTCCTTGATCTTGTGATTGGGTCGAATGCTATCAGCATGGGTGATGTAGATGATCAAGGAAGGTTTTGGGTTTCGGAGGGGGGAGGTAAATGGTGGTGCATCGATTTAAGGCCGACTAGCAGCACTTTCGGCACGATCTTGAATTCCGGCACATCGGCCACCGACCTCCTTTCCGGAGTGGGTGACTGGGCCTATGTCCCCGGCGGAGGAAACTATCTCTATGCCTTACAAGCATCCGTCATCGAGAGCGGCCTTCTCAGAACAAACATCGTCCGCTGGTCCTTGACCACACAAAAGTGGGAGCGCTTCCAATCCTACAACAGTTTCATCCTCACAACTCTCAACCTCGTCTGGGGTGCCGTCATGGCAGCGCCGGGCGGAACACTCTTCGCTCAGGAGACGGTATTGGGTCAAACGTGGAAGTTCACACTCGGATCCACGGCAAATCCTACGGCTATACCAGGTGTTGCTATTCTGAACTTGCTGGGATCGGATGGAGCCAGGTGCGCGGGTACTCTAGTTTCATGATTCGATGGATAACGGAAGCGGCAAGATTGTAACAAGGCCGCGGGTTGGACGCATGTACTGTCATTTTTTCTTTGTACTAGTCAAGCGGACTGCTTCTTTTTTCTATGTACTAGTTAGCGATCACTACATGATCAACTATTTCTTTTCTTCGACTCATGTCGCCTTTGCTGGCGCAGATGCAAGCGTAGTTGAGCACACACAGCCCTGTCCTCCAATGCTAGTCACAGGAGGGGCATTGCAGGTAGCTTCCGTAGTCCAAGAAGCATACGTAGACGTAGGTTCCTCAGAAACGACATCAGCTCTAACAAGAACAGGAATGATCTGGCCGGTCGCAAGACGGAAAGGTCGATGGTTAAGAGCCTGAAGAAGCTTCGTGATCTCACCAGAGTGACTGCTAATGCTGATCCAAACAGCATTGTCACTTGTGAAGATATCATCGAGAACTTCCTTGCTTCGTGCCAATTGGTGTTCATCAGTCTCGCCCTCCTTTCCAGTCCAAAGCTTATCCTTGTCGGAGAAGCCCTTCTCGAACTTGATCTTTTTAGCGAGAGTCTTGATGAAGCTCTTGCTGCGGCGATGATCGCATGTTCGGATGCTGATACCCTCGCGGAGAAGTTCCTTCACCATTGGGACGAAAGGCTTATCCTTGGGGAGCTTGAGGCTCTGAAAAGTCTCCACGGCAGTCTCGACACAACGGGCGAGAGGGGAGGTGTAGTACGAGTCAAAGAATGGCATGCCTTCGTTCTCAAAGCGGGTCTTGTAGTATGCGTTTGCCTTTTGAGCTTGGGCCTCGCCTGCGGGTGTGAGGAGAGCATCCTCCCACGTCGCTGTTCCGTTGCCAGACTGAAGACCCCAATAGCACTGCAAATGTTAGCTCGTGGATTGAGAGTCTTGAGTGAAGCGACTTACGTTCCAGGCGGGAGTGCCGTAGAAGGACTCAGCGGCGTTGTGCCAGCCCTCACCATGACGTCCCATGACAAGAACCTTGTAGCGCGTCTTGTCGCGGCTAGCATTGCGGTTCAGGTGCTTGACATACTGCTCGAAGCGCTCCCACTGAGTCTTGTAGCCCTTTCGCGGGTTCTTAGGATCAGTGGGATAAGTGCGGTTCAAGAGACCAAAGTTCCATTGAGCCTGTCCCTCATTAGTTCAGGTTTTTCGTGTGTAAAGCGAGAGAGGTCTCACATAGTCAAAGCCGGTAGGGTTCGTGGCTAAATCATCTTGCAAAAAGAACCCTTCAACGGAAGTATACTTGATCTCCTTGTTCTTAGCAAAATGCCAATCCGCAAGAGCACACGGCGCCAGGGCCAGAAGCGCAGAGACAGTAGTGAACTTCATAATGCTCGCAGGTCAATTGTCAACGATGAAGCCCGTATTCGACCTGGGCAAACTAGCATCTTTATACCTCACAATATCGGACACTTGACCGATTTGACATGTTCATGCCAGGGTATCATTGCGCATTTACCCCAAGCTCAAGAAGCTGTTAAAGATGCATCTATTCCCGTCCGGGGAATCTTGGCCCGAGCAGGTCCACGATTAAGGCAAAGATCGGAGCCAATGGATCGGGAACGTGCCGAGCAAAGTGGAGTCTCCTGACGTGATAAGATGAAATGAGATCCGGGTTCTCGGTCACAGAATGAGATAGTCTAAAGACTAGATGAAAGAAATGGAGTAAATTGACATGAACTTAGAGAGTCAGTGATGAGAAGTTGGTGGTTTCGTCAAAAACGTGGTGTTGCTAGCGTGGCTGTTGTTTGCATGTGACAGGGGTGCTTTAAGACCCTTAAAAGGAACAAACAACCCTCTCGTATTCAATCCTTCGCTCATTCAATGATTACTCTTGCTTGCGTATGCATTTTACGGTAATAACATGGGTCAAAGAACACGCATTTAATTTATTCGTATTTATAGACGGTTACCTAAGCTCTGTTGACCGTCGTTAAATTGGCAGCGTACAAACGGACCAATCAGATCGCCCATAAAATTGTTAGGCCCAACCAAAGCTCATCCATTAACTTCCAGCAGCTCGAGTTACGTAGAACCGTCACATTACTGAGAGCTCCTTAATCTTAAAAAAAGCATTCATCACCGCTTCTTCTTCTTGGTCTTTAATTTTTTGAACCTGGACTTGTCAACATCACTCACTCATCGCTATTGCTGTATCTTTTCTCGCCACCATGTCTTCGACTGACCCCACTAACCCCTCGGTTGACGATGAGCTTCACCTTGAGGGTGAGCCTGCTCCTGAGCTCCTCGAGGGGCGCATCTGGGTCGACGGCTGCTTTGACTTCTTCCACCACGGTACTTACTCTCCCTGTCTCACCGCGATCAATTATACTGACGATATCAGGCCATGCTGGCGCTATTGTGCAGGCCCGCCAATTAGGCGATGAGCTCTACGCTGGCGTTCACTCAGACGAGGCCATCCTCGCCAACAAGGGCCCTACAGTCATGAACCTCGCAGAACGGTAACACCAACTCACTCCCACCTGTCACGCGACACATTTACTGACCTTTCCAGGCTCGCTGCTACTGACGCTTGTCGCTGGGTCACCCGTTCAGTCGCCAACGCGCCCTACGTGACTTATCTCCCCTACATCTCCCACTACGGCTGTAAATACGTCGTGCACGGCGACGACATCACCTCGGACAGCGATGGTAACGACTGCTACCGATTCGTCAAGGAAGCTGGTCGCTTCAAGGTGGTTAAGCGCTCACCTGGTATTTCCACTACCGACCTCGTCGGTCGCATGCTTCTCTGCACAAAGACGCACTTCATCAAGTCGCTCGAGAAGAAACTCGCCGGTGAAGAGGGCCACGGCAAACCGGAGGAGCGCATCGCTGAGGGCCAGCAGATGCTGGAGCGCATGAAGCTGTATGCGACAGATGCTTCGGGCAAAGCACCCGGCGCCGAGGTGTTCTTCTGGAAGGCGTCGCAGGTCGCCAAGGCGGAGGAGGGTGAGGAGGAAAGGGGCAGTTTCCGCCAGCTTATCGAGGGACCCGGACCTAAGCCCGGCCAGCGCGTTGTGTACGTCGATGGAGGTTATGATCTCTTTTCCAGCGGCCACATCGAATTTCTGCGCCAAGTCCTCCTCGAGGAAGAAAAGCTCGCTCGTGAGGATGGTTGGTTCTCCGAGCAGTCCGTAAACGAGCGTCTCGGCAAGGGTGAGGATTACCCCCCCGCGTACGTCGTAGTAGGCGTGCACGAGGACGAGGTCATCAATCAATGGAAGGGAATCAACTACCCCATCATGAACACCTTCGAGCGCGGTCTCTGCGTTCTACAGTGCAAGGTAATAAAAAAAACAACTCCTCCCCCAATACCACCCCAGCCCTGAAAACCACTAACCACTTTAAACCACAGTACATCAACGCCGTCATCTTCGGCGCACCCTTCTCTCCCACAAGGACCTACCTTACCACCCTACCGCGCGGCACCCCAGACGCCGTGTACCACGGCCCAACCTCTTTCATGCCCCTGACATACGATCCGTACACGGCACCCAAGGCGATGGGGATCTACCGCGAGATCGGCGCGCACACGTTTGCGCACGTCAACGCCGGTGAGATCGTGCAGCGGATCATGAAGTCGAGGGACATGTACGAGGCGCGCCAGCGGGCAAAGGGCGAGAAGGCGAGTGTTGAGGCGGCGGCGCGCGAGAGGGAGATTCTGGAGGAGGAGCAGCGTAAAAAGGAGGCTGAAAGGGCGTAGGGCGTGGTTGATGGATGGTGTGAAAGAAAAAAACAGATCCGGTAATGTGCGGTCCTTTCAACAGGGAATCCTAAGAGACGGGCGGAATAAAAAAGTATAGTATAGAGTAATCATGATACCTACCTTCAAGATGACGAGTTTCTGCAAGTCTACTGTCATGATACCCTTGCTATCGTACCTTTTCACACTAACATCTCGATACAATGACATGAAAATCTCCACGCCACGAAACATAGGACCGATCATCGATAAGAAAACACAGAATGTGACCTCAACGAAACTCATCATTATCCCTTCCAATTGGGGGGGTAACATAACATGACCTCACAGCACCGAGGGGCGGTAACAATGGCAATTGACGGCTAGCCACGGTGCCATGCACAATTCCGCCCTGCCAAGAAAACTTCCATCAAGGTTTTCTTTCTTCTGTCAGAATTGACAAGCGGGGATTTCATGGCACATGACTATCTACTGCATAAACCTCTGATATGATGAGGATATGTGACGCTGGTTCAATTGGATGGTGGTTGTTGTTTGTTATCTTTGTTGATAGCCAATTTGTTTAAGCCGCGCCCTGGCAGTGGAGCAGGTACTCGTGGTTTTTGACAGTTTCGTTCCGCGCTGAGAAGAGAAGAGCCGATGGGGCCGGGTATTTTATGCAGTTCGTGTAAGCGATCTCGATAAGCACCTCAAGTTTCCACAAGAGTCATGTGCTCTATATCTATTCCCAACAGAAATTCCAGCTTCACTACATTATGAACAAGACCAATTCACAGGCTACTTATTCAATTGCCCATCAATGACGTAAAATATCCTCTGACTATAATACTTCGTTATCTTTCCAGAAGCCATCATCAGTGGACCCTCTTCCAAACTGGCGGCTCCCCCTCCACCACGTCAAAAAGGCTGTGTGGAGCATATCTCACCACCTACTGAGTCCAGTTTAGCGCTTTTTCTGTATCGATATCGCAAGCATGGCAGAAAAAATACCCAACACAAAAAAAACACCATCGCCGGTGCCGAGCCACCGCGCGGGCAGAGGCGGTCTATCCGGGCCCGCGAGCGGCGGGAAGTTTTTCTGCCCCAGCTCGTGACTGTTCCGAACGACACAAAGGTGGAGACCGGACAGCGGAGGGGAGGGGGGGGAGAAAGGAAGAAAACAGTCATACACGGGGTAGGTAGTCTGGCGTTTCCGTGCTTGCGTATATAAACTTTTATCTCTGCTCTTCTTTGTCTCTGTTTGCTTTCTCTATAGAACCTCTCATTGTGAACTCCGATCTCGCTCTCTTCCTCCTCAAAAGAAGACCTTCGCTCAGACACAACATTCACTCGATCTTCAATCTTCATTCGCAACCATGGCTCCCTCCGCCGTAGAAACCCAGGACGTCAACCTCACAGCTGCAGCAATCCACAAGAAAGATCTCGCCCAGCCCACAGTCAACGGCACCCCCCAGGTCCAGGCTCCCCTCGACGCTTCAAAGCTCACATACACATACACACAATCCCCCGCTCCGTCCCCGATGAAGCAAACGCCCACTCCGGCGACGAGACCATCGCCACTGACCACATGGTCCTCGCCTCGTGGAAGGTCTCTACCGGCTGGTCTGCCCCCGAGCTCAAGCCCTACGGACCCCTGAGCCTCATGCCCACTGCCTCTGTGCTGCACTACGCTACAGAGTGCTTCGAGGGCCTCAAGGTCTTCCGCGGTTACGATGGCAAGCTCCGTGTCTTCCGCCCTGATCGCAACGCTGCGCGTCTTCGCATGTCGGCCAGCCGTATCTCGCTTCCTGTCTTTGAGCCCGCAGAGGTAGAGAAGCTCATCATCGCTCTTCTGTCCGTCGACGGCACAAAGTGGCTTCCCGCCGATCGCGCTGGCAGCTTCTTGTACATCCGCCCAACCATCATCGGCACTGCTCCTCAGCTCGGTGTCTCTGCCCCCAAGGAAGCCCTCCTCTACATTATCGTGACATACATGCCCCGCATGGACGCTCCCCCCGGCGGAATGCGTCTTCACACATCCCCCGACGACATGGTGCGCGCCTGGGTCGGTGGCTTCGGGTACGCCAAGGTCGGCGCCAATTACGGCCCTTCTCTGCTTGCCACGGCTGATGCACGAACCCGTGGATTCCACCAGATTCTCTGGCTGTACGGTGCTCAGGGCGAGTGTACCGAGGCTGGAGCCAGTAACTTCTTTGTTGTCTGGAAGCGAAAGGATGGCAAGAAGGAGATCATCACTGCTCCTCTTGACGATAAACTTATCCTTGATGGTGTCACCCGCCGAAGCTGTCTTGAGCTGGCTCGCCAGCGTCTGGGTGATGAGTATGAGATTACCGAGCGAAAGTACACCATTGCTGAGGTCGTTGAGGCTGATGCTGAGGGTCGCCTGATTGAGTCTTTCGCTGCTGGTACTGCTGTAAGTTAACCAATTAATTCCATGTCAAGACTCTGCTAACGAAAGTAGTACTTCATCTGCCCCGTTTCCCAGATCCACCACCGTGGACAGGATATCAACATTCCCATGGGCGCTGAGGGTGAGGCCGGTGAGGTCACTGGCAAGATCAAGGGCTGGCTGGGTGACATCATGTACGGTCGTACAGAGCACCCCTGGGGCGTTGTCATCCCCGAGAAGAAGCAGTAAACTGCCGATTCAAAAGTGCATTTCGGAGAGGTGCATCAAAAGTTGATTCATGGTATGGCGTTAACGGTGTTTTTTGATACACAAAAGAGACCAGGTTGGTCATGGGCACATGCATTGACAAAGATGGAAATGACAGGTGCAGATAGTTAATGAGATACGAAATAGACGACCAGTTGAAAGTCAGCTCTGCTACTGTACATGACGAATCGGACATGAGACTGCTGACACCAAAATAACCCACACATTGCTTCTAGTACATCGCATCGATCAATCGTGGAAGAGATCCTGCATCATCTTCAAAGTCTCGTTCTGGATCTCAGCCTTGAACTCCTGCACATGCGCGTCAGTATAAAATCACAGGTTGCGAAACACCAACGTACCGTGTCGACCTCGTCCAAGAGTCGGCACTTTTCCTCCACGATGGCCTCCGCCTGTTTCTTGAAGTCCTCAACAACCTTCAAAACCTCCTCGTCGACACCATTTTGGCCACCTTGATCGGCGAGCTCTTTGTTCAGTTCCTTCCAAGCCTGTTCCTCGGTCGCACAGCACTCATCCTATTCGGCACTGAGACTAAGAACCTCTTCTCTAGCGGCAGCGATTTCTTCCTGGAGCTTTTTCAAATGAACGGCAACAGTTGCTCGAGGGTGGTCTTCGTGGTCATTGTGATGACAAAGTGTGGCCGATAGCGGGTAGGCGATGTTGGCGTACAGCTGTTTGGATTGCGACAAGGTCTCGCCAGATTTCTCTGCGAAGCTGGCGGTCTTGGCCTGCACATCCGTGTGCGCCTTTACGAGGTGCTCGATCGCAGAGCTGTGAAGGGACATGCCCATGCGAGCATACGATTCTGTGTGTCGTCAGGAATGAAGCCCAGCGCCTTACATTGCGAACCAACCTCGAAGTTGTGAAGCCTGATCATTGCTCTCTGGTGCAGGAACAACCTTGTTTTCGGGCTTTGAAGTCTCCAAGGATTTCCCGAGACAAGCGTGGACCTGCTGGTAGATATTCTGGTAGGGAATTGGCCCGATGGAGGAACTGGTCGCTGGAGTATCGTCGTCGCGCAGGCGATCTCGTAGGGTCGAAGGCCAACCATCTTCCTCTAGACTTGAAGTGGAGCTCAGGAAATAATGAGATGCGGATGCCATGATTTCATCGAGGCTTTGGAGATGATTGCGCTTTGAAGAAAGAGAAAGAGAAAATATCTGGAGGTGAGAGTGCGTCCTGCTGGGAACTCATAATTTGATCAAGCAGTGGTAGGTGTTGAAGTACCTAGATACGGGATGAACCCGCTGCGCCTGCCCTGCACCTTCCGTTTAACGTTCGCTAACCCGTTCGCATTGTGCAGAAGAAATCTGCAGTTCCAATTCCGATAGCAATCTTTGAATTCATAATAATATCGAGCATTTATATGCTTGCTTTAGTCTCAGAAATGAATGCCCTTTCCTTTCCGTTGTGGTATCAATTCCATCATTAATTACCCTACGGCGGCTCTGTCATGCATTTTTGTCCCAGTCCTCAAACGCCGCCATATCGCGACCAGCAAACTTGAATCAGACTTGCTGAGGATAACTCAATTCCGTCGCTTTTTTTTTCTTTTCGTGCTCATGTCTTTCCCTAAGCGTTGATCTTCTCGTCAATCGCCCCAACAATACTCTCCCAAGCAACCATTGCACCGTTTCCAACATCACCACAGGCCAAATTCTTCGATATTGGCCTCAACACCTCAAACCAACCATTTTCTCCACCCCATTCCTCCTCCAAAACTCGCAGCTGTCTCGCAGTGATGGGGTGATTCCACATGCAAGTATTCATCGCAGGCGCGACAAGAATCTTCTTCTTGACGCCATCCACAGTCCCTGTAACATCCCATGCTCGAACCACAGACGTCAAGAGGTTATCGCACAAGCCGTTGACAATCTTCGCCATCGTGTTCGCGCTCAACGGTGAAATAACCAGAACATCCGCCCAGCGTCGTAGCTCAATATGTAAAATCGGCGCATTGCGCTTCCAAGGCTGTGCCCACTCATGCGCATCTGTGTAAACGGCGTCGACATTCGGAAGACGAGAGACTTGATCAACGGTGGGCTGTTCAAGACTCTGACCAGACAGAAATTCTGATGCTGATCGAGTGAGGATGAGACGAATGGAGATGTTGGGTTGTGATTTGAGACCATTTATAATCTGGACGAGCTTAATTGTCGCGACGGAACCAGAGGCAGCGAGGAGAATATGGCGCTTGCCATCGCCTCGGGCCTGTTCGAGAGCTTCAGTTGAGTTGCGCATGTGGTGGTCGTGATGGGCGTCGTGCCCGTGTTGAATTCTGTGAAGCATTCCTTGGGGAGCAAGAAAATATCAGACCTTGATATAGGGTGTCAAAATAAACCCAGCAAACGCTATCCTAAACTTACCTAGCAAAGGTATTCAGGTAAGGTATTTTAAACTTAATAAAGGTATCCGAAACTTAGCAAAGGTATCATAAACTTATACTAAGTTGACCTAAATCTTTGTCATTTAGGATCAAGCTCCGGAGTTTTCTTTCCTCCCCTACCTACCTTAAGGATTGAGATCGAGTGAGATGCAGATGCGTTTGTCAGCGGTCTTGGCGAGTTGAATGGGTTGGATGCACTTCGGTGAAGTGATGTCAACTTTGTGACCTCAGCTTCAATTGTGATTTGTATGAGTGGTAGATACGAATTTGCTAAATAATTGACTGATTGTTTATTGAGAACTAATGGCTGTGAGAATCTTTAGAATTGACAGCAGGGGAGCTTTATATCCATTGACCCCGCCATCAGCCCCGCGTCATATGATGAACTCTGAAGATATCACGAGCCGAATCGCAAGTGCTGAAAGCGTCATTGCAGTGCCGACTGAACCTAAGAATGGACTGATTATAATAACATGTTTACAGAATGTTCTGGCCAGCGTGAGGCATTGGTAAGAGTGTCAGTAACTGACAGTGCTGTATTCTACAGTGGGAGAAGCTGTGCTTTGTGAAGGTGCCTACGCCAAGCAATAAGCAATCGAACACGAAACACTCGGAGCCTGCCGATAGAGGGGATATTTGATTGACAGCGAAGAACAAACGCATCAGATTGTGGTCTCAGAATAATTGTCATTCTAACATCACAATGGGCAAACATGACATTGTTGATAAGCCGCAATCGCCTCTTCGCTGATTGGTCCTTTCGCCACTGATATCCGGGGATCGGCGTCGGAACATCCTTGACATCACTAATCCCATCCAAAACTTCCGCCATCTCCAATCAACACTCCAAATCCACTGCGCAACTGCATTCTCTCACCACCACATTTTCCCTCACAACCGCCACAATGTTTGCGCGAACAGTAGCTTCAGTACGCCCTCTCCCCCCACCACCACCCATCTACATCCCCTAACTCTTCCAGTCCCTCCGACAAGCCGCCCGGCCTGTCGCCGTCCGCTCAACAGCTCCTCTCTTCCGCACACCAATCTCCCCCCTCACACCCTTCCAAGCCCGTCTGCTCTCCGACCAAACCCGCTCCGCAATCGACAAGGCCGTGTCCTCCGCGCCCGTCGTACTCTTCATGAAGGGAACCCCTGAGACACCGCAGTGCGGCTTTTCGCGCGCCGCCATCCAGATCCTCGGCCTGCAGGGCGTCAACCCCGATAAATTCGCCGCCTTCAACGTCCTCGAGGACCCCGAGCTGCGCGAGGGTATCAAGGAGTACTCCGACTGGCCTACGATTCCTCAGCTCTACGTCGCAAAGGAGTTTATTGGTGGAACGGATATTCTGGTCTCGATGCATCAGAATGGTGATTTGGCGAAACTGTTTGATGAGAAGAAGGTTATTCTTGAGGGGGAGCCTGAGCAGAAGGAATAGAAGCGGCGATTACGATCGGTCGAGTGTATAACATGGTGTAATAGTGAAGAGATACCTCTGTATGAAAGATACGAATGTACAGCAAAAGCACAGAATAGAACGTTGTGGTCATTTGCTTCTCGACTTCTGGTGCTCTGAGGAGTCGGGATGTTGTTGGTATCTCGCTGGCGGTATTCTCGTCTCTACGGAGTACTATTGTTGCCATTTCTCCAGCTGCTCTGAAAGGGATGGTGGTTTGGAGAGCGCACCTGTTGATTCTCCAGAGCAGAATACGATCAAGAGCCGCAAAGGGCTGCGATGACGGAGCAGTCCGAAATAGCTGCCATAGCTTCTCTAGCTTCTTACCATGAACGACAGGAAAGGGTTCATCGCAAGGAGTTTGGGGTACTGTTGTCTCTTATCGATGGGAGAATTAGGCCCCTCCCTTCTTACGACGCTGAGGAGGGATGTCAATGGTGTCAATTACAAGTCGTCCGACCGCTCTGTGGGTTCGCTTTTGGTCGTCTCAGTTTATCCGCAGGTCTATATTCCGAAAGCAATGGTCTATGTCTATAAAGTCTATGTCTTCCAGTTCGTGTCCGTCAAAACTCAGCTCAAAACACAATGCCGTGAGATCTCTCCCAGCGCCTCTGCCAAGCGTCCAACAACACAGTTCGCGAATGTCCTTTACACTCCGGCACAAACGCAACCTCAATAACCGCATTTCGCCCTATCTCAGCATAATCACGTTTCATAGCACAAGCTATCTGTTCATACCTAGCCATCACCTTTCGAAACTCCCGATCATCATCCCTAGGTATACGTTCTTGAAAAAGCACCCCTGGGGCTTCGAGCGAAATGAGCAGCCAGTCAAAGTCATGCTGCCAATTCAGTAGCCGGAACATTTGCTCTCGGGGAATCAGAAACATCTCTTCGCCGTGTGCGAGGCGGAGATTGATTCCTGGGAGGACATCGTAGCTGAATATGAGGTCAATGTTGGCCTTGGGCTCTGGGGATGGAGATCTTGGGACTTCGGATGGTGGGCTGGGCGAACTTTGCTCAGACTCGATGGAGTCGCGTACCCGCGAAATTCTGGGTTGGGATTCATTGTGGTTTGTTTGCTGAGACTGCTGAGAGGCATTATTTGAGTTCATGGATGAGGGGGGAGGTGCATTGGGATCTCTGTCGCGATATTCATCTGTTTCAAACCCCGTTTGAGTGCCCGTTGAAGTAGTATGCGCCGATGGATTGCTCTCACGTTCTCTATGGCTAACACCCATATTTGATCGTGGATTAGACCCCATATGCCTGAGATTATCTTGTAAATCTTGCATTTGACTTACACGCCGGGGCTGCGCGTCAGGAATGAGATGCCCCGATTCATCAATACCCTAGGTTATCTGAAGTTAGTAAAATATCCCTTCAAGCGTTATCTCACTTACATATCCAGCCAACTCATCAGGACTGTAAGTCCTACCGTAAGGTATCGCGCGTCTATTACTCATGGCTTCGTCCTGTCGCGGGATTTGGCTCGACTGAGGACTCTCTGAAGAAGAGGAAGAACCACCATCTTCATTGGATGCTGCTCTAAAAACGGTTAGCACTTTTTTCATGAGTGTCCGAACGAGGGAACCAACGCCGCATGATAGGGACTCTCGGGCCCCGGAGGAGATGGTGTAGGGCTCTCGCTACCAAGAACGTTGCTTGGATTCCTCGGTCGTCGGCCGTTGTTGGCTTTGGTCGTAGCTCGTGAACGTGTTGAGCGTAACTTCTTCCCGTTATCTTTGAGATTGCGCCGAAGGAAAAACCAAATAATGTTGGTATATAATCTGTATTTTAAAGTTAGAGAGAAGCCAACTGACGAGAGAGACAAGTTACTCGTAGTGATCTCTAGGGTACCGAAGAGATCCGTCATCGCTTGTACTGGGCCAGTACAAGGGGCCATTCTCGCAAACACAGAGATATTCATGTGCCATCTTAATAAGTCCTTCTTGCTGGACTACATCGTTTCTGTCAATCAGATCCTTACCCGGCATCCTAAGTCTGGCCATGAATTGAGAGCGGAACTGCTCAAGACTTGCATGGTAGGCAGTCGCACCCTTCTGACGACTCCTTTGCCTCAAATTCCGACGTATGTCAACCAAATTACTGATTGAGCCAGATGTAGCAAATATAGCCAAGTATTGGCCAAGGGAACAGCCGCAAGCCAACTCCATGGCTAGTGGCGGCGACTTGGGAAGCAGATAGTTGCTGGAGTGAAAAGTAGGCACAAGTTATTTGCCAGACAACCCACATATTTAATACTATGAAAAGGAGTAAAGAAAACAGGTTTTCGATTTAGTTCCTTCACATTCTATCTACCTTGGGCTGCTCGTCATAGGAGGCCTGCTCCCTCATGGTGGTGATTCTGCCTAGTAGACCTAGTCAGCATGAAACCCCTTGCATAAAGTGTTCTATGTTTAGCTAAATAGAATTTATTTCTTCTATTTTTTGAAACAGCTAAGGATCTGTGCCGCATACATGCGTACAGTTCTCGGAATCGCCGTGTGAGGAGAAGGTGTATATCGATACGCGCTCGACCTAATCTGACGCGGTAACTATGCACCAGGACTCGAGCTTGAGTCCCATCTTTCTTTCAGAGTCTACTATTGGATAACGGGACTGCTAGGTGATTCATCGACAGATTGCATAGGGGTTGACCTTTTGGCTGCAGCTTTGATGCCGCCAGTAACGAGGTAGTGGTGTGGTCCTCGGCTTAGCAAGAACTACGAAGTGACTGGACATGGAACCTCAAAAGAAGTTTGGAAATAGCTGGGAGATATTTCTTTCGATTGATGCGATTCTGATGGCTGCCTGGAATCGACTACCATGATCTGTTAAAAGCTGTTGGCCGCACCCCTGCTGCATGCGCGGCATCCAATCATGAGATCAACATCAACGTGCTACGCCTCACAAGGCATTCTTACAACCACTCCGTCACACAATGACTATCGGCCGCCTAGGGAATATGTATCAGGGAAAAAAACATAGAGATTTGTGCATGTTTGGCTGGCTTAGTAGTTAATGTTCCAACGTGCAATTAGCAGTGAGCAAACAACAAACAAACTCCGCCGACCTTGCAACTCCAATGTGGTGTCCTATGCATGAGGAACAACTTGGGACAAACAGAGACGTTTTGACAGAAGAAAGTGGTGAAGATCGCCAGAAGTTAAATACGGAACTATATCAGAGGCTGTAAATCGCTGACGAAGTGTAGGTGTTTTGATATGCGTGTCTTATTGAAGCCCTTCTTTAGTGGCTATTTCTACAGTTTGTGTCGGAATGGCTGTTCTGGCCATTTAAACGACTTCACAGCTCCATCAAGCTCATCATCATTAGCTGAAGTAAAATGTAAGCTGTAGTAAGTCGACTGCCCCTCACCGTCCTTGATACTTTGCTTCGAGATTTTGTTCCATATGTTAACGCATACCTGTACCACGGTTTGTTTGTCCTCGATGTCAATATGATCCTTGTTCTTCTTATTCTTTTTATTCTTCTCCATGTTCGCCTTCTTCACCATTTCCATCTTCACTTCCTAATCCATCTTGTCTTTGTCCGCCTTCTTCTCCGTGTGTATCTTCGCCTCCTCATCCATCTTATACTTCCAATCAGTTCCTTCCTTGACAGAGGCCTCGAGCTCTCTTGTGATACGTGCTTAAATGGAGTCTTACGGATCCGCATTGTCATTACAATTCTTCTTGAGGAGGAAATATTTGAGGGAATCTTGATGAGTATATGGGGGATCATCCACTTCGTCCTCGTCGTTTTCTTCTTGTACCAACTTTATGAGTTGATCTCCCCAGAAGGGATTTTTCCGCGATTGAGAATCCTCAAACATCTTCAAAAGAGCATTTTTGGACTCATTCCCACTCAGAAACTTCCTTTCCTCGGAAAGAGGTCCTCCAGACCGGGAAAATCCAGAGAGTTGGCCCCACTGAGGTTTATGTCGGTGTTGCACCAGTCCTCAAACTTGTTCGCATCAACCCAGTAAGGTAAGCGTGTCTTGTATAAGAGCTTGCCGCCATTGTTTGACTCGCCCTCATTGTAGATGCAGCCAATTAGGAACCGGCCATCCCAGCCCAATCGGCGTTTAGCCGTGTTCACACCATACCTATATGAAGTGCTTACATGGGTGTCCGTATTGATGTCTTGGTGTTAGCATCAAACGCTCAGGCAGATTCAGTAGTTTCGAAGTTTCGCCCTAAGAAAACTCTCCCGATGAACCGTGATGATCTAACTTGAACACCATGACTGGGCGGCCCTGGAACATTTTTGGACAGACCTTTTTTGCCTTTCAAGAGGAACATTGCCATCACCGGCACAGAAATAAGAGAGTCGCTGTTTAACCTCCTCAGCATTGGGCCATATGATGGCAGCCATGAGGGACGTCTCCGTCTGGGTAGGAGAGGTGTTGTTCTTGCAAACCGAATGGAGCTTCTGGGATATTCTTGTCAGACTGGGGTGTTGGGGGGATCTTAAAGTCGATGGCAGTATCGTAGCTGTAGCCATCACTGCCAACACACCAGAACTCGACACCGGCTTTACCGAAGAAGTTGCGCTCTATGACTCCAAGCCCGAGTCTTATAGTCGCTGTGATTTTACTGCTTGCCTGTTACAGAGTTGTAAATGCGTATCCTAAGGTAGGCAGAAAGATGTTGACTTACCAAGGCTATCTTGGCCAGGCCTTGTTCCGTGACGAGTATTATAACTATTAACATGGATCTCATTACTTGCGGCCTGTGGATCCCGAGAATGGGGAGATTCACACTCAAGCCAGCCACATTCCTACCACAAAGCCTGTTTGACGAGCTGGAAAGACTCGACACATTGAGTTTTGAACGCATGCATACAAAACATGATGCTTCATGTCTACAAAGAACGTGACTTGATGTAGTCAGCTTTTATCGTAACGCATATGGTTGCGTTGAACTTCAGCTCGTGGCCTGGCCACAGCTTCCGGCGGATAAACGGCATGACAGTGGGAGTCTGTTTGCGCCCCTAACTGCAAGATTAAATGCTATCTAATGATATATCACATATCATTCTGAATGCACAGTAGAAAACTATACCCTGGAGTTGAAGGTAATGCAGTAGCTTTCTTAATTATATGTGACTGCGATGCGACATGGCATGTAGTGTTCCAAAGGATATATGAATTGCCACCAAGCGGAGCGATTTAGGGACTCGTTAAGACAAAAGTTTTAGACTTAGAGAAGGGAACTCTCGTTGTGAATCAGTATTCAGAACATACTAGTGGGAGATGGCAATGGGTTGCAAGAGTCATGGTTCAGTTACTCGCATTCAGATGTGCATCTCACAGACACTTGCTTTCCCAGGCAGATTCAATGTCTTTTTCCCATTTCTACATATTGATAACTCGAGAATATTGTGCAGGATCAAAGTTTTGAGAGACCGCAGACTGTGGTTCACAATGCGGCTGTTCCAACACAGCCATCCAATCACGAGATGCCCTTTCGTGCTTCGCCTCAGAACGCATTCTGACATGCCATTTAAATATCGCAACGGAGATCTTGAATGAGCTTCAACAACTTTATAAGTTTGGCTAGTACAATTAATCACATAAGTCCGTGTTATCACGCTTTTCGAAGACTCCCATGGAAAGACTCCCATGGACAACAAACCAAAGTTAACATTGACGACCACGGTAAATGAACCTCCAGGACATGACATCTTCTGCACCCCCGAGAACAGCGAGTTTCTCTCCAAAGTACACTACAGAGACCTCAATACCAGCGACAGAGAAATCCGGCTTCTCAAAATTCTGCCCAACTCAGGATCGGGCTTCATCGAATGCGAATTATCACCGAGCGTGAAGCTCGCTGACGTGCATAAGCAATATCTTGCACTGTTGTACTGCGCAGGTGATGCACGCAACACGAAACCTATTCTCGTTAATGGGGTAAAATGCAATGTTTTTGCCAACCTACACCACGCCTTGAAGATAGTTCGCCACTATTGGGAGACGCATACGTATCATCGAGATTTGCTCATCTGGGTAGATCAGATATGTATCAACCAGGCTAATCTGATAGAGAAATCTATTCAAGTTGGGTTCATGAGGGCTATATACGAGAGTGCGAAAGAGACTCTTATTTGCCTCTCTGTGGCCGAGACAAGAGGAGACGGTATGCGATGGCTTGTGCAGCTGGAGGAAAGCTATGTGAATCGGTCGATTATCGGAGAGACATTTCCATCTGAAGACGGGTACGATCGCCAATACCCTTTCTCAACTCACCAATTTCGAACTGAGATGGAGCAATGCCTGAGCCAGCATGAGTTTGTAGATGGTTGGATCGAGTTCTGCGACATCTTGAGCAGTCCATGGTGGGGAAGAGCATGGGTCTTTCAAGAGTTCATGGTTTCCTGCCGAGCAACGTTCCTCTACGGACAGCACTCCATGGAACACGAGGTTATGCTGGAACTCATGCCCGACCTCTGTCTTTCGACGCTGGGGATCCTTTTCGAGCCGACAAAGACCCGCGGAACGTGTGTCAGGAAAAAGCTGAAGCGTGCCAAGCTCACTCGTACCCAGGTCTCACAATCCATCTCCAAGGTTCTCAGTGTGTTTCTTGCCAAGCACGAATGGTATCGAAACTACGATCTGAAGAAGCTTCTCGTGTATACGCAGAAAAGTCAGTCCTCTGATGAACGGGATCGGATCTACTCTATGGTCGGACTTGCGCACCCAGGCTACGCGATAATACCGGACTATTCATGCGAGAACGCGTTCGAGAGGCTTCTTGTGGAAACGACAAGGCGTATTATCACTTTCGAGGATAGCTTGGAAGTCCTATCATACCTAAGTCGTGGTGACCCGCCTTCTACTAGCTGCAGAAAATTACTGCCCTCTTGGGCTGTCGATTGGACCACAATTCACTCGTTGCCCTCCTGGGTCGTTGACCTGGCCGAGATTCGACATCTCCCTGAAGCTACGCAATACAGGGAAGAGATTGACTCGAGTGTCAGCAATCACTACATCAAAGCAGGATATGCCGATGCTTCATTCGCCCAGCTACCACATCCGATATACTCAGAAATGAAGACTACAGCATTACAGGTGTGGGCTGTGTTCCTGGATTCCGACTTCCTTATCAATGATCAAAAGATGTTTGTTGGTCACAACCTTTTCGCATTCAAGGCCAAATTTTCCGTGCAAAGGGATGACGAGCTTTGGGTTCTCTGCGGCTCATCGGAGCCCTTTCTATTGAGAAGATGTCCGGGCGGATACAAGATCATTGGGCCGGTAATTTGCTTGACTTTGACGTTCCAGCCCTTTTGGGGGATATCCGGACGTTTGGACGAGTTCACTGATGAATCTGGAGACCTTGACCCTACCAAGATGAGAAGGGAACGGATTACGATATTTTAGATAGAAACCCATAGTAGTGACTTCTAGTACTATATCATGGCAATGGCCTTGTTGTCTGTGATCGACAACATTTATTGGGGATATGCTGCACCATCAGCCCTAGGATCACTACCAGCTGACCAAACCGGCGTTCCGTCTGGATCAACAGTATATCTAATAATCTGTCCACGCCCGAACATAGCTCTCTTCCAACCCTTAAGCACAACAACATTATGCCCCAGCTTCTTTAGCTCCTCGACAGTCTTTTCAGAAATACCCTCCTCCACATGAACAGTCCAGTCCAAAACGTTACCCTCGTCTGGCATGCCGGCTCCGATGCAGATTCTAGGTGCATCAAGAGCCTGTTGAGGATTCAGACCGAAAAGGACTTGGTTAAGTAAAACTTGGATGGTTCCTTGGGGTTGGTTAAATCCACCCATTACACCGAATGTAGAATGTAGAGATCCATCGCTGATATTGGTCGCCATGCCGGGAATGATGGTGTGATAAGGTCGTTTTCTCGGCTCAAGCTTATTGGGATGTTTCTCATCCAGCGAGAAATTCGCACCACGGTTCTGAAGTGTGAAGCCACAGCCCTTGGGAATGATTGCGGTTCCGAAACCAGCGTAGTTGGAGTTGATGAACGAAGCAGCGTTGCCAGCCGAGTCAGTAACGGTGAAGTAAACTGTATCGCTACTTTGGAGAGCAGGGGATACGAAGTCGGGGTTTCCAGGCTGTACGCCATCATGGGCTTTTGAAGCAGAGAAAATCTTGGCGCGTTCGGCGAGGTATGACGGGGAGATCATGCCCGCGGTGGGAACTTTGGTGGTGTCTGGGTCGGTGACGTACCAGCTTGCGTCTGTGAAGCCGAGACGTAGAGCCTCGATAATAGCGTGAAGATATGCCGTAGAGTTATGATCTTCGGGTGTGAATCTTGGAATCTTCCCCTGTTTCTCAAGCTGTTCGATTATACCCAGTGCCATGAGAGCGACGATACCCTGACCGTTGGGGGGATGTTCCCAGAGCTCAACACCGCCATTGGGATCTTTGTCTGTGAGACCTTGACCGCGGAATTTGACGGAGATGGGCTCTGTGTTTTGAGTGCCGGTTTCGAGGTGATGTTTCAAGTCGTCGAGTTCGAGATATCCTCCTAGGTCTTGAACAACCTTTACGATCTCCTCTGCGATGCGACCAGTGTAAAAGCCCTTCTTACCCTCCGTCGCCAAAGCTCTGAATGTTTGAGCGAGGGTGGGATTCTTGAAGACTTCACCTGGACGGGGTGCTCTCACTCCATCTTGCGCTGAGGAGTCTTTCTTGAGCATCTCAGCAAAGTTAGGCGAAGCATCACGAAGAAGCTTCTCTTGAGCTTGCCACTACCCCAAGTCAGTCCAATCCCACACTCACAAGAAAGATACTTACAGAGTGAGATGCGATTTCTGTAAGAGGGAATCCATTCTCAGCTAGCTTAATAGCTGGTTCGAGGATCCGGCTCAGGCTAACTTTTCCACTGCCAAATCGCTCAACGGTATCGACCCATCCAGCTGCTGCGCCGGGAACAGTAGCGGCGTGGACGTGATGAGTTGGGATTTCGCCAACTTTGCCGTCGGGAATATTGAGGCTTTTGCGGATGTTCTCGATGGTCTGCTTTGAGCCTGAGCGGCCGGAGCCGTTGAGACTTTTGACCTGCTTCGTGGCGGCGTCGAAGTAGAGGAGGAACATGTCACCACCGATGCCGGTGGACACAGGCTCTGTGACGTTCAAGCCAGCAGCTGCTCTTCATTAGCCCTCGCTCACGATTTTCATCATTGTCTTGATGTTGACGTACCAACCGCCACAGCTGCGTCCTGTCGCATGTTAGCTACTGGCTCGTGGGTTTGAAGGTCATTGACTTACAGCCGCATTACCACCAGCCCTCAGAATCTCAAGACCACAATTCGCAGCATGAGGCTGAGGCGCCGCTACAATACCTTCCGTGCTATGAACAACACTCCTTCTCGAAGGAAAGCCAGTGAAGCCAGCCGAAGGCGGCTCATAAATCGACGACGTGGGAAGAGGCATGCTAACAATTCACAGAGCAACGAGCACAGTGTGTACAGTGAAGGATACGAAAGTCGAGGGAGAATAGGACTATTTACATAATATTTATGATGTAAACACTTTCTTGTAGACCTCGGGTCAAGCCCAACGTTGCACTTGGAGACGTACGTGGGGGAGGGGTTCTTCTTCATGGCGGGGTAAATTTGGAGGGGGCGAGGGGCATAAATGTCGTGATAATGCCTCTCGCCGATCTTCGGGCGTGCATGTCCGGGGTTTGATCGTTGGAGGGCGCTTTTACATCATTTATCGAGGCCATTTCGGAGTAATTGCAGCATCTTGAAAGTGACTAGGCAGCGCATGGTTGACTATTGACATGAAGCCTAAAGAATAAGCTTAACAACGGCATGGTCTCAGCACAGCCAATGAATTGAATACCGAATGTCGCTTATATGGAAATGACTGTCTGTAGAATTTACTTATGAGTGAAAAGGAAACGCTTCCGCTAAAGCGACTTGGCAGTCACGGGTATTACTCAATCGTTTCCATCTCAAACCCGGCTTCACTTAGCAATCTTCATCCCCAGTCGCTGAAGATACGAGTAGATCGATCCCTTGGGTACCTTCTCAAGGCTACTCATCCATCTCGCCGCAAAACTCCCTATGACTCGTTAGCTTTCACTTTTACCGCAATCACAAGTAAAATGACTTACCGACTCTCGGTCCAACCTCGTCAAACCCCAGCGCTCTCAGCACCCAAATAAGCTCAAACTCCACCAAAACACCGATAGCAATGATGGTACCAGCTGCGATCAACCCAGCGTAAACAGGATGTTCTTTCGCAAACTCCCAAGCAGTGTTTGTAGCTCTCTTTACGGCTTCAGCCATGGGCTTGGCGAGCTCTGCGCCATCTTTTAAGAGTTTCTCGATCTTGCGCTCAATGGCTTCGGCGAGGCTTGACGTCCAGCTTGTAGTGGAAACTACCTGTTTAAGACGGTGATGAAGTTGATCTTTGGTGCCGGTGTGGGTTTGCAGGATGGAGACGAATTGGGACGCTGCGTCGTCAGAGTACGGGACTGGTTGGGTGGTGATGAGCTTTGAGCTTGTGTTGATCTCGCTGACGGGTGGTGATGGTTGAGTTGGGGCCCTTTGGCCGGTGAGACAAGAGAGGATGGAGGTAAGTGGATTCATTTTGATGAATTTTCTCGCTGAGTCGGTGGTGTTGATGAAGGGAGGAGATGATGCTGATGAGTTTTGTCGGACGAGGCTCTGTTTTATTCTGCTGACGGGATGGAAGGCCTCCTGCATGTTTACGACCACTCACAACATTCACACATTCACTCACCTGCATCAATCACAGTCAATACTTAAACACTGTTGGACGCCGTTGGCCAACTTTGTTGCCTGCGCCTTGATGTTGGCCCAAGTTGAGGCCATGATAGAACCAACATCGCACAATTTGGCCGGATCGCAAGCCACAAGGCATACCACATTCTACAAACAGCTTCCACTTCCCGCGTCATAGGCAGTATTCAACTGCACTCAGTTTATATCTTAATTCGGCCCTCGGCATGGACGAGTTCAAATTGGGCTTTCTACAAACCTGCCTGTCCCAAATGATATGCAGCACTGCCAGTACCACCAAGCTGTGCTTGTAAGTCGCTTGTCTTTGGAGTAATTTCTCCGCTATCCCACGACAATGAGCGTTTCTAAGGGCCTCGGAGTTCTCGCACTCGATAGCACCATGTAATTCCACTGCAAGCTGCAGAGACATTGCGGGCACTCCCATCTGGCCCCCTACTTGGCACAACACTACATCAAGCTTTCCCCACGTGCAACAAGGCTTTCTGTCTCATTGATAATCCTCCCGTCATGCATGAAACTGAGACTCTGATCCAGATGACCCCAGCGAACTAATATCCCCGCGTGGTCCCTAACATTCCAGACCATAAAGGCCCAGGAACGTAACTCCCACCTCGCTCATCGTGGCGGATCGGAAAAGGCCAACTTTATCGAGGACTCATTGAAATAATCCAAATAACCTAGTATATAGACTCCAGGAACTGTCGTAATAGGCAAAAGAGCGTGGACATGGCGTCAATCGGCAATGAATTGTCATTGTCCCCGCGCCACGTACATACTTGGTATGTAAACTATTCACATTCCTGAGTGCTTAGGCATTTGATAGCCCAGATCACCTGTGGCTAGACTCTTGCGGCCAAGACGAAAGAAGGTACCGTGTTTTATCGGGCAAGCCTCATGCCAGGTCCCGGCCCTGATCAGCGTTCCTGCATTGGTGATTAACTTTTCCCAGAGGATGATCAATTCGTTGCCAAGATCTCACTACATCGTGCCTATGACTGACATATAAGTACTGGTTGTTATCTTGCAAGGATGTGATGTGATCACTCCAACTCAAACACACTCGCTCTATTCCCTATTCTCTATATCATCTATAAACTTCAAAATGAAACCTGTTTTCGCTTTGACAGTCTGCCTCAGTGGCATTATGGGCGCTGAAGCCTGGGTCTTACCTCCCGGCGATGCACCTAAGGCTGGCTATGCTCTTCTTCCAGCAGATAAGACTGGTAACAAGAACGCCGCCGACACCAAGATCAAGTTCTCACCCGCTGGTTCTTCTTCTTCCGGTACAAAGTCAAATGCTGTCGTCGCTGGCTTCATCAACCCCAAGACTGGCGGTACATCACGCCGTGGCCTTGCTAGGCGCGACGACGACGGCGATGATGATTCTGACGATGGTGCTGAAGGTGATCCCGAAGTCACCATCTTCACTCGTCCAGCCACCAAGATCGGCACTCTCAAAAAGGGAGAAACCTCTGGCAGCGATGATGACACTGATGAGGATGAGACCAAGTACTTCAAGACCAACAACAAGAAGCAAAACGGCAAGAACAAGGACGACGACAAGGCCAAGACCAAGACCAAGAAAGAAGACAGCACCAAGACAAAGACAAGCGACGATGCGAAAAAGACTAGCAAGTCGAAACACTCGGGAGATGACGATAAGAAGACCACCAAGACCAAGAAGGAGGACAGCACCAAAACAAAGTCTAGTGATGATGTGAAAAAGACTAGCAAGTCGAAGCATTCGGGGGATGATGACAACAAGAAGACTACCAAGACTACGAAGGTGGGCTCTACCAAGACGAAGAGTAGTGATGATGCGACCAAGACGTCTAAGGTGAATGATGATAAGAAGAAAGGCTCCAAGGACGACAAGAAGGTTGATGACAAGAAGAAGTCCAAGAGCACGTAACCCACTCTCACTATACATCACCATATTTCTCTTACAACCATGTATCTCATCTAGACTTTCATTTATTGGGATTATGCACGCGGAGTTCAGGAAAGGTAGCTGTTAATCATCATTTAGCCCCTATCTAGAATTGTATTTGTATCATAACAAAAAAAACATGCCTTCTTCCCCAGACGTGACAATGTTCTAAATGTGCTTGCTCTCCTCATCTCCGTAACTGGTATAGCATGCGACCGATGTAGTTCGGGTACAGATATGTAATGCTTTGCTTGGACCGCTTCAGGATTGGCGCGTCCCTTGCTCTGTGGAGTGTTGAACTTGTTCTCTATGGTGGATATCGGAGCGACGAATGCGCCGTGGTGTTGGTGGCTTAGATGGGGATTCCTTGGTATTCATCGTATCCGAGTGCGAGGTTCATGTTCTCTGCGAGGTTTGTTAGAAAGGTGGTGCTGGAGTTTGGTGAAGGACTTACGGAGGCATTGTGTGGCGGCACCCTTGTGGAGGTTGTCGATGGTGGCGCATCTTTAACAAGTTAGTAGACGAATCGGAGCTGGGATGGAGAGACTTACACAACGACACGCTTGCCAGTGCTGTCGACAGCAAAGCCACCAATCTCGACGTGGTGCTTATCCTGGATGGCCTTGACAACACTTCACGACGTTAGTTTATGCGATAACCACAGAGCTTAGGAGGACGTACGGAGCTTCGCCGACAACCTTGACGAGCTTCTCGCCGGCGTATCGGTCCTGGTAGATCTGGCGAATGTCACGAGATGTCATCTCCTTGTTCAGGGGAATGTTGACAGTCAGGTGAATACCGCGGAACCAAGAGGAGCTGGATTTGTCAGTCCTTAGTGACATAGTGGGTGAGGTAGCAGGCTTACACATGGGGCATGAAGGCAGCGGGGGTACCCAGGTGGTGGCTAATCTCTCGCTCGTGGATGTGACCTGTGAGAGAGTCTTTACGAATTAGCTGCCTCTGTTCCCATATCCTTCTTTTTGCACTTACAAGGCAATAAGTTGTCCTTGAGGTTGTTGGTGTCGTTCTTGGGAGAAGGCTTGGTACCTGTTCCATCGTCAGCTTTCCGAGTCCCGATCATTCTGCATGCTGCTGCGCGCAAGACATGGCGCCCGCATGAGTTGTGACATACCAGCTCCGCTGTAACCACTGACACCGAAAATGCTAGGGATACCACCGAGGTGCTCAACGATAGGAGCCAAAGCGAGCTGAGAGCCAGTGGCATAGCAGCCAGGGTTGGAGATTCTTGTCGCTGTGGCAAGCTGGCTTCTGGGCTGAAGCTCGCAAAGACCGTACTTCCATGTCTTTTGGTCCTCGTCGAAACGGTAATCGGCAGAGAGATCGACAATCAAGCTCTTGCTGTCGCCGAGAGCCTCAACGAAGGGCTGGCAGACAGCATTGGGAAGCGCCAGAATCCAGGCATCGACCTTGCCCTCCTTATCCAGCTGGGCAACCTCCTCAGGAGACAGGCTCTCGTAGATAATTTTGCGCTTGCTGTAGCCCTTCAGCTCCTGGCCCTGAAGTTCACGAGAAGAAACATGTCGGAGATCCATCATGGGGTGCTCGTTGAGAAGATCGATAAGAGCCTGACCAGTGTAGCCACGAGCTCCAATGAGGCCAATTCTCGAGGGAGAATCGTTGGAGGCATTCTTCATACCCAGAGGAGGGTTAGGGTTGGTCTGAACAGCGTAGGACAGACGACCGGTAGAAGAGAGGCATCGAGCCTGTGCGACAGTGAAGCTTCGGCCGAGGGAGATCTTGGGCATGGGCGCAACGAGGGCGGCGGCTCGGGGGGCAACGCGGCGGGCGCTGGTGCGCAGGGCGGAAGAGGTAGCGGACAGCATGATTCCGATGGGGAGCGAGCCCAATTGACCACTGCAGGGAGTAGTTGAGGTGGTTGAGAGGGCGTGATGAAGGGATTGGATTGTTGGTGGGCGGGCTCAAGATGCGACAAAATAATCCTTGATCGAATTGACGTTGGTGTGGGGTTTGCCGTTTTGTGTGGCTATTCGCGGCCGAAGTCGGTCGCTGGGGAAGTTGCTGACTCATCAGGTTGGGACTTGATCGACACTCTCCTACAACAAGGAGACTGCGACTTAGCAAGAGGGAGAAGTCGATGTGGTCAATTGTGCAGGAGCATTTGAATGGGCTTCTTACTACATGTTGAACACAATGAGAAGTTGCCTCTCAGCCTTGATGTCAACTGACCGTTGCCGTTGGATGCTGTACCAGCGTCTTCCACGTTAAGTAAACGTCAAATGATGGCTTCAACGGTGCCCACGGGGTAAAACTTCCAGCTGGCGGTTTTCCTGTGATGAATGGAGGAGTCTGAGACCTGGAAGCATCCCAATATCGTGTGTTAAGCCGAGAAGGGGATGGAAGTGACGAAAGAACATGATTTGGTCAAGTTCAGTGTAGTTACATGATGAATGGAGAAAGGAAGGCTTTCTGGTGGTAAATGCTCTATTGCAAATGCTAAAGGTTTGGCGCTTGCTGTGTAACATGCATGAGTGAAAGAGTCTCATTGTTGCCCTGGATGGCGTAATGACTGCCCCCAATTATGTACTCAACTTGGAAACAAGTCAACAACAAACGCGAGGTGACGACACAAACAGCACTCGTCGGATGAAGAGCCATTGCATCAACTCCTGACTAAAAAGACACAACCTTGAACAAATAAGATGATGATCTCTGCCTCTAACACCACGCCATTCTGGCTGACGATGTATCAAAGCATCCACCCACGCATTCCAGGCAAGCACAACTCAGATAATGTGTACTTCAACAATGCTGCCATCTTTGCCCGCTCGTCGCGATCAAAAGATCACGGATTTAATCTCGCTGCCGGATGATCGCCTGGTTGTCGATTGAACAGACAACGAGGAGACCTCTTGGATACTGGGTACATAATAACCCCTCGAAACGAACTGGGACTCAAGTTGGTCTTTCTTGGGTCGCCATTTGGCCTGTCAGGCAGATACTCATCCAATCCGATCAAGAGCGCCAAATTGTCCGGCAATTTCGAGAACCTTCAGCGCTCGTGTCACGGCTGGGGGAACTAGACTCCATCCCAGCTCTTGTTTTCTGTCTGGCGTACAACCAGCAAAGGGCAGTCACTCCTACTTGTGCATCGGGCTATTTTCAGAGTCTCGTGTCTCCTCAGACTAGCCCGGCAGACTCCATCACTCGCAAAGCCCGCGAGGTCACAAAGTAGTTACTTGTTGTAGAGTGCGATGCGATGTTATGGAGCAGAAGCTCTGCCCTGTGTTTGCTCACTCCCCTCGAGATTGAAACGCAAGGGGTGCTGTCACGAAATCATCAAGCCATAATACTACCTCAATGTATGGACGCAGCTGGGATTTCGCAGGGCAGCCTAGACGCTTCTACGTCTACCTAACGAGGTGTCACCTACAATATGCCATCAATCTCCATGACCCCTCAGATTCCAGTACATTGACTTCATGTCGTTGAAAGAGACACTCATCGGGAGTCAAGACCCTGTGGCACCATCTCAAGAACGGACAACCGTCTGATGCCTTTCAACCCGTATGGCATCGATCTCGACGTTACCTAAGCATGCGAAAAGCCTTGCCAGTTGGTCTTGAGCGTCTTGCCTCGATCGTGAAGAATCCAATAGCGGCCTCCAATACTGGGAGCCTGCGTCAAGGCCTTATCTCGGTGACAAACACCAGTCGTGGTGCAACGTCCAATGGTGTGGCAGTGAATTTGGTGTATCCGTCTGGCAAGCGGGCTTCCAGCAGTCATGTTGCACGCAACAGGCGTCCAGGTGCCTCGCCCTTTGGGCAGACTCATCTGATGGGAGATTGTTGGCGGACCGGTCAGCCAGATAATTTGACCTCGTCGAGGTATTTATGCTGCCAAGGGAACGATGCGAGGTTCTCCCCAAGCTTTCAAACACTCCTATACCCTTCCGGTGCAAACAACTAACTCACCCAAAGGTTCATTCATCTTTACTGGGCGAGATGGCTGAGATTATCAGACCTGCACTTGGCCAACACGTTTCCATCGGTACCCTTTACGATGCGAAGGTTGATCAATTCCTTCCGTCGTCTATTCTGCCGCCAAATCCGCCACAAGGAACCGTCTTGCGAAGCCTGCCTTCTCGTCAGCACCAGAGTGGAATACATCAAGGTTCCAGCCATGCGAGTCGTTTCAACTCAATGCGTATCGATGGCAACCTTGCAGCAAGCATTCTATCCGGCTTGATCGACCCCAAAGGATCTGCCAACTTTTTGAAAGACAGTGCATTAGATGGCGATATTCTCTATGGTGTTAACCGGAGTTTCTTCAACACCTATGAAGATGTCCTTAATCTCCACCAGGGTGTGTTGAGAAGCGGAATGGGCTCTGGAATCTTCCTCCCGGCTGATCGTCGCAGTACCCATGTGGTCACCGGTGTCCGATGGGGGCTACAAAGCATCATAACAATGAAACATCGCGTAAACGACCCCGATCAACGAGCGGCCCTAGAAGTTGCGTTTCAGAAAGACTTAAAGGAACTGGACGATATTGCCAGGTCCATCTACTCTGTAGACTGCAGCGACAATTCGCTAAGTCATCGACTTGAACTCGACTATGAGTTCATGCTCTATACTGATATCCAACGCAATTATGGCATTCACGAAGAGACACTTCCTCTGATGTGCAGGTTTTTGCAAACAGGTCCGCAGCAGATTACGCACACTCTTGACGGCGCAGGGTACCCGATAGAGTATACTTTACTTCCCTTACACATGCTCCGTCATCTCATACCTGGCGGGGGGGTTGTTCCCAGCCCTCACCATCCCCTGAAAGCTATCAACAATGTTGATCCTTTATTTGTTCTTTTTGATGATTTGAATGATTGTAAGGAGGAAGTCGAGGATTATAGACACTCGCTGGTGGGTCGAGAACAATATCTTGCAAGGGGCCACATCGAGGAAGTTGACACAGCAATTACTCGGCTTGAAGCATTCCGGGAAGATTTCCAGATGACTCTGCAAAGGATTATACTAGGTATCAGAGATGGAACAGTGGATGAGAGTCGCCTCCCGCAGCTATACAATGTTCACGAATCATCTCCTCGAAAGATCTCTATGATCGCTGGTCAGCAAAGCGACAAGCTCAGATTCATCGAGCAATGTCTCAACAGTGGAGCGACATATATCGGTTTCAATGGCGCTTGCATCCACGAACGCACTCTGTCTCACGACCCTCCTCCATATTATTTTCTGTTCAATACTGCTGTGCTCAAGAGTTCGAGTTCGTGGAATGATCAGTGCACAGCTCTGAGGGAGTTCCTTCACAACCCTCAAAACCAGAACCCGGTGTTTATAGTCGACTGCGATGCCCCCTCTGAGTACAGAAAATTGGAAGCTCCAATCTTTGGTCCAATACGGACAATGTCGAAGCCAGTGATTGAAGTATCGGAGTATCGTGATAGGTCAGCAGAACGCAGGTCTCCTGCGAGACAAGCAGAGCACCGGCAACGACCACAAAGGTGTATCGCTCGTTGTGATCCGGGAGGAATGGGTTTCGATGCACCAAGACCGGCTGAGTGCCACTTGGTCAGAATCCCTTGTCCCGGAAGATCTTGTGACTCTCACTCGAGTTGTGAATGGGCCTGCGCCAATTGCAACGCTCCTCTTGAGTTTGCGACAATGACTGACTGCATCTACTGCGACTGTGGTTCAGCCGATTACAACTCATGGGACTTCAAATGCACTAGCGATAGTCACGGGCGCGGCTTCGATCGATACCACTCGGATGAGCTTTATCGACTCTTGACAAGACCAAAACGGCCTGATTGTCGCAATATTCTGGTTCTGGGTCAGACTGGCGTTGGCAAGTCAACCTTTATCAATTCTTTCGTCAATTTCTTGACGTTCGAGAGCTTCAATGAGGCAAAATCGGCCCAGAAACTAGAGTACAGGGTCCCGTGCTCATTTTCAGTCAGTCACTGGAACTCATCGGACCCAGATCAGGAACTTGAGAACCGGACGGTTCGCGTTGGCTCTGGAGAGGATGAACACGACGGTACAACTGGCGATTCAGCTACACAAAAGACATCGGTTTACAGAGTCACTTACAATGGTACCAAATACCGCATAATCGATACTCCAGGCATTGGCGATACCCGAGGTCCTGAAATAGACAACAAGAACATCAAGGACATCATGAACACTCTGAAAAAATATGAAGAGCTTCACGGAATATTGATCCTAGTCAAGACCAACGAAGCACGTCTCACCCCCACAATTCATTTCTGCTTTGAGGAGCTATTGTCCCATCTTCATCGCAGCGCTGTTGCAAACGTCGTCTTTGGATTCACACATACCCTCATCTCCAACTATGCCCCAGGAGATGCTCTCGGGCCGCTTCAAAGCTTCCTCAAGGGCAACACAACTGTTGACCTAACAGTAAGCCGCGCAAAGTCGTCCAGTTTTGATGCGAAAAGCTTTCATTATCTGGCTGCGCGCTTTCAAGGTATCAGAGGCCAAGACGAGAGAAGTTCCCGCGAAAGCTGGGATAGATCGAGAGCAGAAACTTTGAGGCTGCTTTCATACATAGACAACCTCAGACCACATGAGATCAGGCAAACGCTTACCATGGAAGGCGCACGCGAAGCACTTGGTCATTTGATGATTCCCATGGTTGAGGTTTCTCAGGAGATAAGAAAGAATTTGAGCCTGCTGGAAGAAAAGATGGCAGAGTTGAATGACATGCGCCTGACGGGAGATGAACTTCGAAAGAAGCTTCATCTGGAAAGGATCAAGGTTGTTCCTACAAAGCTCGAAAAGCCTCGGACTGTCTGCAAGAACAAGCATTGCTGCGAGTTCAAGTCCAATTCCAACGGCGAAGTTGTCCCATTCTACAGGTCAATTTGCCACGAAGATTGCAGACTACCAGGTGTTACTGAAGAGTGCGTGGGCCATCCAGAACTCATCAAATGCAAGGCTTTCAAGGAGACCAAAGACAAGAGTTGTAGAAGTTGCAAGCATAGTTGGCAGGAGCATATGCATTTCTTCTATGAACTGACAGAAAGTAAGGTCAGGGTCAAGGATAAAGACGTTGAGCGACGCCTCAGGGATAACGCAAGCGATATGGCTCTACGACAAGAGGGTATAGATCGGGTTCAACAGCTTGAGAGGGAATACAGAAGTGAACAGAAACAGCTACGAAAGGCAACGGCACAATTTGTCGCGTATCTGAGAGAGCACTCTGCTAATGCCTTTAACGATGCGACCGAAAAGTATTACGGCCAGCTCATCAAGATCGAGATAGGCAAGATCCAGTTCGGAAAGGACAACAGAATAAACGTCGATGCGAACAAGAGAAAGCTCAAGGGTTTAACGGATGACAGAGACAGGCACCTCGAGCTAGTCGAGACGATACAGAAAAACATGCATGACCAGACAGAAGCGCTTCTGACTCAAGATGGGGTCGAGCAACTCATCAGGGACCTATATAATCTTAAGCACTTTGGCAAGAGTTTGAGGAGTTTGAGAGATGATATTACGCATTACAAGGATCGTGGTAAGCGATCGAGGTCGCGGAGGTCGAGGAGCACTGAGACGCGTGAGGATGTGAGTGATAGATCGAGTCGAAGCGATGAGCGTGAAGAATCAGGACGGAGCAGGGGAATTCTACGAGGGATTCATAGATTTCTGTCCGAGATCTAGGTTCATTGGGGGTGGCATGGTAAGCTGACGACTGATGAATAAGGGAGTAAGACTCAAGACTTTAGAAGGGGATGCTGAATAAACTTGGTACAGAGTCTACTGAAGAATCTTGTGAAAATTACCTAAATATTCTCGTTACTTATTATGAGGGTCAAGACTGGAAATTAGCTACTTCACGATCAAGAAAACAAGTGTAACAAGAAATGCAGTGTACTTATTGTTTCCACTCCAATGATAATTACAGTCCAAACAATGTTCATTTCCATCATCACGAGCCTTTAAACATGCTTCCACAACCGTTTTAGCCAATACAACCCTCCAGTCCCAATCGTATTTCAGTGTAGTTCTATCGCTTCGTGACCCTTGCACTACTTCTAGTCACGCCGCGAGCCGAAGTCTTTGCCGGGGCTTTGGTCTTCGCGGACGCCTTGGTTTTCACAGGAGCCTTGGGCTTCGCTATGCTTTTCGTCTGGCTCTTAGCCTTGGCCTGAATCTTGCCTTTGCCCTTGACTTGGTCAAAATAGGCGTCGACCAGCTTAGGGGCGACCCCATCAATGTAGTCCTGGTCTTCCCACGTGTTTTCGGGTGTGTCGTAGCCTAGCCATTCGACTAGGACCTGCGGCACACCATTGCGCACGCGGTGCTTTCTAATCGCGAAAACTTGGTACACCTCGTCGTCTTCGGGGTTCTTAGGTCGGCCCTCGGGCTGCGAGCGCCAGTACGCAAATAGAGCCTGTCGGTTATCGGTATGAAGAAGTTCCTCGGAGACCCAGGAGCTCTCGCCGTCCTTCCACTGCACGAGAAGCTCGATCTCGTTCTCGTTCCCGTTCTTGACCCAGCGATGATCTGAAATCCTCACGAATTCGTATGTCTTGTCATCTTCAACTTGCGCCGGTTCTTCTTCGAAATGCGTCTCTTCGGGCCGTTCCTCAGGCATCTTCTCTGTCCCATTTGTTTGCGGTGCCGTTGCCCGCGAGGCCCTGGAGGACCTTCTAGGACTCTTAGTCTCGCTGTTTTGAGCAACTCTCTTGGGGATTGGGGCCGGCGATTCAAGCTCGGCCGGTTCTCGCCCTCTAGGGGAGGATCGAACTGCGGGCGACGACGCGACACGGGAAACTCTCTTAGAGATTGAGGCTGGTGACGTGGCCAAGGCCGGCGAAGATCCTCCAAGTTCAACCGATTCTCGCCTTCTAGGGGAAGATCGGACGGCGGGCGATGATGTCGCGACACGAGAAACAGTTCCGTTGGACTTTGGTTGTTTGTGTATCGGTGACGAGCGCGTCGATGTGCTGATGCGCTTCTTGACACTCAGCGGCGGGGCCATGGCGATGGTCTCTCTTCGTCGACTAACGACAGAGATCTCGGCAGTGTTATCGTCCGTGGATGCAAGAGAAACGTTACTCAGACGCGAGCGCTGAAAGAAAGCCAAGTCAGTTCCATGGGTGTCCAACATACATAAGACTTGGGGGACGGGAGGTGCCAGCTCATCAAGGCACCTGCGCAACGCAACGCAGCGCAAAGCTGGGCGGGCACCTTCTAGATGAAACTCACGGGACTGCGACCTGCCGGCTCCGAGAACCTATCCGCAGCGCGTTTGGCAAGACGTTGCTCTCTAGGCGATAAACTCGGTCGCGAGGCGGTAAGTGGCATGCTGGAGGGTGGAGGTCTCTCTGCGGGCTGCTTGAGCGGTGATGACAGGAAGTTGAAAATCGCGTTCATGGTGGCAAGGGAAGCACGGCAAGATACAGGACACACAAACAAATTGTTGAAAAGAATGCGACTTGGACTGATTTATTCGAGCAAGTAAAAAGAAAAAAGAAAAGGCCTGGCAAACGGAGAGGAACGCGGTTTGAAGCCTTGTCTTACGTCGAGTTTGTATTGGTTAAGTTATGTCTGGATGAGATAGGCTGGGATGGGCTGTACGGGTTGTTTACTTTTTTTGTTTGCAGCTGGAGCCGTTGAAAGGTTCACTCACTGAGACGAGACCGGCCCGCTCGGGGAGGCAAGAAAACTTCGGACCTCGATGTTAAGTGACAAAAGTACTCAGGCAAATTAGTGTAATCTTGGCTAATTTTGTACAAGCTTAGATAACTTTCATTAGATTTAATTTGACACCCTGTATTTACGTTTGATCTTTTCTTACGCCCCATAATGCCCCAGCTTTTTTGCATGAGTACCTGTGGGCGGGGTGACCTAAATAGCCTAGCGCCGAGATGTCTCCACCACGAAAAGTGTCTGCATGCAAGCGCAACATCATCACCAATTACTATGCGACACATCTATCAACCAATTGTCGGTGTCACCGGAACAAGACTGATTGAGAAAGGGCAGAAAATTCAGTAACCAACCTTTTGAGCATGTACATGCGTGAGCTCATATGAAACGAAAGAGGGGTATCGAACGTGACTCAAGATTCGGTGAGACCCAAACTCAATGGCCTCGTCGACAGCCCAACAACAACAGCAAAAATAAACACCTTCCTTACATCTTAAAGGCCTCATCGGCAAAAGAATGGGTCTGGCCGGGGATTGAACCCGGGACCTCTCGCAAGCTATGCTGTAGGGTTTTCCCTAAGCGAGAATCATACCACTAGACCACCAGACCGAGTCACTCACGTGATGCTTGTTGCTGAAGGAGAGAGAGCAAGCAGGGCTCATGTATGGGCAGTGGAAGAAGCGAAGATGGGAAGGTGTTGTTTCGCAGTTTGAAGTGAAAAAAGTAATTAATACAGGTATGGATGAAGATCAAGCCAGAGTTTAGGCGTTAGCGGGTGAAACGGGATGATAGATGAGAGAAGAGCAGAACGGTTCTGAGATGTTTGGCTGTAGGGTAATCGTAACTCTTTGTACTTGAGGACGCGTGTTTGCGGCGTGCACAATTAAATGATGATATACAAGGCAGTTGAATATTAAATGACTAAAGGATGGTTCTGATTCTATTCCTGTCTGGGATTTAAAATTTGTCGATAGGTTTGTTGCGCTGCCTTGACATGAGATAGATGGAAGCTAGTCTCATCAATCCGAGTGAGAGTACTGCGCTGTAGCATAAATGAACAAAGCAATCAAATGGTAAACCTATGGATTTATTAGCCTATTTACATCATAAGAAAGCGCCAAGGTTTCCGTTAGCAATAAAAACTTGTTATTAAGCACCTGAGCAAGCACAATCAACGCATGCATACGCCGTTCCAATGTTTGTCGGCTGCGCTATCTATCAAGGTCACTAGATTGCGAGAGCACAACATACAACCTTGTAAGGCAAGCCAGACAAAAAAGTCTACATTGAAGATGAATTGAACTACTATCAGATGAATTTCCATCATAATTCACTAATGATAATAAAACTAAGCATAGACTTGACACGTACGGCTAAGCTGCACATACACTAGACTCCCTCCACCAATACTTCATCCAGAGAGACATTTCCAAAACCATCACCCGCCATTCACATTAGCAACAAAAAGAGAAACAACCTTCTTTTTCCGGCCAACTTCCCCATACAGTACTATTCGCCAAAACCTCTAACCCGGCACTTGAGGAAAAAACTGCCGTCTCTGGATCCGAGGCCTGCAAGCGATCCCTCCATCGTGGACCAGGCCATGTGGAAATCGTACGATGTGTGGAGATGCACCCTGAAAGGGTGGTCACGTGAGAGCGATCCCTCTGATAGTTTTCTGCGATTCTTACCCTCAATAAGAGCATTTAAAAATTATTTAAAAATTGGTTTAATATTTCAGAAGTCCTGGAATTCGATAGGAGGTAATGATATTCATATTGTGCGAGGATTCGTCGTTGCTGTGTTGCTCCTCCGGCTCTCGACACCTTGAAGGCCCAGACCGTCATCGAGGTGCGGTCGAGCCAAGCCGTGGTCCCTGTTACGGAACGCTACTGGTATGTTTAAAAGGTGGACGTTGCCCCTTGACTGAACCTCTTGTCATCAAAGAGTCTTGTCCTTGCATCATCAGTCACAGACACAGTACTTGAATCGGTAAGTTAAGTTAAATTTCTTCTATCAACGCCATGCTCTTCCATTATTTCTTGTCAACAAGGTTATAAATCTTTTGGATGTCGGCCAACACAGCCTCAAAATCAATCTTAAGATCCTTGAGAAGTCCATCCTTGAAACCAAACACCCATCCGTGAACAATGGGATACTTGTTCTCGTGCCACGACTGCTGGACATCAGCAGACTTGATGACGTTGCGACACTGCTCGACGACATTCAGCTCGACCAAGCGGTCGTAGCGAGCGCTCTCGTCCTCGATCGCATCGAGCTCCTTCTCGTGGAGGCGGTACACGTCGCGGATGTTGCGAAGCCACGGGTTCAGCAGGCCGAGGTCCTGGGGGGTCATAGCCGCCTTGACACCTCCGCAGCCGTAGTGACCACAGACAATGATATGCTTGACGCCGAGGTGCTTGACGGCGTAGTTGATGACGCCCATAGCGTTGAGGTCCGTGTTGCACACGAGGTTGGCGATGTTGCGGTGGATAAATGCCTCGCCGGGCTCAAGGCCGCAGATCTGCTCGGCGGGGATGCGAGAGTCGGCGCATCCGATCCAGAGGTACTCGGGTGCCTGGCCGGCGGCGAGGTTCTTGAAGAAGTCGGGGTTGACCTTGGCCTTGTTCTCGGCCCAGGCGCGGTTGTTGTGGAAGAGCCGGTCGTGGCTCTGCTGGAGATACTTTGTGATGTCCTTTTCGGCCATTGTGCGCCACTCGGGTTTTGGAGCGGGTTTTGGGTCTTGTGTGGATGAGGATGAAGATGAGAAACGGGTTTGGAAGCTGGTGAGTATGGAGCGGGATGCAAGACGTTGAGATGATGAGGATAAAGATGTGAAGGAGGAAGAGGAGGAGCGGAGAGAAAAGGAAGGGAGCCGCGAGGAAAACATTAGAAGAGGCATCCACAGCGCGGTTGCAGCTGCAGTGTGAATATGGTGCGATAATGGAATGGATGGGATGTGACAGCGACGGTTCAACGGACAAGGATAAAAACGGGCGAGACTGCAGCAAACCACCTGTAGTAGATCCAATCCAATCCCAATCCTTGGCTTGGTTACACGTTGGGGGGCGCACTTGGTGCGTGCTACTGTCACTGTAAAAAAAAAAAGGAGCCTAAAATACGGTATTAGAAGCTTCGCTGGAAATTCGGACGGAGAGATGCCGAAGGATAAGAAATTTTGGGGATGACGACGTAGTTTGTTGAGTAGCCTTATTTTCTTTCGTTTCTTTTTTCCTTGGTCTCCGCCGAGGAAGAGTCCATCACTTTAAGCTCAAATTGGTTGGGTTGGGTTGGGCGATTGGCGATAAGTTTTGATAACAGCCGAGATCAAGATTTCGGTCGCCGGGCCGTGCGTAGCCGTGCACCGGCAGTTGACGAGACTTTTCCGAGCATGTCCGTGAGTCATTGGGAGCTATTCTATTGTGTTCTACTCTATAATTTGGTTTGGCTTGGTTGTGCCTGGGTTAGTAGGTTGTGATGGTTGTGACTTAATGTGAAGGATTAAAACCCGGAAGCCGGGGATTGTCAGCTCTGCCGACCCCCCATGTAAGAGAACTCAAATTGTATTGGTCATATGGAAACAAAACAAAACGTCATATCGCCGAATTGCCGGATCCCGGAGATGTTCATCTCACAACCCCACGTTTTGATCCTCAACACCAGATAATCGCTTTTGCGATGTAGATGAACTGGTATTTATGCGCCCTAAATATAAATGCTTTTGCGAAACATGATACTGTACAGTCCTGGCTGCAATGTAAAAGAAACGCTTACCTGAGACAGAATGACCAACACCGACCAAACAAATGCATCTGCCGAAACATGTCTGGGATTGAGATGCGAAGCAATCTCCAATGAAACCCAATCCTAAAACTACATTTAGCCTCCGCTCGCATCCAACTTCTTCTCCCAATCATCACCCTCAAACCGCAATAGAAAAGCTCTTTGATCCTCCAAATGCCTCTCCTTCATCGCCACAGAGTCTTTCCTCATATACGCCGTCTTCACCCCCTCCTCAATCACCCTTCCCTCTGCTAAAACATTCTCCACTACCCTCTCAAGGTAGGAGAAATCCTGGTTCGAAGTATCTAGCGATTAATTGGCTTTGCGCTTCCTGTTCTGCGCCTCCATGAGGCTGTCCCTTCCAGGTTTCCACTTGCTTTCACCCCGCGTTTTGTATCTCTCGGTGTCGATGGCGAAGTTGAGGTTCTGGGGGAACTCCGAGAGCCATTTGCTCACCCTGCGCTCGTCATCGTTGATCTTGGTGTCAAGTTCCGTGCACGTCTTCTGCATTCCTCGTGTAACCTGGCCAGTGACGCTCGCTTGTCCTGACACGTCTCTAGCTCTTTCTTTTTCTTCTCGATGACCTCGTTATGCTCGCTGCGCTCCTTGCGGCGCTCATCGAACTCTTGCTGAAGGTCCGTCACCGACGGAAGCCCCAGTTTCGAGATGAACAAGGCAGCATCATGCAGCTTCTTCTTGACATCAAATGCCACAGGCTCAACCAATTCGGTACGTCTGCGCTTCGTTGCTGACGCAGGCATTTTGGCACCGAAGATGCCCTGTTCTTCATAGGACGGAAGATCCCACCCTTTCTGAGCATTACTCTTGGGGGTTCTCGCTGCGCTTCTCATACCCTCGGCCCCATTGCCTGTAGAACACACATAGGACCCCCTCCTTGCAGGTGTCTCCCCTGGGGTAAGGTACCGAAGCCGAGTTGCTTGTAAGCACCCTTGATTGTCGTTACGGGACCACCGCCCCAGAACTTGTCCTTTGACTGAAAACAGTGGTGGGTACCGAAGTCTAAGGCCCCCATAAGGGCATATATGCCTGTTGCGTTCTTATGTGATGCAGTCGGGCCCTCCTAGACCGTTTTAAATCTAAGTGGTAATTTGTTTGACAAGACTTACTTCGTGAGTATAATTGACCTTCGCGTCCTTTCCGTATTGCCGACGAGCGTCGGAACGGAGCTTATCAGACACCTGAGAACGCCTCTGCTGTGTCGGATTTGGGCAATAATGCTTAACATTGATAGTATACCTTCCGCTGTCCACAATGGTCTGAACATATATCACAGACCAATTCTGGGTTATGGGGTGGAACAGAGGAGCCACAAAGTTCGAGTTTGCCAGGTTGAAGAGCTTCCCATGGATATCGCATGACCGCAGTATGCTTATCTGGAGTGACGACCTGTCGATGAGTAGCTTCAGTAGGTAATCAAAGCTCTCTTGCGTTAGATCACACTGCTCCCCAATTTGACGTAGGCGTTCATGCGTCTGCTGGTCCTTCTCCGCAGACTCAGAAGTCTTCAGACTCCCCGAGGGTAGCCTCTCAAGACCGCTGCGTGTCCTCGTCCGCGATGCCATTGCGGAGGATTGGGTATGGGAACTGTCTAGATTAACAAGAGGTGTATAAAACGGTGTTGGGCAAAGAATGTATTGAAGAAGTATATTCAGATAACTTGTTGCGTTTCCCATGAAGAAAGGTGCTACGTTTGAGTAGGTCTAAGCTGAGCATACAAAGACATGGTTATCCTGAAAGAATTCACAGATACTAAAGACCTCGTCAGTCTCCGAATGGTAACAACAAACATCAGCACCTAGCCGTGAAAAGAGGGCTGTTTTGATCATGGAGTGATAGATGGAGAGGGAGCTAAGGCAGACTGCCGTGGCCACAAGGCCAAGCTCTAAGAATTCTGTTGTATTCTATCTGTGATTGGTTGGTAAACGTGAATGCCTGTGGTGAATGTTGACTTCAATACATGCTTCCTACCTAGGGTGGTGGAGCTAGCGTTCTGCAATGCGCCAATGCACAATGATGCTTCTGACAGCGGAATTGAAGTGAGAAATTCGCTGTCTTATTCGTTACAAACACGGGATTGACTAGAGAAAGCCTGGCCGTGGGAAGAGTACTGTCAGCCGTTTGGTGTTGCAGTAGCGGGTACCTGGTCCCTTCACTTACAAGCATATTCTTGCAAGTGAACACGGCACTTCATATTTGAACGAGGTATCCGTTAGTTTTTCCAGCTTTTAAAGCGTTTGATAATTAATCTGTCGTTTGCCTAGCAAGCGCAGACCAATTCTCTTGACCGCAAAGATAAGCCGATGCAATATAGCGTGCAATTTGCCGCGGCATGTAAGTAGCCGTGCCTGAACGTGCAGAATCTTAAGACGTGGCTTGTGAGACGCATATGTACGGGTAAGTCATCACACTGACGGCTTGAGAATGAAAATAACGGTCAATTTGGCGGGTGAGACACGACTGCTCGTTTATTTTTAGGTTATGTCAATAACAAACAAGGTGACGTGATTGCGCTTTGGCTTCAATAGAGACCCGAGGAAACCAGTGGCTCTAAGTTAGAAAAGAACTGAAGTAAATAAAGGTCTCTGGGATAAGTTAATGGGATTGGGTGATTCGGCATACAAGCCGACGCAAGGGGGTTGTGTTAAGTCACAGGAATTTGAACTGCAGTAAATTAGCAGACATTTAGAGATTGCGAAAAGTCTAGAGGTTCTTTTTAATACGAGAGGAAGGGATGAGATAGTCTGATTACCGCTTTACTTAAAAAGTGTGAAGTCCATCGCGAAATGTTACAGTGAAATCGTCTTGCTCTCTAATATTTTGAAGGTAAACGTGCGAGTCAACATGAAGAGCCAAACAATCCTCACGACAGTCTTGGGGGCGAGTGGTGTTCTCTCACAGCCAGACCATGGAGCTATGAGATTGGATACATGGTGTGTTACGTACCTGTCTACCTACCTTGTTCCTGTAGCAAATCCTGGTAAATCAACCGGAGCATCTTCGTTACAACCGACCTTTGCGGGAAACAGCTCAGTGTGTCTTTGACCGACCAAATCACCACAACATCAGGATCCATCGTGAGCAGTGATGCCCTCACTACATCAACAGGCATCATAGAACCACCAGGCCGCACCGTGATCTTCCTCATCTCCGCTCCCAACACCCGCAAACGCCAAAACACAGACAAGGGTTTCGTCGGAGACAACAACCCATCAATCTGTACATTTGCTCAAAGCTTCAACCTTGCAGAGGAGCAGCTCTTCGTAGATGGCGTACCGTTCTTCTACGACGGCGAAGATTTTAAAGAGCTTGTTGCGGGACCTGCGCCCCCGGCAGGTGCTGTTACGAGACTCTTTGGAACAAATGGACGGGCGCTACAGGTGAACTTGCCTGGTGTTACAGCAGGATTCTGTCAGGCGACTGACGGGAGAATTTATGTGACTTTTACGAGTGGACCGGTTGGGTGTGAAGTTGTGATTTTGGAAGTTTATGATGGTAAGTTGAGTTTGTGAAGTGTTGGTGTGAAGTTGACGCTGATTTGATATTAGAGAGGCAGTGTCAGAATGGGAGACTTGTTGGTATTGACACAACTACGAGCGCGATTGAGACCGCGACGTCTGAAATCATTATTTCTGAAAGCGCCGCCAGTGTCGAAGGTTCTGCCACGACAGAGATTGTATCCAGCTCTGAAGATATCGTTGCGTCAAGCAGCGTAGCCCAGTCTCAGTCTGTCGGACCGGTTTCTCAAACGACTGAGCCGGAAGCATCGACGGTAGCTTCTTCCAGCGTGGCCGAGTCTATCCCAGCCAGTCCAACAACCAGTATCGCCGCGTCGGAAGCCTCTACGCTGTCCCCAGCCTCATCTTCTGTTATTGATGAAACCACCACTGATGAGGTATTCCCAACCAGTGCGCCTTCGCTCGTTAGCACAACCACTGAGGCAGAAGAGTCAACTTCAATGGAGGAGCCAACGTCGCAGGCTTCATCCGAGACAACGGAGACTTCTGAAAGTAGCTCTGAGGAGAGCACCTCGCCTGCCACGACTGAAGCTGAACAGGCCGTTACAGAGACCACCACCACCGAGAATGAAACAACGATAGAGGCTACTACTGAGAGCGGGACTGAATCTGCAACTACGACAGAAGATGCAACGACTGTCGTTTCTACCACCGAAGAGAGCTCAGCTGAAGAGACAACTGCTGAAGAGACAACCACAGAAGACCAAACAACAGTAGAGGCAACAAGCGACGCTACAACAACGACAGAAACTTCCACCGCCGCTGTACCGACGTAAACGGCTACACTTCTCTCAACGAATTCACCGCAGAAAGCTTCGTAGACTGAATGGAAGCATGATGCTTCGTCCAGGTCGTCTCCTACTTCTGCTCATGACATTGCTCTCGTGCAGGGGATGATTGACAGGGGTTGTGAGCGTTGGATTGTGGGGTTGATGGACAGGGGTAATTCTTTCACTGTTGTGCTTTGTGAACACTACATATTTAATCTGCTTGGGCCTTAAACTTTGCTACGACTATAATTCACTTCAATAACTATCCCATATTATCTAACTACTCTTTCTTAGACCGGTCTTTCATCCTTAGGCTCCAATGTTGAAGTGATTACCAAGCGACGAGCCGCGCGGTTCATCGCCAAACCCTCCGATTCGACTAACCCATGATGAGACTGAAACTCCGCTACCAAAAGTCCGCCGCTTATTTCTTATTAATCCACCAACATAGACTAGAATCTATGATGTCGACCGATCGCCCGAAATGTCCGAAATGATATACTTGCTCCCTCCTTCTTTCCTTTCCTTTGTTCATACCCTTTCTTACCGGTTAGCGAATATCTCCCCTGAGTATAGCTTCCAGTCGCCAATGAACGCGACAACACCATCAGCATGCCGTCAGCACAAGATGATACCGACCGACGTCCCGATGTCAGCTACGGCTCCTTTCCGTCTGACACTCCTCCCCAACCCTCAAAGCCAACACAACCCTCCACACGCGCCCTCGCTCCCGATCTCCTCCGCGGCCTGCTAATGCTGCTCATGGCAATGGACCACATGGCCCTCGCCCTAAACACTTGGTCCCACGGCACAGGCCGCGAGACAGAAGCTGACGGCGTGCCCATCAAACGCTGGAATCGCACGCCCGCCTATATCATCCGGACGTTGACGCACCTCTGCGCACCGGGCTTCACGATGTTGCTGGGAATAGGCGTGGTGTACCTTGGACGATCGAGGAAGAAGCTGGGCTGGTCGAGTGGTCGTATTGCGAGATACTTCTTCATACGGGCTTTTGTTCTCACGGTTGTGAATGTGGTGCTGGGATGGGTTATCACGGTGGGAAAAGTGTGGTTTATGAATTTTGTGCTGTTTTCGCTGGCGGTGGATTATTTGCTTGCGGGATTGCTGTGGGTTGCTATGGACTCTACGGAGCCGTGGCTTGCGAAACATATCCCGAGAAAGTCCTCCGATGAAAGTGAAGCGTTGCTCGGAGGAAGTGAGTCTTCGGACTTTGGAGAGACTGTCTCTTGGCATGTTCACAATGCGCTGCTTGCAGTGTTGGGTGTGGTGACGATATGGTGGAATATCTGGCTCTCACCTACACACGGCCACTGCACCGTCAACGACCATTCGTCTTCTCTGACAATTCTATCAGCTGGCCAACCTGGACCGACAGATAGTCCTGCTATTTCCCATAATCCTTGGTTCGGGATTTGGTTCTGGACTACCTTAACAGACCGAGTTCAATCGGTGTTTCCACCCATGGCTTGGGTATCGTTCGCGATATTAGGTCTTTTATACGCGCGCATCGACGTTGCTCGAACGTGGAACTCTCGTGTCGCAGCGCTGTGCAACACCGCCGCTGGCATATTCTTCCTCATAATCTTTGTCCTCACGCGCGTGTTACACTTTGGAAATCTCTCCGAAGACTGCCTCCAAACACCCGAGCACATCGCGCATCCCGACCAGAACCAATACCTCGTCTCGGTACAGTCCTTCTTCTACATAATGAAATACCCCCCCGACGTCGCATTCTGGGCCTTCACTTTAGCCGGAAACCTATTTTTACTAGCTTTCTTCGGCGGTATTCCTACCAGTGTCGCTAAGCGCTTCACCATGCTGTTGGACTTTGGTAGAGCGGCGCTGTTCTTCTACCTTGCGCATTTGTTCTTTGTCTTTATCTTTGGTGGAGTCATGGTTGATTGGTTTGGCCATGAAACTGAGAACCATGGACAGATGGATCCGGACTCGAAGCGAGGTATTGACAATGTTTTTGCGTACCTTGCTATTTGGGGGTTGTCGATGTTGTTGCTGTGGCCTTTGGTGAGGTGGTATGGTAGGTTCAAGGCCACCAAGCCAGCCAACTCCATTTGGAGGTTCTTCTAGATCTCTGTATTATTATTGTTGTAAAATATGACAGACTTTTTGTAAGATGATTTCAAGATTAATTATCATAACTAAGCGAATGAACTGCATTCTCTGGTACATGCCATTAGTCCCCACGGCCTGCCCTGCAAATCTAATGGATGATGGTGATTGGGTTTGCTTACCAGCCCTTGCGGAGCTTAAGACCTCTATCTTAAATAATAAAAGACTTGCAAGACTTAACCTAATTCAATCCAGATTTAGAGATTGAGTATAGATTTAGGGGAGCTCAGAATATGTATTTTTGACATCTTACTCCAATGTCAGATGCTCACTGGGGACCTTATCCATGCATGGCACTGGATGGGGCTGGCTGACTGTATCCAACACGCTCATCTCAAAACATCATCATCTTCACCTCTTCATCCCCAATCAACCCAAACCTCATTAAAAACAATCACAATGACATCTCCCAATCTCTCCTCCAGTATCCCAACGCTCATCATTCTCTCCATTCTCACAGTCTTTGGCTTCGACGCGCTCATTCTCCAACTCGACCGCAATGGCTACACCTCGATGCTAAAATCCATAACCCACGACCCCCTCCCACGCTTCCTCCCCGACACTAACCGCTTACTCCTCAAGCAATACACTGGAATAGGACCAGTTGATGACTTTTTCGCTTTTTCGAACGTTATCTGGGCGAACGTAACTGATGGCTCAAGGCCTGAACTTTCGCTGTTTACGTTTTGTTTCGGGGCCCAGTTGATTGCGTTTTTCGTGGTGTTTTTGGTTGAAGCGCAGAGGGTGCTTGCGTGGAGTCCGCTGGTGCTAAAGTATGTTATTTTTAAGAATGGAGAATTGATGTGCTGACGATGGATGCAGTGGTGTCTTTTGGGGATTTGCCGTGCAGAGTCTTGGGTTTGGATTCGTTGCGCCGCTTTACTTTGTCATTCACTTGATCTTCACAGCTGGATCGTCAAGGTCTGAGAGTGTTCATATTCGCGACTACTTGTGCCTTCACACGGTTGTTCCGTCTTTTCTTCTCGGATACATCGTGCCGTGTATTTTCATGGCATATCCATTCTCGAACTTCAATGTGCGACAGTGGTCTAATGCAGTCTGGTCTATTGCTCCAGTCTACATCTTTACCCTTCAAGCGGTATTCACTGTTGTTCTGAAGAGGCTGAGTGTTGGACAGGATGCGTATAAGCCAAAGGTCGTGCTAGACAAGACTGCTTTATCGCATGCCTATAGCTTTGCATGGAACGTCGCTGTCATAGGCCAGATGACAACCTACGCCGTCCTCATCACAGCAAGCCTCCTCCCAGGTCTCTTCCCCGATGGTGTAGCGGCCTCATTGAACACGAACAGGGTCTTCATTCCCGACGCGGCGCCTCATTCTTACAAACCCATGTCCAGTGCCGCAGCGGCTATTCACAACTTTTTGATCTATGATTTTGCGACGGGATCTGTGGCAGCACTTATCTGGGCGCTGCAGCAGCTCTTGGAAGTGAAGCCGGAGTTGAGGGTTGGAGAGGAGAGAACCAATCTCATGAGGGGGATTGCTACGAGTGTCTTGCTGTCGGGGCCTGGAGGGGCGGTCGTTGCGTTGATGCAGCATCGTGATGAGTCTGTTCTTAGCGCTGAGGGCAAGGCTGAGAAGATTCAATGAACGATGGTGATAGATGGGCGTATGTAAAAGTTAAGGGCAAGTTGGTGATAGGATCAATACTGTTTATCTAAGCCTTCTCTTCTCTGTTCTCGCCAAGAGGGACATCCAAGCCATGACGTCCCTTGTATCGCGACACCTCAGCTGGTTTCCATCCGCCATTCTGTAACAGAGACTCATCCTTGAGACGATAAACCTCCACCTTGAGGGGCCGACAGCATTTGATCATCTCCTCCTCGCTATCCTCTCCAAAGCCCCAAAGCGACAAATCCCCGCCAGGGCAAGTACCTACAACAATTAGCAACTCTCGACTCATATCACATCTCGAACGTGCACTTACTCAAAGCCATAAGCAGATCCTGCTCCGCCAAAAACTCAATGTAATCACCCTTCTCCGCCGGACAAGGATTCATAAAATACCTCCCTTGCTCATCTAACCCCGTGACCTGAAAGATATTGATCACATCATGAACATCACCCTCATTCAAGCCGTACGGTAACACCGCGCGGGTGAGGTTAGAATGACACTGGAAGTTATACTGTCCTCCGCTGAGAACAGTGTTGATGTACGGGTCACATCGCGTGCCGAGAAGATCATGCACTCGACCTCCGTGCTCATCTGTGCCGTACCAGTCTAGAGTATCGGTGATTATGGTGGCCAAAGGTCGCATGTACGGGAGATTGGACCAGAGACGGTCATACGTTGAGACGTGCGAGGCATGCAGTTGTTTGGTGCGGGAAGCCCAGAAGCGTTCACGCGGGTTATGAGCGTTCCAGATATTCAGGTCACCTGTCTGTGTAAGTGAGATGCCCACCCCATCATCCTCTCGTCGCCCCTCGCCCAACAACTTCAGATAGCCTTACCAACCTGCGGCCCCTCAGGCGTGCTGATCTTGACGATACAGCCCGCTGGGGCTTTCCATGCTTTCCCAGATCGAATTGGTAGAGTGAATTCCTCGATGAGTTCACGTGGTGCTTCGCGGATGGAAGTGTACAAGCTCTTATCGACGGTGAGGACTGAGCCTGGGGAGGGGAGATAAGCTGGGACGGGCTTCTTGATGGGCTTTCTGTTTGCCAAACGCTCAGCTCCGTTGGAAGACATGATGGCCTTTGAGATGTTTTGTTAGAGCAGAAAGAGAAATTTCGTGATGTGAGGAGGAGAGTGTTAAGTAATAACGATCTCTTGGCTGTTCTAAGTGGAGACTTTATCGTATCTTGGGCTCTATTGATTGCATCAGGCTGATTGAGTTACAAGAAGGCGCGCGATAAAGTAGGTCCCTATCTTGAGTCTGGAAGTAAACATAGGGCGTGCATGACATTTACTCATTGATCATTAATAATCTGCGCCTTAGCCAAGGTAGACTTTGGACTGCATGTTGCTTGTGGATGATGCGATTTCGGAGGTGGATCGGCATCGCGAAGACTTGCCGATATTGACCATGTACGGGAAATGGAAACTTGCCGTAAACGCCCCAGAGTACGACCTGATATTCTCTCAATACCTTGCCCTATCGATCTGCGGGCCTACTATCTAACCAGTCTTTATTGCAACTGTTTGCAAGTCTTTTGACAGACCCAGGTATAAGCTGTATGTCTGCCAGTCTGGCTCTGTTGCAGAACCAGCGCCGCTAGGCTTGCCCCTCATTACCTCATTGCCCCTCCACGGCCTAAGCTCAAGACCCCGCCAGAACTTTATCTTTTGTGTTTACTTTCGGATCCAATCTAATACACGAAGATCACAGGTATTCGCGACGACGCGCCATTGAATAGTGCCTTATGGGCGTCGAGAACGGCTTTTAGAATGGGAATCAGAAATACAGCATCTGTCGACCGCGCGCCAAGAATGGTCGCGCCGGATGAGCGCGTCGCAAACGAGTATATTGACTACCGAAGCCCTCCACGATGCGCCCCAAGACGACAACGATTACGGGTACGAGTACAATAATATAGCCATAGCCACCATGCAGTCGACATATCGAACCCCATGAAAGATGGGTACAGGAAGCTCCAACGCGATAGTGATCTGGACCTCCACGTTCGTCCCAACTTCGAGAGCGTAAACGATGAAGGACTCTGCAGCCCAGGACGTTAGCTACGGCGCTTCCATAGCTGAGAATGGGGCCTTCAATACTTCCGAAAGCGTTCCAGACTGCGCGAATCTATTTGCAAGCTCGTATCTACGACGATGCTTCGCGCGTGCATGCCTTCGCTGTGCGGACCAGTGCAAGAGTACTCCCACCTGACGTTATCGGCAACAAGACCTTCTCCCGAAAGACCAATGACACTTTAGCTGGAGCGACGCGAACTCGGTCGATACAACATTACCCTCAAATCCTTCCTTGCCATGAGCACACCGCCGTGAATGGTGCCACGTCGTCAAAACCCAGTCTCGACAAAGACGCACAGCTTCTTCAACCGACGCCATGCTAGAACGAACATACGCGTTTTGTACTGAACCCCAGTACATTGGGTGATGTCCTGTTATTCATACCCAACGATCCATGAGCTATTGGTGGACTAGATCGAGGGAGTGTTATCTCCGTATCATCCTAGCTTCTTCTGCTCAAGTTCTGCTTCGACTTCGGAACAAAGAAACACATGGGGTTACAGGAATGGTCGGTGGAAGCTCGAAACATCGGCAAGAGAATGACCCAGGCTTTGATGACCTTGGTAGCTGCCCATGAACAACCTGGCTAGCCGTGATGTTTGGGATGGCAGCTGTACCGCAGCTACCATGGCAATGTTGATCAAGCAGCGTATGCTCTTAGGCGATAAGCAAATGTAGCAATTGAACAACAATACAACGTATCAGTGGTGAGATGATATCAGATAAATGATTACAAGAGTGTAGGAAGCAGTGTTCCGAAGGGTCGGCATTTGTCTCGTGCAGCGCAATGGCGTTGATCTTATTGTTGCTTGGTCTACGGAGTACCTACCGAAATTTTAACGTAAGGCGTCTCATCCTCGGAACATGAGACCTGTCTTTCTTGGGCTTTGGATGAAGGTGACTCGAAATGGCCCTCAACTATTGGTAAGGTCAGGACACTATTGTTTGACGACCCAATACTCTTGGCGGATGACCGCCATGTGGCTTTATAGTGTATCAGGTTTATTTTTATTTAAACAGGAATTGTCACATACTAGTAACCATTGGTCGGGAATGTCCCAATTGCCGTGATACTGTGCATCCGTCACACTCGATGTTGGCGTTGACTCAAATAATCGGCGATAAACTTCAACTCCCTCCCTCAATCAATTGGACTCTCCAATACTTGTACTCGTACGACAATAATCGACGGCCCTAGATAGGGACAATTGCACAATCCAATTTATCGAATATCTTTAAGTTCAGCTCTATTTCCACTATCGATGATAGACTGAGACACCACCAATCACCGTCCCATCTTGTCAAGGGAGACATCATCATTCGACCCTTGCACCACCCCTCTGGAATGCTTCCAGGACAGGGGCTCATTCCAGAAAAAAATGAACATGATAAGAATTGCATGTCATCCTACAACTCCCTTGCGTAGGGCACGAGTAGCCTTATAGACCCCAAGGGTCCTCTCCGATCTGCGCTTTGTCTTGTGCAAATCGTAATCATGGTTGTCATATCGGGCTCTCCTTGGGCCAAAAGACTGGTTTTTCTGGTTATTTCTATTAATATTCTGCTCTGGTGGTATGTTTACTGCGTGCCGGGGGCTACAGATAATGTTCAGCCTGCGACGACGAAATTGAAGACGAACAATGCGAAAGCGATACCGGTGAATAAGAAGGTGGAAGGGAAAGATGGGAAGAGTGCGAAGGCAGCGAAGGATGAGAAAACTGGCGAGTCTGTTGATAAGAAGGGAATTAAGACGTTCCGTTCTTGGAGTAACTTTGACATCGTCAGGCCCAAGAACGATCACACCTATGTGTATCGTCGGTTCAAGAGCTCGCCGCATAAACCACCACATATCGAATGGAACCCCAATGGAAAGCCACTCGCAAAGGGATACGTCTTCATCACACCGCAGTCCAGCGGCGCCGAGAGGGGTCTTGTGCAAGCTGCCTCGTTCATCATGAAGCAGAACGCAGAGATGATATACGCCCACGACGAAGAACCCTACGATTCTGCGGGTCTTCGTGTGCAGACCGTTCACAACGAGCAATTCCTCACCCTCTGGCGCGGCCACCGAAAAATGAGCCACGGATTTGGAGAAGTCATCGTCATGAACAGCGAGTACGAGAAGACGGTTGTTCACCTCGATGCTATCATTACCAATATGTATGGTCAAAAGTTCCTTAGTGGGCTGGACTTTCACGAGCAGGAATTGACCACGCGAGGAACTATTCTCGTTACGGCTTACAACACGACTATGTACAACCTTACGCAAATGGGAGGGTCAGAACATGGCTTCGTGACTGACTCTCTATTCTTTGAGATCGACATCGAAACGCAGGAGATTCTCTTCAGCTGGAGCGCCCTCGACCATTTCTGGCCTAAAGATTCCATGCTTCCACTGATTTCAGCCTCTGGCTACGGCGGGCTGAAGAATCCATACGACTTCTTCCACCTGAGCTCAATACAAGCCGTCAACCACGATTCATTCCTCATCAGCAGTCGAAACTTCTGGTCTGTATATCTGATCTCACGCTCAAATGGTAGGATCCTTTGGGAGTTGAGAGGGAATACCAAGGGAGGAGATTTCGGCGCGTTGCCACACCATGGACGATTCCGGTGGCAGAACCACGTTCGCGCGCATAATGTCACGTCGAGGGAGATGATCCTCAGTATGTTTGACAATCACAACAGTCCGGAGGATATGGGAAAGACGTATTCGCGGGGTTTGCTGCTCAAGTTGAAGCTGCCGCCGAACCCAGATGAGAAGCCCGAGGTTTTGCGTATTCTCTCGCCAGATCGTGCAAAGATCTCGCCTGAATATGGAAGCTATCAACTTGGGTTGAGTAATGGCAACCAGTTCATGAGCTGGGGTGCAGGCGGTGTCGTCCACGAGTACGGCCCCGACGACGGCCACGATCTCCGCTGGCAAGCCCGCTTCGGCTACGACGAGTCCATCACTAGCTATCGCGCTTTCAAAGATGTTTGGACAGGCACACCCTCCAAATGGACGCCCGCCCTCGTCGTCGAAAAGCGCGAAGACACCGTGATGGGCTTCGTGAGCTGGAACGGCGCAACAGACATAGACGCCTACCACATTTACCTCGCGGAACCAGGCACGGAGCTCAAACCATTGGGTAAAGCCAAGGTTTTGGGCTTCGAGACGGGATTTGATCTTGGTGTTAAGCACAACGAGACGAATTGTATCATGGTTGCTGCTGTGAGGAAGGGTCAGGAGATCAGACAGTCGAATGTTGGGTGTATTGAGGGCAAGACGTTTGTTTCGACGATTGTGGACTCGATGGGTAAAGCGACGGGAGATTCTGTTGTTGAGAAGACTACGTTGCAGAAGATTATGGGTTATTTTTCGCGAAGTTGATGAGAATGAATTGTATTTTACTGCGATGCAAGCATGTTGTTTTGTCAGTGTTCAATTAAGAAGTTCATCTCATTTCCACCACGGCCCAACGTGGGCGTCGATGGTAGCGCTAGGTTCAATAGTCCAGATACAAAGCGATAGTTCACCCGATTAGTGGTAATTATTGCTTGAAGAAATATAATAAGAAAGGAGTCTACATTTAAGAATAAATATAGACTTAATTACTGTCTCTTCTCCCTTATTCTTGTTGCATTTGTTCTGACATCATCACTATGAGGTTCACTCACCCTGCACTGCTTCTGGCTCTGTGCCAGCTTGCTGCGGCATCACCATGCAAACCTTCTTCATCGGTCACCTCCAATGCTCCTACGAGCACCGACAATGAGACCGCATCATCTGCGACCGAGACATCGACGGCGGTCTCGGTAGAAACAGGCTCATGACGCGACGTTGACTGTTTCTGAGACCATATCGACCTCCGCCTTGTCGATATCCACGACTTTGGTGTCGACTTCAAGCGCAGAGCCTACAACTACACTCGACGCGACAACAGATTTGTCAACAACCTTAGATGAGACCACGACCACTTTTGAGAGCGAGATGTCTGCTACCCTCGTCTCGACAACCACTACATCAGCAGCCCCCGAAATCCCATCCAACCGCGTCCTCAACCCCGGCTTCGAGGACGCCTCAATCTACCCCTGGGAATCCATGTCCGGATCGCTGTCCCGTGTATCATCCGATGTCCACACTGGTAGTCAATCCGGCTTCTACAGCGGCAACACCCCCATGAGCGCAATGCAAGGCGTAAGGCAGTTCATCGAGCCAAACTGGATCACGCCCGGCAAGAGCTACAAATTCTCCGCCTGGGTGAAGGTTACAAACACTGTTAACTGTGGTTCCCCCACGATGGTTTGTGGTCAAGGCGTGGGTCAAGGCACGACTAGTTCGGTTGGGTCCATCCAGCAAACTGGGGACTTTTATTTGGCGAGTGTGACGTGCTCTTGGACGCAGGCCCAGTGGGAGGCTAGACCGAGTGTGCAGATTAGGGGTTATTGTACGGCACTTTCTTTCTTTGTGGACGATGCGACTCTGGAGGAGGTTGAGACCTTGGGGTGAGAGTGACAATGCCTTATTAGTGCTGGGAGCGAGGGAACCGGGAAGATCAGAGCGATTGCAGTATTTATTTCGACTGTTCTAAGTTTAATATATAGATAAGGACAGAACGGCAGCCAACATAAGTTGCTACCGAGTAACATAGACTTTATATAGATTGTATATACCAAAAATACTCCAGCTAAACATGGACCCAGACGTTGAGTACCACAGCGACTACCGCCTGAACGGCTCATACTGGCCGGTTTGAGGATTGTATATGCTAACAAAACTAGAAGAAGAGCTCAAGGAAGTATTGAAGCTCTTGTAAGTTCTGTTAGTCCGTGGACGATGATGCGCTAGCGTAGGAGGTCTTCTCTGCTGGTAGTAGTATAGTGGTGGTGGATACTGTATGTATGACTGAGTTCTGTAAGGGGACTGAGGGTAATGATAGTAAGGTCCGCGATTCCTGAGATTCGCATAAGACGGGAGATATGGTGGTGGTTGCAAATATTTCGGGGGTGTCCGAGGCGGCTGATACTGAGGAGGGGGCTTTGAAGGAGTGGCGATGACGCTTTCAACATCTGTCAGATCATCTGTAGAAACTGTGGCTAGCTGTCTTGGGTGGAATATGTTGAGGAGAAGTGTAACGAGGAATATGAATCCTGCGTCGAAGATGTAGAAGTAGATTTCCGTGGCCTGGAGAATGCCGAGAGGACCGGTGGCGTACTCGATTACTCGATAAACAGACCGAGCGATTACAAGGCCACACGAGACGTAAAGAACGATAATCCATCGTTTCCAAGGTATGGTCAAATTGGTGCTCATGCGAGATGGGTTGTCAATAACGCGGCTGTGCACGATATGCAGAACAGAAGTGAAGAAGCCGAAGAAGTAGATCTGGAAAGCAAGACCACCAATGATGATAAGCTGGGCTGTTCTTTGCTGACTGACCGAAGTGGCATTTATCAAGATGCCAGCACCTATATTATATGAGTATACGATCAAGACGGGAAAGGTGATCTTACCAGTGAACTGTGCTGCCAAAGCGACCAAATCGCCAAAGATGAAGACCTTTGGGATTACTTTGACTGGAACCAGTGCATAAATATCTGCATTTAGAATAACGATAATTTTGCTTAGAATCATATAGATACTCGCAGTAATCAAGCTCGGACCTAAAAGAAACGCAAAAGTTTGAATAGCATAAGGAACGAAAGTCCAGTCTGGAGATTCAGAAGCCGATATAGCACGACAAGCATATCCAACAGCCTCAACTACAAAAGTCAGCACTCTATAGTCATTAAACCTCCCTCATCTTCGACCCAAGGACAAGCTTAACTCACCAGTACAACCTAAAAGGAACGGTATGAAAAACCAAGTCCTACATCGTATCATCTGCAACAAACACACCACCGTCGAAGCAGAAAACAAACCAAGAGCAACAAGAGAAAGAATAAACGAAGGATGATAATGGTACAAATCGACTGCCGCCATGGTGTGAATAAAGCCTTCAAGGCTTGAACGAGAGTGAGCCCGTGAGTGTGGAGGTAAAACAAAATGACATTTTTCCGAAGCAAGGCTGATGTTTGGTCTCGGAAGGGTGGTTTAAGGCTTTATTGCTATGGGGAAATCTATTAATAACCTTGATATGGTTTGTGATTATCTGGTGGTGATGAATGCGGATGGGATGCTGCTTGCGGGTGACCCACTGTCTGGATGCAGGTGATAATGTCTCACTTCGACCACGCTCTGTGGCAGTGAGACAGATATACTGAGAAGACTTATCCTGAAGCATCGGATTTAAGGAGAATTCATCTGTGATTAAGTGGGATAGACTTGAACCGGCGTTTTGTTTATGAGCTTGCGGTTCGAGCCGAGATGTGTCTTCGATCATCGCGAGATGAGGTCCTTGGTTTCTCACGATGGAGCGGGAACTTGGGAGTAGCTGCAGAGCTGATCATTCTAGATTGGGACTAGACAGTCCTTGTTTATGTATAGTACAGGATAAATCTTGGCATCGTGAGGTCATGTAGACAAGGATGCCGAGACTTGGTTTTACAGAGGCCGGGGAACCGTGTAGGCAGTGGAGGAGGATGAAGCTAGAAGCATTTCCAGAATTCAAGACTGGGGTTTACGAGTCTTGTGAATTCTGATACAGAATATAAATATATGGATTCTCATGGTAGTGTACATAATATGCAGGCCTTGCCATTTTGAGTTTTTGAATAAATAATCAAGGTAATATTGAGCACAAGGGTGATGCAGGGGTGTTGGCAAGGTTAATTGTACGAGTAGGACTTGGGAACCTTATAGCTTATTGGGATAGAAAGAAATGTAGTATTCATCGAATCACTTTATGGCATTATCGAGATACGCTGACGATGTTTCTCGCTGGATTTCAACACCTAGGCAATTGTCAGCAATCTTGAATATGGCCCAGGAAATGATCAGCCAAGATGCTGAAGTGAATTGAGATACATGTAGTTGTTAATAACGTAGCAGAACATTACAAGTAAATGAAGTGATCGTGAAGGTTAAATACCTGTAGTTAGCCAAATGCATGGGCCAATCGTACGATCCCGGAGCTTATCTGCGGATCTTAAGATCTCGGGTATCGTGGGGTTGAGAACATATGTCCCTGGCATGCCCTTTTGGTAAAGAAATACGATACCCATTGTTGGCCAGAACTTGTCAGCATGAATCACAACTTCAACAACAACTAAAAGTCGAATCAGAATGCCATCGTTGTCTCTTGTTACAAGTCTTTGTGTTTCATCAAGCACGTCTTAAACCCGAGTCATAACCGATGTGCCTGGTCCTTTCCCCAAACAGCAAAGCGTATAAAAGAGGCTGGCTGGGTGATGTCAGAAACAAGACTAAGCATCCCTCCCGTCGAATCAGATCCCAGCATGGGAAAATATCTCAACCTGTCTCTGGCTTACCGATCCGATTCTCAGGGAGGCTTGTCAACTCCACGATCGAGATATTCGCCTTAGTGGCCGCCCCCTTGTACACAACAAGAAAACTCACGCTCCGCATTCAACGTCCTACGCCCAAGACACGCTGGGGCTGAATGTACCTGTAGGGAAAGTGCACGTCCAGGGGACTGTCGCACCCTTGGACGGACGGGGTTGATCACTAGCTACCACCACCGCGGAACTGGGGCGTTCTTAACGTCATGCCGTACAGGACTCTGCTTCCTGCACCTGATACTTCGAGTGATCCTGGTGGTCAGGATCAAGACACGCGGGTTGCTAGGCGGAGGCGGGCCAACAGGCCTAACGCCTGCGAGAACTGCCGCCTGAAAAAAGCCCGTGTAAGTCAACCAAGTCTCCCGCCGTATAGTACCTACCTCATGTCTGACCCACTGCTGATGCTGTTACCCAGTGTGATGGTAAGAGGCCAAGCTGCTCCAAGTGCGAGAAATGGGGAACGACGTGTGTTTACAGCGTCGACCACCTCGGCAATGTCGAGCGTGAACTCAGAGAGCATCGTGACATCCTCGAGTTCTTACTGTCGCTTCCCGAAGATGAAGCCCTCGCTGCTCACAGACAGCTTAGAGGTACGAGTAACCTTTCCGATGCACTGTCGTCGTTGCAGGGGAGTATGCATGGGAGGCTTCAGCCCTCCGGCATACGGACTGCGCAGGCCATGTCGCCGCCGATGTCGTCAGGTCTTGAGTTTGAGCTGACGGTCCGGCATGGCATGGCCTATCCCACCTTGTTTCCCCTGGACCTACCGTCTTTGAGCGCCGATCCTAGATTGAGACCTGTTCAGCGCTCGTCTCAAGGGCTTTTGCTCGATGGGTCGTCGCCGTCTGACACAATGTCCCCATCGACATCTTCTAGCAATGAACAGTCTGTACCTACACCGAATCCCCCATTGCTTGAGCGTCCTCGTATAAAACAAGAGGAAGACGTCGCTGGCCCTCATCGCGAAAAGTACTGCGATGAGAGGTTACACCAGCTGCAGATTGGGTACTGGACTGGCGTGTCTATTGACGACGAAGTCGCTGCCAGCGCCATCTCACTGTACCTGCAGGGCAATCACTCTATATTTGGGCTCTTTGACCCCGACCTTTTTATACGCGACCTCGTTCACCGCCGCCATCAATACTGCTCACCCTTTCTGGTGAATGCCCTGCTGGCCCACGCCTGTGTAAGTTGCCACTCGCCACATGTTGTTCTCTTAGACTGATGCTGATCCGCCATAGCAAGCTTACTCTGTGATTGACGTAGCTGTCGGCGCTTTGAGCCAGGACTTTATGAGAGATGCTGGCGTATTATGGCGCGCTGAGCGATCATCCGACTCTTTAGTTAACGTCGCTGCCATTTTCATGCTCAGTGTCAGCTGCCATCTTGAGCAATCCAGTGTTTCAAGCAATGATCTTCTCGACGATGGCCGCGCAATGGCGGAGCGGTTAAAGCTCTTTGGCATACCGCACACACCAGAAAACGCAGCATCATTCGATAGATTAGACCCCGATACCAAACGTGCAATGGCCCACACAGCCTGGGGAGCATACAGCTACCTAACGTACGTACCCTCCTCCCCATTCTGACGTCCCACTAACACCTCAGACTAAACACATTCTGGGTCCCAACCAAACCCCTCGCCTTCCCACCAATGTTTCCCGTCCCCGGACGGAGCAGCGAGGACACGATAGATGAAAGGTTAGCAGTTCACTGGCCGGCACACTTCATCCCTGACTATGCAGGAAAAACATTTCAAGCGCTATGTGAGCTCTGGACTATAATGCAGGAGGTCATAGCGGTTTACTTTGCGCATCACGGTGATACTGCTGCTGCTTCGATGAGGATTCCTTTGGCGTTTGTGGAGGCCAAGTATCAAAAGATATTGACCTTTACGGATTCGCTACCGCCGGAGATGTCGTCCCTTGACCCGGGGAATATGCCTGATCATGTTTTGGCGTTCAAGTACGTAACGCGTCCCAAGGTTGAGAATGCTACTGACGATATGCAGTATTTTACTACATGTTGCTATCACGCACCTGTTTCACACCTTCATCATGGATCCAAGCAATCAGAATCTCAACCCGGCGTTGTTAGAGTCTCCCAAAGCAGCATTGCGAGCATCAACGAACCAGCTCCAGCGCCTCATCCTCATCAGCCGCCTCTACCATCCCCACGCTCACTCTCTCAGCGTTCTGAGCTCGGCAGTCGTGCACGTCAGCAACACCATAATCCGCGACGCCGCACTGCGCAACCATTCCATCCAAGCCCCCAGCCTCGGCAAAAAGCATCGACGTCGTGGTAGCAACGAAGAAGCACACTGGCACTTTTACTTCCTCGTCTGTCTAGCAGCCTGCCAAGATCTAGGTGCTTGCTTCCCCGTTTGCGAACCTATTGGAAAGGGCCTTTTAGCTATGGCCATGAGAGACAGGAGCATGACAGCCGCTGAAGCGAATAAGCTTGTGCGTGCGTTGGAGGCGCCGAAGCAGGTTGCACCGCCTAGTAAAGACGAGAGTGGCACGTTTGGAAGCTGGGTTTTGGATTTTGATCTTGAGGCTTCGAAGCCTGGTGATGGGCATATTAGGAACTTGGCTGCTCAGTTTGAGGAGTTGAGTATACATAATGAGTTTACAGAGGGAGGAGATTTTGTCGTGGAATAACGGGTTATATGGGTAATGAATACGATTGATACCCCAGCCTTTGAGCCAACGAGAGGAAATATGATAACATAAAAGCAAGGCGAACACGGACATTTTGGTTACTTACTCTAAGAGGAATACACATATTGGAGTATCTCTTAAGCATCCCTTGAATCTTGCGATGAGTGGGAAGGATATTGATACTATAATCCATACCCAGGATGAAGATATTTGACAACTGGGACAAATTGGCTAGGTGTAGTGTCATAATGCAGAGTGGCCTCTCTATGGTTTCATATCGTTCGTTTACACAAATAACAAAGTACACAGTCTACAGAACTAACAGCATCCACTACCATGATCATGACTATGCTCATGAGCCTTCTCAGCATCCCTCTCACTCAACCCCTCAGCCTCCTTACTCACACAACTAACATGAAAAGCCGCCAACTTCACCAACCCGGGAATCCCCCTCAACAACCCAATATTCTCCTTAAAATCATCCGTCTCCCGAAACTTCTGATGCGCCTCAACACTCGGCCATCCAATAAACGCCGCCATCATACTCCCCGTCTTGCCCTCCTCTCCTCGGATGGGCACGTCGTTCTCAACACTCCATCCGTAGCTGATGCCGCGCCAGTCGCGGGATGTCTTTAGTGCTACGCCGGTGAACTCCTCAAGACGGCGGGTGGCTGTGGCGCGGGCTGCGACGTCGTAGTCTGAGGGGAAGAATGCTAGGAGGACTTCTGTTACGGGGGAGCAGTCTTTGTTGAGGACGTCTTCTGGGGGGAAGGGGGTTAGGGTGACGTGTTTGTTGATGGATTTTGAAAAGTCCACGATGGGTTTGAGAGATTCAAAGATAGGGCCGTGATCACTGAAGTGTATTAGTACTATCTAAAAGATGAAGCAAGTGTTGACTTACGCAGTCTTGGGATAATTCTCATGATCTTCCAAAGTCTCCCAGTCAAGAAATAACCATAGCGTAGAAGGATTCTCAACCTCAACACCGGTATAAACTCGTCGAGCACCAGGTTGTTTCAATGCTGTCTCAAGGACATTTTGATATGTCTTTGCCGCAGCTGATTCATCAAAAACGTTGACGCCCTCGTTGAGGGTAACATATGAAAACTCGGTCACGTTGTGAATTTTAGAAGCCATTTTGAGAAGAGTTTTGAGAAGGAAGGCTATATGATACGAGTATGATGTTTATGTATGAGGAGGGGTAAATAAGGTGATGACATCTGGTGGGGTCGAACACGTGCTACTTCCGTTAACCCGCATGGAACAAGGGAAGTCATCGCCTCGTTGATATAGTCGAGTCAGTTCAAGGCCTCAAGGGTAAATGGATATGAATGAACTTGAATAACTATAGCCATTGTATCATTCATTCTTTGAACCACTTGCTTCACCTCCACCCTGTGCCTTGAACTCATTGATAGCCTTCTCCGTAACCCTCATAGCCTCAAGCCCAACAGGAGCACCAAGATAAATCATCGACTGCAAAACCGCCTCTCGAATCTCAATCTCCGTCAAGCCATTCCGCATAGCTCCCTTGGTATGCAGCGTCAATTCCGGCCATGCCTTTTGCGCCGTCAAAAACGCCAAAGCTATAAAGTTCATCAGAGATGCTAGTTTGATATAATCGCATCACCTACTGAGAAGACTTCTCTGCTTTCTATCAAGACCAGGTCGAGTCCATACGTTTCCCCAGGCATATTCTGTTATGAGCTCTTGTGCGGGTTTTCAGTATTCGTTGTCGAGACTTGCGACTGCTTTGGAGACGTATTCTTCGCCGAGAACTTCACCGCGGACTTTGAGGCCCTTTTTGAAGCCTTCGCTGAATTCTTGATTTTGAGACATGATTTGGGATTGTAGAGTGAGGGTAGGATGTTGATGCCAGAGGGTTGAACGGTCTGTTGACGTTATATACTTTGAGGACGGAGGTCCTTCTCCGTGTCCGGGGATTCCGCAACCGGAGCACCCGGCTGTGAACGGCGGGGCCGGTTATAGAACGTGTAACTCGGAAGCCTTATTCAGTGCATTCTCAACAAAACCCAATTAATAGTATATTAAAAAGTAGCGGCTGTATGACTGATGGATCAACACTCAGAAATATTCAGCATCGCGATAATGATCAATTAGGAATACTATATAGTTAAGCACGAATTTATACTAGTAAACCGTGTTTCTCACTGCATCATTGAACAAGAGTAAGTTAAAGTGAATTATATAAAAGATAAGAATACCATTACTCCGAATAACTAGATCCCACATTACACATTTGTCGACGAAGTAGAATAAGCACAGCTATCAGCATCATCCTCCATTCCCATCTCAACCCTCCAATCCTCAGGCGCGCACCAAACATCCAATGCATCCTCATTCACCTCAACCTCATCTAAACCAGCCCAGGCTCCCAGGTCCAAGATATCTCCAACATCATAAGAAGAAGAAGACACCGAAATCAACTGCTTCACTTTGGAGGTGATCTCCTCGAGGTAGTCCATGTTCTGCTCCAAATGCCATGAGTAATCCTGTCCGACGGTTGCATACCCATTCCTCAAGAATTGAAGCTGATCTAAGTAGAAGGCTACAGCTTCATCTTGTGATCCTGGAGAAGTCAGGTCGTCCTCCCATGTCGCAGCGTCCTTGAGCATGAGGAATCTGACGTCGATAGCCGAGGTGCGGTGTCCTAGACTTTCGTGCATAGATGCTAGAAGTCTCATGCAGCTCATTGCCATAGGATGGTTCGCGCCATATACATCCTTAAGGTTATAGCTGATATCCTCGAGGAGAGTGAACGCCGTGTTGTGCTCTCCACAGGCGAAATGAACCTCTGCCAGTCGCTTGCCAATGGCGATTGTGGTGGTGGGCTCAAGGTTGAAGTCGTAGTGGTCGCGTGAGTTCCATAGAAGTTCGAGGATGCGCTGTATAGGGATTAGTATAAGAATACATAATTGGGGACCGTTACCAACCTTGAGAGTAGTGTAGTCGTTCTGTTTGCCGGCGATGCTGAGAATGCATGTGAGGTGGCTAACACTCAGCACGCTCAAGTCGATGTCAGAAGTGAAGCTCATGGCCAATACTCCCAACTGTGTCGCCAGCTCTTCGATCAGACCACTGAGAGAAACATCGACTTCGATCTCAGACACCTTGTAGAGTAAGGTACTCAACTTGAGAAGTATCAGCGCAGAGGAGCTATCGTCGCTATCGGCTCCACCTTCACTGTACTCGAACACCCACTGAGACAGGTAGAAGCATGCCTTGTGAGAACCTGCATCGCCAAGTTGCTGGATAATGCCAAAGGCATCCTCCAACAGCGACGCGGAGATGTCTTGTTCGGAGGATGAAGTGAGGATGGCCTGGAAGAGGTGATATGTTGAGCTACCCTTGCCCTCTGGTCGATCCAGCATGCGGCAGAACAACTTCCATAACTCGTCTTGAATGCCACTCGCCTCGGAGCGCAAACTGTAAGCTTCGAGATGCTGTATCAATCGCGAGCCGGTTGTTAGGAGACTGCCAAGCTGATCATTTTGCTGACCAGCTCGAAGCCACGCCTCATAAAGCGCCGTCTCAGCAACGACTCGTGTCAAGATGTCACCAAAAAGGCTTTCGGTCTTCTTCCTGGAGAGTTCTTCCATAGCATAAACAAGAACCAGGCATCTTCTGTCATAAGTCACAGAACGTTTGTGCTTGTTCTCGAGGCACGCTTGTCCACAGAGGCCTTGGGGTTGTTGCAATCGCGCAATTTCGGAGCGAATGGTCTGCAAGAATGCCAGATTCCCATGGCTGACGCCAAGAAGATTGTACATGGTGCTAAAGTGTTCAGCAAGGTGGAACAGCTTCCTGGGGTTCGTCTCCTTCTTCAGGACTCCTAGAATGACCTCTTCCAAGGTCACTGTGGCTTGCTTCCTGTTCTCAACAGTGAGGTTCAATACCCAGAAGTCGATGATCTTCCTTAGGCTGGAGATGCTGCGTTCATGGCCGTAGCCGTGCTTCTTTGCGCATTGTCTCCAAGACTTGATGAGGATGATCTCTGCTCTATCGTGGAGAAGAGGTTTGCTTGACATGAGAACACTCAATCGCTCCTCAATGATGCGTAGAATCTCGATGAATGCATCATCCGAGCCCGACAGACCCAGGCAGATCTCGTTCAGCTCATCGTAGATATCAACAGCCTCACGAAGAGTCGTGTCATCCATCTCAAGAAGCTTGGTCAGTTCAAGCGACGCCTTGAGGTACCAAATATCTTGTCGGCCGAGATCCGACAGCATAATGGTCCTTAGCTTACGAGCCAGACGCACAGCGATGGAGACGCTGCCAACGGAGAGCAGTGTTTGAGAGTAGCCAATGTATATCTCGAACCCACGGGCAGCGTCCATTGAGACATGGTGCCTTAGGTCAGCATAGTACGACCAGAGACGTTCGTAGCGACGCAGAAGAATCGTGTAACTCTCTCGCTTGCCCTTGCCTCTCTGGCTCTTGCACAGAGCAAGAAGGCCTTCTATGAGGACAATGATTGAAGCGACGTCATCTTCATCCGGCTCCTCATCGAAACAATCACAAATGTCGTCGTCATCTTCAATAATAGTGCCGAGATGGAGGCTTAGACGGACAATTGCGGCAGCCACGTGGAGTGTGAATGAGTGAGAGTGACCCAAGTGAGTTCTGCAATCGCCCACGATAGACTTCCAGAAGTCCAGAGCCTCAAGTTGCAGACCGGCGTCTTCAAGAGCTCCAGAAAGGATGAGGGCAATGTCCTGGCTTGAAGACTGCCAGAGAAGCACACTCGACTTACAGCACTTCACGATGGACTGGATCAAGATATCTCCTTGAGAGACTTGCTCAGTCAACTTGTACATCTGAGCCATTATGATGGCAATCTCAATACGCTCGCGAGTGAAGGTCTTTGGCAGATGCAGCTTTCCTCCATCTATAAGGACTTGTGGCCAGAGGACCTCAAGACTCTTGCGACAGATGCTAATAGCTGCTTTCCACTCTTTTCGGGACCGATGCAGATGAGCAAGATCTCTGCATAAAAAGACCGTGTCTGATCCAATATCTCCATGACCGTGGGTACTATGAAGAATGCTGTCGAGGATGTTGAGCCACAAGAAATCCTCGATGGGGTTCTTGACACCCTTGTAGCAGACGATGAGTGCAGAATAAACCTGCAGCATTTCGTCGAAGTGATCATGAGAGGGCAGCTGATGGATCTCATAGAGAACTCGAAGAATACTCAGTGCTTCCTGATTCTTCTCGAGTCGGAGAAGAAGCTGTGCAATTTCTCGAAGGTTTACCAGCGTGGTCACTTCGCACCGACGGTCGGTCGTCACGAATCTGGAGACAGAAGTCCAGAATGACACCAGCGTAGTGCTAGCTTCCTTCTCCAGAGACAAGTCACGCAACTTCGTCGCCAATTGAAGAGTGACAGAGGTAAAAGCGACCAAAATGGCGCCGTGGTTATTGTTCTCCTTGTTCAGCTGACCTTGGAGTAGACTCCATAACTGCTGGAGAGCCCCCTTTGAAGCGCTCGACATACCGCGGTCCTGATAGTGCCGAACAATGCGAGTGATGGCAGAGAGGGCTGCATCCGTCCACGTCTCCAAGGTGGGCGCAGCATCGAAGACATCTTGGCAGAGCTGTTGCGCAGCAGCCATATCATCAGCGTGCTCAAGCGCATCAATAAGAACGTGGAACAGATCAAGAGTCTTGCTTGCGAAGAGGCCTCTGGTTCTGCAGCACGCAACATACATATCGTGCAGAATCTCTGCAGCCTCAGCGAAGCGCATCTCCGCCTTGTATAGCTCCGCGAGTCTCTGCGCGACGGCAAGTGTTTGATCATGACTCTCTCCCAGCTCAGCTCTCAGGACACGCCAGAGGTACTTGTAGACCTTGGAGCTCTTGGAAGACAGTGTCGTGTGTGGTTTGACCAGGGACATGATGTACTTGGCACCAGCAGTAGCCTGGGGGCTGGGGTCTTCAAATGTGAGAATGGCTGCTTCAAAGGCTTCCACTAACCTCTCGATGCTGATGGTATGACGAAGATCCGAATGGGCAAGATTGATCAGTGTTTGGATAACTGACTTAGCATTTGCACCAAAGGCGGCCTTACGCAGGGAGAGAATCCTAGCCAATTGCTTGTTTGTCGTGATGCTGTCGCCTTCAGATCGGAGGAAGTGCCATTCGGCGAGGGCCATCATGACTGAGTCAGACATTTTTGAGGATATGTCGGTGGGGAGATGTCGCGAGAGCTTCTCAGAAGAAGAGAGGGACTTCTCGTAGTGCTCATACCAGTTTCTGGCGGCATATGCCATGAGCGGATCAAAGTCTTTGTACGAGGCTGCAGTGGCCCATTGAGTCTGCGAAACATTCTGGAAGACAATATCGACCTTGTCTTGCTGAAGGTGCTTCTTCGCATGCTCAAGACAGTCAATCGCAACCCGTCGATGAGCCAAGTTCAGCGACAAAGCAATCTTGCCATGTATAGCAAGATGATGCATCTTCGCCTGGACAACAGAATCGACAAATTGAATGCGACCGCTGCGAATGGCGATGATGCTGGCAAGAGGAGAGTTGGAGCTCACGGACCGGCCGGAACGTATTCTTCTGAGCCAGTTGCTCATAGTGACAGAGCCGTATCGCTCCATCTCATCGACCTGGATAGCTCGCTTTCCGACAAGAAGCCAAGAGAGAAGAGACTGCATATCGGGATTGGAGTAGTCGATCTTGAGTAGCATGCTGTCGAGAATGCCTTGAACAGTCTTGGGTGTCTTGCAGATGATGTCCGTCATACGACCAAGATCATGCTCAGCTTCCAGGAGGCGAAGGATGAGCTTGGCCTCGAGCAGCGAGGTCCATTGTCGTTCTGCGATATGCTTCTGAAGCTCTCTCTTCATCTCAGCCGAAAGGAATGAGAGTATAGCAGAGGTTGAGAGCGCCATTTGCATGAAAGAGCGGGCATTCCTGCGAATATCCATGCGAGACAGAGTATAGATCTGAGTGCCAGAGATAGACCTCGCTGAATCGGCATCAGCTAATGCAAGACACCGGATATTCTCACACTTGGATGTAAGTGCCTGAAGCTTAGCAAGGAACTTGGAGGAGCTATCAGTGCCATGGCTGTCAATGGTGTTGATCACAATGGCAACGTTTCCACTGGCCTTGGAGCAGCGGTCGCCGAGAAGTTCCCATAGCAGGTCCTCTGTCTTCTCCGCTGACTCAGTTTCACTGCGCTTCCTCACAGTGTTGATGGCATCCAGCAAGCCAGTGTCACCGATAGACTGGTCAAGGAGCTGGAAAAGCAATGCTTTGAGCAGACGAATGGACGACGAACCCTGGGTCGCAGATGTAACCGATGCACGAAGCAGCTTTGAATCCAGAGACAGAGATAATTGCAAACGCTCAATGATGTTGGAGACAAGCTCTTGTTCTCCATAGCCAGCGTCTCCAGCGACAAGTAATAGTCTAGATGGGGTCTTGAAGAACTGGACAACAACAGGCTCAACGCAGTCGAAGACAAAGGAGTGTCCATGTTTGCTTCCGTGGTGGCCTCGAGAGAAGCCGTGGCTGCAATGACCATGGCCACTGCCATTCAGCCAGTCTTGTACGGGCCCATGGCAGGTCCCAAGCGAGCCATCGGAAATGCTCTTGAGCGACAGTATCCAGAGTTCCTCGCACGCTGAATGCGCAGCCAGGGACAACGAAGCCAGATCCGCTTCAAAGTATTGTTCGATCTGAAGGATAAGCGACGACGAGGTACGGGAACCGGCTACAGAGAAGTTAGCATACAGAGAAGACATGATCAGGGTAGTGTTGAGGACTCACCTTTGTTGATCTCATCCAGAATGTCAATGAACCCCAAGCAAATCTGCTGCAACGACTGAAGCACCTTGGACAAACAGCTATACAGCTTATCCGACGATACGCCCTCAGGCACCGAAGCTCTCACATGCTGAATTGTAACACTGGCTCGGTGGAAAACAGCAAGCAAGTTGTCCAGCGCCGTGCTAGCACTAGTAAGCTTTCCCTGCATTGAAAGAGCAAGCTCGCAGCTGGAGTAGAACATGGAGGCGACGCTCTCGGCATCAGATCCATGATTCTTCATAAGCTCGACGAAATCAGCGATGCGCTCGGCTGAAGATTGGACTTGCTTTAGACGTCTGTCGACAAGACTCCATTGATGAGGCACGAGTCGCATGCGTGTCTTGTCGATGAGATCAAAGACATGATGAATTGTAACGCGCTCTCGTGTAGCAGGAAGTGTGCATGCCATACGCAGCTCTCGGAGAGAACCATAAGCTCTAACCATGCGATCCTCTGTAGAAAGCGCTTTGTTCAATTGACTGCTCACAGCGCGTCGTCCGATGAAACTCCCAGAGGTAGTTGTAGTTTCACTAGACATTGTGCGTCTTGTAGAGAGAGGCTGCGAGTCATTGCGATTGCTGCGCTTTGGCAAGCTGATGTGAACTCTTCGGATCGTGGTGCTATCCGCATCGTTCTTGACAAAGCTGTTATCAGAGCCATGCGAACCATGGCTCACGTCTCTGTTCTGTTGTCCGGAGATGGATCTGCGACCTTGGGGACGCAATGGTGCTGTCTTTAGTCTTCTGTCTAGGACGGTGTCGATGGTGAGGTCTGCTTCTGAAGTGTCGACCTCGTCGTCGAAGACGAGATGTGAATCTTGGATTGGTTGGACATGTTCTTCGCTGTGTTCAGAGCCTTCTGAGGGTGACTCTGGACCAAGCTCTGTGATGTCTACCAAGGGCTCTGCAGCCTTTGGGAGTTGCGGCGCAACCTCTTCTGCTTCTACTATAAGAATTAGCATCAATTGACGTGACCGGAGTCAATTAGAGGTGAGTTGTGGTTACTTACGAGGAGATTGCAGCATTGCGACGACTCTGTCACGGTCTCAACCTCAGTCAAACTCGAGCTCTTGGTGATATCTCGACTTCTCAGACTAAAATGTGATTGCGGAATTCTTGAAGGAAAAAGCGAAAAGTGAATGAATGAACTGGGGAACGGAGAATGAGCATGCGCAATGCCGCAAGGGAGCTAGTTACTTGCATCGCTTTATCGAAACAGGCATCGGAGTCAATTCCTCGTAACGCAGCCACTCTATTCATGCTTATTTTTCGATAGTTCCATTTCAGCTGCATCTTATTCTGTCTAGACTGGTCTGGGTGTGGAGGGGGGCTAGCAATCGGGTGTAAGTCGCATATGTACTGTGCTTGGTATCGCACACGGAGTACGAGACGCACGGCTTCGGTAGCGCTCCCTTCGGCGTTACAGGGGACCTATCCCCTGAAGTTTGCGTGCTGCGCTGCCTAACTTGGTCCACTTCGCTAGATTAGCGCGCTAATGCAGTCCCAGGGTCTTTTCAGCACATATCGGGGACGCCTCTCAATTAACCCCGCCATCAAAGCAGCGCCCCGACTGAAGGCTGGAGTCAATATTTTCAGCTCTCAGCATCAACGAGACACCGGAAAGGCAGCATTCCGCGCTCATGGCCTAGATCTAGAAGTGGCAGCCATAGTCACAGTCGGATTCGGGGGTCACCGAGGTAGAGGTAGCTTCCAAGCCTTCCATGTCCCCTGGCAGTCACGAGCGGGGTGGAGTTCCAGGTGCGAGCAAAGTCAAGACAATCTTTCCGCGGCCTCCCAAAGTTCTGCACTCTAAACATGAGCTTTCATCACTCGCAATGGACCATTTCAGGTAAGATCAAATTTCAATGAGCAACTCATGATAAAGGTCTCGGGCAAAATGCTCCGTGGCTCGGAGGTTAGTAGTTTGTCGACATGAATAGGTCGCCTTACACGAAGAAACAAACGTGACTTGTGATATTTGTAATAGGAAAAGAATAGAACGAAATATTGGATACATATAACATGAATAGTTAATCTACTGACCGATATCAAACATTATCTCTCTCAGCCAGATCCTTCCGAAGCTTCTTGTCAATCTCTTCTTGGTTGTTTTCTTCTTCATTGCCATCCACACCCGTAGACTCTAAGAGCGCCTCCTCGACAGCCGCAGCATCATTCCAGCAGGGCCATCTCCAGCAAATCTCCTCCAAGGACTTGTCAAGAAGTGACTGGAAAAGCATAGAGCTCTCTCTGTTGAAAGGATACAAGGTTCGAGTCATGTTGACATGCTGTGCCAAATATTATTAGCCATGATCCATGTGCCTAAACAAGACGCATCGTGGCCTTTGACTTACAGGATAGCTATCCTTGTGGTTCTGGTATTCGTAAACGAGATTGGGTGCCAACCAAGTGTACTTTTTTCCTACCATCCATTGTAGTGCTGGCTCTGTCACGACTGGATAGCTGATACGTGTCTTTACAACCACTGTATTGCATCTCTGTCCTTTCATGTTCTTGGAATAGAATGCAAGCCTTTTAACGAAGGCTTCGTATCTATTATACGTCAGTCATTGATCTTTGGTGGAACTCGGACATTTCCTTGCCTCATCATTACTGTGTTTGTATCCGGCGTGCCCAGGACGAGATTGTTAGGAACCTGGGAAGAGCCCAGATCTCCTGGTATGAGCCCTCCATAGCTAAAAGCAGACCTATGTAGCCACTGGTACTATTAGTCCTGCATTCTAGCAACCGAATAAGAAGCTTCCTACCTCTGCAACCCTTCCTTTCTTCGCCTTCGCAGCGTCCGGATAATACTGGGGAAGGGCTTTCGCCAGAGCCTATATATGTTAGAACGACTGGTATGAACTTAAATGAAACCTCCTGTAAGGTGCTGCATACCGCGTTTGCTGAAAACCCATCTTTGGCAACAACTCTGTCCTGAGTCGGCTTTCTCTTGCCTTTCCTCGCACCGACCACATAATCATGCTGGACTTGAGTCGTTGTTGCCGATGTTTTCTTACATTTATCTAAATCCTCCTGGAGCATCTCTGAGCGAATTAGGCCGGGAGCAGTATAGCCGGTCTGCCAAAGTGGTTTGGGGTGGTCGCGGTGGCAGAGAAAGTTCTCTACTAAAGGATCGACCCGGATACTGTAAAGCCCTGCGGGATGCGCCTCAAGAACCCTCCACGTGGTGGGAGCTTCATCCCAGAGTACGACATTGCGGGGGCTTAGGGGAGGTCTGAACTTGATGCGTGGCGCGTCAATCACGCGTTGGGCCGCGTTGAACACCTCGGTTTTTGCGAGGTGGCATTCTCCAGTGTCGCGATGATTCAAGCCCCTGTGTTGGAAATATTCTTCTCCAATAACGATCGCAAACCCGTCCTGGAAAATAGCCCCCTGGTTAAGAGGAATGGCAGCATCCCAGTAGCGTCCAAAGAAGTCCTTTGATGCCAGTTTGTCGCCTTGTGACTTTCGAAGTATCTCTGCGATCCTAATAAGTCTAACCTCATTCCCAATGAGTAGAAAACTTACCTGCCCAGACGCGAAACTCCTCGATACGATCACGTTTCGGGTCCCTGCCAGTGACCTTGAAGAAGAGCTTAATGCAGAGGTTTTTCTCGTGGGGGAGAGAGGCTACCCCCTCAACAGCCCAACATCGGAACCTGAGTACACCGCCAAGTTCCCTGCGATACTTACTATAGTCCCTCAGCGCCTTGGCCTTTTGCGCACCCTTGCTATTCTGGACTTTATCCTCATGGCCGGCGCATTTCAGAGCTGTCTTGCAATCATCAATATAAGGCTGAAGGTCCCCTCTCATACGGTTGTGGACCTCTTCAAGCCGTATGAAGCAATCCCCCACTAGGGTGTCGCCACTCTTTGTCTGTGCCAGGTATATAAAACGATGTTTGTCGTCCTTCTCTATGTTGTTCTTGAAGCGGCCACGATAAAGGAGAAGTTTGTATGGAACAAAATGTCTCTGGCAACTGTCAGTTTATACAGTACCCAATCATCAATGCGAAAGGTTCTCACGTCTTCCCCGTTGTAATTGCCATATCTGTCCATTATGGTGTCAATTCCGCGAACTTCCTTAAAGCCGAGAATATCATTCTGTGCACCACGATAAGGCGCACATGGTAAAAACTCATATATTTCTCCAGTTGGCATGAAACCTTGATAACCGTTAGCGAACGTGTGTCCTACTTCGTGGTAATAGGACTAGATACAGTCATAACGAAGGATCTCATCACTTCCATGGCTGGGTCCATTGTAGGCAGAAACTTGAGCACCAATAGGTGTGTTATCAAGTTTGTAGCCTATTTTTGCATAGATCAGTTTGAGTATGGAATATAGTCGGGGTACAGGACCTACAGCCGTTCGGTGCCCTATCTTCTGCTCCAACTTGTGCAACAGGTTCTCCAAAGAACTTTTGTTCCCTTGGAAACTTCGAGTTCGTCGCTTTCCCTCCTGTTGGGCGTTCAGGTTTACTTATGACATACCTGTTTAACTTGCGGTTGTTTAAGTTGCGGGCGTTGTACTTTTTCTGCCATGCAGTGTTGCCATACTTTTCCTCCCAGTCATCGTCGTCAGCGCTCATGACTTGGGGAGCAGTAGCGAGCTGGAAAAAGCTGAAAGATATGGACTTTTTCTGGAAAGCTGAAATTCAGGGTAGACGCAATCTAGCCACTGTATTGAGAAGTCTCAAGAACGGAGGTCGACTTTAGGGTTTGTGAAGGTCTGTGGTAGCTGGTAGCGCAAGGAAGCTACAGTGCAATGAAGGTTTGGGGATAATCTTCAAACAAGAAGTCGCAAGTGCTTTGACACTGGAAAGAATGTCCAGAAGCCTCAGTGAAAGAATTCTATATGATCCAGACCCTTTGATTACCCGCTGATCCTCTAGGGACTACGTACTCCGTATGTATGCTCGAGTTATGAGTCCAAGAATCGATAGTTCACACAGCTGCAGCTCAAGGGTCGCCACACGCCCGGGGTGTAGAGAGAGGAGGGTCCGACCAGGGTGCAGGAAACCGGGCTTGCTGAAACAGACGCACTATCTCATCGTATGTAAACTATGTAGGTCTAGACCGGAGAGTATTGATCACAAGTCTAGAGATAGCGACTACGGCCTTCCGGCACCGTATCGCTTTGTCTGGACCACGCGGCGGGTTTGCTCCGACTCAGGCAGGCCAAGGCTGATTTCTCAGCGGTCTGCTCTCCTGCCGAGCTATGAACCGAGCCCAGGGTCCTATTCCCTACTTATGCCTTTCTTTGGCTTTGCTACTCATTAGTACGTGGTTTAGGTAGCTCATCAGTGCAGTCGGAGCCGGCTATAGACTGAAATGCATGGTGAATGACCCAAATGTTGGGCGAATATTTTCGAATGCATTAAAGAGAACTAGCTGGCTTAAGTACAAGAAACATATACATATTCTTAAACAATACAAAATGAAAGCGGTCATTTTAGAGACCATAACCGGTAAAACAGAAAATAGCTTTAGTTGCAGAACACTGTTGGAGGACCGATGTAAAAGCGCTGGGGGTCGTTCAAGATGACATCGGGTACATTATCACCAATGCACTTGTAGGCTTTCTGCACCTTGCGGCTCTCCTCGTCTTCACCACCGTGGGCCAGGCTGATGAAGCTATCCAAAATGCCTTGACGGTATGGTTTGGTCAAGGGAGGTTTGGTAGCAGCAGCCAGCTTTGCCGCTCCGGTCTCTGTCAGCAGGATTGGGTCCATAGGAGGCTTCTCCCTCTTTGCCTCGGGTTCCAAACCCATGGCACCCTTGACGCGAGACCACTTGACGCTGTCTCTAGCGTTTGCGTGATCTAGATAACGAACTCGCTTCTCCAATTTCTTGGGCTCCCATTTCGAAGCTGGGTAGGTCTCTGGCATGGATTTGAACACGGGGATGGACTGCTCAGGAGCGGCGGGTGGTGGCGGCACCAGAGTCGCACCAACTAGATGAGAGACTGTCGGGGGCATCCTATCAGGTCTCATGTAGTCTGCTGTGTTCTCAGAGTAGGGACCCCAATAGTTGGCTGGCAATTGATCTTCAACCTTAGCTACTTCGCGGAAGGGAACGATCTTCTCCTCCTTCACATTCTGGACCCTGACGCTCAGCGTCGACTTGATCTTCGAAGAGTCACCTGTGTCCTTCTTCATCTGCATAGGTCTGCTGATAATGGAGTTGCCGGTATACTGCGAGCCACCACGACCCTCGATTCCAATGCTGTTGGTTGGCACCGCACTTCGAACAGAGAAGATGAAGTTGTCACTGCGGACGTGCCAACGCTCCTTCTCGGCAGACATCTTGTTAGGCGGGGCTTTGCTGACTGTGTCACTCTTCTTCTCATCATCTCCGAGAAGACCAGACACAGCTGTGAATGTGTGAGGGTTAACAATGGCATTGTCATCCTTTCTCCGTGTGTCACCTGCTTCCTGTAGCACAAGATCCATAAGCTCGCGTAGGCTGATCGCTTTCTTGCCCTCAGAGGTTCCAGAACCAAAGCTGACGGTGAAGTTAACCACGGACAGATCAAAGTGTACTTTTCCGTGGATCGGTGGTCCTTCAAGGTGTAGAGAAGCTCCCACATTGACAGAGATCTTCTTTCTGAAACGCCAGACTCTAATCTCATAATACACGCCCGCAGACACAGCCATATCGGCCACATAGTACAGCGGCTTGAGGTTGACCAGGAAGTCGGCATGGGCATCAAAGTGTGCACCAAGAGGACCGGCGGAGAATACTGCTTGAAGCATTCCTCCCGCCATGATGGCTCCTGGTGTAATAGCTGCGTATGCATTGCCAGTGACCCTGAGGTTTGAGCTGAGCGTCCACGAGATGCCCAGTCGCTGTGGACGAGGGTAATGCGATGGAACTTGGTACATAGGATGATAGCCACCGAAACTGACGACCCAGTCTCCTGAATGTGGGTTATTCTTGCCGAACCAACTTCTGATGGCGAATCCACCAGAGGGACGACAATCCTTGTTGAGAATGAAAGAGGTGGGATTGATGAGACCGTCAACTGAGAGCTCGCCATTGACGAGGTCGAGTTTGCCAACCACAGAGAGATCAATGAGAACAAGAGCCTTATCGGGGCTCGCACGTCGAGGAATGGTAGCAGTTGCACGAGCAATCAACCCAATGTCAGTCTGATTGGGTCCGAGAGCTACCGTTGCAACAGCACGCATGTCGATGGCCTCACAAGCTCTGATGACAAGACCAAGCGCCAGCCAAATGGAGCCCATACTAGGCGTCACGAAAGCATCCGGGCCTGTCAGTGACTGTATAGCCTGGTTCATATTGAAGCCTCCTTCTTTTTCGAATCCCTGGATGAGTGGGAATTTGGACAGTTGCTCCACGCTAGGTAGCCGGAGACGAGAGTTGTAGCCAAAACCAGCCATGAGACCACGAACCTCAGCCCAGCCCATCGTGAAAATTAGTCCCTCCATCATGGCATAAATGAAGAAGGAATCATATTCTGGCGTACCAGCTGCTGCGTTGGCTGGGACTTGCTCATACGAGCCAAGTGCTGCGATAGAAAATGTGCTCAATGAGATAGCAACACCTCCAAAGTACGCTTTAGTGCCGGGCTTATGGTGCAGAGCACCTGCGATTTGGATCGGCATACGAGTGAATGACATGTCAAATCCCTCTACCTCGACGTCAATAGGGACATGGAGAATATCGTGCAGTCCGTGGATCTCATCGGATTTGAGCCTGACGACAAGGCTGAGACCCTGGATACTAGCACTAATTGGCCCGATGAGAACACTGGCATCAAGATGAATACGCAAGACGCCATCCTTGTAGGACAACGAGATACCCGAGAGAGTGAGAGGCCCCTTCTTCTTCGCAAGCGCGGCTGTTGTCGCGGGTCCACCGCCACTGGGAACAACTGCTTCTGTGGCTGATTTCTTCTCTTGGACAGGAGCAGGGGTTGCCTTGGAGCCGGGGGTGGCTGCACCTGCTGTAGTCTTCTCCTTCTCTTGCTTATCCTGACCAAATACATGATCAAGGAAGACGCCCTGGCTACCGACAAGACGGAAGTGGAAACCTTCGGATAACTCTTTATCCTCGGGTCTCATCTTTAATGGCTGGTCCAGGAACATCTGGGCACTTCCATTCAGAGTACTGATGTCCTCCGGTGTGAACATGGTGTTGACCCAGAGGAACTCAAGGGCATCGAATGGTATATCCAGGTTGCCGAGGATGGGAAGCTTGGAGATTGATGGTAGAGGACCCAGAGACACGCGTATCAGTCTCTTAATTGGCAAGGGCTTGTCAGCCTTTCCCGTGATGGAGACTAACTGGGCAAATTGTACGTGGAACATGCCAAACTTGAGCTCTGCGCCGAAAACGAGATGTGACTTTGCACCATTGAGACGAGTCACTACAATGTCAAACTTGTCTTTTCCAGGCTCAGATGCCTTGAAAGTCGTTCCTGTCACAAAACCCGGAAGGATGTCCAGGACTTCCTGGCCCAGAAGCTTTTGCACAGCTTCGCCGAGTGTGAACTGCTTCGACGCCTTACCAGCAGGAGTATTTTCTTCATGTAATTCCGCAGTGAAACTCCAGGTATTGGCATCTGTACGCGTGAAATTTGTCTCCAGCAGAACACTAGCGATCTTGAGGTCCGCTTCAAAGATGACCTGAGCTGGCTGCCCCTTACCAGCCGTGACTTCAAGAGCGATGCGCTGTAAGTCAATCCTCTCCAGGATCGACATCACATGCATTTTTTCTTCACCAGCAGCGAATAAAGAGTGAAAAGCTGTCATGGGAATATGTGATGCATTCGCGGAGAACGAGAGTTGGCTCTCCTGTGACGAGTACATTATCATGGCCTCCAGCGATGGCGGAAGATCACCTTCCTTGAAAGGCACAAGGGAGATGGCCCCCTCAAGCATGACATTGAACTCTTTTGAAGCGTAGACGTAGTCAACTGAGAAGCCTAGCATAGTGTGGTCGATCTGTAGAGACGGTATCTTTGAAGGATCTGAGACCACGGAAGTGTCTGTTGGCTTTCCAATCAAAGCTTCAAGGCGACCGCTGACACGCAGACTCTGATTAGAGACGTAGAGATCAGCCTCGGTAATCTCAGTGGGAATACCAAATGGCAAGTTCTGTACGAAGCTACTGTCGATGTAACGTAGCGACATGAAAGGCTCCGACGGATCAAGGTAGGAGAACTGATCCCACCGCTCGTAGTCAAGATAGTACTGCAATGGCGGGTCACCCTTTCCTAGTACATTACCAACACCACTGAATTCACATTCGCCTGAGAATTCTCCAGTGCTTTTCGTCCAGATAAATTTCATGGTGAAGACTGAATGCTTATCCTTGGGAACAAGCACTTGCATAGAAGCTTCGAGCTCCAGGCGCATACCGGCAAGACTTAGACCGCCCTTCCCGTCGTTCAGAAGAGTGATAGTCACCTTTCTCCAGTATATATGAGAAGTACTGGTATTCTGAGCCTGGGACCCATGACCAGTATTGAGAAGAACTATCTCCAAGTCATCAATAGCAGTGCCTACATCGCTGCAGCTCTTCCTGATCCAAGCCTTAAGAGCTCCCCACTGAAGCGCTTTAGAGTAGCACACGAAGAACACGTTGATTTTATCTTCTCCTATGGTAACATACATGCCCATCGCGCGCTTCTCGCCATTGATGTCTGGCTCCGCAGCGATAGTGAGCTCTCCGATAGTGAAGGCGTCTCCCCAAGGACCAGAGGATGGTGACACAGTCCTCTTGGCAATAACAGACATCGGGGGAATGTGGTCATTCCAACCAGCGAGATATTTATTCAGTAAACCTGCTATTTTCCCGTCCAGATTGAGAGAGGCCTCAAGTCGGACACAACATTGAGATCCTGAACTTGGAACATACCACATCGCGTTGCGAGCTGGCGTACCAGCCAAAGCACCGAATGTGATTGCGGTTTCTTTAAGCAACATCTTAAGCCAAGGCTTAGGGTTGATATGAGCCACTGAACAAAGATCTGCAAGATCCTTGAAGCCACCGTTGGCAGAGCTTGTCTCTAACCCGAGGAGGAGATGGCCAGGATAGCGATCAATACCAGTAAGCGTGGTAATCTTGGCATCTTTTGAGGTGTGGAAGAAGCCAGTCTCAAACTCGTCGTTAAGCACTTTCGCATCAGTAGAGAACACGAGCGGAGCGCTTGCATCTTTGGATACCTTGACCTTGAGCCCGGTCATTTCAAAAGATTCGCCATCGGAGCCAAGCTCTATGTTGACATCAGCACTCTGAAGGTAAGATGCATTTTCGTCAAGTTTCCAGGCTGCGCTGAAGTCTCGTCTCAGAGGATCGCTCAGCGATAGCGGGAACTCGCTTATGTTTTTCTTGATTTCTTCCAGGGAAGTCTCAAAGACTATCGGTCCTGACGAGGTCAGAAACGCTTGTGTGCCGGTGTCTGGGGTTGAGAAGACGATATGGTCAGACGGGACAGTACCAGCGCTGATACCCGGGGTTGCACTGCGAATTTGAGTTGTCTGGCCCGTTGCTGCGAGCATGTATTGGTCTTTGAGGGGTATGAGTTGTTGCGGAGGAGAAGGGAAGCCTGGGGCGGTTGTAGCTGGGTTTGTGATGGGCGTCACGGCTGGCCCAGCGGGAGCTGACGTTGGTGGCAGGACCTTTGGCTGACTCGATACTGGAGGAGACACAGGTAGAGTTGCTACATCTCCAGAACGGGTAGGTTGCTGAACGGCTGGGCCGCCTGGGACTGAGGCTGGTGGTGGGACGTTTTGTCCGCTCGACGCTGGAGGAGCCGTAGGTAAAGTTGCAGCTCCTCCGGTGTGGCCAGGTTGCTGAAGACCCGGTCCCGACTGAATAGGAACATCAGGCTTGACGGCAGGAACGGCAGGCCCAGCAATGGTTCCTGGAGTGACAGGACCAGCAGGAGGATTTGCCAATCTTGGATCCACTGCCGTGACTGGAGGCAATACTCCGCTTGGTGCCTGCACGCTTCCTGACGTTGGAGCAGTGATAGGCAAGCCGGTAGATGGACTACCAGAACCAATCCCTCTAGACTTGTCACCTCCAGTTCGTCCAGGAAGGACAGGTCTGTCACCAGCAGGAGGTGATGCTGATCCGCCGGCTGTCTGTGTACCCGACGATGCATAGCGAGAACCCCCAGAGGGAGCTCGGGGTCGCTTGTCACCATCGCCAGCCCTTCCTATCACCGGCCTGCCATGGCCGAGTGATCGTCTACCTGGTTTGGCACGACGCGGAACGTCATCACGCGGTTCATCATCTTCCAGCCATTTCTTGACTTGACGATGCCTGTGGCGCTCACGATGATTATGCCCAGAATGGTCATCAAAATCGGCATCTAATGAAGCGTGGTCCTGTTTGCGCTTCACTGTAGAGCGCGTCCAGTCCCTTTCACCAAAGAAACGGCCAGGAGTGCTCACGACTCTGATACCACCACCAGCTTCTGCTTGTGTATTCTCATCAGAGTCTGAGCTCTTTGAAGTTATAGACTAATGACGCTCAATTAATTTATGCTTGCGGCAGTGGGATGAAATCACTTACACGAGTTTTGAGCGTTACTAGCCTGCCAGGCTTGTGAAGCAAGCTGCCTCGCCCAACTAATGTCGAAGCAATAAGCTCATCAGCACCGAACACAAAGGTCTTGTCTACCAGAGTCTCTTGCTGGTCTGGCAGCGACGGCGGCCATTTGTCGCTGGCCGATCGTCTTCCATGAACGTGGTGGGCCATTGTATCTTGGCCAAAGCTGCGATGCTCGAGATGAGCATTCGTCTGCTATGAACAAAGGATTGTGATTAGAAAAAGACTACATTCAGTGCCAAGGTCTGTCACTTGGGGAGCTGGATGAGATGAACGGCCAGATTCTCAATCGCATGCAGGCTGAGCAGAGTCCATACCGATCAAAGCTGGACAACCCCGGACTGCAAGCTATTTCGGATACAGACTTCAGCCATGGCCTAGAACACTGGCGTCGCCCCTTCTCTATCCCTACTCGTGTAAGTCACTTGAGCGGCATCAGGGTTTCAATTGCTCAGATGCAAGAGAGCCAATACTCCCCAATCGGTGTATGCAGCTATCTTCCAGCCATCACATATTACTCGAGACATGCAGCAACTAGCTCCAATTGTAAGACCGGAGTTTCCGCTATTCGAAAAGCCAATGCGTGAATCAATAGTCTCCGGGAGCGGGCGCTTGCGTATAGCATCAGCCGTTGGTTCGTGCGTAGAGTCGAGGCGTTCTCGCGATGTGGGCGTCGGTACGGCCCTCAAGGAGGTACATGATAGGCGGCGTAAACGAACGTCGGCTCTTCTTTCGTCTTAGATAAAACGAAACTATCGAAAAGAGCATCCTCCACGTGGAGGGGAAGACCATTTTGGGATGGCAAGACGAGAGCTGAGCTTTAGCTGCATGCAGGGTCTCGAACCATTTCTCCGGGGTGTGCAAGACAAGCTTTTAGGGGTTTGGCGTCCAGGCCATTGACTTTACAGGGGTGCATGGCCCTAGGCTGTTTGTGTAAGTGCCCTGTGAGAATTTTCGGCGCGAGAGCTGCGGCTGATGTTGGCTAGAATCTACCCTAAGGCTGCCTCTCGTGAATACCTTAGATTGGAGTTTCTATGCTGAACGAACAGCCGCCCAGGTTGGCAGAGACGCTGAAGCTTATGAGAAAATCTTCAAGATAGGGCTCTCTCTGAAGCTTATTCCTTTGCTCTGTAATAAATACGTACTTCGTGGTGGGTGTGATACTCGGATATGCTGAGCTCTGAATGTGAGAAGTTCAAAGATGGGTACACCTGTGATTGCGCGTTTCGATCGAGATAACTTCAGTGACAATCGAGCTGAATATATATAAAACCCTCCTCATTATTCCTTGCGCAGTGTCCATTTATCCATGACATCAACAGTAGACAATACAGAAACTTCCTTACCCTGGGCATTCTTAGTCTTCTCCCACTTGCCATAAACCTCCTTCGTCTTAATCTCAACATCATTACCCACAACACCATTGACCGTCGCCCTCATCAGCATGAAACTGGCATCCAACCTCTCCGCAAACGTAGCACCACCTCCAACCGTCCCACGGGGCTTCAAGTGAACCACCATCTCAGCAGGCGACTCTTTCGTAGCCGCTCTATGTGTTGTAGCCGCAATCCACTGCTGTCTTGGCCCAATGGCGCGCACAGAAGGTAACGGTGCCAGATGGTCGAGAAGATGGGATGGATCTTCGCCAATGGGGATGGCGACTTCGATGACAAATACTTCTGTGCCTGCTGGGATGTTGTCCTTGAGCGTAGGGATAGCTTTGATCGAGAAGATGATGTTTTGAGGTGTGTTGGACTGCGGCGGTATGTTACGGCCTGGGGAGTCTTGAGAAAAGGCTAGCTTTTTGAACCACGACTTGATCTTGGCTTCTTTGTTCTCAGGTAGATGCTCAATTGCCAATTCGCGACCATCTTCTTCATAATCTGGCTGCTCAGGGAAGATCCTTCGAGGCTTGCTCTCTTTGCCGGCGGTCACACTGAAATTGAGTTCAATGGAGTAATCGCGCTCCAGTAGCTGCGTCGCAGTATAGACCACTTTAGAATCAGGAGCTGGCTTTTTCCAGACACGGTCTTTATTTTGGTCAATGAAGTAGTCCATCATATTGGCCACGAGATGGGGAGTTAGGACACCAGTGTCATGATTCCAGATAGGCTTGATAGGGAAACCAGAAGGACTCATGACACCAGTCCTGCTCCATTGGACTTTCTTTTCTACTTCGCCTTTTGGCAAAGCGTCTTTGAACTGCTCCGTCATCGTCAAGAATGGCTTCATCTCGCAGGTGAACGACACCGAGTCTTTGTCGACGCTTCCCAAACTGTACCGCTGCTGGTGTGGCGGTAGCTTGAGCTTGACAGTGTAGTCTACCAATCTCTGTCCTTGACCTCTTGCGACGAGGCAGAGAATCATGTCCTCGTTGCGCGTTCGGTACGCGCAGCTTAGAGGAATCCCTGCATCTGACCCTGGACGTTTGGTGGTGATTGTCATCTCGAGATCGGGGAATGATTCCACGATACCACTGCGGACGATGAAGCCTGAGCCACCGATCTGCACACGATCTGCTGGTGCCCTTTCGAGATACAAGTTAAAAGCCCAGCGAATAAGATCGCGGACTGGATCACTACCTCCTCCCATAGTGTTGGCTAGACTCATCGCGCCGTCGACGAGAGCATCGATCCAAATATCATCCATGAGAAAACAGTTGACGCTCTCTTCCGCAAGGACAGCTGGGTCTGGGAAAAGATACGTCGCTGGGACCAATTTCAACGACATGAGATTTTCGATAAGCCAGTTGAACACGAGACCCAGTTGAGGGATTGAAGAAACAATGGGCTTTGCCTCGCATAGTTCCAGAGTCCTAGCTTCAAGCCAGGGTTTAGCTGCACTCTCAAGATGTCTGCGCAATTTCTCAAATGTCATCACGCCTGGCGCTGCGGTCATGGATGTCGCTACGGGAGCAGGGACTTGCCATCTTAAATCTCCATCTCTCGGCAGGCCCTTCATCTTTGCCGCCACACCGTCCTTGAAAAGCCCATCAAGTTTCGATAAAGCGCTATCAACAACGGCGTCCGCCTTGTGCATGAGCTGCGGTTGCTCACTCTCTGCTTCTTTGGCTTTATCGGCACCCTCGTTCTCTGAGATCTTGGACTTCGTTATGGCCTTCATGCACAGCTTTCGGCGGAGGAAGGCAATGGCCATTGAGAATTTGGCATCTCGACCGGCCAGTGTTCGACCTAGCTCCCAGGCCGTGTTGTACGAGATGTCGAGAATTCTGGCTGATGTGTCGATGATTTGCAGATCTGTTCCGTGTACACTTGGCTTGATGCGCGCCTTGCGCGATAAACCTGGAATAAGCGGTCCTCGGTACAACGCCATGGATGATTCACCGGCGATGTCGCGATGTCGCACGATAGTGTATCCCTCTGTGACCCTTCGACGGACCCATGCAGCTGATGGATCATCTGGCATTTCAGCATTTGCGGGAGAAAGCTTGATCGCCAAAGGTCGAATGTTCTCCTGCTTCGAAAGATTTTCGAACATCTCAAGTTTCTTATTGTGCGTCTCCCAGGTAAAAGTCCAGGAGAAAAGAGAGACAAGTGCGACTGTTGCTGAGGCCTGGCTCACAGCTTTCCAGTCGATGCGGCCATCCAAGGTTTCAATTGAGACGATGTGCGCATATACTTTGATCTTCTGATCTTCCGAAACATATGGCCTCGCCCGATGGCTGATAAGCGTGCTGAGTTTATTGGTGATATGACCACTTTCATCCTTGACACCACTGTCCGTGATGTACGTGAGGAGTTTATAGCGATCCAAGTCCGCCCCTTCCTGCTGTCCCGTCTTGCCAGCTGAGTCTTGACGCTCAAAGTACATCTTGAACGCGCTGCTCTTGACGAACAAGAAATCAGCAGTTGCTGGTGATCCATCGCCCTTGACTGGGACATCAGTGTCAAGGTAGTCATTCTTATGACACCACTTTGAGCGATTACTGTTGAAAAGGCTCAGAGGAAGTGTGAATGTCCGAGTACCTGAGGGTTTAGCAGCGCTGGTCACCTCTGGAGGCACACACAGATCCTCATCAGTGAAAAGAAGCAATGCAATCCATGGCGTGGGAGCAGTGCCCGCCTTGTATGTTTGCGACCGCTCCCAAGGTGTCGCTCCTTTGAGAACGATATGAGGAAGCGTTGTTGCGCTCACGGTGCCCAGATTTGGCGGATAGTATGAGTGAACGAGCTCTGGTGGTATGGCGTATGGGTGACACGCCTTGACTGTGACGGGTTGTGTTGACACTAGTTTCTCAGTGTCGTTGCCAGATTTGACTTCTTGAGTTGTGATGATTTCGTATTCGCCCGGAGGCATTGGGGGAATCTCATAGGCGTAAAGACGAGCTTTTGCGTCGGCATTGTCGTAGGCAGTTGAACTGCTTGACGATGCCGTCGCGATTGGCTTAGTATTAGACATACTGGCACTTTAGCTAAGAGATGTGATGACACTGCAAAAGGCAGTAAGGTGAACAACGAAGGCACGCTGGCCAAGCTCAACTGCAGAATTGATTGAGGTGCCTTTGATGTGGAATGAGAATGAAGGCTTCACAACACAGGATCCCCAGACCTTACACGAAGCAGGCCTGTCAATGGCAATCAACTTGGCCATGGTGCCAATCTCGCCTTGGAGCGTGCGATTCTTCAAAGACGATTTGTGTCTAGACTCAAGCCCTTGTTGGCTGCATCTATCCCCTGCCAAGCGGAATACAGTTGAGATCACTAGAACGTGAGACCTGCATCAGAACTATCAAAATAGTAAATCACGCGCTTGGAAACTTGCCCGTTTACGAAGGAAGGGTTTAAAAGTCCTTGCTTACGCTAAAATTAGAAAAAGTAAGGTAAGTAATCAGGTACTTAATTTTAATGGATTTTATACTAAAAAACCCCTGCTTTCCTTATACTTATTTCTACCTTTTAATTTAATAATTTTTTATATATATATAGGTATTCTTTTAATCTAAGCCTAGATCTTAGCTTATAGAAGTTCCTTTTACCTACCTTTTTACCTATAAATAGCTTCTTTTTTATTTTTTAAAGTACATTTTTTTATTATATATTTCTTTATTTATAGCTAAGCTACTTTTATTATATTTAGATTTAGTAAATTTAAATACTAAAGAAATTACTAAATACTTACTATATTATATATAGCTTGCTAAGTATAGTATTTATAAGTAAAAACTTAATTTTCTTAAATAATAGTCTATAGCCTTTCTTTTATATATTTCTTTATAAAAAGAATTATCTTTAAAATAAAAATCTTCTTTTAATATCTTTACTAATTAATACTTTCCTTTTTTTCTTTTTATAATAGCTTACTAGTCTTTTTCTTAAATTACTACTTAGGCTTTTTTTTTAGTAAGTTTTAAAGACTTAGTTTTTTTATACTATTTTCTAATTTTTACTTTTTTTTTTCTCTTAGCTTAAGCTTTATATTTAAGATTTTTAAAGCTTTCTTTACTTTCTTTTTCTTTTTTATAGTTTCTAAAGACTAGTAATAATAAGGACCTTTTTTATTATAAGAAAAAGTAGCTTAAAATATAAACTTACTAAAGCCTTTTTACTTTTTATAAATATAGCTATAAAGAAATTACTTATATAAAAGCCTTTAAATATAATAGCTACTATACTAATATAGAAAAATAATAAAAGTCTTATTTAATTAAATTATATTCTTCTAATCTTTAAAAGTTTAATCTTTATAAGTAATATACTAAGTAAAGTAGTTTTTTCTTATTATTACTATTAATCCTAGCTTTTTTATTAGCTTTATTTTCCTATATCTTAATATTTTTAAGAATCTTAGGACTATTATCTTTAAAATACTAATACTTTTAGTACTAAGCTTACTAATAATATTAATAGTAGTCTTTTTATACTTAAATTAATCTATACTAACCTTACTAATAATTAGAGCTTTTACCTTAAGTATATACTTAAAAGGCCTTTTTAAGTAAGTAATATCTTTAAGCTAGGTACTAATAAGAAAAAAAAGAACATTTCTTAAGATTAAAGCTATATTTTCTTGCTTATATATATATATTATTAATTATATACTTAGGGATTCCTATTATTTTATAGATTTTAAGTATAGATTTCCTTCTAGCTATAAGAGCTTTTAGTATTATAATTACTATCTATATTATAATATCTAATAGTACTATTTTATAAGTTAAAAAAGGTTAAAATAGTAAAAAAATTACTTAAAGAAAAGGGCTAATAAATTTAGTAGTAATACCCTATTAGGGCTTATAGGGGTAGTTGCTAATCCCTTTCAGTAAGCGAGGACTTTTAAACCTTTCCTCTGTAGAACTTAAGCGGATACGGCGTTTCCGTTTCGGTTGAGCAACAGAGGTAAATCGATGCACACGTCCTGAGCTATCGCTTGGGACTAGGCGTTTCTTAGCGAGCGTCCCAGCTCCCGGGCCGCTAGTGGCCGTTCAGCCAGCCGCTATAAGGGGAAACAGGGAGACGCTAACCAAGCATTTGGTGGTGTGTTGCCGTTCTTCCCGTAGGCCTCTGGGGGAAATGTTCCGCTGAGGGTCAGAAGTATACCGTGTGTGTCGCACTGTTTGATGACTTGAGGACTGGACCCTGAAAGAGTGGTTGGTAACTGGGCCTCGGCCTGTGTGTCTCAGTCGCGTATCGCAAGCTGGATGAACCCTAGCTAGCATCTTACGAGAGCTTTCTTCCGTGCTATTAGATATTAGTGATGGCTAGAACTGGCAGGGTATCTTGTGCTGCGCATCTGATTGCCAGTAAGTTCTGTGGAAGCTTGAGGTTGATTACTCGCCATTGACCATAACGACCATCTTCACTATCGTCAACATACGACCAAATCACTGTCCCTTCTCCATCAAGTTTGTTGGCGCATACTTTCACAATGACAACGACAATGGCTTCTAAAACTCCAGCAGTCGACCCAGCAGATGTGTCAGAAGATGAGCAAGAAACTCCAGTTTACTTGGAGACGCCAGACGCCCCCAAACCACAAAAGCCCATCAAGAAGGCCACAGACATTGATTGCTGGTCCATGAACCTAGATGCCTTCATTCTCAATCAGCACATCTTTAACAAAGAGCACTTTATCGCACCACTAAGTAGACCTGACAACTCGTCATTCCTGTCGGGAGAGTTCTCAGCGCCAGATGCGATCCCCAATGTTGACATTGATGGCGCGTATCCATGGTACTCAAACTCTCGAATTGCGGATATCACAAAAAGACCGGAAGTTGATAAGGATGACCAAAATGTCTATGATGGCATGTTGCGCAAAGAGCGATTGGGCGTCTATCTACATTGGACGCTGCCGCAGCATTTCCGTAATGGAAAAACGGAGGATACTGACGATGAAAAGGCTGGAGATGTCGCAGTAAGTGTAACAATCGTCCTATTCCATATCGGAACAGTCATAACTGACCAGTGACAGCAAACACATGTGCCAGATCGTTGGATAGTCTTCAGATGCATCACTGAAGCTTCTGAACCCGGTGCTCCTGCGTTGGCGGCTTTCATAGTTGAGAGCAATCGCATCCGCCATTTTGGTGGACACTTTGACCCTTCCACAGACGACACTTTCGATGTCGAGACGGAGGCTTCTCCCTTCATCACCCAGAAAGTCTCAGTGGAGAAACAGGTCGATGTGTTTATGGGTATGAGGCGCAAGTTCGACGATGATTGGAATGACCCTGATCCCAATGGCATTTACCACTCGCCGTTAGCATTGCTGGACTCTGCCAATCCTCTGTTCCCAGACTTCCAGCATCACAACTCGAATGTCTTCTCCATTCACGACGATGTCAGCTGGAAAGATAGTGCAGGCAAGATCATTCAGCCTGCGTCTGCGACTATTTCCTACGCTGTGTTTGGCTATCATTCAACGTTCCATTCAGAGCATGACGAGAAAAAGTCTATCACCCATGGTGCCATGTACAATGTCAAGTGGACAAGGGATGCACCACCAAAAGAATCCGAGGCGCTCAATATCGCCAGGAACGTGAGCAACAAGCAGCCTATAGCTATGGGGTCAGACTCACTGGAAGCGCTCGAGGCATATCTTCATGCTTTGCCAGAGGAAATAATTGCCGTGGAAGAGAAAGCCGACAATCAGAAACAGCAGCGCAAGCCCTGGAGCAACAGCGACTGGATTGCGCTCATCGACGAGATGAAGATGGCAATTGGCCAATCCGGTCAAGGCGGATTTCTCGACGCTCACGTACCGCAGAACCTCAGAGCGGGTTTCAAGCCTACAGATGGAGGCAAGAAATGGCGCTTCAATAATGACAATGTCTCGGCGGATGGAAATGACCAGGCCATTGACCCCAACAAGATGAAGGAACTGCATGTTCCTAAAGCGGGCGAAATGAGAGACTTGCTCAAAGCGGATAGGTTCCAGGCATACATAGATGCTCTGGACCGTCAGGAAGGATATCTTCGCCATCGACTCTTCTGCGAATGGTGGAAGCGTCGGGCCCGTGTAACAGGAGGTCGCTGGGCGGAGCCTTCAATTCGCGCGGAGTCCAGCAAGAGAATCCGCGACGACCTAGCAGCTTTGAAGACCGTCAGAGAGTTACGCAGCAGGTATAATCAGAACCTAGTGCCCGCCGATCCTGAAAAGATGCACGCTACTGCTCGATCAGAGTTCTTCAGTCGTACTTCTCCTTCAATTGTCATGGGCGGACTTGGTACAGCGTGGCCTTCAGAGTTTCTTGTCAAGAAGAACAACGAGGCTAGGCCACTGAGCTCGCTGCCATTCACTGGGAAGCAGGGCGCTGAGCTGGTACAGCAGTGGTTGAAGGAGCTGGTGGGTGCCAAGTCAGGCGATGCGAATCATCAGCTCTGCATGGTCCACGGCATGAAGCTCTTCTTCCAGAACCCAGAACTAGTCAAGAAGATCACCGATGCGCAAAAGTCAAACAAGGGCCTCATGCGACTTCCAGATTTGTTTGAGTCTCTGGACAGCCTCAACGCTCTCAACTACACGGCACCAGGTTGGGTCCGTGTCGGAGTTGATGCGTTAATGCAAGAGTGGGCATATGCTTTGAGTATCGGCGATCCAGAAAAGATGAAGGCTCCCAGGCCTGCTTACTACAACAAAGCCGACACTCACTGGAATGATACACAGCCCTGCCGTGTGTTATTCCTGGAGTGGGAGGTTGAGTACTACCATCTACCCAAGCGATTCTGGACACTGCAGAGATTGAGCGATGGTACTGCAGACTACAGAATCGCTCCCGGTGTCAACATCTCCTCATTCGACATGATGGATCTACATAAGCGCACTGTCTCCGGACGAAGTATTCTGCGTCCCAATGCAGAGTGGGCGATGACCACGCTGGCACAGCAATTACTGGACAAGCTAGATAACGAGTCTCTCGAGAAGGCAGGACTAGCAGGTGGAAAGACAGCGATTCTTTCTCAACTAGAGAAGGCCCTGAAGAGCCTTAATCTCGTATCTGGAAATCTTGACGGTTTCACGGATCAGCTTCTTACTCTTCACAGTGGAATCCACGTTTCCCCATACGAATCCGAGACGCATCCTGCGCGCAATGAGAAAGAGAAATCACTTTTAAACGCGCTGCTGGGGTCTGAAAATGGTCACGATGTCACTCCATTCGGAGAAGACGTTTGCTCCATCGACAAAGCAGAGCGGGACTTCAAGCCTGTTACCCACGGCCAAGCACGCTTCACAAAGTTCAACATCGTCGATAAATTCGGCCAGGTCGTCTCACCAATCCACACACCAGACGTCATCAACAAGACCAAGCCTCTATATCCCTGCCTCGGTCGCACAATAGCGTGTCAACCAAACGAAGCAGAGGGCGGAGGCTTTGCCAACAGTGTTGAACTAGACAAAGAGCACTGCTCGCAATTCTTCCAGCTCGGTCACCGCATCAATCAAGACGCTAGACTAAACGTTCAATTCGTGGTGAATTCCGCTGACGTCGCTGCGCACCACGGGACAACGCAGTTCTTCAGTGGTGATTATGAAGGAGGCATTGGTCGGAGACATCATGTCTGGCGCCCGACTACCGAGTACGAGGATCCTGTCTGGGGCTGGTTGATGCTTGACTTTCGCACGATGGGTATTCAAGTCTACAACGCTGCTGGTGAAAGTATGGGCGAAGCTCTGGTGCCGGATAATATCCACGGCAAGGCATATTGGCAGGTTCACTATGCCGAGGGTGATATGTCCGAAGCAGCCAATGAGTCGTCGCAGCTTCAGCAGCTCATGAAGCGCATGTCTGATGCCAAGTTCCTCGTTGGTCTATGGGCAATGCTTGCCGATGCGTGTCAAAATATTTACAACGACCCTTTGACTGGTGATGCGCAGATGCTCAATATGGTGGGACGACCGCTTGCGCTTGTCAATATCGGTATGAACCTTGAACTTGCCACGCCTGTGATGCAGTCGCAGAGCTATCAGGACTTGTTAAAGAAGGAGGAGATCAAACTTGACGAGTACAAGTTTGAGGTTCTTCTTGGCGACAAGTCGAATCTGCGTGATGGACTGATCGGCTACTTTCCTCCATCGCCAGAGCCATCTACACCAGTCGAGCCCGCTCCCATTCCCCAGCCTCAAGACCGCGTCATAGACAAAGTCCCCGATATCAATTGTGTCTACACCGAGTTCGGTTATCCAGGACGTAACATCGTCGCCGGTGATAACCAGAAACCAGACTCGTTCGCCTCTCCTAGCTCGAGCAAGGTATATCTTTCACCTATGCATGTCGATCCCTCCAAGTGCATCCCCAATTCTGCCACAGACTACGCCAAAGAGTACGACGCAGCTGCAGCCTACCATCGCGGCATCTGGAACCATCCTTCGACTGTTGTCCTCGGCGCTATCGTCGACCCTTACCAGCCCGTTCACATCGCCACGGGTATTCTACCGTCTACAACACTGAGGCTTCCCCAGTGGATCATTGACCAGACCCTCAAGAAGCTACGCATTCTCTTGCGCGGTGGACCTGTCCTCACACGAGCAGACCTTCCAGGTATCGACACCAGTCTCGATTCATGGAAGAAGCCCATGAACCAGACCACGGCTGAAGCATGTATTCCCGCCCTCACGGACAAGGGCGAGTGGTCATGGCTACAGCCTAATCTGGCGCCGTATACCTTACCTGGAGATGATGATGAGTACCTACCTCAGTTCGTTCCGTACAACTTGAAGTCAGCGCCTTCAGATTACCCCTTGGAGATGGGCCCGCATACGGTACTCGAGGGATTCTACAAGTTCGAGCTTTCTCAGATGAAGCCAAATGCAGAGCTGAGAGCAGGTAACCCAGCGGAGGTTAGTGACGCAAAGCAACAAACGGAAATGAAGAAGTAATTGGAAAGTGGTGAAAGGCGAGGTGCAAACGCCTAGGTACGGTTCTCTTTACCTGTACATAAATGTCTGTCTGTCTATAGGGCGCTAGTCTTTGCTTGCGTAGTTTCTATTGATACAATACCACACTGCTTATTCTGAATCTCGCATAGATAGCTCTGACTTGTCTGCTAAGATCTGGCCGTGAGCGCCAACATGAAACCCATCACTCTATTTCTCATCGCTTAAGTCCATGTCTCTGAAACCAATTCTGATGATGCTCCTCCTCCCACCTCTTCTCCGCCCTCCTCAACGTCGCCGAAACATCCCAGAAATCCCTCTTCTGCGCCACATCCCTCGCCGTCCTCCCTTTATTATCCTTAATCGTCGGATCCGCCTTCCAATCCCTGAGCACCCGAATAACCTCCCTCTTCTCATCATCCCCATCCTCCGCCACACTAGCAGCATAGTGCAACGGCGTCCGTCCATCAGTCGTACGAGCGTTAGGATCAGCGTGAGCGTCATCAACCAGGAGTTCTACGAGTGCCGCAGATGCGTAGCGCGCCGCGAGATGGAGTGGTGTGCGGCCCCCGTTGGCGCGAGCGTTGGGGTTCGCGGAGGAGTCGAGGAGGAGCATTGCTATGGCGAGGTGGTCGCGCTCGGCGGCGAGATGAAGCGGTGTGAAGCCGTTTTGGTCACGGGTTGAGGGGGAGGCGTGGCGGAGGGCGGAGTTGCAGGCTTGGATATCGCCGTTCCATGCTGCATCGAGGAGGACTTCTTCAGGGTCTTCTACAGGTGCTTGTGGTCTTGGAGACTTGGCTTCCACTGGCGTCGGTTGCGCGGGTTTGATGCCTGTGGGTTCTTCCTTCTTCAATGGTACCTCTGTTGGCTCGGCCTTGGGTGACGGTGTTGGAAGATCGGCTAGGTCATCGTCAACCTTGAGCTTCACACCCTTGGGAGAACCTGGAGGAACTTCATCGATATTCTGCTGGGCATGAGGTTCGCTGACATCTTTCTCGGGTTGTGTTGGCTTGTCCTCCGGCGTCACATCCTTTGCAGTCTCAGACTTGGGCTCAGTTGACACATCGGAGGGTGCGGACCTCACAGCGTCTTCATCAACCGACTTCCGATATCGACCCACGGGAGGAGGGTCCAAGTCAATTGAGCCCGCCCTTGACTTTGAGCTAGGCTGTGCTGTACTTGACCGTCTTGCATCAGGAGAATCTGAAGACTGCCCTGGAGCCGGGGGTGGTACTGGGTTGTCGAAGCCAGGAGGAGCAGGTTTCATCAGAGCGCGCCTGGAATCAATGTCAGAAAAGCTGTGGTGCAAGTAAGTTGAGACATGACCTACGAGTAAATGTTGACCATTAACTTGCTGAGAGCCGCCAATTGCTTCTCCAGCTCACCATCAGCCAGCTTGATCTTCTCCTCCCACTCATCCTTATACTTATAAGAGTTATAAAACTCTTCAAGACCACCAAACATAGTCCCCTCAAGCCCATCACTGCTAATCTCTTGTAGCAGCTTCGTCATTTCGTCCAGTGCGGTTGTCGCGTTCCTGATCGCTTCATCGATCTGCCTCCGCATGGGCTTCGCATCATCTCCCTCGATGATGTCAGGTCGTGCCTCAAGTGTGTTCTGGATCTGGGTGATCGTGTCCCTTGCTGTTGTCGCCTTCGCGGATAGCTCATGGATCTCCTCGGGTGTCTTTTGGAGCTTCATGAACCAATCTGTCCATTCTTTGGCCGTGTCGGCATGCTTGCCTAGTGCTTCGATACCAGCGTAGGCAGCGACGGCTTGGGGGAAATGTTTCATGAAGTCAAAGCCCTTCTTCTTAGGCTCATTCTCAGCGGGCTTCTCAGCGGGCTTCTCAGCGGGCTTCTCAGCGGGCTTCTCAGCGGGCTTCTCGGCAGCTTTGGCCTCCTTGTGCTCTGGAGACTTGACAGAGTGTCTTCGAGAGGAGGGCTGTGAGTTTCCACCACCAGAATAGCTGGGTCTCCTGCCTGTCGCCGAGTCATGTGCTTCATGAGAACGAAGTGGCGAGTTTCCTCTTGATCGAGGTCGCCCTCTCAGCATATCCGCGGCCAAGTGGGGCGCTGGTCTGTACGCTGACGGGGGTGATCTCTTTCCCGCCCCGGGTGGACGTCTTGGGGAAGGCGGTGGCTCATAAGATGGACGTCTCCTTGGATCAGGTCGTGAGCTGTCCGTCGGGTAAGACCTCATTGGCGGACGTGCGACCGCCGGCTTTGGGGAGTGCGGGAACGGCGGTGTTTCAGGTCCATGAGGTCGAGGCTTTTGACGTCGTTCTGGAGTCGGAGATCGACGACGAGATGTAGGCCTACTCTCATCCTCCGACATCCAGTCCGAATCTCTCGTCATACGCCGTCTAAGCGCTCGTTGTACAGGCGCAGGTGGAGGTGGTCTCGCTTGAGGCGACACAGACCTGAAGCCTGAGTCTCTTCGCCTTGGTCGCTCATAGTAGGATTGTCTCGGGCTTGATGAAGGTGGATATCGCGGTCGCCGACTTTCAGCTTCATAAGATCTTGATCTTTGTGCAGCGCCTACTCCAGGTGGAAGTCTTAACGGTCCCTCATTTTTAATTGTTGGTGGCGGATGACTTGGCGGGGGTCTCGAATAAGACGCACTGGGCGTTCTAAGAGGCGGTCTTTTTGGCGCAGGTGCTGGTGCAGGCTGAGGTTTCGGTCTTGTAGATGACCTCAACGAAGGAGCTTTCTTTGGCATTTTACTCACAATGAATGTACCAAATCTCACTTGCACTTTTGCAAATATCGCTCAGGTACAGGCCTCTTCTTAAGAAGATCCAGATAAGCTAGCGACAGATAAAACAGGCCCCAGGGACCGGCATGACGCCATGGCATGCATGTCACAGGCCCTGTAGAAATCCGGGGCATCGAATTAATTGGTTCTGTAACGAAGGACGGGGTGAGCAGTGTGACGTGTCTGCTGATCCACCCTAGACCGGGGAATGATCAGAGACCCTTTCTGAGCGGGCCGTGACGGGGACCAAGGAAGATGGACTAGGGATCGATGTACAATTACATCATGCTATTCTGCAGAGAATATGGTTGGGTTATTCAACTCTCAATATTTGAGCAGGCATGTTGTAGGGCCTTGATCTTGAGATCTTGCAGATGCAGTGCAACTCTTGATGCACCTAACTACTTGAGATACGTCTGTGGCTGTGTCTGTGTGTCTGTCGCACGATGGAAGGCCTCATTCAATTTGGTTGTGTTGCCTGCCGCTGGATCACATCACATGATGCGCGAGTTACAATAGGAGGATTGATGCCTAATCCTGGTGAGCTCAAGTTAGTCGTGTAGGACGATTGTCAGCTGCCAAGATCACAATCCCAGTACACGAAAAGACTTGTTCCAGGCAGAAGATCGTCTGAGGCATATTTTCACAAAAGTGTAACAATGGTGGAGATACATTCTATAATACTATAATTAATCTTGAGGGTCCTATCAAGTAGATAGAGGAGAGCCTGAGTATGCCGGCGGACTCATCCGAGCCCATACACCCATCAAGTCAGCCCTAAAAGCCGCTGCAACAGGAAACGTCCTCTCAACCACCATTAGATTCTGCATGATACAATCCTGCTGCCAACCCTGCCAGGACCGTGCACCCGCAACTCGCAGTGGAAAAAGTACCAGCAACGGGGAAATCGAAGAATTATATAGAACAGTATTTGTATGTGTCAATATGTTGACGACATGCATTTGTATCTCTTCTTCGCTCAAGTTGGGTGCTACGATACCCTTGTCCTGCCAATATGGAATTTCGTAGTCGAAGACTCCGGAGAGGTAGATACTTGTAGCAGCGAAGAATGCTTTGGTCAAGGATGCGAATTTTCCACTTGCATTCTCAGCAGTCTGTTGTTTTGGAGGCTGATCCTTCGCTTCCCAGTCGATGAGAGCTTGTCTTAGGCGAAATCCTTCTTGAGCAACATCAAAAGCTTCGTCGAGATCAACGGCATCTGTGTCCGAGTGGTAGATAAGGTTTATCGCCCTTAGAAGAATCATTAAAAGCCATGTCGCATGGAAGAACGAAGTACCTACCGAACACGAAGAGTCGAGCATGAGACGATGATGTCCAAAAGTTCATCCAGCGAGTCACAATTGTCTTTATCTTTGACCCTCATCTCGCGCGTGAGACACCTCCAATCTACTGTCGCAAGAAATGTCGGCTCGTTGAATATTATGGCCCGACAGACTTCAAAGATTCGTATTTCGGTGAAAAAGCGTTGTCCATGGCCTGATTTGCATGATGTCGGACCTGCAGCGACAAGTGCTTTGGAAGTACCATGGACCAAGTGCTGTATCCATCCTTCGCCGGTTTCATCAGTCATGAGCTTCAACATGTTAGCTTAGCTCCAGCGCAGTACCCTCAAGAATTACTCACCTCGAACAGACCAAGCAGGTGGGTAGTCCACAAGATGCGATGCCGGGCACTGGGTTCTTGGTCAAACTTCTCAAGGGCGTTTCTCAAGCCCAACACAGACTTTGAGTAGTAATGTACAGCCAAGCTGTAAGTCTTGCCTGGATCAACGCCTTCTGATGCGTTCAACTTGACCGCCTGCATCGCCCCCAACGAAAGAACAGCATCGTGAAGAAACGTCCCCAATTCTTGATATTTCATCAAACTAATGACATCTGTGGGAATACCCGTTTTAGGATTGCAGTTGTTCCTCCTCAAAAATGTGTCGAAATAGTGTGAAAGATAGTAGATCTGATCACCCGTGGAGACGGTAAGCAATCGAGGAGGCTGACTTTTGCATGTAGAATCTGAAATCCGAGCCACGGTCTTTTTGTCAGATTCATCCTGGCTGATCCAGATCTGCTTAGGCTTCTGCTTCTCAAAAGCACAGTCAACCCTCCTTCTCACACAATTACTGCAGGGAACACTTCCAGAACACTGCATCACAAGGATTAGCCATGTACGATGACGAATTATCTCGGTACTTGCCTTGAGATGGCTTGCAGCACATGCAAGGCACCGCGATCGTTTCTTGCGTCTATCAAATGGTCCAACCGGCATCTTCTCAGCGTGTGATGTGAAAGATGGTGACTCGACTGGGGGAGCTTGCTTGGGTTTATACTCAAAATGGTATCGATTGAGCGAGACGAGCTTGGCATGTCGCGATACCCTTTTTGGAAATAATTGAGCGACGCTATTGTTCTGAGCCAATCACGGTGTTGGCTTGGCGGGGAGCTGAATCTCAACTTTCGTCAGCGATTAAAAACGGTTCTTGGCAAATGGACGAGAAATGTTCACTTCGCTTGAACTTAACTGCTTTGAGTATGGTAGAGGCTGTGTTTCTGGAATGATTATGGAAGTTCCCACGGGTTTCGGTTTGAGCTTTACCGATAATGTAATGAATCTTGCGAGCTTTGGCATCTAGTACGAAAACTTCGATGCTACTTCATGATGAATATCTTTTCATCTGAATATAAGATGCCTCTCCATCCCTCTCATTGACATCTCTCTCAACAAACTCATCGGCCACTGAAACTCACGATACCTTCTTTCATTCACTACAACTAAGGTATTTACTTCACTATGCAGTTCTCTCTTCTCTTTCTCTCCCTTGTCGGGGCCGGAAATGCCATTCTTCTCCCCAAACCAAGCGGCCCATACGGCACTGCCCTTCGCATCGAAGGCATGACCGACAAAAGCCGCATCGATCCCTATGACCCCAAGAAAGGTCATCGACAAGTCCTAGCCTCAATCTTCTGGCCGGTCGACGCAGCATCTTGCTCAAACAAGCTCGTCCCATACATGCCGCCTGCTACAGCCAAAGCATATGGACAGCAGGTAGCGCAGTTGGGTCTATCGAACGATACCTTTTCAGCTCTTGAGTTCCAGGTCTGCAAAACTCCTGTCCCTCAGAAAGGATGTGCAAGCGAGCAGAAGTCATTCCCCGTTGCTGTCTTTTCACCGGGTGCTGGCAACTCCAGGTTGATTTACAGCCTCATGGCTCGTTCGCTCGCTAGTTATGGAAATATCGTGGTTCTGATTGATCACCCCTACGATCCTCCTGTTGTTGAATTCCCTGATGGAAAGATCATCGAAGGAGGAAACATCCCCGATGATCCGAAATCTAATCAGCAGCTGGGTTTGGTGTGTATACCTCTGTCGCCTCGTATCTCATAATGAATTTGCTAACTCTTCATAGGTCAAGGCGAAGGATATCTCCTTCACCATCTCAGAACTTCTACGTCGCTCTTTCCAAAAGAAAGTCTTCAAAGGCCTTCCAGGCTCAATCGACAAGAAGATCGTTGCTCTTGGTCACTCCCTCGGCGGCGCTAGTGCAGCTATAGCTATGCTCTCAGACAACCGAATCCGCGGTGGTATGGACTTGGACGGCCAAATCTTCGAACCAGCTCTCAGCAAAGGCCTCGACAAGCCATTCTTCCTCATCGGCCGCCCTAACCACGCCAAGGAGGATACTACTTGGACGAAGTTCTGGCCTAAGCTTCGAGGACCCAAGAAGGAAATCTCTGTCAAGGACACTGTTCACGGATCATTCACCGATTACCCTCAACTCCTCAAGGCTCTCGATCTGCCAGCGGCTGTTATGAAGGCGGCGGAGCAACTTGTTGGGACTGCAGAGCCTTCGTATCTTCAGAAGTTTCTTTCCAAGACTGTCGTTGACTATATGAAGATATCATTTGCTTACAAGGGCAAGAACTAGATAAACCCTTGCTTCTGGAATTATATCAAAGCGGATATGTACATTGTTAGGATGTGCATCGCTGATCATACTCTCACGCTACTTATTCAACTTTCTTTCCATTTATGCACCTTTAATTATAGATTTCATAGATAAATAGTCCTTTATAGAAAGAGTCCCCCTTAAATAGCTTATCAGGTTTCCATTGTGTAAAGTGTTTCAAGTTTGTTACTACGTGACCAAAAGATGCAAGCTGTTTGAGAGCCTCTAAGTGCGAAGTCACGATTCGGCATAATCGGAGCTATAATATTAACAATCTATACATTTAGCCAGCCTTTCTGAACCGTATCCCGCAAATACCGAACTATCTAGTACGGCCACTTGAAAGAAGTAGAAATATTAACAGAAAATGGTTCCGCATCCGTAAGTGACTTCACCCGTCCAAGCATATGCTCCAGCTGTCTAAACGCAGCAGGCGGCGCATACTGCGGAACCATATGCCCACTAGTCTTAACCGTCGCCAAAGTGAACCCTCTCTCCGAGTGGACCGATCCCTGAACACTACCACCCGCCCAATTCTCAACATTGCTCTCCGTGTTGTTAATAATCGGAACAACAAACTCTGCGCTCGGCGCAGTCTGGAAACCCTGCTTGCCATTCCACTTGAGACCCTGGACGGCGAGGGCTGTTGTGTTGGAAGTGATGATATAATCAGCCATGCCAGACCCGATCATGACGTTGTTGGTCTTCTCAACGAGAGTCTGGAACTTCTTCTCGTGCTCAGCGGGGTCGTATCTGTCGTCGTCACCGACAAAGACTGGGCCTGAGCACGATGCCCATTCCTTGGGGGCGGCTGGGGCGTGGATTGCCTTGCGGACCCCGGGAATGTTGAAGAAGAGTGTTGCGCCGGGAGGAGTATACTGAACTGAAGGAAAGCCAAGAACATCCCAAAGAACAGGGCAGGTATCTTGGATGTGATAGACGTTGAAGCAAGGGTTGATAACAGTGCTGATCTCATCGAAATGAGCTGTGATGTCGCATCCCTTAACCTGAACAGGTTTCCAAGGCGCCGGAGGGGGAGGGTACGTAAGATGAGCCTCACGATACCTATCCAGTCCACACTTTTCATTATCATTATCAAGAATCTTCTTGTTCTTATCCGGAATCGCAAAGACGCTCTCCCAATGTCTGAAGAAGCCCGGGAAAGCAGCATGGTCGAGACGTAGCTTGTCAGCATACGGCATGACAGGATCGTAGTAAAGAGCGCCCTTGACGTTGTAATACTTTGTATCCTTCTTGTCAAGCATAGCAGCGCCGACGTAGGGAACATAGACACCGGCGTAGCTTTCGCCAGTGATGTAGAGCTTTTTGCCCTGCAGGCCGAAGGTATCGACGAGGTTCTTCCACCATTCGACGAATTGGGCTGCTGTTTCGGTGTTGTTCTTTGCTGTTACGTGGCCGGTTGAGAAGCCGGTGCCAATGGGATATTCAACCCTAAAATATGTTAGGCATGATACTTTCGTGAAGGGTAAGATCGTACCAGATGACGTTGGCGAGTTTGTGCCATGACCAAGCATTTGGCACGGGCTTGTAAGTTCCATACTTCCACGAGAACGGGCCATTCTCTTGGGTAAGACCTAAAGTCGCGTCAGTCATGAAAGAACCAAAGCGGTTGTGTTGTAATACCTTCTAGAGAGGAGCAGCCAGGACCTCCGTTGAACCAAATCACAACATCGTCCTTTCCAGCTGGGTTAACAGTCGGGAAGAACCAATAGAAGAACTTGGGATCTTTGGAGCCAGTCTTCTTCCAATCAACAGGGATTTGACCAGCATAGCTTTCACCGACATCAAACGAGACTTCGGGAATGCCAGTAGAGGGGACATAATAAGCTGGTAAATGTTTAGTCCCAGGTATCAAATTCGTTGCGTCATCAACTCACGAGAAGTCTTTTTGTTGTAGTACTGCGCATTTGCAGGCTTGTAAGTACGAGGATGAATAACCGAAGCATTCGTCAAGGCAACGAAGCCCAAAACCGACAAAAGAGCTGTTTTCAAACCCATAATGACGTATAAGAATCCTCTAAGGTCGAGAGAAAAGCCCGGTACTGCCGGACAAGACAGGCAGCACCGTTGATATTTATACAAGAGCCATACATAATAATTCCCCTAACAATTAACATAGCCCGACGATTAGAGGAACTTTTGCTATGATAAAGTCCTACTCACAAGGGTACACAACACAACAAACAGGCGAGCACGGAAGTTCGGCATGAATACTATTCTGTGCCTTCCTAATGCAGCTATTTGCGGGGTTCGTGATATCAGCATCGTGGTATGATAAGCTGTCCGTGTCGATCGCTAGGCGGGAGGATCCCATTGGCTAGGCCGTTTGACAAAAGTTCGAGGGAGAACAATTGTCCAATTGATTGAGGGAGAGGCTTCGCTTAGAGTTTTGTAGAATAAGCTTGTTCTTGAGAGAGAATGCGAGGGGGAGGTTGGCTACGTTGGAGAATCAGACTTCGGTGTGTGATAGACTTTGGGGGATCGAATGTTGACAACGTCATACCGAGTGTAGGATAGCGTTGCCTTCCGGTAAAAACTCTAAGAAAAGCCGTTAGGAGACTATTCGCGGGTTGCGATGGACTGTTCGTCATCTGGCGTGCACGACTAGAGTGTTTTGATTTCTATTTTTGCCAACTCGTGGTTTCGTTATGAATTAAGGAACTTGGATACTTAGCAGTATTCTTCCCTGTGATCATCCTCCAGTCCCTTCTTTTGTGTAACTATATGTCGAAGCCCAGGTCTTAGCCTTTTGGCCCTGTAGGTATATTCCACCAAGTCCCTATCTTATATATCTGACTCGCATAAATATACTCCTAGCCCTTCTGCTCCTTGTTGTCTATGCTGATGTATGTTGAATATCAAGCTTATATGCAAACACCAAGACCTTATATACCCCAGGTCACAAACCCACCCGAAACTCCAGTAATTCAACCCAAATATCATGACCTACTCATCTCTTCACGAAGCTTTTTCTGAAACTCAAACTTCCTCTCCCTCCTATCATTCTCCCTCCTTCTAAACTCATCCCTCCTCCTTCTCTCCCCAATGCTACTCCTCAAACTTGAATCAGGACTCTCCCAATCAAGCGGCACCTCCTGAAAAATAATCGGCGTCCAAACTGGCAGGAGTCTCATTCCAATCTCACTCTCCGAGGGCGGAAGGATCTTCCACGTCTCATCCGTCTGGATATCTCGTCGTTCGACGGGTATGAACGCTGCTGGCTCGGGTGGATTTAATTTTAAATATGATACTTTTCTATCGCGATCAGAGCGCCATTCTCGGTATTCAATCTCTGCTTGCGCAGTCTGTTCGTCGCTTAATTCAAGAACAGGTGCTTCTTCTTCTTCTAGAAGAGGCGGTTGTGATTGCGTCGCGTATTTCGGCTCCCATTCTCGAAGCTTGGTGTGATATTTTTCCAGCGCTGACCAATGCCTCTCAAGAGCTTTGGCGCGGGTGTGAATATCGTGAGGTTCGTCGGGAATAGGCGCCCTTCGCCCACCTCTCCTCGCAATAGCACCAATCGTATCCTTTATATCCGTCTCCCTAAGAACCAACCACGTTAAATCACGCCTCGTTTCCAAACTGCGCAGTAATTTAGAGCAAAAGTGATAATCATCCCCCGGCAACGACGTGGGAACAAGAGTGTCGCGCAGAACACGATCGATGTATCGCACTTCACACAGCGTGTTCTCAAGCCTCGCGTCTTTGGGGATGTCTCTAAAGGGGTTGCAGCGCTCGAGAAAAGCTCTCCCCACGCGGGCGTTGGAGTCGCTGAGGGGTTTAAGGTTGATTATCCCGGTGATTGGGGGGCTGCGGGCCTTGAAGGCGTTGAGAAAGCCTCGGATTGCACTCATGATGCATTTTCTGGCCGGGCTGAAGAGAGGGAATGATGTTTTGAGGCACAGGGTGAGAATGAAAAATGGGAAAATTCTTGTTTTTAAAACCCCCAAAGTTGAGAAAAGCTGGGCGCTGCGAGTGATCCTTGTCCCTCCCGTGTTGCTCCGCTTGGCCGTCTCACAGTGAGGCCTTTCACTAACAGTCGGACAATGCCGTGTGCTTGACCAGTTCAGTGCGATAAATAGAAGCGGTGTATCAAAAGTGTTCACTATTAACAAGGACACTTATTATATCCAGTTTTTACTTCGACAATTTGATAGCTGCAATGTTCTGTGCAAAAGTCTCAACTCCAACATCTCAAAATCTTCAGTGATCGGCGTCACATGTAACCAATTCTGTCCTCTCACCCGCGGGAACCAACCCCAAACGAATCAAGCTCATCGCCACCGCGCCCGATTCTCCTCTTCGTACAAATCATATGAATATCCGTTCCATTCATCCTGCAGAGTGCGAGCATCAATGCTGCTTCGTGTTCCTTGACCAGGCAGTCGACGGGCCTGGAATGAGAGAGACTGGTGGTCCAACCAACCCTCGATGCGACCGTCGCCAAGGAACTCCATCCAACCTTCGTTGCGATCCCCGTAAATTACAGGTCCCTGATCTTCACGACCCCGCCATTTGAACCACACGCGATCATGCGATGAGCGCATGGGACGTTCTTCAAAGAGGAGTACGCCTTCGTAGACGCCGAGGTTGAATCTTCCCCAGAGCCTGTTGCCAGAAATTGTGAGAGTCAATTGGAAATCATCAGGGTCAACATCCCATTGCTCGCTCACATCGAGCGATTCGACTTCGTAATCGCCATTCAAGAGACCTAAGGGTGCAAGGCTGACCTCGTCGACGTCATCATCGCTGCGATTGTTCTCATCCGAGGAGTAATCTTGATCTGGAAATTCCGAGTATGGGGGTGGAGCATCGTCGTAGCCGGACGGAGCGAGTATTCTTCCCCGGGCCGCTAAAGAGCCGCCGCGTCGAGCAGTCTGAGGCTTTGCGAATCTAGGAGCTTCCAGAGAAGGGTCTCTTGCTGTCGGACGGTTTTGGCCAGCAGCAGACCCTCGCGATCCGTTTCCTCGGGGTGCAGTTTGCTTAGTTCGAGGCTGTTTTACCGGCTCTGTTGCAGTAGTGCTTGCGCCTCTGCCAGCGGCTTGAGATGCACCACCTCTGACGCAGCGCGCAGTCTGGGGCTTTCGGGCTGGTGTCGGTGCGGGGCCCGTTTCAGGGTCCTTTCCCGCTGTCTTTGCCGTGCTTTTGGTGGGTGCTTTAGCTGGGGTCTTCGCTGGCGCTTTTGCCTTTGGTGTCGCAGTCTTTGGTGCAACCGCCTTCTGCTTTTTGGCTGTCGTGGTACCTTGGTCGTCGTCGTTTGCCTTTCTTTTGGCACCCGCTGCAGTCGGTTTCTTCGTCTCAGTCTTCACAGGTGTCGCTTGCGCAGCAGGTTTGCTCGTCGCACCCTTCTTTGCCTCACGATCGTTCTTTGTCCATTCCTTCTTCAATTTGGTCTCAAGCTTGCTCACATTAGCTGGCACCTTGAGATTACCTGCATTAACAGCGTCAAACAACCGCATACGCGCGACAGACTTGGTCTTGGATGGAGGGAGACCATAGTGAATGAGTTGGGCCTCAAACCAGTGCGCAGGGTGATCTTTGTCGCTCCCAGAGGTGAAATGCTCCTTGAGCTCGTTTGCTGTGGCACGCCGATGTCGGTTCTGGCCAGAGGATTGGGCGAAAAATACACCCTCAGCAAATGCGAAGCCGTCTTCAGCGACAGGAGGCGCTCCGGGCCATGCGCTGGCAGTAGATGCCTTAGACATAGTGTCGGAAGTGGTTGATGGCTGACGTGATTTGTTCGTTGATTGACAAGTAATTTAATGAGGCCTGACAAACGAGAAATGATACTGTCGTCGATGCCTCACGTGCCCAGTTTTATGCCAGCCTAATGCATGCTTATGCCTGCATTGACTCTATCCTACAGGTTATACACACTGCGTCAAATAGCCGTGTCAAGCACTGCCAGTTCTAACATATCTAGCCTAAGAGTTAATAGCCTACTGGAACAGATGAATCATGACTGAGAAGATGAAATGGACTTAAACTTTTGCAGGAGAAATAGTTTATGTTCTACCATAGTCTGTCTACCAATTAAATACAATCTATATGATACTTTCCCAGATCCCGAACCAAATGCAAAGACGTCTATCGAATGAAATCATCCCATCAAAAGTTAAAGGACCTTAGAACTCATCAGGAGCTCCCTCGAAGATCCCAAAGCCCTTGCTCAACAAGTCATCATCCCTACGAAAGTTGCAAGACTCCTTAACAGCATCCGTCCACAAATCCTTACCGCCTTGCGTCTTGGACGCCAACTTCACGCCCTTCGCAACAGTCCTAGCAGCAGTAGCAACAGGCCCAACACCAGGAATAGCATAAGTGCTAGCAAAAACAGCCTCCTTCATAACATTCACCATAATCTCACACGTAACACTTCCAATCTCTCGAAAGCCCTTGTCAAGACCTCTAGCTGTGAAGTCAACAGTAGCTGTAGCGAGGAAATCCGCCGCTGAGGTATCACATTGACATTTTCCGATTGCATAGCGTTCACCGTCTGGGTTCGCGCCTAGCATGTCGTTTGTGAATTTGCTGGGGTGCACGGTGGTGCAGATCTTGGTGCGGTCGTTTTTGCAGTAGACGCCGCATGCCCATGCACCGTCGCGGGGAGAAGGGTCGAGATAGAAGAGGCAGAGGCCCTGTCTCGCGAATGCTCCTTTTTGGCGGTGGTAGGCGTCCCAGGACTTGTCTTGGTTTTGACGCCTGGTGAGGGAGGAGTCTTCATGAGTGGGAAGGGCAGCGCCAGTAACTAAAGGGACCAGAGTGGCGACGAAAGTGAGAAGAGTGTTGAAGGCAACCATCTTGAATTTGTGAAGCTGAGGATAGAGTAAATTGATAGTAAGTGTTTTATGGGAAGATAGTGTGATGTTTGCGAACTTGAATGTTGATCTGATAGTTGTGAATGATAGTGAGAATGAAGTTCATTTCTCGAGCGTCTCCCTTCTGTTTTTATAACATTTACATCTTCTCAATTTGTTTATCCAGTAGGCGCAGTCACCTAGGCTGGCATAGAGCTATCACTAAATCAGACGATGAGCTTACTGAGAATATCTTCTAACCTTGAGATCACATAAGGCGAGATCCTCTGCCAAGGCCTAAGTGCTTAGTCCTTGACTTCTCACTGCCCCAGAAACCTTGTCTCCAATTGGCTGCAGAACGAAATCCATAAGAAAGGTCCAGTTATTTCTCTTGGCTTTTGAATTATCCTGGCCACGTAAAAGCGCGATTGGCTTGTCAACTGTATATTTAGTTGAATGAGCTTCCTAATCTGAAATGTCTCCGATCGAGGCAGCGAAAACCGAATATTACACGGCTGTGCTCTTGGTTCTCAGAAGGTGATATAGCCGCTCTGACATAGAATGAGAATTATAACCTGGCAGGCTGTATCTATTAATACTTCATAAGATGACCTATGACTGAAAATGGGAGCAACTGTCCTGGATCTGCTGCTCGCATGGTAGGATAAAGGAATGATGGCGACACCCACGTGGTGAATATGCAGAACCAGGCAAACCCAATTATCCAACGCAATGGCCTTGGGAGGGGAACATACACTGTTGCAGCTTGCACCGCGTCCTCAAACATAATTGCCAGCGGCTGTAGAAGGAAATAAGTCTCCATTTCATACCGCTCTCCGGTCTCAAGACGGTAGAAGTAATGTATGCAGCGGTGCATAAGTCCAGAAGCAAAGAATGCCAATATCAGGCGTGAATATCGCGACAACAGCGTACCGCGACGGAGCTGGAGAACGGTATCTGGAATGAAGTCTCCCCAGCCGGTTAGAGCCTTGCGGAAAAGCCGATGCCAAAATGTTCTAGAAGGTATTTAGTACAAGGTAACCTATATCAGCAGGGCTTTCAAGAATTTGACTCACCCCCAGAATGTTCGAACAGTGGACCTTGAACTTTATTGGCCCGTTGAGGTGCGGCCAGTCCTCTGGCTTGCACAAGCCAAGCAGGACAGATACCGCAGCTACAAAGTTATGGGCCAATCGTACCGAAACATAACCAATAACCCAATTCCCAAGGGAACTAGCAAAGCGAAAGATCACGTCTTCCCGAGTTAGGCGTGTTAGGTTCAACATCGACTGCTTTTCTCTCGTGATCAAGTGCTTCTCTGGACGCGGCGCGAGAAATATGGCGTCCAAGACGAGATAACAGCAAACACCTTGGACAATCCTGGTTGTAACAAACCGAGTAGAAGTTGTCGGGACCCGGTGCTTCATCGAAACCTCCCCTCGCAATCCAACACGTCGCAGGTTAAAATACATGCCCACTGCCCGAAGAAAAAGGGCGACAGTGCTTAAACGGCGGCCCGACTGCTTTTCCTTCACCGTAAGGACATCGTCGGCATCATAGCGCGATAGAAGAATCTGCTCAGTGGCATTGGCGTAGAGTCCCCAGCTGAACAGAGAAATACCTGTTATTTGGGCTGGGGGCAGCGATGATGTCAAGAGGGACGTGTAAAACGAATGCTGCAGACAGCTCAGAGCCACCGCTGCCCCGAGTCGGCTAAGGACTGCACTCTTCGGGATGAAGAAAATAGTGCTTGCGAAACAAAGGAGGATACTACAGGCGAGAACGATGATTTGAGACGTTGGGGTTTGCTCTGGGTGGTCCATCGCGGTGGTTAGGGTGAGGTGACCACTCGAAACGCGTAGGAAGGATTAGAGGGAAAGTTGAATGAAGAAGAGATGATCGTAACAAATAATGCTCGTGCGGATGGCGCGGTATATGAGCGAGATTAGACCCTGCATAAAGTTTAAGGTTCAACAACTGCCGTGATTCAATGCATCCACCTCCATTGGGGCTAGCTGAGCCGGGATTCAGCTGCTAGTGTCAGAGTACACAACACTATGTCGTGCAAGGTTAATAGATTCGGGAGCCGTGGCTCCATGCAGTCAATCACGGCTAATGGAGGTCAGCTCAGTCGTTTTTCTGTGTTAAGAAGTTACCGATAGTATTGCAGTCATTATCTCATATCTTCCCCCATCCAAGGTGAGTTACTGTTGCCACCATGTACAAAGCAAAGCAAAGCGGACATAGCTAGCGCCTTCACCTACCATAGTCTATTTCTCGTAACACATTATTCAACCTCCAGTATCCTTCCGGCCACATAGGCCCTCTCGCTGGAACCTCGCCCCGCAGGATAGAAGCAACAGGAACTTCCACCCCGTAAAAGTCCTCATTTGCCTTATCTCTTGTCGTGATAACAGTCCCATCAATCTGCGCCCCAACATACAATCCTCTACTTTTCACGTAGCTCCATATAGGCTCAGCAGCCCCGTCACTGTTTACAGCCGAATCAACATAAACGCCCGTACCAACCGGCCCAGCAGTGACAGCGACCTCGCCACCAAAGGAGACTCTCGGTTTGGTGAACGCAGCCACGGCTTCCGGGGTCCGCAGAACACAGACGCAGTCAAATATGTCCATGGCAACCATGAAGCCAACGCTGAGGTTGTTGACGGCAAAGGCAGATGGTGGCGACCATGACCCATCGGGCTGTCGTGCTACAACAACGCCTGAACCACTACCCCAGGTGAATTGTGCGCCAGAGCGAAATGCGGTGAAGATAGCGAGACCTGCAGCCGACTTGAGGACTTGTCGAGGAATTTTGACTAGTGCCTTGCGTCTTGATAATGATTCGTTTGGCGGGAGTGGCGTTCCCTCTGCAGAAAATGTCAGTCTATCTCTTACAACGCCTCTCGTCCACGCGTACCACAGAAAGCTGTCAGTATTCGTGCTGCTTTCTCGCACTCTTTTTCCAGAGTGGTAGGCATGAATGCCTCGCATCCGAGCTTGTTCGCGAAATCATTCACGGGCCCAGCAATCTTGGCGCTGAGGACGTGAAGACGGTTCGCAAAACCTGACTTTCGGTCTGTTTGCATCCCTGTAGATTGCTCTTGGGTCGATGGACTCTTGGCGGAATATGCTAGTGGTGGAGGAAAGTAAGTATTCTTGAAGTCGTATCCTGCAGGACGAGTATTGGGGGCTTCATTGGCGGGAAGCTCGAACAAGTTATTATTGTAGGATCCCATGACTGTCATTGGATTTCAGGATAGGGTGAGGATATTCAACGAGTTCCTGAATCCAGCTAAGGAGAAAATGCTGCGCTTTGTATTGTTGAGTCTGCTAATTCCTGCTTGAAGTGCTCAACCACGAAAGGGAAGAGCGACGAAGATAAATATTCCAGTCAATTAGGGTCGTGTCTGATATCTTTGCACTCGTTGGGCGCGCAATAGCAGATCACCGGGCGCCGCGGGGCCTGTGCGAGGCTGTACATGATGGGAGGTTTGGGTATCCGAAATTCCGAACGGCCATATATAAGCCAGCGTCGCATCGCCATGTTTGGAAGAGTGAAAGAATCATAACCTAGCCATTAATAAACCTTAGAACATCGGCAATGCTACTCCTGTCCGAAAGCGAAACGTGCAGAGCGCGTCTGGGATGCCCGCGGGGTCCGAGGGAGCAGCCAGATCCCTGCACAGTACAGGGATTCTGGCATGGGAAAACGTAGGGTAAGTTGACGATACTCCGATATGGTCCATAGTATAATTTGTTGTTTCCCCTGGAGGTCTAGCATATACAAAGCCAGTCACTACGGAGTAATGGATACTGCAATTGCCTGATTTTCGTTGTTATCCAGCCGAACTCTTACTGTCTAGTGATAGCGTGTGAGGCGCGTGATGTGAGCATCAGCTGTGGGGTCTATCAACTCAAAATAACACTCTCATAAAATTATATCAGGCAGTGTACCAGCTACCTAGCTACCTACAAACGCGTGACGTCTACGGCTGAGGAATAACAGGAGCCAACGAGCCATAGTACGCATTCGATGGGATCTAGGCTCGCTAGCTTGGAAGACTAGATCCCGCAAGGCTGAAAGGCGTTGAAGCCTTAGAGCCCGGAACATCGCCAATTACCACACATCTAACATCTTAACGACATATATTAAGCTAATATACAAAGGAATCCCACTTAACTTTAAGTTTTCGAAGGCATTATGCATATAACCTTAATGTAAAAGAGGTTTCTAATCAAAAATAGAATAATATGCTTTCGTGATGACTCCATGACATGGTTGAGAGATTGAAAGAGGCTTCAGCCTCCAGGGCACAGATGTAAAAAAACACCAATATGATGACTCAATGAGTCAATGAGTAAACTTGATGGCAGCACCTAGGCGGGGTACAAAAAGCCGACCTGATCCCTCATCGTTAGAAGTCGTCAATTGACCGTCTTTCAAAATCAAACAACCAAACTTCACAGATCATTCTGCCACCTCTCAACATGAAGATCAGCATCGCCCCGCTCGTTCTCGTCGCTGCGCTGGCTGGCTTTGGAGAGGCGTATACCTGCATCGCTCGCTCTTTGTATTGCGGCCAACATCTTCTGCAGTTTGGTGAGCCTTTTGCCTCTTCTACATTAGTCCAGGTTATCTCTAACAAGTATCGTAGATACCTTCAAATACTTCCCCAGGATCATGGCAGAACTTAACCGCGCGAGCAACCGAACATATTTCAAAGGGAATCATATCTCGGAGACCCTCTTCTATTGCCGTCCCGACTCCAAAGGAAAAGTTCCTGAAGGGAAAATTCAGTTCTTCAAGCACTGCAAGCGTGGTTGCTTTAAACTCGCCACTGCACACAACCATACCTGCGGGTAAGGCCTCTTTTGTCTGCTGGAGTTTGGGGTTATGTTGAGGTAGTTATTGGAGCCAAGGCTCAGTTAGAATATCGGTTGGTAAGGCCCTAAGTGATGGCTCAAATTTCATCAGCCGCGCAATAAGCTTCGCTGCAGCTCTGAATTCGTCCCTGGTGAAATCCGGATGTTTGTCTTTATCGAAATAAACCTCTTCCATCCAACTTTGCAGTGTCCAAGTATCCTCCTCATTCGATGCTTTACTTCTCATTTCTTGCCATTTTAAGTGCCATCTTGATGGTAAATCATCGTCAATAAGCTCTATCATTTGTTGAACCAGCATTGGGGGAGTTAACATGATAACGTTAAACGGGGGCTGCCCAGTCACAAGCTCAAAGATCTGTGCCTGTTAGTAGATGCAATCTTCTTTGCCAGGTGGTGTTTACCAGACATCCTGCGCTCCATAAATCTACTTGATTGTTGAGAGGGTCTCCAAACACAAGCTCAGGTGCGCGTACTGGAAGCGGGGTATGCAATGTCTTAGGCGCGTCGTAGTTGAAGAAGGCTTCACCAAAGTCAATTATCTTGATTGACGGGACTGAGAGTAGAGTTTGGACATCCTTGTTTCTGAAGGATGAGGGTTGGACGATATGTGTTGGTATGTTTGATGACAAGGGCTTGCCATCTTGCCTTGTGACTGAGCCCATCTTAGGCTCACCAAGTCTGGCGATGAAGTCTCCTTCGCTGAGTAAATGCAGCCCCGGAATTTTCAGAGCAATATTTCTAGTGTGAAGGTCTATGGGAAAACTCAGCATTACCGCTTATTGCAAATTGAGGCATGTGTCTCTTACCACCATGCCCAATGTCGTTGGAAGTAAGATAATCGAGACCTTGCAACACCTGACTCGAGATCGACCTTGCAGCGCGAGACGGCAGCCTGCCATCACTGCAGTGGCTAACAATGACATCTGAAACATTAGGACCAACAAGCTCCAAGACCAAACAATCGTGTGAACCGTTGGGACCAATTACAGTGAAGTGGTCCAACATTTGATTCACGTAACACGACCCATCGTGATTTCTTGGTGTAGCAGCAAGCTTTTGCAAAATTTCAATCTCGTTACTTCTCTTCGCTTCGGCCACTGTGATCTTGAGTGCAACGTAGCGATTGTGCCTGGTAAATAATCAGTAAGAAAGGGCATTATTTTTAGACAAACATACAGCTGGTCCTTGGCGGCCCAAGTGGTAGAGTAGCTGCCCCAGCCAAGCTTATGAAGGACTTTGTAGCGTTTATCGTTGAGGGAATCGCCTAATGCAACAGGATGGTAGCCACCCGGTCGATAGCGGTGTAATGGTTCAGCGTCAATACCACATCTGTACTCTGGTGGTGGTGTTTGACTGGCGTGATATTGACGTACGTGGGGTCGTTGGAGGAACGCAACAGCAATTAAGGGAACCGAGATTCGTATACGCGCCGCCCTCAAAAGGCTCACACTAATCATCACGTTACAGATCCAAATGTCTCTTCCACTACATCCAACTGAATCATCGAATCATCTCGTCGCTCCAGTGGAGGTCAAGTGTTCAGTGACAATCGGATGATGCGGCACATTTAATCCCTGTCGCCTAACCCACACCCGATATTTTTAGAACCTCGCCCAGAGTCACCCAAAAATAAGGTTGCAGCTCAAATAACGGACCAAAAGCTTGGCAGAATGCTTAATCTGATCAAGAATCACCGATATAATCGTTTCATCTGTAATTCATGACGCTGATTCAGCTGGTCTAGGGCCAAGTGAACAGGATATCCACCCCTGTCAGGCGTGACAGCGAAGCACAAATGACGTCAGGGCGTGGTCTAGAGCTTTAGGTCCTGCATCAGAGTTGGACTGGACCTCAAACTGTCGTCGGGCCATTCACCTCCCAAACCCCGCAGAGCTTCACCTTCAGCTGCATCGTCATCATTATTTATACGGCGTCTCACACTCATCATTTTGAATTTTTCCCTCCTTCTTCTCTCTCATTTCACTCGCCAAAATGGATAACATGGCTTCTCTCAAGGATACTCTTACTGCCTCTGGAGGCGCGGAACCTGCCGGTACCTACGCCCCTCCGCTCCTCATGACGTCTCGAATTATCCCGCTGACTTTCTCCAGGATTCCTCAACGACATCGTCGCCCAGCTGTGGCCCAACATCAACGTCGCAGGCGGCAAGATCATCAAAGATGTCGTCGAGCCCATGCTTGACCAGATGCTTCCAGGTCCTCTCGCGAACCTCCGCTTCGTCAAGCTGGATTTTGGACCTACGCCCATCAGATTCTCTAATGTTGACGTGCACAAAACCGAACTCGAGGGCATCAAACTTGATATGGATTTGGATTGGGATGGCAAGTGCGATTTCGAGCTTGATGCATCAATGGTGCCCAAGATTGTGAGCTCCGTCATCGCTGGCTTCAATGTTATACGTTACTGATTATTGGTGTAACAGGGCATCGAACATGTGAAGATTAAGGGACGACTCTCCATTCTGCTTTGCCCTTTGACAAACGTTATTCCCCTGGTATGAACCTCCAACCCCGCTACAATATTCGGCGCTAACATGATCTACAGATCGGAGCTGCTCAGGTGGCTTTCATCAACCCCCCAGAGCTATCTCTCGACTTCACCGATGCCGCCAACATCGCCGACTTCTCCTTAATCGACAAGACCGTCCGCAAGGTCATTCTCAACATCATCTCCTCCATGGCCGTCCTCCCCAACCGCTTCCTCGTCAAGCTCGACTCCTCCAACGATTACTTCAAGACCTTCCAACCCCACCACGGTGTTCTCCGCCTCACCATTGATAACGCCACTGAGATTACAGGCGAAAAGAAGAGCGGCGCCAAGAAGCTACTCCAAAAGCTTATCAAGGATATCCCTGACTGCTATTGTGATGTCAACGTCGGTGCTGAGGGAGAGTGGCGAACTTCGACTATTAAGAATAAACACGACCCTCAGTGGAACGAGACGCACGACTTCCTAGTTACGGACTACGAGCAGCGTATCACCATCGATGTGAACGATGAGGATCTTGGTGGTGATGACGATATCGGTATCGCCACGACGACCGTCAAGCAACTTCTCTTAAACGGTGGCAGCCAAACTCTCACCCTGTCTCACAAGGGCCAGCCCCTTGAGACCAAGGTGACTATTCACGGCAAGTTCTTCAACTTTGTCGGCGAATCCAACAGCATTTCAGCCAGCAGCCAAAACGAAGGCGAAATCTGCGGTCTTGCCACCGTCCTCATCGCCAGCGTCAACGGCCTCAACGGTCAGCGCGACGAGCTCAAGCCCAGCGTCAAGGTGACATGGGGCGACAAGGAATTTGTCACTCCCATCAAGAGCTATAGCCCCGGAACGGATATCTTTAACCCATCTTTCGACACGGCATTCCGATTCCCTATTACCGCTGAGCAGCTCTCTAGCCCGCAGAGCTTCAAGCTCAGCTTGCAAAATGGTACGAGCGAGCAGGGATCGGTCGAGATTCCTTTTGATAGCGTGACGGGTGTTGATGGCATGAACCGTGAGGAGGAGTTTGATGTTGGATCTGGTGCTACTATCCGAGCTCGGTTTTCCATCCGTGGATTGCAGCTCGCTGAATGATTGGGGAAGGAAAACGTGGACGATGTCCCCGGCGCATGATGCTGTACGCATACCCTAGTATGAATTAGCAAGCAATAAATTGTTTATTTTCAATCATTGCCGACCACGAAAACCAGGGAGAGATGTATTATTTGCAGTCGAGACTTGTGGCTGATAGCTCAAATGAGCAGAAAGAACTCGGATAAAAGTTCTAAAGCTTTAATGATTTTAGGCCAATTATACTCTAAATTTGGTCAAACAAAGTTCAAATTGCTATCTAAGGAGTGGAATCTGGCTATTTAATGACAGTCTGAAGCCAGTGTAAATGTCAACCCATATCGAACACGACACATATCTCATAACTTCCCGGTCTACCAATGGATCTTCCCAGAAATAGTCTTGAAGATCAACGAGCCCTTTCAATGAGTCTTATCATCCGTATATCGGGCTACGAGCTGCATCGAGCCGAAAAAGTCAGATGAGCCAACCGTCTCCGTTGGAGCGCCTCCTTCGACGCCAGTCTTCTCGCGACTACCGTCAGTCTCAAATCTGTAGGCTTGCACAGGCTCCCGCATGGTCTCATCGAATCTCTCGAGATCCTTGACCTGCAACTTGAGAAGCTTGGCGGCTGCCTCCAGTGTGATGTGAATGTCCATTTTGGCTAGTTTGGCGGCATATTCCTCCGCATCACGGTTGAGGAGATAGTCTTTGTACTGAGATATTCCGTTCAAGCTTGTCGAATATATGGTACTGAGGGATGTGGTGTTGGATTCATGATCTTTATCTTCTAGTTAGCCTGAAGTCACTGATGAGTAAGCTCCAAGTGCTTACAAGGTGAGATGCTGTCCACCATTCGATTGAAGTTCGGAAATATGATCCGATAAATATCGAACCATCGGTCTTCCTCACTTTCTTTCGATGACTTTCTCTTGAGGGAGCGGAGTCGAGCAGCCTGTTCTCTACTCATCATGCCGTAGACTGCCTCTGGTTTCCTCTTAGGGCATGGTGTCTCTTGATGCTGATGATCCAGTAGGAGCTCGTCTGTTTCGAAGCTAGTATCGCATCGCCGGCAGGTATGTTTGCCTCTGTACTTCTTTAGGAGATGGCAGCGGAAGAGATGTTCTCTATTTCAAGATTAGCTCATGTTTTCGAAGCTTGAACACTTATGTAAACTTAGTTGAATTTATATAAATTTATGTAAACTTATCTAAACTTGGAAGAACTAAGATGAGATGAAACGAGATGACGTACTTGACTTTGTTTACATCAATCCACCCAGGACCTTCGCAAGCTCGATGATGGACTGAGACCAGTATACCTGCCTTGTGATAAGGACAGGCAAAACGAAGCTTCAGGCCGATATGGGCCGCAGCGTCACTGAGGCTCTGGGTCGTGGTGTTGGTGTAATAAGTCGCATCGACCGTGCGGTCGAGCCGCTGCCTGGCATTCTGAGTGTGGACCTGGGACGACAAAGTCGTTAGCGAATTACTCCCTGTCGCGTGATACGGAGTAGTCATATAAGAAAAGACCTATTGATGTGTGAGTGAGTGACTTCACACAATGTTCTAATGATGAATGGCAAGGAACACGGTTGCCCTACCATTTCCATGGGGTCTCCTATGACGTGTTCAAGTGTTGGCTTTGTATTGTAGAGTACAGAGTAGGTAGGATCGTCTTCCAGCTTCTTGCACATTTGGGTCAAGGCATCAAGTATCTCTCGAGCTGACATTCTCTCGCTTATGCTGACCTTCAGCATACCTTCCAGGACAAGATAGAGCATGTCATCAATGAAAAGGGATGACTGAGATTTCTCGCGAAGGGATATGAGTACCTGTCAACGAGGTTAGGCACTATCCGAAGAGCAATAAGGCGTGGGCGACATACTCTGTGCACCTGAGGCTTAAGTTTCGCCGTGAGACCACCCTGCTTATCGTACTGCAACCGGAAAAAGGCATCGCGATTGGGACTATTGTCTTTTTCATCGAGTCGGGCATCAATCAGCTTTGCAATACCGGCTTTGCCGTTATAGTACCAAGCGATGGCTTCGGCAAAAATACAACCGAGGCTCCATATATCGTAGGCCTGCGTAATGCCCAAAGTTGTGGTATCGATTTCTGGAGCACGATAGGCCGGTGTGTGTTTGAGACCCTTGGGAATGTCTCTCTCTTCGGGAGTGCAAAAGTATGAAGATCCGAAGTCTGTAAGAGCGAATCCCGCCCGACTATTGCTATCACCACAGTCGAAGTAGAGGATATTCTCTGGCTTGATATCTCCATGCCTTCCATGAAGGTCTCTCACTTGGTCCTTTTGTCCATGGATGGTAGATACAGCATCTGCAAGCCCTCTCATCTGACCCCCGAACCACTCAAGGCTACGCCTGTCATTTCTAGGTCTAGATTGGGTTCTCCAATACGTTGCAAGATCGCAGATCGCAAGAGGAAAGACAAAATGATATTTGCCCTCCATCCGGTAGGAAGCAAGAAGAGGGACGATGTGGGGATGGGGGTTTTGGGCGAGATTCATTCTTCGATAGGCGTCTCGCTCGCGAGCGAAGTCTTGAGAACTTTGGCTGTAGATCTTCTTCACAGCGAAGACGATATCTCCTTTCCCTTCGCCATCATGGTCTGGAATGTAGCTCGGGTGGATTCTGGCTCGAAGGACTTGTGATGTCCCTCCAGACTTGATGGCTTCAATTTCATCGAAGATAGGTGTGATAGAGTTTCCGAAGTCAAAGAATAGCGGATCGGGGGCGTCGGTATCTGCTTCGGCAGATTTGTCTGGCACATCCATTGGAACAATGCAATCGGGCAGCTGAGGTATTTCTGGCTCCCATCGTATGGGAAATGTTTCAATATCATCAAGCCCATCGTTTTCGGTACCCTTTGTTGACCGAACCAGATCCGAATCATCGCACGCTCTCTCAGGAGACTTTAGGTCACCGACAGTTTCTTTCGAGATTGGGATGAGAGCTGATTTAGTCCTTTCATTAAGGCTCTTCAGTATAAGCCTGGAAAATAACATCCTCCGAAGAAGCTCTAGTGTCGTTTGACGCTGGCTCTGACGTTCAGTTTTCCATGGGTCCATGGAATTCCATAAAACATGCTTCGAGCCCACAGCAGGGACTGGGAGTGACATAGACATGGTGCGTATAATCCTCAGTTTGATTCAGGTTGTTGAGAAATTCAAGTATGTAAACGTGTAGCAAAATTGCTAACCTACCAAAGGGGGGACGTCTTCTAAAAACGTCTCGGAGTGAAGATATTGGTCCCAATCAGTATTCCAGTAGTTATCTGAAGCGAACAGTCCCATTTGGGGCTCGCTAGATGCTGGCTTAAAAGTGCCAACAGCGATCAGGCTTGGATATTGCTTGATAGCATTCCCCAAGGTCTGTTTGAGTTCTAGAAGATGGTCACTATGCACAAGTTTCAATAATGGGGAGTGTTGGTAAGTGTACGAACTTTCTGAATAATGCTCAGGTAGTGGATAAAAGCCTAGCGTGTGCTCAATGAGTTGCAAATATGGTGTTTGGTGGAATTTGATAACAGAGTGCAAACTGGTTAAGAAGTGGACGGAGTCTGTCCAGCATCTCTCAAGGACTTTTATGAGAAATGAAGGATGAGGAGTCGAAATTCTGTCCTGTGGAATGGCATCTGAGATATAAGCAGGGTGGTTTAGCGCGTATGAGTTCTGCGCATATGCGTGGATCTCGGCACATCTTACTGGCTGCGTGGTGTTGTGGCTTGGCCATTTTCAACCCCCATGCAGAATCACAAATCATGGTATTCATCACATTAGCGACCAGACATCTTGCTCGTGAGCCATCATTTACACTCGGGCTGATTATGAGTGGCGCAGCACAATCAGGCTTTCCAATCGCTTTTGCATTCGCGCGCTCAAATCAACCTCTGGACCGACTTTCTTCATCAAACATCTTGGCACCCTGACAGTAACGTTCTTGCGAAGTCAACAGGCATTCACTACGACTTCATCCTCTAGTCTGGCGTTACTAGTATGGAGAGAAAAGGCCCCGTCGGCAGGGAGCCTTACGAGATTTTCCGAGAGGCGTGCCATGAGTTTCGAAGTTCACTAACCGAGAAGGACAAGGCACTCTTCAAGGAATTTTCCGATGCAACGTCAATACTGGCAACTATAAAGGAGGATGCGAAATCTCACCCTGTGCATTCCTCAACACTTACTCCATGCTGCAAAGGAATCAACAGCATTGCTAACCGCCTATCGCCGTTTTTCGACATCGCCAGTCTATTTGTATCATCTCACCCCGAGTTTGCAGTCCTCGCATGGGGATCAATACGACTTGTCTTTGTTGTGAGTCTTGGGCAACTTGCTGGATTTGGACCGGCATCCGCTAATTGTCTGTCTTTTACAGTTAGGCTCTAATCACGCAAAGTTCTTGGAAAGGGTGTGCGGTATGTTCGAAAACATGAGTATATTACTGCCTGCGTATGAAGAATACGCGTCAAGACTCCGCTCGCGGCTCACTGCAAAGGGTCATGAAGGCAGCAAACGGATCTTCAAAACTTTGGCATACATATACGCTGATCTCATCCAATTCTGCTTCGAAATGTGCAAACTATTCACCAGGAAGCGCTCAAGTATGTCTCCATGAACCAGTTTTCGAACTCAGAGCATATTAAGCTAAGGACACTCACAGGGCTACTGATGCTTCACAGCTCGTTCGCATACTCGACGGTCTGGAGGCCTTTCGATATCCGATACGATGATCTCCTACAGAGATGGAAGGACCATCGTGAGATATTCGAGCTTGAAATGTCAATCACGGCAAACATTCAACAGTTTGAGATAGGCGACCGCGTGGACGAGTTACTGAAAAGGGTTGACGGTGACTGGGGAGCTAAAACAACATATACCAGAGACCTGAAAGAGCTAGATATTGGTTGGTCCCTCTCAAAGACCCGGTGACGATATTTTTACTTAATCTCATCAGATTCTCTTCTCATTAGGCTCAAATCTTGGATTGATCCTCCGGCATGGGCATACGCTTTTGAGAACTCCCAGCACAGGCGATCAGAAAGGACGACCGAGTGGTTTTTAGAACACTACAAAGTATCCCGCTGGTTATCGCGAATCACTCCTGAACGGACAATTTCTGTTTTATCGGTTCAAGGTCAGTCAATCAGCTATATGCTCAGCTTTTCCAAATCTGATAACTTCGCAAGGCAAACCTGGGTACGGGAAAACCACACTATGTGCCACTCTCATTGAACATATCCAAACCTACTATACGAGCTACTCAACATACGACTCAGTGGCAGTCGCATATTTCTTCTTCGATCGACAACGACAGGCTAACTCTACAGCGATGGCTGCACTTAGGGCTATACTTACCCAGCTCTTGCATATCTTCCGAAAGGATGAAGCGATTCTGGACATCATAACGCTACTATGGGATCAGAACAAAACAGGGCAAGTCACTGCATCTGGTAGTGAGATCATATCAGCTCTTTGCTTACTCTCATCCCGAATTTCCAAGCTTTTCATGGCCGTCGATGGGGTCGATGAGTGCCAAGATCACGAAGATCTTTTTGACTATCTGAAAGAGATATGCCAGCATACAGACTCTGTTTCTGTTGCAATCTTCAGTCGTCCCACCCTGGTTATCCCCCAAGATTTGAGCTCCATGCTTCAACACCTTGACCTTACCTCGACAATGAACTTTGAATCACTTGAAACATTCTTGCAGCCCAAGATCCAACGGCTGGCTCGAGATGGAGTGATATCTTCAGAGGAGAACAGAGACCAGGTGGTGAAACTACTTGCCAGTAGAGCCAACGGCATGTTCTTGTGGGTTCGACTTCTGGTAGAGTACCTCCAATCACCCAACCTCTCCATAAGACAACGTCGTGAGGCCCTCAAGGATCTAAATCGACTCCAGGGACTTGATGCACTATACCAGGAGATACTACGGTCAATCGAACAAAGGACTTGGCAAGCGGCAAGGTTGAACATCACTAGGGCGTGTCAGTTCGTCTCATATGCTCCCCGACCTCTACATGTCAATGAGTTGGAGGTCGCGATCACAACAACACTATCAAGTGCCGTTGACGAATACGACACAATTCCAAACTTTGGGAAGGCCCTGTCAAAAATGTCCGGGGCACTCATTGAGCTTGATTCAGAGAGAAAAGCTAGATTCGTACATGTCTCAGTTCTTGAGTATTTGACCGATCAATCCCGTCAAGACCAGACTCTAGATTCGGTGTCACAACTCGTCAAAGAACGGTCTCTAGCGCAGCGGTCATGTGCATCCTGTTGTCTAGCATATCTGCTGTATAGCATACCAGCAGAGCCCTTGGGTGGCGGCCCACAAGTCATTGCGGACCGTGACTTACAGAAGCTTCGATATCCTTTTCTTGAATATTCTGCGCAGTATTGGGATTACTATTTCTCTGAGTTTCTTCTCAATCTACCGTCAGTATTGTCACAGGAGTGCGATTTTGCTATCTATGGGATAACTGCGGCCTATAAGGTTAAGCTTTAGGCTGCAAACACAGATAATGAATGACAACACGGTATTTCTTTTTCCCCGATATAAGCTTTTACCCATAAGTGATTTTACTATCAAGCTCGCTTCTAACTTAGTTTCGGCCAAGAGAACACTCATGGTATGGATCGAAGCATGCTGTGTTTTTGGTGAAGTCCCTCGAATATTCTCAAACTGGCCACAACAGGCCGATGGCTCCCCGTCTGCCGTCAAGGTTCCCATTTCTATGTCAGAAAACGCAGTAACGAACCTGAAAGATACGGTGAAGAGGCTACATCAATTGACTTTGGAGCTCGCAGACCTTAAAAGAGCATGGCAAGACGTCCTTCTGGAGTCACCATGTGAGATCTGGGAACCCAGCATTGAAGCATTCCATAACACGTCACTATGGGAATCAATTCCTGGTTCTAAGATTGTGGCTCGCTTAAGCAATAGCGATAGTGGGATTATAAATCCTATTTGTCTCAAGTCCCTTGTCAGTCTAGACGGTAAACGTCTCGGGGTCATAAGGCTATCTACAGATTCACGGTAAGCCTGTACCGACACAAATACTGGACATCCACTGATAAGTACTGAAGGGTTCATCGAGATGACATAGATTGGAAGATTACGTTCGCAGAATGGTCCGTTAATCCCTTTGAAAAAATATTCGAAGCAGATATCGCCCTTACCGCTTTGCCTCTCACTCCATTTATCGAGTCGATGAAGTGCATAGACAAGGGCAACGACCACAGATTTCTCTTCGAGCTCCCTCTAACAATCACCCCTGATTTGAGCCGCATCGTAGCTTCCGGTTGTGTCGCAATTATCAACAGAAACTCGGAATCCGTGTTAGCAAGGAAGAAGTCGCCACACATACAACTACTCAATTTCACACTGACACCAGGTCCCATGGGCAACATGCCGTTCAAATTTCCAGTTCGTCAAATGAAAGATACATATGCTCTGTTTATCTCTGATTCGAAGGAATTCATCATGACGATCCACCAGTCCAAGGGGCTTACTGATATCTCGAAAACATGGAGTAGTAAACTTTGGGTAGCGACTGTGTACAGAGATCACAGCAAAGGGCTGGACGCATCATCAAATTATCGCTATTTATCCTCACTATCTTTCAAGCCCTGCGATTGTGGGTTAGCATCGATCGAAGAGTTGATATTGCTACATCCCTTTCTCCCACTTGCAGCAATCGTACAGCATGGCCCTTTGTTGAAACGCGAGCCCGACGGAAGTAATACAGTCCACAAGTTAGACCATGTCGTTTTGTGGGGGTTTTCTGCCACAGGTTTGTCACTTGTACGGCAACTTTTACTGCTTCTGATTTGTTGATCTAGGTAACGATGTTCTGGACAATGTTCGTAGAGAGCATACAAGAATTGAATTTCAAGAAGATGGAGCATTCTTTTATGGGAAGAGACTTGTACCTCTTGGTTCAACGCAAAATCAGGATTTAGTAAAAGCGAGGAAAGGAAGCAAGAGGCGAGGATGAGATTCGACCATGGCCGCCACGAGTAACTCGTTGGTGCAGGCCTTGAATACCACAATGAGAGCAACAGATGCCTCCGGGTTACAAATTCTTTCTTCGCTGGAGAAAGCAGGCGCTGGTGCAATTATAAGACAGACGCTACGAGAGGATGGCTTTATGGTCCGTCAGGAAATTACCAAGTTACCAAGAGGTCTTTTCAACATCGCGGAACCAACTATCATACCTCAGGAACGGAACGTGGTACAGGTTGTAGTCAACCGATCAAGTCGTGTTTTTGAACCTTATGAAGTTCATATTGGCCTAACAGACTCCGCAGAGGGGTCTTCCAACGCACAGCTACCCTTAGTTCTTGAGAGACAGGAAGAGACTATACCAACTTATACAGGCACGGGATCTTACTCGCTTGAGAATGGTATGAGGTTTCAGTGCGAGAAGCGCGGACTAGAAGGGCGGCCTAATGAAGCAAAGGCAAATAAACGGCGGCTGCTATAATCCAGCTACATATTGGATATACCATACTACTCCAAACGACAAGCTGAAAGAAAGCTTACTGTGGGTAAATGTCCAATGATGAAATATAGGTAATGAAAATGAACTTCGCCATATGGGCTGTAACCTGCTGCTCATTGGGGATACCATCTGGAAAGGGCTGCATCAGGAGATGTAAATTAACCGCTCCAAAAGAATGTAGCCAGATCTCGGCATCATCGGGAGCACCGGTAATATCGGAATTAGTGTAGAAGTGAAGGATGTATGCTTTTGCATGAGCTGAAGTCGTGCCGCCTTGGCATTGTATCTTCATTGGTGGTTGGTTTGATAGTCACCCAGCCCAGGACATCGAAACCCTTGGAACTCCATGTAGCTCCCTGACATAGCGGAATTTAGCCGCCTCTGGTTTGTGCTTTATTGATATTGATTATAGCCACGAGCTCATTTCGATTCTAGTTACCAGAGGTATTACTTGGCATCTCACACATAGCGGAATTTAATCCCATCAGACATCAGACCACCATGTAGGCCCCCAAGCATAAAGACAAGGTCAGTGCCCTCTGCGGAGTTTTCAACGTTTCTCCAATTTCTTGGCCATATCCTCGCAGCTATCTCTCAATGCTTTGTCATGGCTATTGATGAGGTCAATGCCCACCCAATCGCTCATCAGCTTCGACGCGACGTGACGCCCGACGAATGCTATCAATGCGGTACCATGATCGGATGACATCCATAGCCTTGGCGTTCCACTCACATTGCTAACCTCTTACAGAATCTGCCTATCAATATGTACGACAAATGCAACGGAACGAAGAGCTTTGCGCAGGCGATGCCTTTTACGACTTATATTCAATCTGCGTTGAATGTATCGAAGACAGTATCGACTCGGGTAGCCCAAGAGAATATGTTGAACCAAGTTTAGGCCGATACGTCGACTATTGTGCGCAGTTCACTTCCCTCACTAGATGGGCTACAATGGGAGCTACTTCGGCGACTTCGGCCACTCTTCAGACTCAGAGTACAACCGTCGCTTCAGCTGAGGAAACAGACGGCGGAGGCACTAATGACGCGAGCACTAAAAATAGAACTGTAGAGCAGACAGAGACATCGGTACCTGTTTCTGGCACCAACAGTCAGTTTGAGCGATTCCAATTTGATGAATAAAGCTCATACCATGTAGCTATACCGCAAACGACAACGGAAGACACCCAATCTGGAGGGTCGGCCAGTTCTTCGAATGCTCCTATGAAGGATAGTAAGTAAGAGGTGTCCACCTATCTCTACAAGTCATACTGATATCCGACAAGGCTCAAGTTCCAGTAACGCATGGATCGCTGGTGCTGTTGTCCCTTCTGTACTCTTTCTGGCTGTGGCTGTTGCATTTACGATATGGTGGGGGAAGCGACGAAACAGAACCCAAAAAGGCCCCAAAACTTCTCCTTTAGATGGCGTAGCGGGTACGTCAGGCTTTGATAAGCCGGAGCTTGATTCTCAGGGCATTGCGCGACCAAGAGGCAAAACAGAGGCTATAATGAGTACAAGTGCAGTTGTACACGATACTGCCGTCTTACAAGTCCCCACTGAGATGCCTGAGAATGGTTTGAACAGAGTAGAGCTTCATGGTGAAGCAACAGGAGGCACAGGACAAAACCACGGCTCCAGGCCTTACTACGAACTTCCAGCCACCGAAGCCACGGTATATGAATTGCCTACGAAGCCATACCAACCATAAGACGGAGCGTCACTATTTACTTTGTCAAATAATCTGTATGAACTAAAATACTGAAATTTAAGGGTAGTTCGTTTGGAGTTATTCTCAATCAAGATCGAAGTTTTATCGTGCACCTTTCGCTTTGAGCCCATTCCATATAAGTCGTAGGTATCTATGCCCATCATCAAAATGTTAAGCTTCAAGGATTGGATAGAAAATACTCTTCAAACCACAGCAAAAAAAGATAATGACGTCCAAGGAAATGTAAGACAATCTATTGTCCAGAACAGAGGAGAACTGACCTGGCATGTTTGCAGCAACGTCGATGTGCTGGTCATCGGGGCTGGACCGACTGGTCTTGGAGCGGCTAAACGCCTTCAACACTTGGTAAATCTTACCTCCCCAAGACTTGAGGATGTATTGGCCTTCCCTGCAGAATAGTGTTGATTGGCTCATTGTGGACTCAAACGAGACGCCTGGTGGTCTTGCGTCAACCGATACAACCCCCGAGGGCTTTGTGAGTATACCTCATCTGGAGTCTAGCATCCCATATCTTACCAATCTAGCTCTTCGACGTTGGAGGACATGTCATCTTCTCCCACTACAAGTACTTCGACGATATTATCAACGAGGCTCTTCCCGAACCTGATGATTGGTACGAGCATCAACGTATCTCATATGTTCGCTATCAGGGTCTTTGGGTTCCGTACCCTTTCCAGAACAACATCGCAGTCCTTCCTAAAGAAGAGCAAGCGCGCTGTCTCGCAGACCTTATCGACGCAGCCATCCAGGCCCGGGCACGTTCACCATCTGACAAACCAGCCAACTTTGACGAGTGGAATATTCGTAACGTAGGTGAGAGGTTGAATGAGATTTTTATGCGTCCTTATAACTTCAAGGTTTGGGCTATTCCTACGACCAAGGTAACCCTTTCCTTCGCTCGTTGTGACTCGTGAGATCCTAGTTAACCCGTTTAGATGAATTCTACTTGGGTTGGAGAGCGTGTCGCAGCTCCAAATGTGAAGCTCGTGACTACCAACGCTATTCTGGGTAAAGCAGCCGGTGGATGAGGTCCGAATGCAACATTCCGCTTCCCTGCTCGTGGAGGAACGGGAGGGATTTGGACGACTGTTGCCGATACTCTTGATCAAAGCAAGACTCGCTTCGGAGATCATGGTGCAGTTACCAAGGTTGATGCTGATGCCAAAATTGTCTATCTGAAAGATGGTAAACAGCCTTTCCCTCATGCACCTAGGTTCTCGCTAACATGCGACTACTAGGCACGACGATCAAGTATGGTGCCCTCATCTCAACCATGGCTGTCGATCAGCTTGCAGAGACTATTGGTGATGTCAAACTTCAGAAGTCCCTCAAGCCACTTTACTACTCATCCACCAATGTGATTGGTGTCGGCATTCGTGGAAAGCGACCCGATCGTATTGGCGATAAGTGCTTGGTAAGCTGTCACGGAGAACTCTTGATACCTTTATGCTCACATGGCCACAGCTCTACTTCCCCGAAGACAACGCTCCATTCTACCGAGCTACCATCTTCTCCAACTACTCGCCCTTCAACCAACCAAGGGAAAATGTCAAGCTTGCTACCAAACAGCTTGCCAATGGTGACAAACCTGCCTCGTCGGAACCTGCTTCCGGTCCATACTGGTCAATCATGCTTGAAGTCTCCGAATCTTCCTACAAGCCCGTTAACCATGCCACTTTGCTCAAGGAGAGTATCCGAGGTCTGATCAACACCGACTTACTCAAACCCGATGATGAAATTGTCAGCACTTATGTTCGTCGCTTCGATCATGGATATCCAACCCCCACCCTCGAACGTGACGATGCCCTCTCCGAGGTTTTGCCTTATCTATACGATAAGGATATTCTGTCTCGTGGTCGATTTGGAGCGTGGAAGTATGAGGTTGGTAATCAGGACCATAGGTGAGACCCTCTTATGATTTATCTCATTATTGCTAGATCAATGAGCTAATAACTTGTCACAGTTTCATGCAAGGTGTCGAGGCAGTTGACAACATCATCTCCGGCGGTCTGGAATTGACGCTGTCGAACCCCGATTTTGTCAACTCTCGAAAGAATACTGAGCGTCGTTTAGCTGGTATCAAGGGTGCTCGGAAGTAGAACTCTCGCTGGAACGTCTATTTCTCTAGTATTCTCGGCATTGAGGCCCGTTTTACATGTTCAAAGTGGCATTCAACTTCTCTGAGCCGAGATTCTTTTATACTTACCCTTCTTTACATATTTTTGTATTCGTGGAAATACATACTTAAAATCATCATATACCCGAGTTGTCACCGGTCACTACATTCACCTTGCATAAACTTGAAACCTCAATCTTGTTCAATCTATTACTCCGTATATGACTGGTCTTTGCTTTTAACCTCGGCACTAAATCGTCTCTGGGATTTCTCCAACAAGCATAACCAGAATTAGATTTGGGCCCATAGCATGCCCGTCGTTTGTGGTAGAATTTGTTCTAGCGGTGACTTAGCATGAAGATCACCTCGTATGACTTTTGTGCCAAGCATGCCCCTGAGGTCCGTGAGCGCGACTGAGAACCTTGCCAAGACTTCACTATGGGGCCGATGAGCCTGAATCTCGTAAATAATAAAGAAAATAGACGAACTGGAGAAGTGATAAAAGGGAACATCTCCCAACTATCTACGCCAGAGAGAATAGTATCCCTACTCCTTGGTATTCACTCGTTAGACATTAAAGCTTTGCAGTCGTTTCCCCCCGGTTCAGAATGAAGTTCACGTCTATTCTCGCCCTCGCCGGCGCCATTGCCCCAGCTATGGCTGCTCCCGCCAAAATTGACAAGATTTGCTCGAATCCTGCAAAGAGAATTGAGTGGCGGGAGCTGGATGCTGCTGATCAGCAGGGCTATATCGATGCTGTTCTGTGCCTCAAGACTAAGCCGTCCCGCATGGGTCTCAAGTCTAGCTTGTACGATGACTTCCCTCATCTTCACTTTCAGCTCAATTCATGGAGTAAGTACCGTCTGCAGTATCAAGCCTAACCTTTTATTAATGCGATACAGTCCATGGTGGTGCTCCTTTCCTCCCTTGGCACCGATTCTTTGGTGTAGTCTACGAGCGAGCTCTTCGCGACTGCGGCTATGAAGGTCCATATACGTGAGTACTATATAAGCCCATTCCCAAATAACCTCTGACCGTGACGATTAGCTATTGGGACTGGACCAAGGATGCAGAGGGCCTTCGTCTCTCCCCAGTCATGGCATCAAAGAATGGCTTTGGCGGCAACGGAGACGCTGAAAACACCGAGATCAGTGCTTCGGGAAGCACACTCAAGTGCGTATCCGACGGTCCATTTGCAAAGCTGCGGCCTGAGTACCTCGAGACTGAGCCAAAGAAGCTTACTGACGGGGGCCATTGTCTGCATCGAAACTTGCCCGAAGTTGACGAGCCCGATGCTTTCGCAACCATGGCCAAGGGCTTCGGACCCGAAGGAGTTGAGGAAGTTCAAGCCTCTGGCAACTGGAGTCAGTACGCCCGGTCTCTTGAGGGAGGACCTCATGGTAGCATTCACGCTTGTCTCGGTGGAGAGATGAACCCCACCACTTCTCCCAATGGTTAGTGATTCACATATGCTACTAGTTCAGTAACTGACATATGGCAGAACCTCTTTTCTTCTTGCACCACGCGCAGATCGATCGTCTCTGGTGGTTGTGGCAGAAGAAGAACTCTACCAGACTCACTGAGTACAACGGACTTTACCAGAACATCAACCAGACAGAGCAGCACGAAGTCAGTTTGGACGATGTCTTGATGATGGGTGGTATTGACGAGGACCTTACTGTTGGAGATGTCATGGATACCACTAAAGGGCCTTTGTGCTACACCTACTAGGTGTAAGTCTGTAGTCTTCTGGTGAGACATCTGGCAATTCTTTTTGCGAGCACTGATATCTCTTGGGCCTAGTGGTCAGAGGCAAGCTATGACAAGGATCAAGTTTCTGTAAGGTCAACGCTGGGAGCGATTAATTGGCCGGTTTATAACATTTTCACGTCTCTGGGAGACTCATATAGAATGTATGGTAATAGATACCGAAATAAGACTACAGCCACGTAATCAGAATTAAGAAAAGAGTCTTTCTATAACTCCTTTTTATTATCAGCTACCGGTATTGCTCATCATAAATCGAAACGCTGAGCAATATTCAGTTCTGACTCATGGCCGTACTATAAACTCACATTCTCGTCCAGATTTAAGGAGCGTATCAATGCTACGCTGACTATCATTTCCTATTACAGTTCGTCTGATCTGGCTATACGAGCTGTAGAAGGGACTTTGGCTAAAGAGGACCGCACGGGCCTCAAATACAACATCTGTTCTTATGCCTTGGTTGGACAGCAAAGCGAGATTATCACATGAGGTTATTTTTGCTAGGAAGGAGAAGTTATAGGCGATCAATACTTCGTACATCTCAACTCACTTATAAGTACACTCGACTCAAAGAAGTCCTTCAAGCAACTGCATTGGCTGGAACAAAGTACCCACGGCGCTATAAATGAATGGCCTGCGGTTACAACCGCCTGTTGAGGTTCTTAATCCCGAAAATTCATCCACATTTCGGATTTATGTTCTAAAGAGAGGAAGGCGATTGAATAGAGACTAACCTAAGACGTGCTAGGGTGTTTCATGGACCTCGCTTGCGGTCATCCCGTGAGATATTTTTAGAATCGCGGCCAACCTCGAAGTTACTCGAGAACAAAGATCTTTGGGTATCGCTATCGTTCGTAAGGCCTCAGGCTAGCTAATACATCCAAGGCTCGTCTATCATATGCAATCCTTATTAGTGTATTATATTCAGTCTATATATGAAGAACACGGCGTGCTTCTGTAATTATTGTATTTGGCCTTCTTGGGCCTCCGTTTTCGTCTTGCCAGTACCGTCTTTTTGTCTAATCCATCATCTCATTCCTCGAAACTGGACACTCTCAGCTATCCAAGTCTCGAACAGCCGGCACGCTCTTATACCCAAAGTTGATGTCGTTACCAAGTTCGAAATCCTTTGCACTTCCATGAGGATCCCACGCTTCTTCATGCTTCCCCAGATGCTCCTTCAATCCTCCAAAGAAGTTTCGCAAGCATAATATAGCGAATATCGTCGTCATGAAGATGGACACGATACTCATGCAACCAAAGGCGGTGAACGAGTCAATCGAACCTCCGCTCCTCCTCCTACTGTCCAATTGCGCATCTATCACCAGGTAAAGCAAGTAGCCAAGTATTGCAAGATACATGGCTATAGAGAAACACATGCCAATACGATTCTCTGACTTGCTGAACATTATGGACACGGCGATGAGGGCGAGTGCAACACCTAGAAGGGCGAGGTTGACTATGAAGGAGGTGCCTCCATTGCGGATTCCTCCGAGAACGGGGAAGCAAAAGATGAGATCGAAGCAGATGATAAAGTAAATGTCCACTTTGGCGAGCATGACAAAGATCTGATGATCAGGTTAGCAATAGTCAGGCTCGGTGATAGTGGACATACATGGTGGATAATGCGTATCTTTCTCATCTTTGCATCTGCACCGACGTTGCGATATGACTGCCATGAAAAGTACTGCTTCAGATACCAAGCACTGATAGGAAGTATCAAGGTGCAGACGGCGATAATGATGGGAATAACCAGTAGAATCTTTCCAATGAGTGGCCAAATATCCATGTCAGTATTGACCAAATGGTCGCCATTAGAGTCTGGTGAGGTCTTGAATGACTCGATAGCCTCCTTGATATCCCGGCGCTGGAAAATGGCAAGGGGTAAGAAACCTGCGTTGATGACGCACGCAAGCACGGCTTGGGCTGTACTCCTTAACCGGATGGCATCCCACATGAACAACAAATGAAAGATGAAGCCAAAAATAAAGATTGCAAAATTAGTTGGAATGCTGTAGCCTCGAGGGACTTGGATCACTGTAGGTCTGGCGTATTCCTGCCATTGCAAAAGGACAACGCTGCAGCTTGAGGTCAGCGGTGAAAAACAGCACCAAATATGGGAGCCTTACCTCTGCAGAAGTGTCACTGTGATGCCCTGGAATAGACCGATTGATAGAAAGGCCGCTGCAGCTGGCGCCGTGTGTATCTTGTTGACGATAGCAGACATTGTATTGTATTGTGACTGCGCGAGTATTCACCCAATCTCGCCTCGTATTCAGTGTCAAAAATAAATTTATTGATCAGGCGTTGAATGATTGACCGGCATTGATGGGAATTTTAATTGCCGACCCTAAGGCCTGGGCTAGGCTAGGCTCAGGGGCGCTCTCGGACCTTTAGGGGAGCGAGCGGGTCTGCCAAGGCTACGAATCCCGTATTTGCGGTATTGGATGAAACTCAGTGGAAGAGTTATACTGGGCTTGTGGGGAAAGGATGTCAGCATCAGCCCAACGCTTTCCAGAATCTTGGGTCATGAGGAATTGGGTGTCGATCTGGGTAGGATTCTAGTTAGCGACAGCTCATCTCGACAGCCCTATCTTCAGCTGAGCGCCAATGAGAAGTGTATGTATGTATGTCCAGTGCAAGGACCTTGAAGTCGCGTGAGCGGCAGGGAAATAATGTATAAACTCTATGCGTCAATTGGGAATTCAGTGGAAATACGGGGTACGTGGCCTAGGAAAAGGGCAATCAAAACAGCGGAACGGCAACTCAACTATTAACACTTGGCCGTTTTAAACGGGGCTAAGCGACGTCTTTGTTACGTCGATCAAACGTATCTTGAATATGTAAAATTTTTAATATTTTTATTTTATATGACTAACAATAACCCGCTGATGCAACCGCTCACTCCGAAACTCTACCATGCTATCCTTGCCAAGAAGGACTTGGGATACGTCCTGACAATAAACTTCCTGATCTCATCGACCAGGAGAATACCAAGTCCAAGAGGAATAGGAATAAGCCAGAACTCAATTGGCACAGACTCGGTGTCGAACAAGTTCTGAATACCGGGTACTTCGGTAACAAAGATGGCAATGCACAAACTGATGAGCATGCTGAGGATCAACCATGGGTTGCGATGAGCCTTGCTGAGAGGGCTAGCTTGGAAAATACTCAAGCGACGGTTTCGCACGGCAAGAATGTTGCCCCATTGGAGGAAGACAAGAGTGACGAAGTAGACACACTGTCCAGTGTTGTTGAACTTTGTGAGCTCAGCAGCAGTGTAGCCGCGGTATCCCTCAGTGTAGCCCTCAAAGAGGAAGAAGAGCTCTGAGACAGGCATCTTGGCGTACTTCCACATGTAAAAGAAGAACATGGCGTGCGCAGTGATGGTCTCCATAAAGCCAGTGAAGAGGTAGGCTTGGGTATAGATCTTTCTGTTGATCAGATGGTCGCGCTTGTGGTTGCGGGGAGGGAGGGAGAGAAGATCAAACTCTTCCTTCTCCATGATGAGAGAGAGACTGAGGAAGAGATCGGTGAAGACACAGATGATGATCATGAGGAATGCACTGAGGGGAAGAGGAACACCGAACCAGACGTTGAGGATGACGGGCCAGATCTCGGACCAACTACCGGCGGGGAGGAGATATGAGATGACCTTCTGAAGGTTCTGGAAGACGAGACGACCGAGGCGCATGGCGTCGATGATGGAGTCGAAGCGATCAAGGAGGACGAGATCAGAAGCTTCAATGGCGACATCGCTACCAGTGACGATAGCGACACCAACATCCGCGGCTCGAAGGGCGGGAGCATCATTAACACCATCGCCAGTAACAGCGACAACATTATCGCGCTCTCGAAGCTCAGTGACGATACGAAGTTTCTGCTCAGGTGTAGTTCGTGCAAAGACAATCTCCTCATAAGCGCAGACAACATCCCAGTCCTCTTGACTCAATCGGCTAAGGTTGGCACCCTCAAGAAGTAAACTGCGCTTGATGATCTCAGCGCGATCACCCTTCCTGGGCTTTCGCTTGGGCTTCTCGCTCTCAATGATCTGATTGCCGGTGTACAGGGTGTCAATGGTATCGGGGTCCTGCTGGCAGGAGAAGATACCAGTGTTGCGAGCGATGGCTGCGGCTGTGAGGGCGTAGTCACCGGTGACCATGAAGAAACGAGTACCAGCGCGGCGACATTGCTCAACGGTGGCTGGGATCTCTGGGCGGTGAGGATCAATGATGCCGAGCATACCGACGACGGTGAGGTCTTGAATGGCAGAGTGGGTGATCTCGTCGCTGAAACTGTTTGTTCCGGCGACGGCGCGGGGGGTGATGAATTTCTCGCACAGAACGATGACACGCTCGGCGCGTCGCGATGCGTCATCTTGGATCTCTTGGAACTTGATGCGGGCGTCGCGAGTGAGTGTCTCGACGGAGTTGGACTCAGCGGACCAGTACTTGGTGCATCCGGCGAGGAGGATATCGGGAGCACCCTTGATGATGACGCGGTAGGCACCTCGTTCATCGTCGGATTGGAAGACTGTGAGCATCCACTTGTTCTTGGAGTTGAAAGGGACTTCGAAGATACGAGGGACTGTCTTGCGGAAGCTATCATCGGAAGGACCATAGGCAGCAAAGCGGAAGACAGCACTGTCGGTGGCGTTACCTTGGATGGTGCGCTCCTGAAGGGGGAGATGGTTGGTGGTAGGGTCGAAGGATGCATCATTGCAGAGAAGGGCGGCGCGTTGAAGAGCAGTAGCAGGTTCACTGACGTCCTTGCCATGAAGCAAGTGCTGGAACTCATCCGAAGAGTCAAACTGCTTGTCCACAAAGGCAACCGAGCTGACAAACATCTGGTTCTGTGTAAGGGTACCAGTCTTGTCGGAGCAGATGACGTTGACACAACCGAGTGTCTCGACAGTTGATAGACCCTTGGGCAAGACATTGACTGCCTTCATGTGACGAGCGACCATCATGAGTGTGAGAGCGACAGCGACGGGCATACCCTCGGGGATGAAGGCGACGACACAGGCCATGACGTTGACGAGCATGGCTGGGACGCTCATGTAGGCGTGATGATCAACGCGAAGCCAACCAACCCAAGTGAGGAGGATAGCGAGGGCAAGGACAACAGTCATGGCGACGATGATGAGGACGAAACGAGTGATCTCGCGCTGGATAAGAGCAGCCGAGTCCTTGACGCCAGAGGTTGAAGTGGCGATGCGTCCCATTACTGTGCGGCCACCAGTGAGGATAACAACACCAATGCCGTTACCGTTCATAACAGTCGTACCCATGAAGGCAATGTTGCGACTCTCAAGGAAGTTGGCATCAGTTGCATCAACAGCACCCTCGATCTCATCAGACTCGCCAGTGAGGACCGATCGATCAAAACGAATGTCACCAGAGTGACTAACGATTCGAAGATCAGCTGGAACCTTGTCACCAACCTTGAGATGAACAACATCACCAGCGACGAGCCCAATAGTAGGAAGACTCTTGAGCTCTCCATCACGCTTGACCATTGCGAAAGAAGGCAGCAAGTCGAGAATGGCATTCATGGTCTTGGCTGTAGACCAGTCCTGGAAGGCGGAGAAGCCAGCCTGGAGGAAGATGACGATGAGGATGAGGACGGCGAGGGATAGATTTTGGTTCGAGGGGGGGTTGCTGAGGGGCTGCCAGCACAGAAAGAAGATGATGGCACCGACCCAGAGAACCGAACAGAAACCACCAAAGATGTACTTGAGCGTTCGTTTGATGTAGTTCGTCTTGGGATGGGGCAGCGTATTCTTTCCATCGCGCTCAAGACGCGTCGCAGCAGAACTCTCAGACAGACCAGCGCCAACATCAACATTCAGCTGCTGACACAACTGCTCCGCCTGAAGTTCATGGTACTGCAGTTTCGAGAAGTAATCCTCGTCTGTCTTTTGTCCACCCGCTGCTTTGGGATCTTCTGTGGGTTCGACCTGCTTCGCCTCGGTGACCTGGATGGACAAGGTGCGGTATTCGATCTGAACGCCGGAGTAGGGAGAGGTAGGATGGATACGGCTTCGTGAGCTGGAGTGTGAGCGGCGACGGGATAGGGAACGGGAGCGCGTGCGGCCGAGGCGGTGTGCATCTTGGTCTTCACGGCCGCGCTCAGGACCGTCTTGGAAGGTGATGCGTTGGATCTGAGCCTCAGGATCAGACTCCTTTGTCCCACGGATGTCAGGATCAGACATTTTGAGCGGAATAGTCTTCACGAGGAAGCTTGAAAGGGCGGGGAGAAAAAGAGCAGAGAGAGGATCAGATCAGTGTGAGAAGATGGGAGGAATTTCAGGTATGAGGCACAGCTACGAGAGTGGTATTAATACAGAACCAACAGCGAGGTCTAGACAATTCTACAGCCCGTGATCATCTCCTGCGAGGCCTCTTTCCAATAAAGAGGTATCCATCGAAAAAACAAAAACAAGCGCTCGTAAATACCGCAGTTTTCCTACTGAAACGTGGTGAATTGTAGTGGTAAGTGAGGCTATACAAGAGGTGTACATGCTCCGCCAGCGAGAATATCGTGTTGTTGATGGTAGGTGTCGGTATGGGACTACAAGGCAGGGGGGAGCTGACGGGCGCAAAAAGGGGAGACGGGGGTGGAAATGAGTGCCGTAGGTAGGTTAGCCCGTCTAGCTTGGTAGTGTCCGTATGTTAGTCTGTGATATCACAGCGTGGGGACTCAGCCCCGACTCCACAGTTTGTTGGTGTGTGTAGGTAGGTAGGTATTTGGCTCATATTGCTGTGCACGAGCTGGGACTTGTATGATGAGGGGAGGAGTTGGGGGAGAAAAAGAAGGGATCTGGCCTGGCTGGCGTGGGTGGTCCTGACTAACCGCGTTGGAAGAAGCCGTTTGTCAAGGGAACTTTTGGCACGAGCACCACTGAAACCGAGCACCGACACTGACAGAACCCGAGGTCCTGGTATTCTACTCTGCCACGTTTATCAAGAGAATGACCGAGAAAGCATCCATGGCTTGGACCCTGAATCTCACGTTGCATTTGGTCCGCGACCCAAAAAGGCACGGAAAATAAGGTCCTCGAAATAAGCATTTTGACGTGGGTGTAGCCGTCTTGGCATGGTCATAGCGTTGTACGATCGGGGCCAACTACAGTAGCCTCAGTAGGGTAGGGTTACAGGGCAGGGCAGGGCAGTGCATGAATTGGATCTAGGCTCAAGACGGTACATCATCGTCATGAAACCAACACTCACATGCAATTGCAAATGGCGCATAGCGATCTGTCATTTCGGAAAGAAGCGAATCAGAGCATTAGTCTCACAATGCTCACCGACTCGACGTCGCGGAGTCGGACTCAGCTCCATCGGAGGCAGACGTCTCCCCCCATTCGCTGTAGCACCAAAGCCCGCTGCTAACCTTCAGATCCCTCTGAATAAACAAGATTTCTGTCTTTCTTTCTCCCATCTCATCTCCTTTGTTCTCTCACTGTCTGCAATCGGTATCCCGCCGAAAGGCTAGAACACAACAGACCCCTTCTCTTACAGCGGATTCTTTCCAATCCGGCATTTCCCATTGCTAATCGCGGCTTGAAGAACCTGTTTTTTTTTTCTCGTATACGCATGCTCCAATTGCTGACGTCGCATGGCAACTGACTTTTCCCACCTTCAAAGCCGTTCACCCGACGCGCCGTTTTAACCGTGCCTCGCAAAAAAAAGAAGCCAATCTAAAATAAATACCAGAGCCGATGCACCAATTAGAGACTTTATTGTCTCCATTAAACCAGAACCAGCAGTTGTCGCATTGAATGGCCCCTCGTAAAAATTGAGAGTCACAGGGCGACAGGACGCGTCACACAGGGCTGAAGATGCTTTACATCGATGACGGTAAGACCTCGAGATCCAGATTTCTTTTGAACTTTTAGAGTGGAAGAAAGTTTTGCTGCGCTTTCTATTGTGTTTCTAACCCCGAGAGCTTCGATGCAAGCTCTTCTGGGGGTGGCGATGGGGTTTTTCGGTAGAGCCAATGCTGTTTGGCGTAAATTTTCCGAAACAGGCATCATCTATCAGGGTCCAGGCACCAAGTCGCACTAAGAAACTGCTAGAGGCGGATGCCCACGCTTACGATTTCCTATGTTTCTCAGCTTTGGTTCGTAGTGTGAATGACAGAAGCGAATTTACGAAATCGCCAATTCATTGACATGGATTATTTGTGCCCTGAGCTTATCGAGATTGATGATGTCATTTTGTCACGAGCAGGTGGTCGGTGCATTGCTTGGCATTATATCCCTGTGTCCTGAGTGTTTTTCGTCTGATTTCAAAGGTGTAGGGTAATCCTGACCTTTGTTTCGGACAGCTGACTCGAATGGCTATGCGGCACTTGGTCTCGGCCTTCCGCGGGTAACGGCAAATATGTGATCAGCGCTTGTTACATCCTGAGAGGAGCAGGAATACTCCGTATATACTCATCATTTGCTAATTTTTTCAATGCGCTGCACATCCAAAGCGATGAGTCTTGAAATGATCACCAATGTTTACGAAACAAGTTTATCACGTAATCTACAACCTTTGAACCATCCAATCTTAAAACTGCGCAGTTGATTTGTCGCAACGCAAGATATTTACATGACACAGATTTGGCGAGCCATTATATTAGAGCTTAATAACTACCTTGGATTACAGACCCCAAATTCCCATCAGTGGTACAGATCCGTGTGATCTCGCTTGATCGCATCAGCACCCTTCTCAGCCACCATATAGACCGAGTTCTGGATACGACAGTCCGGAATGACAGGAATGACAGAAGCATCAATGACTCGAAGATTCTTGATCCCATACACCTGGAGACTGGGGTTCACCACGCCTTGTTCAATGCTCTTAGCGAGACGAGCAGTTCCACAAGGATGGAATGAAGTCTGTGACCGATCCAAAACTGTCCTCTTCATAGCCTCGTCATCGTCAAGTGGCATGTCCCAAGGGTACTCATCCTCAACTATGTCCTTGAACCCCTCCCCGTTCTTGAGCACATCGTAGGAGAACCTGATTCCTTCGCGCATGGCAATGATGTCGAGGTCGTTGTTGAAGTAATTCAGGTTGATGTTCGCTTGTTGCAAGGGGTCAGCACTGTTGAGGGTGACTTCGCCTCCCTCAGATACAGGACGGACAAGATCAACCATGACCGTCATGTAACTACCCTTGTTAGGGTGAGGGAAGTGCCATTGGAAAGCACTGCCAAAGATAGGAATAAAGTCAAGCTCGAAATGGGGCTGGCCATAAGGACAGAAAGGATCCAGGCCGTCATTCGCAGCCTTTGCGGCACGGTATTCGGGGGATTTCTCAAGGTATTTATCAATTCTCGGGAATCCAATCATTTCCAGGAAAGGTGATCCCATCGGTCCAGCATGGCCATTGGCGTAAGCTGACATGACCTTGTCTTGGAGAGCCCCCTTGCGGAGGACATGGCTGTCCATAGAGTAGCTGTCCTTGATCTTGAGGACGAAAGGAACACCCGGATGGTCCAATAGATGCTGACCGACGTGAGGCGAGTCGACGAGCAAGGGGATGTTGTGCTTGGCTAACTCAGCCTTTGGCCCAATACCACTGAGCATAAGGAGCTTCGGGGTCTCAAACACGCCCTGAGATATGATGACCTCGTGGGTGGCATAAAGATCGAGCTCCTCCCCAGAGGCCGTGATGACAGTCACGCCTTTGGCAGTACGGTCCGCTTGGTCGATGATAAGACGCTTTGAGTGAACCTCCGGAAAGATCGTGATGTTCGGCTTGTCTGCAACCGCAAGGAAACTGCCCGATCGTCTTCCTTTGTAGATCGTGTTGACGCTATGAACCAAGCCGCGCATTGTTCCATCAAAGATATTCTCAGATACAGGCTCTCCGGTCGATTTCCAAGCCTTGGTGAGAAGATCTCGGAATGGTTTCATCTCTGGCATGAGCTCTGCATGAGCAATAGGAATCGGTCCTCCTGCGCCAATCTTCTTGAGCTCCGAGGGATATAACCCAGCGTCGTCATGGTAAGTCACACTCTTTCTCAGATAAGGAATAAGCGGTTCCCACGTCCATTCCTTTCCTCCATACTCCTCCCACATATCAAATGTGCCCTTGGAGCCAGGCACCCAAGAGAAATAGTTGAGTGACGAACTACCGCCAAGGGCCTTGCCGCGAGTATTAGGCTTCTCAATACGTTCATAGTCGTCGCGTTTGATCATTGTTGTTTTGTAAGCCCAGTCGTATTTGCTGCCTCGGATGTCCATGGCGAGTCCTGGGGTACGGATCTCTTCGTTGTCTTTGGAGGTTCCAATACCTGCCTCGACGACGAGGATTCGGGCATTTGGATTCTCGGCGAGGCGGGCGGCGACGATGTTGCCGGCTGTACCGCCTCCGACGATGATGAAGTCGAAATAAACACCGTTCCCGACAGCCATGACTGATTATTAGAATGTAAGAGGATGTATAGTGATATGAAGTTGGATCTAATTGTGCTGATACTGGAAATTACAAGGCGAGATGCCAGTCCTTATATGCTTGCGGATAAGGACATTACTCTGCGCTCTTCTATGTTACCTGCTATGAAGACATGGCAATTGGTATTGAAGATAATGTATGCGATTGGCGGAATAGTCTTGCCAGAACTCAACTTGTCATACACAAAACGGGGCACTTGAACCTTGATTGAACTCGTACCCAATGAGCGACTCTCTTGATTGCGCCAACGATGATCAGCCCTAATTGTAACCCCTGTCTGGGTTCTCTTTACCCCAACCTGGGTACATACTAGTCGCAGATAAGATATCGTCGGATCTTTCGGATCAGTTCAGCTAGAAGATGAGCAGGGAATATTGTCGTCAATTGCCAAGTTGGGAAACACTATTCTACGAGTAACGATATCACATATCTGCCAAAAATGCGCTGTAGGATTCTGAGAGTTTCATCGTTGGCGGATCTTATCCACATAATATGCCAGAAGGAACAATGATTGGTATCCTAAGCGTACAGACGTAATGACAATTTGTTCGCGGTGATTTGTCAGAGCTGATTCAAGTCACAAACTACAGTCATGCACAATGACTACCAGAAAAGTAAGTTGATATAGATGACAGCGCAACCGAACTTTGACTATCGCAAGGTTGAAGCAACTAGAATCTTTCTCTGACCTCACGAGTATGTAGGCAGGCCTACTGATGAGCGCCATCTTTCTCATAACATGAAACCAGGGCCTTCAATACGTCTGGCATACCCTTACCCGTGACAACAGATGAGCCTCAAACCATAAGTACTGGCGACGCTGGTAGGCACATCAAGCGCATATTAACTCTCTAGTATTTCTGTCAAAACTATGCTTACAATACTCGAGTGCCAGCCCTCAAGTTAATGAGAGGAAACTAGTATAGTCAAGCGTTTAGCTTTCGCAGCTGAACATCGTCTTCCAAAGTATTCTCGGCAATTGAAGTCCTGTTAGTGATGCCGACCTAACACCTTGCGTGTCCCTTGATATCACCGTGTGGCTTGAGCTAATGCAAGTCCGTAGATCTCTCGCCCATCAGGCCTGGAAATGATCAACAGCCACCACCGGATTCCGAATGCCGGTTCCACTAACTACTTCCTTAGGTAAGACTACTTGTTCAATTAGACGTAAGCCACAGAACATCCTGGATGCCACTAGCTACTTCTGAGTGATTCTTTTTATACAAATGCGTTGTATGAACTTGACACGTAATGAGGACACGATTGATTGAGCGGCTTGACGCAAATATGACTTCTTGCTTGGCATTTCTGTAGTGCAAACCCGCTAGTTCTTAATTCAAGGTTGAGAGTACCTTTCACCAACCGCTCCATTGATTCTGACTCATCTTCAAAGTGTCAGGCAGGTCTCCATGAGATGGCACCTTGGCTATTTATACAGTAAAAAAAACGGATGCTAGGCCGATCGATAAGCAAAGCTAACGGGAGACATTTCAAAGACATGCCAAGCCAATAGATTCCGAAATCCCCGTTAATTGACAACGATTCGGGAATTGGCCCTTCAAACTTTCAAGACTTGTTGGGCTTCATTCATAATTGCAATATTGCTGGTCATATGGCGGGCATTCAGGAACTAATATGTCTAATCAGTGGACACGGGACTCGAGCTTCATCCCACATAAGTCATGTACATAGCGAGTGATGTATAAATATACCCAAGGCATAAAGCCTTCCTTTAAGACTACTGAAATCCAGGCCGTTCATTCTTGGACTGAGATTCAACCGTCAAGTTATCCCAAGCCTTGCGCAGCTCCAAGATAAGATAGATATATCAACTTCTCAACAAAATTTCTCGGTCTTGAATCATTTCGAGCGTCTGCAGCCAACTTCAACAGCTTACTCAATAACCCGTGAGAAGCTCAACCCTGTGATCACATGCTGTTCTCAGATTTGGTCAAAGTATGCGGGCAGATCATTGGCCGAGTAGTGCTACCAAATCCGGCAAGCGAGCTATCCAGGGGCTTGAGGACACAGAATGTCTCAACTAGGGGCGGCCCAGCTACGCGTTTATGCATTAGTATCTGGCCCTAACACTGGGTTTTATTCAGCTAGGAGGAGCTTGGTTTTGTATCGTGTGAAGCAGTGAGCTTCAGCAAACCCGTCTGTCACAGCCGATGTCATGATATTACAGATCTCTTGCACAAAGTCTACCGTGCTTGAGCATTCTTAGCCTTGTTCTATCAAAAGGTTCGTGCCCGATATGAAATATAAAAGTTTGTCGTTGGTCATATAGTGAAGAAACTTGGGTAATTTGAAGCCGATCAACAGCGTTTCGCATTTCATAGCTAACTGAACGATTTGGATCACGATCGACCCCGTCTGTCCAAACCCGAAACAGTGCATGAAGCCCGGATATGTGAGTCCAACAGAGTCCAGATGCATCCGTCCAGGGATCTTCACTGCCCAGATATCATCGACAATAGAATATCAGGGGTGAACTTCTCCTCGAAGAGGTTTTGTTCACCGCCACTTGCTCGACATAAAGTCTCCAGAAGACATCGCTCCACAGCATACCGAGCGCCACCACTTAAAGAAGCAAGGACTGTTGTTATGTTCCGAACGTAATCTGGGTCTAAGCCCATTTCTTCTGAGGCAGTGAAGTGGAAGAACAGAATACTGTTCAGGTTTTCGAGAGATTCATGCCAAGACGGGTGGTTTGCCTCGAGGCAGAAGTTGAGGAGATTCAAATTATCCAGTTTTTGAAAGGTCCAATCCCCTTCATGGTAGGTTCCAGTGTCGTGGGGGGATTCGTATGGTGATTTTTGTAAAAGAACGCAGATGAACAGCAAGCAAGCAAGCCGGGTGAATTCTAGGTCGCTACAGAGCTCCGGACGGCCAGCATCCAATTCGTGATCTTGGCGGTGAGCCTTTAGTAGTAAGATGGCTTCGTGAAGCGCCGAGTAATGCACCGGGGTGATCCTCAGGAGGTTCGTTCGGAATGTGGCAATGTCTTGGATGAACGAAACTAGCCATAGACTCCGAAGTTTTCGTGGGTCGCTTTCTTTTCTTAGGATGGGATGTAATGGGAGCTCCGATTTATGAGTGAGCAGTTCCTGGATTTGATTGGAACAATCGAACCAAGTTGGCCTTGCCATCAACGAAACCCTGGCGATATTAGCATCTCAACAAAGGACAGGAGAAATGAGGGGCCCACAGGAACGTCGTTAGCTCAAGCCTCCAATTACTGCTGAGTTTCGCTACCCCGCCGCGAGCTTCAACCAGGTTCATGAGCCCTTTGTGATGGATGATCCACTCAGCCTCGGTTCCCCAGTACCTCTAAATCTCCTGCCATTAGTATTTCAGATGCAAGTGAGGAGACAGTTAGACATACCTCGTAGGTCAGGAGACGTATGATAGCAGCCAAGACATCATCTGACACTGCACGTTCCGGGTCCTGCATCCAGAGCTGAACGATCCTCACCGCTTCGCTCTTGAACTCCAGAGCTACTTCTGATTGACTGAAACCCTGCATCCGAGAAAGATGCGCAGCTGAAAGCGCCATGAGTGCATTGAACGATGCTGGGTTAGACAGGTCAAGGGGCAGCCATACATCGCGCATGGGACTGAAGACCCCATCAGGGGACGGCCCAAACATCATGGCGGCGTGAGCACTAAACCCTGTTGACGGTAAGCACTTGTCTGCTTTGTTGGGTTGATGAGACTCACAGTGATGGAGAAGCTTGTGGTGTGTGACCGACAGCTTCATAGGCAGTTGCTCGAAAGGGTCAAGCCTGCTCGACCCAAACACCAGATTCACCCCTGAGAGTATTTGAGATGGAATGCCCTCCAGATCTGGTTGACGTTCGTTGTTAGGTATCAATGCTGTGACTGAGGAGGCATTGCTGTTAAGTACTGAGCTGGAGGACTCGGAGTTCTCATCAGACATTGTTGATTGCGTCGTCGGGGTCGGCAATAGCGTATGCTGAGTGCGATTCTGTCTTTTTTGCTTCTCCTCGTTCATCGTTTGTCGTCTATTCTTCCAATGCTCCCGCATAGCATGACTTCGAAGTTCTTTCTTGTTGCTCTCATGTTCAACGAATGTGAATTCTTTTTGTGGGAGGTTGTCGTCACTGGTGTTCTGTGATGAGTTAGAATTGGTCGCCATGATCCTTGATGCCTGATAGCTGAATCATACAACTAACCACAAAAATACGCTTCATCACAGTGAACAGAGCCGCATCTTATAACCAATAAAAAGAGAATTTTCCAGCGAAATGGACACATATCTTTTGTACGTCATCCGGTATTGCCGACTCTTGTTGTTGATGTTTAAGCTCAATGAGGCTCTGAGATAATGCGGATATTGAGTCCCGGCGTTCGGCATTCGGATTTGGTGTGTTCTTGTGTCTTCTAGAACGGGATTATAGTATTACCGGTCCGGATCAATCATTGTCGGTCTTTTTTCGGATTCAGTTTGTTAGCAATGGCTCAGAATCGCGACCGGGCCGGTTGCAGCAGATCCCGATATCTGTCCAGTAATCAATAAGGATAAGAACTTTTATCTTATCGATTAGCACGACTGATTGCTTCCTTATCAGCCGATCCTAGAAACAATCCAGTTTACAGGACCCAGAGGCTGGGAGGATGAGCAAAAGCCTCTGCCTAACTCGACCCTATGATCTTCTTCTTTTGACATCTACTGTGCTTCTTCCTGGAGCTCTTGTCAGTACTTATAACGGAAACTTTTTTCTCAGTCAGAAGTTTTTTCTCAATCTTCATAGAGGGGACGCTTCATCACTACTCTTTGGCCTTTGGGAGGGGTTGCAGTCTTCCGCGGCCCTACCTAAGCGCTAGGGTCGTCTTGAATAGGGGACAGCCTAACATACCACCACAGCTCTGACAAGAAATGAGGTGTGAGCTGGCTGTTGATCTCACCGAGTCTCGGTCAGTCGGTCAGTCAGACCAATCAGCCGCTGGGGTCGATTAGTGCTTTGGCCTCTACTACAATTGTGTGAATAGCTTCCCTCTAAGTCAAGGCCCTGTGGGGGTTTGGTGCGGCAATAGCGCCTATCGATTCAAGCCGACCAACAGTCGAACATCCAGTTCGTTGGCAAATGATCCCGAAGGAAAGATTGAAAGGTGCGTTCTCAGCCCGTTCCAAGTTGCATTTATGTTGCGACTTTCCCTGAGTATGCTAGAAACCACTTCCAGAGACGTCTGTTGCTTAAATGCTGCGTCCATAAACCATACTTATTCTTATTGCCTCGGGTCATGCTGTCGACATCCTCGATGCTGGTCACAATGATGTACTCGTTCAGAGGAATGGATTGTAGGGAGGTAGGCAGAAATGATCAATTTGCTGCGGCAGCCCCATCAGAGATCGCCTGTCTCAAGCTCAGATCAACAAAGGAACTGCAGAGAGAGAGAAACCAAACTACTTGCCCTGCATCATGGATCTGACGAGAACGAGAACTGGTTTCTATTGCGGCATTTACAAATGCTTGGTGTGCCAAGCTCTATCCTGTTTTGCTAGATTTCTCTGTTTGTCGTTTTTCCAAGTCTAAGGCTCGGGCTGCTTTGAACCACGCCTCCCAGTATTCTTTTTCGCTTGTGACCGAAGATCTTTTATCATTCTCTCGTTATGGTGTATTAACTCCCCCAGAACCTTTTGAAAAGACGATAACCCCGTACTATTTGCCCTTCTCTTTCTCGACGTTGTCGATGCTGTATCGCTCTGCGGGGTAACCGGTGCCCAACTGGCGCATTGTAATGTGAAGCTGTCTACTTCTGAAGGTAAAGACTTGATAACATCTATATCCTTCAAGATTTATATTAGAAAGGGCTCGGATCGGCCAGAGAGTTTCATTATTGACGTACTGGCTGAAGACTAAAGGAGTCTTGACATATCGTTGGCTCAGACTTGACAGGGTGTTGAGGCAGCTCTGATGGGTAGCTCAAGCAGTCCTGCGCCGGAATACCAGTAGCTTTGGCTTGAGTGGAATTCAGGATGTCCCAAAAGGTACAGAACCACGGGTATAGAAACGGAGGCTCGGTTTCTGGTCTCGATAGATCCTCTAGACCTGTGAGATATGGTTCCTCGCATGGTGACGAGTACGAACTCCCAAAACCCGAGTCTAGAAGTGAGGGTGTGGCATTACACGGCTCGGTAGGGCCTCGCTGAGCCGCAGCCTGCATGACTTGGTGCCGTAGGTTATAATCGGAGTTAAGAAGAGCTTGTCCACAACTATACATCCCAGATGAGAAAAAGTATTCATAAATCTGGGTATGTAATAAAGCATGATAGTCCATATTGGAAGACAGCTGGTCAGGGAATGCCTGTTGGACTGGAAACATGTTGCGATAGTTTGACAATAGATTGTGTTTAACGACAACGGCAGAGCGGGCAGCGGGGGAATAGAGTAAATACCCCGTATCCCCTATTTACCTGTACCAAGATATTGGTATTCCGAGTGAAATTGGCATTCTTGGTGGCGTCAGCTAAACTTGGCATTTCGAAGAGAACATTCCGATTGCACCCACAACGTCCCGACCCCAGAGCAGATCAAGTGGAGTGTTTCGAGCCGTTGAAACGGGTGTTACAGTGAATCCAGGCACAGACTACGGCTAACAGAGAATGGATTGACAGACTTGCCACTATGGAGCCTACTATTCGAACAACTTGGGCATAAATGGATCGCTGTGAGGCAATTCCTATAAGTAACGTTGCCTAAAACCGCGGTGGCTCTTTTGATCTTCAGCGCTTGGCCGACAATCTCAAGAGAAAGGGGCAGAGCGATCAACAGAGGCATGCCCACAGCCATAATCCCGCCCTACAAACTACCCCAAATATCCCTCACAGTGATAAAGACGTCATCAAAGGAGTAAGACGTTGGTCCAAGACGGTAGAAGCATTACCCGAGCTGCTGCGGAGCAGATGAGGCGAATACTCGGATACTAAGTTCTGTCTGCTGATTTAAGCTCTTTTACTCGGATTCATGCTCGTTTCTTCGCGGTCGGGCTGATTCGTACCCCGAAACATGACATATGTGGCGATATGATTGGGCGCTGAGACAATTTCCTACACGATAGCTGCTCTCAAGTCCTATTTTGAGCCGCCTAAGTCGTATGATTAGACGGTCTGATCGCCGTTCGCGTACGCGCTAGTGAAGGGTAGAGCTGCCGGATCAGCATCACCATTGGGTGGACCGCGGCAGTGAGAGCCGGGGTTGTTTGCTAGAATATTTCTGGAATGGTGTCGATCATTTATAATTGCATTTCGCAACCTAGAGCGGAATGGATATGGTTTTGCTTTGATGTGTGCTGCAAGACTGGCATGGATCAGTACCTCCGGTCTTGATAATGACGAGGTGTCTTGGGAACTGTCGATGCTGTGGTGTTGCCTTCTAGTAGGTGATCTAGAAGAACTCTATTCATGGTCCAAAAAGCTCATGCCATATAAAGTTTGGACTTGACAGCAGCCCCTGATTTGTTTCGTTTGATGTTTCGTTTCATTGGGGCGCCTGGGGACTAGTGTTGGCGTACAGCCTACAGTCATCACATACATGTCGATTCCGATTCGCCACCCAAATTATAGATAGCAACAGCAAACCGGGGAATCCTCGATAGGTGGGTAGCCTTACTGGTATCTACGGGAAGTGGGAGGGGATCAACAGTCTAGACAGTCTAACAAAGACTAGCTAGGATCACTCACCAGTTATGTTTCCTGTCAGAAGCCACTCCGCATAGCGCTACTACTGAATCTTAAGTTTCACCTAGCTGCCTGTTACAGATAGACTGTATTACTACAGGATTATCAAGGAGATCGGGAGCTTTCCTTCCGGACGCCGAGAGAGTTGGTGATCTGAAGACGGCTGTGGACTTGGTCCCTTTCTCAAACGGTCTTTTTGTCACCGAAGAATAACGGCTTTGTCGGCCCGATGTGTTACTTGGTCACGTAGCAGTTGCAGATCGGCAGACCAGTTATATGGATTTGTTGGCAAAAGTCGACAAGTCCCCAATAGGAACAGGGTCTGACTTTACTCGAGCAAGAGCCAATTCGGCATAGTCTGTGACTGGCTCAATCTCCCACCCAAGATAACTAAAGTGAAAGAAGAATGGTACTGAAAGCCGCAAGACGTATTTCCACTTCTCCAATCAGACTGAGTGAAAGACACTAAGATCCAAAGCCCATCTCAAACGAGTTTAGGCTCCGAAAACATGCGGAAGTGGTGGTACACTTGTTATGCACTTCGGCTCAACCCGGTGTGACAAGTCGCTTTCACGGTTTCACCCCATCAATTGGTACAGGCGTTGTCCGTAAGGCTGGCAATGGCGATACCTGGATAGAGAACTAGCTCCCAATAATTCTTCTTTCACAGTCATCGCTCCAAAATCATCATTAAATGAAGCTATAAGTGTAATAGTCCGTTGTACATCCCTTACCCTTGATATCTCCAACTTCACGAAGCCGAGGTGGAGGGTCGCGGCATCGGTTCACTGGTCCTCACCCTAAAGCGCTATGTAACTCTCCTGCGAGACTTTGCACGCATACTCAACACGCTGCAGTTAGTGGACTGAAAGGTATCACACTCGGTTCGGCTTACTTACTAATGGGCTGCAGACTCGTTTTCATCAGCCAAGTCGCAGCGCCTTCGCTTTCTTATACCAGGTGCCCAAGTTGGCAGTGATTCCAGACGACGTAACGAGAATTACGACGTTTGTTGATCTCATAATGATCACACCCAGCTCCCGGAAACGCAGGTCAGATTGAGCTCATCCGACCAAAGTATGCACTCGAATAGCGCCTCGAGCTTCCGAGCAAGATCACGTCAGCTGTCATGCATGTGCACAATCTAGCCAAACATCCAACATTGTCATGTTTGTAAAGAAAGCTTCGTCTCCAGCGAATGCAAAAACAGTTTCTTAAAGTCTTTGGTAAGCCTTTTTCGTGTGGCTTTGAGACATGGCGGTACGACAGGGGAGCAAGCGATAGCCAGGGTAATGTGGAATGGGGCTAGAACATCTATGATCAAATTGTGCGGGACGGATACCCTAGATCACTGCAGATAGCTAATAAGGCTCCATTCATGGCATCCCAGTCGCGATATACCATTAACCACAAACTCTACAGCAACAGCATTGGCATCGTACTCCTTGAACTGAACATAGGCAGACTGTTTAGAGTTATGAGGCTCACAGACATGAATAATGTTAGTGGCACTGTGAAAGAACACCTCAAGAAGTTAACCGTGCCAGGGTTACCCTACGTGACGGGGACGAAGCATCGTGTTGTTTTGTTTTGCTTGGATATCGATGGTAGCGGTCATACTAGTGGCTCAACAGCTGTAGAAGAGATGCTGAAAGCTTGAGGAAATGGCTATCGGGATGTAATAACAGATAGATGGTTTTGGTATTTACACATAGCCTAAACTGTTCCCTTTGATCAGATTTAAGCTTAAAACCTGTAGCCGGTCACGTCTGGACCGGAAAGACGGGATAACATCAGAATGAAACCTCCGATCTCTTACATGTGGATACCCAAGGGCTCAAACGACGTGTAATCTGCATGTCGTTGCGAGAAAAGCGAGGGGAACGAGAAAAGCGAGCTGTTGAAGATCGACGGGCCAATCGGGCTCTTCGGGAATGCGAGCTTATCAAGTTATCTACGCGTCGTTTAGCCCGTGCTGACGATGCCAAGATTTACGCGTTTATAATGATATTGAGCTTGATCGATGCCGTCCTTTGTATTCGTGCAAGTTCTCAGCTTTAACGCTTATTTAGAGTTAAGCCATCATGTTCGCTAATAAACTAACTGGTCTTGTCTGGAGAGTACCATCTTGACATGAAGAGAGACTCGTGAATCGAAGGATCAAACGCCAAGCCAACGATTTGCACCTCGCTTATTCCTATGTCTTGGCTGTCCAACTGCGCCCTGTAACCAAATCCACAATTCCATTCCTCCCCGTAAATATCTGCGGAATATTCTCCATGGCCTGCCCCACGCTCCAGAAATCATCATGTTTTTATATCCGGCTCGCCCTCCAAGATAACAAAAACAAAGTGGTTCCTTTAAACTTGTTCCCCTAGATCGTCAAAATGTCCTACAACGGCACAAACTATCCTCCGCCGACTTACGAAACCTGCTCCGATGGAATCTCTGAACGATGTCCTGCTGAGTTGTCCCTTTACGGCGACACTTTTACGCTAGGCGCCTGTGTTTTCTTCGTCGTGGCGCACGCGCTGGCGCTTATACCCCAACTGTACTTTGGTATCAAGGCGCGAACATGGTCGTACACGCTATGGCTTGCGATCGGAACGATATTTGAACTCATTGGCTATAGTGGTCGTATCGTCATGAGTTCAAACCCCTGGGTCTACAACGCTTTCGTCATCCAGCTCGTTCTTCTTATCCTCGGCCCGACACTAGTCGCCGCTGCCATCTCGATCACCTTCAAGCATCTTGTGTTATGGTACGGTCGAGAGTACAGTTTCATCAAGCCTGTTTTGTATCCCTGGGTTTTCGTCGGCACCGATTTCTTCTCTATTGTGATCCAAGCTGCTGGCGGCGGTGTTTCGTCAGCTGCCACTAATGGAGACAACAATGACCAGGGCATGCTTGATGTAGGATCGGGTCTTCTTGTTGCTGGTGTTGTCTTCCAGATGGCCAATATGGTCTTCTGTGGTGGCCTGATGATGATTTATATCTGGAGGAGACACAAGGCCATCAAGAATGGTGCTGCCGTCAGGGCTGGAAACGAGACTGCTACGGAGAGTGAATCGTCTACCAACGGAAATGTCAAGGTCATCAGAGCAAGTGACAAGAAGACCAAGATCTTTGTCTATGCTTTGACTTTTGCTTACATCGCCATTATCATCCGTTGCATCTACCGGTAAGCTCCTGTAGATATGCCCGTTACTCTTCGTACTAATGCTGTCTAGTATCCCTGAAATGCAAATGGGCTGGGGCAGCTCTCTCATGCAAAACGAAACAACCTTCTTGATTCTCGACGGAGCCATGATTCTCATTGCCGTATGGACTTTGACAATCTTCCATCCTTACTTCTTCTTCCCTTTCCTGGGCAAGAAGCACAAGAAGGACATGGACGCTGAGAAGTCTCGGACAGACGGCCCAGATGCCCCTGTGATGGAGGAGAACGCTCAACGATAAATTGTCAAGCTTGGGTTGGATTTGGTATTTTGGGAGCACATGTTTGTTGGGTTGGCTTTCATTCAGGATGGAATAGACGGAATACCTTAGGGCTGGATAGCATTTCTTTAGAATGTATAGAATTTAATGGATACAACGACTCAATTGCAACGCCGTACCAACTCCATCATGTCCGATATCTTCTTTAGGTCTGGTCGAGCCTAGTTATCCACTAGCACGTTGACCATCCATACATCACTCAATATAGAACAACACGTGAGTCGAGGTTCAATTAGAGGGTAGTAACAAAGGGAATGCATTAATTTTAGATATCTGGACTACTTAGTAGCTAAACAGTCCTCTCCACGCCCCATCTCCTTTTCAGCTCCCAGGCCGCCAAGCAGATTGCACCTACAACCCAACAATATCTCAATACCCTATGACACGAGAGCCCCACCGGAACCAGATGCAACGGCAGGAATCCCTGGCATCAATAGCTGGAGAGATCGATCTTAACCTTGTTGTCGAAAGCCCACTGCTTATACTTCTCAACCTCAGCCTGTGCGTTGGCAGCCGCCTCCTCCGACTTGGCGGCCTCAGTATCTGCACGAGCCTTGGCATCACGGATCTCCTTGTCCTTAGCCGCGTGGCTCTTAGCCGTTTCCTGCAGATCCTTGATCCTCTGCTGAGCACGAGCAAGTTCGTCCTGAAGGTCCTTGACGGAGCCTTCGAGATCCTTCTTCTGACCCTCGAGGGTGATGTTGGCCTTGGCAAGCTTCTCGTTCTCGGTGGTCTTGACTGTAACCTCGGCACGGAGCTGCGAGATGGTAGTCTCGAGAGTGATGATGATCTTCTGGAGGTTGCTGATGGTGGCGCCCTGCTCGGCGATCTGGGCATCCTTTTGGGCGACCTCAGCCTGAAGCTTGGAGCACTGCTGTTGGGAGGCCTCGAGATCGGCGCGAGTTTTCTCAAGAACCTTGAGAGCCTCGGCATCCTTGAGCTTGTCATCAGAGATGACCTTGTTGAGTCGGGTAATCTCCTTCTGAAAGCCTTCACCGTCCTTCAGAGCCTTGTCTAGAGCCTCTTGTAGCTTCTGAGCCTTGGCAACAGCGGCATCGCGGTCAGTGGTAAGTTCGCCCTTGGTCTTGTTGATGTTCTCAATCTCAATCTTGAGAGCCTTGATCTGCTCAAGGGAGAAGTGGTAATCGGCATCGAGGGCGGCAAAACGCTAGGAAAAGTGAGCATGTGTCAAAAGATGGAGGAAAGAGTTGAACATACATCTTGAGCATACTTGGCTAGGTAACCGCACTGGTCGACATATGCAGCAGTGTGTGCGAGAGTCTCAAGAAGGTCCTTGGGAAATGGAAGAGGACACACGAGACGAGGGAGCGAAGCTTGGGGCTGGGGGAGATAATGGTCACACTCGCTCTTGGTGGGAGGAGGAAAAGGAGGGTTAAAGTCACTGTTGCAAAGTTAGCAAAAGTTCCATGCGCTGAGTTGGATACCTACTGAGAGTGAGTTGAGCGCTCAATAATGGCCGAGCGGATCATGTCACCAACATCCTCACTGTGGGCACCCTCTGTTACCCAAACGTCAAGCTGATCCTTCTTACCATCCCAAGTGCACTTGATATCATAGTAAGACTTGTACGAGAACTTGACAGTATCAGTTCCAAGCCCAGTAACATTCTTCTGGGTCTCAGCACGGAACGACGGCTCCTTCGTCTTGCCGTTGGAAGCCTTTGTCCACTGCCAAGTCGAAATAACAGGCTTGCCCTCACCAAAGCCATCAGGTACAATGAAGATGGCCTGCTCATCCTTCGCAAAGCTCAGCCACTTGAACTTTCCAGTCCAAATGCGCGTAGTGCCAGTGAGCTCCTGTTCAGACTTCCACTCGCGCTTGAGCGGCATGGGGTCGCTGACACCACCCTGGGGGTTTCTCATGACGATGCTGATGTTCTCATAACCGCCCTTTGTGGTGACGGTGAAGCTGTACCAGGAGCCCTTGAGGACAAAGGTCACATCAGTAGCACTGGTCTGTGTGACTGAGTCGACGCTGATGGTCTGGAAGACGTTGCCGTTCTTGACGCCCTTGGCATCGACTGTCCATTTCCAGAAGAGATAGACACTGTCGCCGACGCGGACTGGGCCGTTGGGGAGGACGACGACGAAGGTCTCGTCCTTGGCGTAGGTCCACCAGTTCATCTTTCCTTGGTAAACAAACATCTTGAATAGAGGTTATTGGGTTGAAGGGTAATTGTGTTGTGTTGTAGAGGGTATGAGTGATGATGGAGTGAATGAGAAGTATCGTCTCGAGGTGTAGATGATCTTTTATACATCTTCTCACTCTCTTCCATATCATACCACATGCTTCTCTTCTGTCTTTCTTCTCAAGTACAAGGCACTACATTGCTGATCGTGAGCATCCTCTGCCATTGGAATGCATGTTCAAGGTATGTTGCAAGCTGATATCCCCTCCGTAGCCAATTGTCGTCACATACAGCAACCGTCTACTGCATGATTTTGCTAGTTTCGAGTTGCGGCTTAGCTAGCGGTCAGTGCTGCAAGTTACAACCCCTCATTGGCAAAACATGGCCGCTGTAACGGGAGAAGATTTGCAACTGAGCTGCAGCTGAGCTGAACCCTTGTTCATGACAGCGTTAGCTTAGCGGTCAGCTACGCCACAAAAATGCTTCTCACAGAAGACTGTCTTATCATGCTCCAACATTGGTACCCTCAACCAGTCATTTCATTTTGGAAAGGCTTTAAATGTCAAGCATGTCTGAGTGAGTGTCTAACACGACCCTAAGAAACTGGTATCTCGAATGACCGATCGTATTCGGGAGTCAATCGGTCTGCACGTCTTATTGCCCCTCGCCCCATCCCGTGTCTCGAAGTTTCGTCACAACAACCAATGTTAGTTAGTCCTTACGGATCGCTGCGGCCCGAAGCGTTCCATAGTTAGGGCCAACAGCGCCGAATTGCGCTCTTCGGCATCAACAAATACGGCCCAGCTACACCAAAAGCGCCGCCTACACTCGCACTTCAAATGCGTGCTGCAGAGGCACCAAAATGGCAGTATAGGCTGGCTGAGGGTCTCAATGAGGCCTACAAGCGGGGACATCTGCCGGGCAGGCCGCGTCGTTACTGAGGGGGTGGCTGTCGTGGCTTGCAGGACAGCTCATTATAGGTCAATTCCACTACGGAAACTGGATTATCATTGACTTGGAGAGACTTATTGCGGAGAATATCTCTTGCCGAGAATGATGAGGTAGACACGGGCTGAGCCATGTAATATTATAGTCGCAGATCATCACTCGGTATTTATTTCGACATCTTCTAACTTCAACTATTGAACTCTGTATAATCTATGAGGCGTGCTACTCTCACCGGTACTCGATTGTCATCCACTCACAGCATAAATTATTGACATTTGTCTACTGTTTCTCCTCAAGAGCGGTCTGCAACTCTACGAACACAGAATATCATCACATTGATCGACGCACAGCTAAGACAAAGGGACCCTTGATCGAAACCACAATCTCCTCTGGAACCTACAGCATCAGATGCGAGGATAGACCCTGATGAGTAATTGATAGGAATGTGATACTGGAACTTATCTTGCAGGGTGATGTTGAACAGCACTGAAAGCCAACAGATCTTGATTCAGATCTGGCTTATCCATGTGGAGAAGGATATACCATTTCAGGGCCGTGCAGCTTGAACGAGGTCATATTTCATGCATATGTCTCAGATGAGATCTAATCACATCTCTCTCAAGTCGTACAGCCTTGAATTCAAACCTTTGTGTTCTTTGTTCTCTCTTTCTGAAGTCTGACATCAAAGCTTAATTGATTCTCTTAGGCTGAAGCTTGATACAATGCAGCTACCGTTTTGCCCAAATTAGCAAGCATTCGTAATTTGACAGTTTGACTTTCAAATGGATATATACTTGGTGAAGCGGTGAGGCAAGTCATTGTTTCGAAACGCCGCATACTCGCATCTCTTACCGCTCGGCAGGCGAAGACGAAGGGCAAAAGCAAAGGCCGAAACACGGCAGAATGTCTCACGACTTGTCCCTGCTTGATGCAAGATTAAATTTTCTGGGCTACTCTTGTTTCAGGGTCTTCACTTAGCTCCCGGTAGGAGGAAACATGCCGGTGTATGGTGAAGTGGTAACTGGCAGAAGCATACCCTCACCTCGGCAGCCAAGGCGAGGCCTTTCTTTCACTTCACGATCAGAGGTATTATCAGACTAAATTTGTTTTGTTTATTCATATGCATATTGTTCTGTTGAAGTAGATGAGACCTACCGCCGGTCAGTGGTCATCACTGACATCATATCAAGGCTTCGAGTTCAAAGCTCTATCATACTAGGATGATCCACTCCAACTCACGTCCCTGTTGAAGGGGAACCCCTGTCCATGATCCCATGAACGAACGCCTTTCTAACATAGGTAACTAAGAGTCCCACCACGACGTGGTCTTAGTACAAGTGGCATGTTTCCCCCAAGTAAGACGCATAGAACATCTCCTACTCGCATATCTACTTTCGCATGCCCGACCAAAACCCTTTCTGTGTGGAAGGTCTGGTATTGGAAAACAGCAAATTGAGATCCTGGAGCACAAAGAGAGACAATCGTTGCGTCGAAACCAACTCTTGCACGAGGTCTGGTGTAGTCTCGAGGTTTTCTGGAGACAATGACAGACTTGTCACGCATCAGTTCGCACCAGCCCATCTCCTCATATAATCCCAGGCAGCAGATGCGAGGGTCTCGATCATGATACCAGGTAGAAAGGCTCATGTCCGTTTCATCGACCCCTCGACTTTGGTGATATTATCAATGACCAAACCTTGCAGCTCCAGCCTCGAATCGAAAAGTGAAAACCTGCCTGTTGGTCCATTCTTGCCACCAGCTTGGTACCAATTGTACATGTAGAATCACCGAAACTCTTGGCCTCAGTTCTCATGTCTCTGGAAAAGACAATCCATAATCGGGACGCCAAGAAGTCAAACTCGCTGAACGTGCTTTAGCATGCTCTGCAATCCAATCCGAAGGTCCAAGATTATCTGGCTCCTGAATAAAGGAGCATGCAACGTATTTGAACACCATCTCACGAAAGATAGTGCAGCAGCCAAGGCCTTACTCCCTAAATCAAGGTAGGCGTATATACAATTTCTCCGATCAGGTGCATGGCGAAGGATAAAAGTTCCCAAAGCCATTATGGCCAAAATGTTTTTATCAGATTCTTCCTGTAGAGCGCGAAACCCTTCGATACAGCCCTAGAACTTGTACAGAACGTCGTGACACCGAAGATTCGTGACGCAGCTTCCGTTTGGATCATGACTTACAGACGTGAGATGCGACCTTGACTTCTGATAGAGGTAGTTGCATCGTTCCGCAGCACAGAGTTGCTTTCGTCGGCAGAACCGCTTCTTGCGTAGTCCATGCTCACCGCTACCACGAAAGGTTCAGCAGAGCAGCAAGCGCATCTTGACGCTCTTGGGAATTCCAGTGGCGATCAGCATCCTGCGATCTGACTGATTGAAAAGCTTCTGAAACCGTCTCTTGTGAAATGGAAATCGCGCCAGTGTCGCCGTAGGAAGTCATAACAAAAAGTGACTCCCAGGACGGAAACCAATGTTCATTTGTGGTGGGGTTTTCTGCATGACATTGTACCCCGGTCATAACGGCTAATCCAGATGATTGGGCGGCTTATTCAGGTCAACGTGCTAGCGTGACTGGACGAGGTGAATTCTGTTAGGCTAAGCGCATCACCCTGCGTTCTGAGGCCCATTCTCGTTTTGCAAAGGTGCTTGCATCGCCTTGGCTTCTGATTGCTGCTCCAGCTGTCGCCATTGATCTCCATTGCCTGGGTAGTGATGATAATGATGAAAATGATGGTGGACATGGTGATGATGATGGTGGTGAATTGTCTGTTGAGCAGACGCTGGTACTGCCGGAACCTGAAATTGTTCTGCGAATGTCTGAGGCAATGGATTCGATTCGTCTGCGGGGCCTGGGGCTGTCCAGTTCTTCGGTGTTGGTGGGTTGCCCGTCATTCCTAGCCACATATTCTGATCCGTGGGCGAGGTACCAGGTGGCAACATTGTACCTAGCGATGACCAGGTAGAGGGCGATGGCATGAAAGATGCGTTCGTAGTATTTTGATGTTGCTGCGCTTGGGGTGGTTTCGGAGGCTGAGGCCATGGTTTGGGGTCGCTATGTCCCTGGCTCGCGATAGTCGAAGATAGATCGAGAACGAGTGCAGCATTTGCTGGGGCGGTAACTGGGGCAGATACGTCGTTCGGCGTTTCAGTTTCATCGCTTGGATCAGAATCCCTCAACGGCGATGGGGAGGGGCCTGTGAAGGTGTCGAAAAAGGCTGAGTCGAGAAAGCTGGATCCCATCTGATCATGACCAATGTCGCCTTCCATTGGAAAGTGCATCAAGTCAGCAGTCGCTCCATGGTTCATCTCAATGCTGAGATTTGGGTTGTGAGGTGCTGGTGATATCCCATTGTCGAACGGGGACATCTGAGATGAAGACGATGGAGTAGTGCCTTGAGATCTGCTCTGACGGTTATGTGACAGCCGTGAGAGTGTACGCCATCGATTGCGGCAGGTGAGAGGAGGCCTCCCAGGTATCCTCGCCGAGATGGCCACCCAACGATGACCCAATGTTGCTACACCTTGACGTAGAAGGTTATCTTCCTCGGCAGTCCAGTCGCTCAGTCGGTTTTTGGCAGAAGGGTTCAAGATATCATTGTATCTCTTGGAGCATTGGTCATCCTTCCGCCCAGGAATGAGAAGGGCTATCATGCGTTAGACCATGTAATGATTGGAGGAGTGACGAGTTTACCAATTTCATTCCAAAGCGGCCCAAGCCGAGCATAAGCTGAGAGGAGGATCTCATCCTCTTGAGATGTCCATCGACCTTTACGCAAAGAGGGATCCAGTGAGTGAAGCCATCTTTTTCGGCAATCCTAGACAGCTAGTCAGCCACTATCTCCCCTGGCACTTGCTTCGGCAGTGAGACCGCATCATGCAGCACAATCATCGCGCTGAGGCGCGTGCGGAGGTGGCGACTCACCTTTGCCGTCCGGCCCTCCAGGCCAGATGCTATGTCCTTCCATCTACCTTCAGACCCTCTGCTAGCACCAAAGTGCCCAACAAGAGTCCTCAGAGTCGCATCCTCGGCTGCTGTCCAGGGTCGTCGATGCTTAGGTGTATTGGCGGGGGGAGACTGTGGAGAGGTCTCTTGACCTGACATGGAGCTGCGCGCGACAATGGATGATCGGAAATGAGAATGCGCTCATACGATGTCAGTCATCACGTTTTCATAGAGCCAAGCAGGTCGTTGTGGATGTTCTAGCTGAGAGTCGCGGATGTCGTTGTTGATGATTGAATGTTCAAGATTGGTCCGGCCGTTGAGGTTCCGTTTTTCCGTGGCTCATCGGAACCCGACAGCCGGAGAAGTGGGTTGTCAAGCCACACAACGCCACACTTAACCAAGATAAAGGCTGGCCCGACAGGAAGAAAAAGGAACTTGAGAGACGTTAACTAAGATAGATGTCATCCACCATTGATCGGGTATAATTTTTGCCAATACATCGACAAGAATCAAATACTACAGGTTGAACTACTTCCGTTTCCTGGTTCTATGGCCCCTAAGGGTGCCACTGAAAACAGCAATTACCGCTCCTAGTTCTTCAGCTGTAGACAGGTCGTAACTGAGGCCACTACCGGCCAACTATCGTTCAGAGCAACTGACTTTGTGAGACTTCTGTCGTTCGTCATCTAACTCCCTCAAGATGCTGCTCTCGACGATGTCTCTTTCATTTTTGAGCTCAAATTTCAATCTTGGGCAACCTACCGCTATGACTTGAGCGGCGGTTCTTCTGGTCAACGTAAATCTCCCGCTTGGGAGATTTCGAACCTATAATTTGCGCTCCCTCGGGTTAAAGACCCGAAGTCAGAGCTCTCGTCAATTTCTACGGCCTTGTGAGAGCAAACAATGGCACCTTGGTACCGTTTGATCTCCGTCAAGTACTGCTTTGCTATTAGCGGCTGTATTCAAGTTTACCAATGAGAAAGCTGGATCTAACGCTCCCAGACCCAATATCTACTGAGATCAAGGATATGGAGAAGGGCGAAGGAAATATTGCATTACAGGGTTCTGAGCCAGAACGGTTCCGCAGTGGTGCATGGATGAGGGCTTGGCATCGAAACTCAATAAGTCCATATAGTGTGTAAATGCAAGTGACGTGTTCCAGGATCCAACGTCGCCCCACGTCAGCATTTGGTAGACAAGTTCCTTCTGCTGATTTAAGCTCTCTATCACCGATTTGGAGAGAATAATGATATCGAATCTTTTAAAGTAATAGTCGATCTCAACTGTCACAAATTGAGCCAAAATAGCACAGAGAGGTCTTGCGTTCATAATAATCATCAAAGCGCGATAATCTTCGCCTACGGATGACTCCAAGACTCAAAAAACAACATTTTTAGGACTGTGGACAGCGGGAGGACTTCTTGCCTCAAGGTTCGGAAAGCTTGGAAACAAGGCTCTCATGGAAACGCCGGTTCCAACGCCGCCCTTCTTCGGTCGAGCAGGTCATAATGAAATCTTTGAAGAAGCCAAGAACTGCCTTTCACAACTTGACTCATCTGAGCTCGACTCCCCAGAAGCATGCACCCCATGCTCTCATTCGAACAAGACAATACGTTTCCAAGAGCTCCCATCGTCGATAAAACAGTCCTGCCTCGCACTTCTCGGTTGCGTTTTCGGGCCTTCTTACGAACACATGATTTCACAAGGCACAAAGAATGAGAACAGGTTATGGTCCAACCTCACGGTACCAGCTGTTATCAAATCGTTGGAAGCAACATTTGGGGCGGAGCTAGACCGGCGGAATCTCAATCTCGAGCTCATCGCCCAACAAATTTGCAATAATACGGCACAGCCATTTCAAGACATTAATACCAGTTCGGAAGAGTGGATAAATCAGCTTTGTGGACCGAATTTGCGATGGGAGTCGATAGGACTGCTCTGGAGTGTTTTAAGACGCATACCAGGGTCCTTTGAGCCGATAGAAAAGAATCAGTTTCATATCTTGGAGAGTGGGACGGCAAATAAACCAGTGTTGGCATTCTTGAGACATAGCATCAGCTTGGCTCGGCACTTCACATTGGCCAATGTCATCATATTGGATCTTCTGTTTCAGAAAGCGATCATGGAGTCAATGATTGTGGGAGATGCCAGTAAGTTTCTCTTCTTGTTGCATGAATCCAGATACTGAAAAATGCAATAGGTCTTATTTGCTGGGGCTCCTTCGCGGATGCCGTTTCCGTAATGACTTATCTCGGAGTCCACGCCGAGAAGCTCACTGGGCTCTACAAACCGTCGTTGAGCTCAGAACACAAACGGCGCCTATTCGGTCGAGTTTACAACCTTGACAAAGCAATCGTCGCTTTCACTGGAAGGCCGCCGCTGATAAATCCGCACTTTTGCTCGACGCCACCGCCACTGGACTTGAGTGACGAGGATCTTCTTGCTGGAGGTGCTGTGCTCGAGAGGGCCGTCTCTGAGCTTGATAGCTGTGGCTGGAACTTAAGAAGTGGCGTTTATCCTTCGAGTATCTGTCGAGCTGGTTACTTTATGGCTCAGATACTGAACGAAATTATTGATATCAGTCTTGGTTCTGGCTCCAATGCGACTGTTGAGACAATTAGGTATCAACCACTCCTCCCAGCAACGATGAAGGCTCGCTAACCTCGCCAGAAATCTCAAGCAGCGTCAACTGAATGTCTTTGCCGAGCTTCCCTTGTGTCTTGTCTATGATCCCGACGACTCTAACGAGCTTCCTCTTCCAAGAGCAGAAATACGATCGTACGATAAAGACCTTTCTGACCCTCCAGTCGAGGCAAACGTTGTGTCATTGAGAATATTCATCCGACTCACACATCTACAAAACATGTTCCTGCTGGAAAGGCTGCTCCTTCAGTATGGAAGTCCAGATGAAGGGGGTGTACTTTTAGTTTCGTATGAGATGATAAGGCTCACTCTCATATTTTGGATGCACAAGGATCGATTCCGTGATATTCGGCGGGATATGGAATGGCTGGTAAGTTGTTTGTTTTGTTTATTTACGAAACTTCTGACATTTCGCGTAGTTGATGGCGTTTGCAGTACCAGGGGGTGGCATTCTATGTCTTGAACTCCTCAGTCCAACATTTCAAGGCAAACATCCCAAAGACAGTCGCCTCAGTCGGTCAAGCATTGTCCAGCAACTAAGCTTGCTTGTTGGTTTCTTAGACTGGGTCCACCCATCAGCACCAAATGGCGATCTCTGTGCGAGCTGCAAGACTGTGATACAGCGCGTGCTAGATTATCATCTCAATAATATGGACCCGATGAGTGACGTTGGATCATTGGACCAGTTCAGTTTAGGTTTGACGGGGAGGCTCAACTTTCGATTCGAGCTGTTGAATACGTTTGATTGGCTCAATTCAGGATAAAGTTGTGTAATTCTGGCAGTGGCAGGCGTTGGCTATGATTCACTGGCTCACTGTGACCGCTCTCTGGGGGCCACAAAACCTTAGGCATAAACCTCGATATCCTTTTAATTCTTTGCCTTTTGAACTGATGCCCTTTCTCTGACCTTGTTTTCTTTGCTTGCCTCACAACACAGACCACGCTTCATTCACAGCAAGCCTTCACCACAACGGAAGCTTCAAGGCGCCAACCTTCTTCGCGCTCAGCGCGATTATCGCTTCACAAGATTTACTACATAAACACCACATTCTTTCATTGATCCGCATGTCTGCTCTGCCAAGTGGTGCCTTGCAGAGCATCGCGACCATGGCGGCAACACCCACGACCCCCGAACTCGCGACCATGCCAACCGAGATTATTTGTATGATCGGTGACAACATGTCCGTCCGTGAAGTCAAGGACTGGACACTTGTCTCGAAGCAGTTTCGCGAAATCCTTCTCCCAAAACTCTGCAAGCGCCTCAAGTTTTCCGGTAACATGAAGGAACTCACAAACAGACTTAACGCCTACTTTACACGGAAGAACGCTTCATTTCGTCATTTTGCCCGTCATCAAGCAAGGTTAGTGTCCTCCCTTGTGGTCGCAATTCAAGTTCTTCGCTTATTTCTGTGACAGTTTCGTGACTTTTGAAGTTACAGCTTTCAACACCCTCCGCGAAATGAATACTTGGCTTGCACGCTATGGAGTCGAGAACATACCCATCGGGCGCTTTTTGGCGGATACACCTAATCTCCACGGAGTTGTTTTCGACCCGTACCTCTACAGATGCAAAGAACGACACAAGTTCACCAGCCTCATTCGCAAGGGCCCAGACTGGCATGGCCCTAAGCATCTTTATTTCGACAGATTCCCCGCGTTTTATGACATGGGCAAAATAGTGGGAAAGTTCAAAGCCGGGGCCCTTGAGGGAATTGCTGCACCTCCGGGGATGTCACTAGACATTTATGACAAATTTGCACCCCACGGCGCCAGTCTCACTTCACTGCGCCTTGACAAATACTTTTGCATCTATGAACATGATGCAAGCCTCCCAGGCCTGAACGACGGGCTTGCCAGCAAGATCAGCAAAAGCTTTCCTCGCCTGGAGTCACTGAATATTCATGATAGATATCCTTCCATGCTCAGCTTCCGCAGGGGTCACACATATGATAATCGCTGGGTGAGAATCCTTTTGTTATTCGCTGGTCTCCTATCGCGATTACTGACACCTTCCTAAGTGCCAAGAGATCACAAAAGCCGCTTTAATCCTCGCTAAGTTGCAGCGGCTACGTCGGTTTGCATTCACTGTGGGTCGTCTGGATTCTGACGACGTTGCTATCAGTTGCATCACAACGCAATTACTGGCCATGACGGACAAGAAAGGTCTGGGACCCTTTGAATCTCGCGGGGTTGAAGGCGTATACAAACTGGTGATTGCCTATTTTGCCGCCCACGCGAAAGGTCTCGAGGAGATTTGCATTTCAGATTGCCGTCTCATTTTCTACCGAGCAACTCTCACAGACGGCGTGTGGAACATGTCTGAAGAGTCTTCCGAGGATCCTTCTGAGAAATATATGTTCCCGAATGGGTTGGGGAACTAACGATAGATGGTTACTTCGAGGCGAAAGGGACAAGAGGATAAAGCTGAAGTATTGGGATGTACGTAGATACTGCACACCCAGTAGGGCATCAGAACATGTGGCTTAGCAGTAGTCAGTTGCTGGTCATCTAACTATTTCGGCGGGCATCTTTGAAAGACTAGATACCGTTTTTGAAGGAAATTTCGAATGCTTCTTTCTGTCTTCGTGCATTGCGACTGGTATCACCAACTTTACTCACCTAACCAGCACCAGGAAAGCTCCCGCTAAAACGTATTGAGCATAGGTGTAAAGACAAGAGGCCATGTTTTCTTACGTATCAGAATATCGTAGAGACTTTGAGTGAAAGATGCTATAACGAGAAACGATATTACGTTCTCGTCACCTGCGTGAGCGGACTCTGGCTTTTCGTTCTTTCCAGAAAGTACTTCCATAGCTCAGGCACGATTGTACATATCATTAATCTGACATCAGCTGGAAATGAAGTTAGCGCTGGAACTAACAGTGTAGATTCCTCGCCTATTCACTGTGAGCCTTGCCGTACCGCTGTGCACGTCCTCAGGGACCAGGAAAACTTTTGATACAAAGCCAGGTTGCCAGAAGTGAATGTTCCAAAGGTCAACTAATATATATAAAGCTTCCACAAGTATTTGAATTGCTTCACATGAATGGCTTACCCAAGGCTTGCCACTTTATGCCTGTTTCTTCATCCAAGCTCTTCGAAACTAAGACCTCCCTCACGAGTCACCAATCTCGATCTTTCACCTCGTTGACATGCAAACAATCTCCTTCTTTGTCTCTGTTGTGAAGTTAAGGATCGGGTTATTGTTACTGTGTTCTCTGACTAGATTCCTGTTTGGCTAGAGTAATTCCATTACTTCTTTATCTCAAACTCTCCGTTTCCTCCAAATTCTGTGTGGTGAATATAGCTCTCAGCCACGGGTCTCAACTACAAATAACTCATCTAGCTCACAACTCTCTCCTTTTCCTCCAACAACCTTGCCTAAGCTCACATGCAACATCGCGAAGTAAAACAAGAAGATCATACCAAGATGTCGGAACGCACAACTGCGGGGCTTCCGGCGTTGCCCACTGAGGTCGTGTTGATCATCGGATCCTTCCTACGCGACGACGAGCTCGGAGGCCTCACTAGGACTTCAACCAGATTCCGGCAGATCTTTCTCCGTCGGCAATACACGATGATCGAATTCTCGGGCTCTGTGAAACACATCGCTAGATGTTTGATACCTCTCTTCTCCCGAGATGCCGACGAGGTCTCGGTAGACATGAGAGAACTGATCCAGACCTCCACCAGGTAGTACATCTTGACTCTCCATTACCTCTAACTACTGTAGACCAAGCTTGAGTACTGATTGGATTTAGATTTGTCACCATCAGAATCTATTATCCGCAGGATGTTATTCGTTGGCCTTTGCGATTTGCGAACAATGACCTCGAGCATTTCGGCATTTTGCTTCGCTCAATAGAACGACTGTGTGGACTGCGCATTTCTCTAAGCTTTCCACGTCATCGGGACTGCGTTTCATTCAACAAGGCCTTACGCAGGACCGGCATGTGGTCCGAAGACCCTACCAAGCCCTGCTCTCTTACTTTCTTGGATAGTCCCGTGGATTTGAACTTCAATGCCGTTTTCCGGTGTTTCCAGCCCGAGTCTCTCGGGGCCGTTCAGCTTCCTGGAGGGTCTAACCGGAAGCATTATGTGAAGTTGAGACACTCTCTACATGCCGCATATCTTAAGGCCTTGCACGTTGACAGAACGGCCTACAATCAGAAGGCCCGAAACGTAATTCCGAGTCTCGATGACGACTTTCTTGGTGAAGTCAGAATGGACTTCCCCCGACTTGAGTCACTCATCCTTCACGAAGATACACCCAGTCTCACTATCGATTTTGATTATAGATCTTGGCCTTTCGGGCTGGTCTGGTTTGACGACCAAGTTGCCTTCGTAAGGGTCCCACCTTCTAAGATCTAGCACAGCTAACCCATTCTAATAGGACCGAAACGTCAATAGACTGGTTTACGAGATAAGCAGGATGCGTTGTCTCCGCCGCTTTGCCTTCACGCTATGGTTTGTGAGGCTGCATGGTCACCTCGTCCCGCATGACTGGGAGGACTACAAAGGAACATATCGCCCCAAGACCATGGTCGAGATCGACAATTTCTACATCGATAAGCTTGTTTCGGTTATCATGACTCGAGTTCCCACTCTCGTAGAACTCTGTGTCTCATGTAGCCACCCAACCTTCTACCGAGGAATCAGACGGAATGGTGAAATCCATGTCCAGCGAGAATCTCGCGAGAACCCAGGCGAGGAGAAGCGCTTCCCCAGCCTCTTACTGGACCTCAACTAAGACTGGCCTGTCTTCTTGATACATAAATTTGGACCAAAGATTGATGGCAGTAAGTTTGATCTTCGAAGATTCCCCAAGTTTCTACTCTGACGATATGGACTCAGGAAAGCAGGATCATCTACAAATCAGTGTGCGTGTTGCTTTGATACTCCTTCAACACATGCCAAACTCTATGTGTATTTGCCAATGTATCAACAGAGACTTGTTATATCTGGGGTGTAAAATGGATCATGAACCGCCTTGAGCGGGCTTTGAGGATACCTGACTGGGGTGGTTGAGATGATTTGGCTGATGAACTGAGTACTTTTACCTGAAGATCAGATACTACATATTCGAGATGATATTATAGTTGTTGGCTTTTGTAAGATAGACCTTGTTGATTAAGATATGATACTTTCACAACAAACTATGGCCAAAAGTTACTCACCTCCCTTCGACCTTTTCCCAAACTAAAAACAGAGATAAGATACGAAAAATCTTTTGAAAGGCTCTCGTGACGTAAATAATTATTAGTCAACAAAGAAGCCTCAATATTGAACCTTGTATTGCAAAGAGAATATTGTCACCCAATCGCCTGTGGCAGCAGCCTAAAGGCTAACCTTATGGTCAGCAAAGGTTTGCATAGCTTCAGATAGCCAAGCAGAATAATTATTCTAGTTTATATTGATGAGCTACAAATGGGGATTGTGGCCTGTTGTGTCAGAAAAACACGATGTAGGAATAGGTCGTTGAACCTACGACTTGAACACTTTGGTCCTCATATCCCAGAGACTTGAGTACCTAAGCTCGCAGGATTAACAAGAGATCTTGCATCTTTTTCATTATAGTTTCCAGTGGTCAGGCTTACTTTCTATTGACTACGGCCTGAAGTCTTTTAGCACCGGCTTGCGCTGTCACTGGCCCCGGCAGTGCGAGCCTCTCTTCTCCCTTATTCCCTTCTGTATTGATCAGAACTCTCTCAAACAATCCCCAGTAAACTTCTCTCAGTTCTTTATTTCTTCAAACTCTTCCTGCGTTCCATTCCACATCCTTCACGTCCTCTTTCTGCCTTTCCGAGCGGCCAAGAATCACGCTTCTTGCAGCCATGGAAATTGAACAACAAAAACATGCTGTCGCTATGCAGAACAGTCTTGCAACGCCCACCTCCTTGAGCACCTTGGAAAAGTTGCCGGCCGAAATCATCCTCATGATTGGATCAGAGCTCTGTCCCTACGGAGTCAATGCCCCCTCCGATGCCATAATTGCTACATTGGTTTCCAAGCGTCTTCGAACAATCCTCCTCCCTCGGCGTTTCAAAAACCTCACATTTTCTGGATCCTTGAGAAAGCTGGCTCAGGATATGAGGTCTTTTCTTTCCGGTGAATTTAAGCACTTGATGATGACTATTCTTTCTACTCTCAAGTATCCGTTCCCATAATCTGACTATTACAACCTTTCACTAATCTTATGCCTCAGGTCTGTCACTATTCGTTTCGAGCCCTACAGCCACGCCGAGAGATCTACCGATCTGCACCTTTCGACACACAGAACTGCGGTCGTCAGTGAATTCATCGCCACGCTATCGTCAATTGATCTGATCTCTTTTGACAACCAAACTAAGGATGAGATTGGCTTTCTTGAGGCATTGGGTAACACACCGAAGTGGAATGGTCCCAAGGCCATCAGTTTTTTGTGGTCAAAAAAACCTTGAGATTTTTACTGCCCTCATAAATCAATTCGCCTCAAATACTATCAAGGCAGTTCAGCTTCCTAGCCAGGCTGCATGCCGTCATCCTTTGGCCTTGCAATCGGCATTTCCCTTGCTCAAGGGTTTGAAGACTGATCTATCTTGGTTCCGGAGCCGTTCACGAACGCTTGTCTGTATGAGCAGCAACATTCTTCAGCGAATACATCGTGTCTTTCCTCACCTGGAAACCCTTATTCTCGATCAGTTGGATCTTGAAACGCTCGAGTTCTATAGTGGACAGATCTTCAGGAAACCACATCGGCCAAACCTTGTAAGCGCCCTTGATCTTGCTCAGTGTTGTATTACTGATACATGCGTAACAGAATGAGTACGTCGAGAGACTCATTACGCAGCTGACTTCAATGTCCCGGTTGCGGCGTTTCGCTTTTACACTCCAGAAATCCTGGCTCTGTGTCGAATATGATTATGCATCGTTTTACGGGAGCTCCTCAAGTTCGAGTGGGGACGAATCAGATGATGCAATGCAGACCACTCCTGAGCCGAACGAGTGGCCCTACTGGCTGCCCACCAAGGCTCAACAGAAGTGGTGGTCAGAACTCATCACTCGCATTCTCAAGGCAGTTCCACAACTCGAAGAGCTCTGTAACATGCACAGTCGGTTGGAATATCACCGCGGAACCAAGATCGAGAACATTGTGACGGTTTGGCGGGAGATAATTGGTTTTTTTGAAAAGCCATCTCAATTCCCTTATGTTTTGGCGGATGTTGATTGATCTTGCTAAAGGCTTGTTGGCAGAGATCGTTGGGTCAAGACTGGACTTCGAATGTTTGCTGATGATACTCGGAGGCTTGGACTACAAGACAAGCTAGTCCATCAACCAAATTTTTGGCAATCTCGAACAATTTTACGTTGCGCGAAAATCTTTGGGGTCTCAATCTTCTATGTTTGTTCAATAATGTCAATTTCCCAAAGCTGCAAATACAGAATGCCGTCCCAAACATGAAAGGAGTGAATAATTTCCAATAGTCCATCAAGACTTATAAAGTGACTGTGTTTCATAACTCTTAATCATGTTCCTCACCAGTTGCTTCAGCCTCGTCCTTACTTCCCTGCTCCCCAGCTCCCTGCTTCTCGTCCGGTTGCTCTCCCGGCTCGGCGTCCTGGGTTATCTCCGTAGCCTCATCTTGAACTTCCTCCACTCGTCCCCTGAGAAGCTTCTCCTGATCCAGAAGTGAGCGTAGGACAACCTTAGATTTAAATCCCTCAGTCAAACGCTTGTTGATCTCCTCACCCAATTTCTTACGCTGCTCTCTTTGCTCATCCGTCAACGGCGCACCTCTTTGCTGGCCGCCACACGGGCACTGAGCTAGAAAGTCTGGAGCGATGTACTTCTGAGATCTTTTTCCAGCCTCAACAACAGTCTCCAGAATACCTATGCCGAGCTCAAGAATATTATCCCTGCCAAAAGAGTCTGGATCTGTGAGCAGTTGGATCCCCATTCCGAATGCAATGGAAAGGATCGGTCCGATGACCGGGACGAAGCCCAAGGCCATTTGGGTGATTGATACCAGCAGGTTTTTTAGGAACGAGGAGTACTCAAAAGGTCGCCATCCCACTTCGACGCCAAAGGTGGCGCTGATGATGACGGCAAAGTCCATCTCGCGGAAGAAGTCTCCCCACTGTAGGATGATGCTAGAGGTCCTCCAAGTTGTTGACGCACTAGCCCAGACGACCAATTCCTCTCCACGTATCTTGGGCGAGAATAGATCATAATCTGGATTGCGCAGTTTGTGCAGGATGGAGAGATACGCGATGATGTTGGGGATATTGAAGCCCCAAGTGACTGAATCATTCCAGCCGAGACCATTGTGCGAGTTGACAGAAAAGTTCATCTCATGGCCAAAAGTACTATTAGTTTGATTGCGGAGCCGGAGTTGTGTTCTATGTCTGAAGTCGATAACGACGTAGGTGCATAGATCTTGCAAAGCCTCGTCTGTCCTCTGCGAAACAGGGAAGTAGATAGCTCTGAGAGGGATCGTAGCATCGATCCAGAGCCATTGGGTATCAGGGGATTCGATTCTCACTGGACGGAGAATGTATTTCCGTGGACCGCCTCTCTGGTGGTCCCGACATTCGTTCCAGTTGAGACTGTTGGCGTGATTATGGATGCTGAGCATCTGCGTGGGAACTCTCTCCCTACTTTCAGCTACCCAGAATCTATCCCAGTCCCCGAAACGGGTACCCCCGATACCTGAGGGAGTGCCATGTTGCCAGCGAGATCTCTGGTGGGATCGTGACTGCACACCAGTTGCTGGCCATCCATTCCAATAGTACTCAAGAAGGACATGTCGATAAAAGTGATCTGTATTGTCTGCGGTGAATGTTCGGCTGTATCTCAGAGAGTCTCGCCGGAAATAGCATTCGCCCTCTGGGTAATACGAAGCCATTGTAAAGTTATATGTGAGTGGATATAGTTGAATCCTGTGGTTGAGACCTCCCAAACACCAGACAGAACTTGAATGTGCCTGAACGGGGACGGGGCAGTGGGGAGTGCTCTTGGTTCTTTCTTAGATTGTCTGTGACATGGCTGGGAGAAAGAGACCTAATATAGATGTTGTCTCCCACCACAACAGCTTTGGAGCGAACGAACACATCAATCTCCATTCTCAAGCCGAGTACGACCTCTCTGTGATAATCACACCATTCTGTCTGCAGTTAAGAGCGTTTGTGGCAGTCGACAACCCCGCACATGAAGTCATTTCAAATAAGCCGGGGTGGCACAACCTCTTGACCGTTATGCTGCCATACAAACTCGTCCATAAATGAGAAATCCCACTGCAGTTTCGGGTCCTTTGCAGAGAAGGAAGGGATCCCGATTTTGAACGGCCCGAACGTTGGTTCCACCCTGATGCTGTGCAACGCACGGGATGAAGCCAATTTGTAGAGGTTTCGTGGGGGTGGAGAGTGAGTCCTGCAGGTTGTACTTCTTTGGGCATCTTCGGCAGTTGTGGTGTTGGTTGAAGCTGAAAACCAAATATTTCAGCAAGTTTCCTGCGGCATGGTCTACAGTACGAGGGTACTTGTGAAGTTGTGATTTTCTGGCTACCTGCGGCTGGATTAAAATTGGTCCTTTGGGGCATAGATGATAATTTTAGTGCACGTCTATGAGATATCTTACTCCCATAGCACCAACTGTTGAGAGGGATGTGTGTATATTAACTGTGGCTAACTGAGGTCTCGGGCCTGGTAGTCCGGCTGATATACGAGGTAGGTGCCTCAGGCACCTTCAACACCAACTGCCATTGTCTGAAGACGATATCTGCCAAGGCTGTAGTCAGCGTAAAGTTGAAGCTATGGGAGAAATTATACACCGTAAGAATAAAGTTTAAGCAGAGTAGTATTGCAGAATGAGCTGCTTATAGTAAGCTTGATTAGGAAATCCCCGACGGCCTGGACTTTACGGACACTTTTGCTGAAATACTCTCCGTTATTGGCTTTGACTCTAACTCTCGGGAAACGATATCCTTCGTGTCTCTATTGCGACTGGTCAAGGCAAAGTGATCCCTGAGGATCGTGGCAGGACTCAGCCTCACTACAACAATCGGAAGCCGGAAGAAACGGTATTCAGGCCTGGGACCAGTGATAACCTCGCTAAGATCAGTCTGAGGCTGTGGCGAGCCTTTGCAAGACATCTAATGGGATTTGGAACCATGCTTAGGTGGATTCTTGTTCAAGCTATTTATGCTAACTGTTTAGACCTACATAACATGAACTTGAGTTTCAATAATCAGTAGAGAAGCTCAGCGTATTCGACATATTACAACACAGCCCTGATCAAAATCTCACCCTAAGCATCAACCCTCACCGCATCGGCAGATGCATTTCTTCCAGATTTCTTCTTATTCCCACGTGTCTGAGCAAAGCTGACTGCAGATTCAGATGCCAGCAGATTACCTCAAAAGTTCTCGGCATTTATGCTGAGGCTTAGTTTCTAGAGGCTGAGTAAGAAAACTATCCCGCAGAAAGCTAGCAAGAGAATTTCCGAGTCTTAAAATGCAGGGGGGCTCTTTTCATCCGCCTACCAATTACACGCCGGGCGACCGGAGGGATCTTCAATTGACAAGATAGGGCTATATCTAGTCAATGCTACTATACTGGTTGGGCTGAAACGGTTATACGGCGGGAATGTCCAAGTTACCTCCAGATATGAAGCCGTCAACGTCACCTAAGTCTTCTTAATTTAATGTGTAGCTAGAAAAATGAAGTATTTACAGCCCAACATATTATTGTTTTTCTTCTTGGCAACAAATGCTTCAAAACTCAGCTTCAGTGAAAATTTGCCGAAAAATGGAATTCCGTTTTCATGTGACCTCGTGCCACTTGGAGCATTAGATCCATGCGTTGTCAGCGTCCCGCAAGACTAGCCATGGGGGTCCCTTGTACTTCCAACCCGTTTTTCACTGACGATCTCCGAATGGCTCTTTCGGACAAGCATACCAATTTTAGCATTGTCTTTTCTATAGCCTCGGATTGAAATTCATGGGCTCAATGTGATTCTGCCTCGTTAAGGATCTTGTGGTAACGTAGCAAGAGGCTGGTGAAGAAATCATCATGGGGGCGGAGAAATGGAAATAGTATAAAGAGAGGGATTCCTTCGATATTATGTCTTTTGTCCATCACATTACGACTCACAACTTCAGCTCAGGCTTCAACTCGTTCTTCATACTCAAACCGCCAAAATGGTCAACTTCATCACCTCTTTCGCTATCCTCCTCACCGCTGCTTCTTCAGCCGTTGCTGCTCCTCAAGCTCTTGAAGCTCGTGATGATACCAGCTGCATGGACAACCTCCCTGGAAACACTTCGGCCAATGTAGGTCTCACCTATGACTCATCTGTAGCAGAACCCAGGTTAACAACTTCTCGATAGGTCAATGAAGCAGTAGAGTGCATCAACTACCTCGCCAGCCTCGGTGACCAAGCCTGCGTAGCTGGTGTCTCCGGCCAATCGTTCTGCAGACGCGGAAATACTCAGATCACTGGTCTTGCTGTTGGACTTAACAGCGACCAAACTTCTTCTTCTCCTTGGTGAGCTCATCTTCAGAACCTGCCTCAGTTGTTCTTTTGCTAATTCTGCTCTTAGCCGTGATGTTGCCCGAGGCGCTGGTCTTGTCATGGAGTAAGTTTTGTTCCTAGTGTATCAACTGTTGCTTTACTAACGATTCTCAGCCGCTGCACACGAGCCGATGGAAAGGTTCGAGGACAGAACCCTGCTTGGGGCAATGGACACCTCATGGTCGACATCCGCAATGTTCCTCAGTAAAGTAGCAGCCAGTGTCTCGACTTCAACGGTATGCGGTGAAGTAGGGTATACAATATCATATGATTATCTCTCGTTGAGCAATATCTTTCATGCCTTGATTCGTATGTAGTTTGGTATATCAGCTAAATCCAAATATTATCAAATTTGCTTATGCTACTGAATATTTCGCTATTGTTTATGTTCGCTGTTGATATTCAATACTGCATCTCAAGTTTGAAGCTACGCGATTGGGTTGTCAACCTCAAACAAAGACCAACCCAAACGTAGGCTGTCCTAGGCAAACATTACAACCTTACAGCACTCTGCCTTAAACAATTCACCTTTTTTAAATGCTAGATATTTTTATAACCCATCTCATAGGACGAGCGATCAATTGCCGGTTTCATGTTAAATTTGCTTACACCGACCCCACAGTCTCCGTAGTCCATGTCCGTGTCCGTGTCCGTCCACCGCGTCTGTCTCGTCTTATGCCAACCTCCACCTCCGACCGACTTTTCTCTCCCCCATTTTCCCTATTCCTCTCTGAAAACTACCTGCAATCTATTGACATCATGGCTACACCGGCGGTGTACTCCTCCCTCGACAAAGAAGACCGAGTCGACGACAAAAACCCCGGTCTAGCAACAGGCTCTTCGATCTCCCAAGATACAAACTTCAAAAGATTGTACAAGTTGGATAGTTGGCTGAAATGGTATGTCATTACTCTTGGCATTTACCTAGCTGGTGCCATATTCTGCGTAGTCTGGTCGTACACCGGCGCACTGCTCGATAACGATGCTTCAAAACGTCGAGTCTTTCGAACAGGCGATTCTGTACCCGTTGATCAACTCTACTCCGGTATAGCGCTCTCAGCCCTCCTCGCCCCAGCAGCTCTATTCGTTCAGTTTGTCGTCTTTGATTTTCGCAGATTGCATTTATTCGCACTCACGACGCAGCAGCCCGTTGCGATTAGGGATCTGGATGACATCGCGGAGGGCGTTACGCTGTTGACGCTACCGGCTGTGATGAAGTATTCGTGGTGGTATGGAGTCATGCATACCTTTTTGATCATTACGAGAACGCTACTTGTGCCGGTGGGAACGCTGTCGCTTACTGTTGGGCCGTATGGACATTTTAAGGAGGGCTGGGGTGTCGTGGGGGTTCCAATTGCGCGGGATGTGGCGGGGAGTAACATCACAGCACTTTCAACTGCGATGGGTGCCAGTCCAGACTTGGAGTTTCGTCCGTCGCTTTCGAAGAATGATACGTTTTTGTCTCAGACGGTGTTTACGTTTGTGGGGAGCCTTGTATCGCAGAATGCGTTGGCGAATGTTGACTCTGGCGTCTTGGGCCCTGTGCCTACGCGTAACCTCACTTTTGCTACAAACACAACTTACGATGGGTTGGTCTTCTTCAACTGGACCTCTGCATGCGAGGCTGCTACTGAAGTCAACTACACTTCTTACAAAGATGACGGCAACACGATTTACAACTTCACCCTCCCTGACAACAGCGTCGAGAGCATCGAACTGCTTGCTCAAGGCTCGCAGAGAATTCGACTCTGGAGTAACGCTTCAGTCCACGGCACAAACAAGATTCCAACTTCAGGCACAACTTATTTCCTCTCAGCTACGAAATCTATCCCGAATGTCAACGAGACTGCTCTGCGGAACAGAGGCAACGACAAGAGTTTGGTGCAAACAGATGGAGGAGATTGGGTATCCCGAACGAAATGCACACCCTCCATCAAGTGGCTCGTCGGCTCGTGTACCTTCAACGGCACGATCATGACCTCCTGCACAGAAGCCCCTGGGTCCAATCAAACAGCGCTCGACACGGAGGCGCTTGATGCGCTGGGCGTGTACATGTCTGCTATTCCATGGTACATCTTCCGCAACCAGATCGGTATTGTTGACGATACCCTCGATGCTCTTTACGCGATTCCCACGGCGGAAGATTTCGGTCACTTCTTTGGCAACATGGCTCACGCGATTGTGTCGATCAGCACAGCTGGATATTTCGGTACTTCATCTGTTCCTACGCTCTCCCACATCACGGAATCGGTGTACATCGTGCGCTGCAGTATTCTCATTGCCGTAACAGTCATGCTGTTCCTTTCAGTATCTGTCTCGGTCATCGACATCATTCGGAATAGGATGAAGCATCTTCCTCAACTACCGGCATCCTTCCTTGCTATTGCGCATGCCGTGAGGGGATCTTGGTGGGACAACGAGTTGGACGGTTACAGACCGTGGGATAGGATGAAGACGAGAAGTGATGGCGTAGAGACGGTTATGTTTGGTGTTGATACAGAAGACGCGAGGTTCATCAGGCTTGCACCCTCTGTTGCACCAATCCGCCGTTGATTCGATATATATAGCGCTCTTCATGTAGCTACTGAGCAATTCATTTCCATCCTTTCATTCTTCAATCCTGTCATGGAATCATCCTGAGAACCCTCCGTGATTCAATCACCACCGTGAAACCAAGCCCTCCTTTGACAGTCCCAAAAACATGAACACACTCTTCCATCACTCCTTAGCAAACTCGCCCGTAGCAAACCAGTCATCAATCCCTTCGAACCACATGTCGATAGAAGCATTGGTGACGCCATCGCCAAAGTCGGGAGGTCCCTCGTACGGCAGTTTCGCAAGTCGGTATTCGAGAGGGCGGGTGAAACTCTCGTCGAGCCAAACGCCGCGTTTGATGGGCTTGTTCTCCACGTCAATGATCCGCTTCATGTTGCCACCAAGCTCGTTGGGGTCGGACTTGAACTTTTTGTAGATGACGTTGTCGAATTTGAGCTCGCCCATGTATTCGCCGTCGCCAGCAAAGTTGGCCTCTTCGAAGTCCATGGTGATGCAAAACCAGCTGAGGAACTCGGCGCTGTTGAGGCGGATCATCCACTGGAGGCTACTTCATATTAGCGGCGCTCAACAACAGACGAGAGAGTGATGAGAGGGGAGATCTGAACTCACAGGGCATCGCGGTATCCGTACAACTTGCCGTCAGTCTCCTAGAACTTGAAGCGCAGAAGGTTTGTACGCTCCTCCTCCGGCAGCCCAGCACGAGTACCCTGAAGAACATTGATGAAGTCAATCAGGATTAAGTTTTCCTTTGGGTCCTTCTTCGAATTCTTAAGTTCAAACTCAAAGATCAGAAGAGGATCCATGAACGGCTCGCTCTTGATGCAGAATCGCACAGTGAGTTCGGCCTTGCCATCGGCGGTGGGCGCCATCCACATAGCGAAGCCATGGATGGCACAACGGTTTCCGTCCTCATCGGCAAAGAGCACGTTCTCATTGAGCTCGAAGAAGAAGTGCTGGAGGCACTCAGTCTCGCCAGGCGGTTGGTAGTACTGCAGAGACATGCTGATGAGGCCAGTGCGGGAGACGACAGCGAGATGAGGGTCCGTCTGGCCGAGGATGTCGGACAAGGTGAAGGTATCACGCGCAGGAGGAGGGACTTTCTCCCAGTCGCGCTCCTCGGTCAGGAGGGCGGTCTTCCAGTAGGTGTCGTGATTCTTGGATGGGTCGACACCAGTGGAAGGGTGCATAGTGGCATGGGCCCGCTTGGACGCATACTCGGCAGCCTGCATCTTGGCGGTCTTGTAGACAAACAGAGACTACTCTGTTGGAACCTATTCGTACGTATACTCAGAGGGTGATAGTGACCGCGTCCAAACACGTTTGGTGGTGGTTATGTGTGGGTCGAGTTTGCATGCAGGTCGTGGAGGAGGGAGACGAGGGGGTTACGAAATATTTTGCACTAAATTTACATGCCTACCGATAAACAAAGGGTCATGCAGGATCTTTGGGGCCTAGTATGGCAGGCTGCCCCTCTGTCAGTGCAAGCACACTCACCGTTATCTCTACCTCGCTCACTTTTTATAATACAGCTGTCAAAGATCTTTGGTCTCCTCCACTCATGCATCTTTCCTCTACTCTCATCATATCTACGGCTTTAATCTGTTTTATTTGCTCAATGTCGCCTCCCTTTCATGCCTATCCCAAACAGTTTGCCTCGACTTCAAGCTGAGTGCTCCCTTGAAAACGCAATCGTCAAGATGAAAGTGGTAAAAAGGCATCATCCAAACATGGCTTATTACGCATCTCCTCCCTTAAAAACATGCTCTTCTGGCTCATTTCTCTGCAATAACACGAACCTTAACCAGAGCCAGACTCGTAATCCGACTCTGAGTCGGAGTCTGGCACTCCGACACCCTTGATCCGCGTCAAGAAACTCCGATTCTGATCCGATTCCGCATCTCCTTCAGAACCAGTATCTGAGTCTGTATCCGAAGTTGAGTCCATTTCTTCGACATGCAGCCGCAGAACCTTCCCCTGCCAGCTCTTCTTCATCTTCGACAATCTCATCGCATAATCCAAAGTCGACTCTTCAAGCCATCGGGCTCTTGTGCCGTAAAGCAACACCTTGGCTTGTATATATCCACCCCATGGAACTTCTGCCTGAACACAGTCCGCATCACTCTCAGCTGTAAGACGCTGCTGGTCCATGAATCGACCACAAAGAAGCCATTCCCTGACCGCCTCTGTTCCAGCGGCTAGAAAACAGCTGGTGAACCCGCTCTTACCCAAGTACGTTAAAGATGCCCCATTGCGGGCGAGAAGCTTGACAGCATCTAAGCTCCCGCAGACACTTGCATTCATGATTGCTGATCCAAAACAGGAACCTTCGAAGTTGATATCAGCACCCATCTCAAGGCAATTCGCGATAATATCAACGCGATTCAAAGCGGCCGCATGGCATAAAGGGCTCCAGCCGCGCGATGGTTCAAGATTCAGGATTTTGCAGAACAGATCAGCCGGCATTCGTTGTCGAAGCCGCTCGAATGAGGACGTTAGTAGGGCAAGACCAGAAAATTCACACCACTCCAGGTGCCACGGAAAAGGAGTCGTTCTGCTCAGATCTTGTTCGCGGTCCAATACCCAGTCGACCAGATCTTCTTCGCCCAATATGTAATGTATCATACTCCGACCCGCCTCATCCTCACTCGTCAGATCATGATTGAGCTGATGTAGATTGTTCAGAGTTTCAGGGGTCAGTTGCAATACCTCGCATTTTGCCGAGAATCGTGGCGGGTCTGATACAGTGAATAACTCCTTTGGTAATTGTGAAAAGCTGACCGGGTGCGCTTCATCGAACAGATTATCACCGAACCAGTTGATAAATGACGGTAGTGATCCGAGCCTGCACACAGCAGCTGTCGATGCCCCAAGCGACAGCAAATACTGCGCCGTACCAACATCTTGCGCTAGCATTAGTGGTGTCCATCCATTCGAGTCGGCTGCATCGATATTCGCTCCCCTATCTACCAGAAGCGAGACTGCCTCCTTGTTCCCATCCCACGCGGCGATGTGCAACGCTGTCGTCTCTGCATGATATGTCCATACTTGACAGCTATTTTCACAATTGAAATCCATCGGAAACAAGCGGTTCAATACGTCTTTGAAGGCTTGTGGAGATCTGCGAGATGGTTAGTCAATTGCCCTACACCTCCCTCCCTTCTGCTTACCCGATGTATTGAAGGTGTTTTTCTGCTTCTTTAAGCAATATCTCAAGACCTGCCATATTCTCTCCGTCTATTGCTTCATAGAATGGAAACTCACACCCGAATCTCAAATCACCGCCTTGCCTTAAGTATTTCAAGAAAGATTCGGGCAGCAAACGATTGAGGCTTGGCAGGTTAGCAGTCAATTCAATGACGCTTTTCCCAGATCCATCGTTACAATCCGCTTGTAGTGCACTGGCTCCTGCTCCTAACAGCCATTCGCCCATGGCAAAGTTGCCATCGTCCAAAGCTACCAGAAGCGCGGACAATCCAGGTCTTGATGGGAGGGGAACATCGACAGAGCACCCTTTGTCAATCACCTGTATCATGCTTTCATAGTCATATTCATCCAAGGCTCTTTCAAACGCCAATGCCAAACGCTCTGTTGGTTCCACAAACTCCGTAAGTTTTTGGATAGATGAGATTTGTTTGTAGCCACCTTGGGGATCACCTTCCAGAACCTCATGGATTTCTTGGAGCTCAAGCTCGAAGGCAAGCCTCCTTGGGCTCATGCCGTTTGTATCCAAGGTTTGAAATGCGCCATACTCAATCAAGCATTGGACAACGGGTAGATGACCGCCGAATACGGCCATGTGCAATGGACTGAAGCCGAATTGACTCTCTATCATTGCGTTGAACCCTCTTGTCAGAAGAAGCTTCACGACATCCACGAATCCTCCATAGGCAGCAATATGGACCGGAGAAAGCCCTTCATCTGATATCGAAGTCTTGTCCGGTGCTGAGACTTGGTCCAGCATGTACTCAAGGCAAGCAACACTATTGCAGGCCGAGGCCAAATGGATAGCGGTTCCATTACTGATCATAACCGTCTGACCAAGGATTCGGACTCCAAAAGTCACAGGATCAGACCATCGAGACGAAATCCCTGCCTGGTCTGTGTGATCTGCAATCTTCTGCAGGAATGCCAACTTATCGGTGGCTATACAAGTGAGTACCCCATCAAAGAACGAAGGACCGCTCACATATGGGTCGGCGCCTAATTTTAGCAGTCGCTCTGCAAATTGTAAAGAGGACTGTTGGAGGTGATACACAAGAGGAGTAGAGGCATACGAGCCTGACCCAACATAGTTTATGTCGAACCCGTGTTGCACAAGTGCCTCCGCCAACCAAAGGATGTCGTTTGCGTCTTCTGATGTAGCAAGCGTATGAAGAGGTGATGCTCGATCTATTTCGAGGGGTTTCTTCACTGTCTCCTCCACGCTGCAGCGTCCCAGTAGCTCCCTGAGAGCCGCGGATCCCTCTTCGGTGGTGCAAAGACGGGTCGCCACGCCGGCACGGAATGCAACTTCAAAGGGCGATTGGTCATCCACACGGTGATGGATATCGGCTCCATTCTCATTAAGTAGCCGTACCATATCGAGATTGGCACTCTTGAGGACATCTTGAAATAACAGGGATATTTCGTCAGAGCTTTTTAGGTCACCCCAGTAATTGGTTTGCAGAATAGCATCGCGAATCGTTGGCATCAACGATGACTTGGGATTGGACAGTAGTAGCTTCAGTCCACTTTCTTTGAACTGTTTCTCATGGCTGCGCATCGCTCCGAGTTTGAACACGCTCGTTATCATGGTTTCGAATTCCTCTGAACTGATGTATTCTTCTTTGCTAGTCCCCTGATTGTCAGGTAGGCAACACAAAAATCTCCACAAGCTCTGGGGTTCACTCGATTCAGTGTCATTCAGGGTTTCGGGGAAGAGTGCCTTGATGATATCACTGTTTGGGAACACGCGTTTGTCGAGCGTATTAGTGATGTACCTCTCAAGCGGTAGTCTGCCATCAACCCGTGAAGTAATCGCGTCTGGATAAAGCTTAATTAGAAAGTTCGCCTGGTCAAAAGAGACCCAAGCTTTCAGTTTGTGTAACGGTGTTGGTTCGGTTCCTGTCATACTGTCGAACTCGGCAAAGGCTCCCTTCTGAGAGTTGACGCTTTGTTCAGTCCCTAGGCTCGTGGTCGTGTCTTTTGCCCTGCGGTATCTCTGCAAAAAGCCCAGAACCTGAAGGCATAGCTTATTCAAGTCGAGGTCGCGATGTTCGCTCCTTGGACTCTCTCCAGCGCTTTCGAATACAATACTCAACGGCGTATCGCCATGACATGACCTTGACTGAAGGCCCTTGATCGCCTCTTCTGTATCCAACTCAAAGATATCATTGATAAACTGATAGTCCAAGGGGCGATCCTCAGCCCAGTAATGCAAGATGTTGTAACCCTCAATGTCCTGGCTCATAAGAGATATTCCAAAATCCTTCAAGACCTTGCAAAGCCGTAGCCTACCATGACGCTCGCACAAATGGATTGGGAACTTGCCTTCCTCGTTTTCGGTATTGGGATCGAACCCTGCACTAACCAAGGCTTTGAAGCTGTCAAGCGCGTTGTACTTGATTGCCAGGTGTAAAAGCCCATTAACAAGTCCCGAGTATCGAACTTGATTCTTCATTCGCCTATCCTTAAAACAGTACTTGAGCAACTCGGTATTATCGCTACAAATAGCTGAGACCAGTTGGGAAACCAAAGCGTCGTCCGACATCAGGGCGCAAGAACCAACCAAATTTAAATCTCTTGTCAGGGAGAAGTCACATTCTTGAGCCCAACTCCACACAATCAAGCCCAGCTCAGCACCCCAGTCGTGACTGTAGGCTCCAGTTGAACTGAGGAATTTCAAAAGCATGCGAGTCGACACTTCTGCCACATAATTCGACGTACTAGTAGCCACGAGCCATTCTTCAAGAACCTTGACGTCAGACACAGACGGTATCATGTGAGCACATAAGCACCGAAATACAGGGTATAGGTCGTTGAAGATCGATGCAAACAAGCAGGTGATAGAGAAAACAGAGAGCGTATTGGGGGGGATCAGATGAGCTGAAGAGCGCGCTCCGGCATATATCAGGCAGTCAATCGTCATATCTCTACGCTGAGCCGAGGGCAAGAACTGCTTTCTTCCATTAGTAATAAGAGAGCGATGTTTTTCGTTCGTCCCGCTCATTTCTGCCAGTCCAGGGACTGCCAAAATGGACATAAATGCAAGGTCGAGAGGTGTTGCGGCATCGAGTTTCTGGTTCACATCCGAACCGCTACAGATCAAGAAGTCGCATATCTCAGGGAGATTCAAAGCAGCAGCCATGTGTAATGGCTGAAAAGAAGGATTGCTCACTGTTCTCCAGGCCTGTATTTCGCTCAGTGCTGACCGAGTGCCAGTAGCATATGTAACTTTTTTGAGAACCTCAATAGCCCAGCACATGAAGAATGCTCGCTTGGAAGGCTGGAATAGAGATTTTACTAAATCCAGAATACCTGAGTCACCAAGCCCATCTTCCATGAGCTTGATCCATAGGAGAGCGGCATGTCTGTAAAACGGGTATGTCTCGTCTCTTCGAACAGTTGCAGCCACTTGTTCGTGCGGGTTATTGGGCAAATTGTCAAAATTCTTCAGTTGAAGAAACCGCAGACATTGCGTAGCCAGAAGCGGGTGTGTCGCATACTGAGCAATCCGGTATTTTCCAAGGTCGGTCCCTTGAGATGTGGCGTTCTCATCTTCCAGGAATTCGCGAACAGAGAAGTGGGCAAATTCGAAGTATTTTCCATCAGTAGATTTTCGGATGAGGCTGCTGCACCTCTTCAAAATTTCATACTCCGGTACAATATTGCCTTCGTCTATCTTTTCCCCTATTGCTGTGGTTGAGACCGCCTGCCGCAGCTCAACTATCGTCAACTTCGGCTCTGCTATAGCCATGAAGTGAAGACACATCTGAACCATGTTTTGAACTCCAAGAGAGAATTTGTTTACCTTCTCGAGAAGGCGACGATAACTCTCAGGTAAGTCGGGCGGGAGCTTGCTCAAAGCTTCGCGGCGCTCCTGGTCGTGAGCACAGTTGCACAGGTAGTCAAGCTGGCAAACTACCCATCTGAACCTGGATCATGTTATTCTGGCTCGCAAGTGATATTCTCGGTGGTCTTACATCCCATCAGCCTTGGCCACCAAAGCGCTCCGGATCTCCTCTTTCATATCCGGGCTGGCCAGCTGCAGCTGTCGTGTGCGAATCCTCTTGTCAACTTCGGCATTCACATAGAGTTCAACATCCTCGGTATGGGCTGCTATTTGGATAGGTTCAAAGTCTTCTTCTAAACGCACACGAATGTTGACGTGATCCCGACTGAAAATAGCCATTGACACTCGCTCAGCGTTTTCAGCTAACTGGATCAAGTTGTCGACCACTTCGTCGGCCATATCATCACACTCATCAATACCATCAACTACGATGATGGTCTGGTCAAATGCCTCACACATTTGACTGATCTGAGCTCGTAGTCCGTCTGCATCCGCAGTCTGTGGGAGTCCGTCTTGTGGATAGAGACTTTCGTAATAGGCGTCCAGGACGCTATATGATTCGTCGTTTTGACGAGCAAGTTGAGAAACCAGTGCACCAAGAATATTTACTATGTTCCATGTTTTTGAGTCCTTGTAGTCACAAAAGAAGAATGCCACCCCTGTCCTGCGAGAAGCGTAACTGAGAGAGAGAGCCTCTTGAATCACAGAGCCAGCGAGGATGGTTTTTCCTGCTCCTGGTATGCCGGTCAGCCAAAGCTTGGAGCCTGGTGTTTCGAGCCAGCGAATAAAGGTTGGAGATTCAGTCAACCAAAGCCCAGTCATGGAGTGGCGAAGTCTGATACTTGTTTGCAGGGCGTACTGCGGATTTGCTTTCATGAAATGATTTAGAATGCGCTTTTTCCGTTTGTTGATGTCTATCATGGTGTTGATCTCAATTCTTCTCGCTACCTCTCCTAGAGCCTTGAGCTTCTTGTCTATTTCATCAGATTTGGAAAGTGATAGTTGTATCTTCCTCATCGAGTCAGCAAGAAGGGCAACACTGATGGTTTCCTTATGTCGAGACAGCTCGGCCAGAAGCTCTTTTGTCTCTGACGATGAGAAGGGCCATTTAAGCTGTCGAACGATGCCTTCGAACTTGGATTTCTTGAGGCTTTCGGAGGCCTTCTTGACTCTTGATTCAATTTTGTTGAATGTCTTGTAGCAGTGATTAAGGTAGTGGTTCCTCAATGTCGGGTCGAAGGATTGCCCTTCATTTTCCAAATCTGATGTCAAGGCCTCAAGGCGTCGCAACACACTGGAGAGATTGCTGATCTCGTCTACCAGGCTCTGGATCTCGTCTTTTGCATCTTTCGCAGCTCTGACGAATTTGAACGTGGTCTTGAAGACAAGATCTGCAAGTGAGATCAAACCAGCGATACTGGCTGCCAAAGAAAGAGGGTCAGCCATGGCGAATAGCTGTAGAGAGTTATGGCATCCCAATATCGGTTATAGTATTGAACAAAATACAACAGAAGGGAAGAGACAAGTCTTGTGTTGGGGGATATCATATCATAGCATCCCCGCATGATGCGGCTGATGTGAATGGAGGGTAAGATCATGCAAGTCCTGTCAGCCCACGGCTGCAGAAGGTGCCTCACTACGGTTTCTGCCTAAAGTAGGCGCACTCAGTCCGAAGTATGCCCTTGAAAGTGGCATGAACAATTCTGTAGTGAACTCTTATTGACTGTCTTAGGTACTCTACCTGTTTTTTGCGCATTCAGGTGTCCTTGTATTGACCAGGCTACAAGATCTCAAACTCTTTGGGCAGCTCTTTCTCCTGTACCCAAGCAGCGATTCCAGCAGCAAACAACTCTGGCAGTTGTAAATGCCAAGGATGATAAGCATCCCTCACAACGACAGCCTCATTCTTGACTCCCATCTTCTCTCCTCCCTCTCTCAGAACAACACCCATATCTCGTACAGGATCAACCTGATCCATCTTCCCTCCCGAAATAACACAAGTTCTGATTCCAGAATCTGCAACAGCTTTGACGTCCTCCATACTAAAGGCACTGAGTTCCTTGTTCATCGCCTTGCTCCTCTCCGGTGAATGGTTCTTCTTCCCTTCGGCGAGCCATTCTTCATAGTCAATTCCCTGCCGCCGCAGCGATGTCTCAAGCACACCAGGTATGTTCTGTATGCAATTCGCAATTGACATCGCCATGGGGTGCTCCATGAACCACTTGAACATCCCTCTGTAAGGATAAGCACCGGTTGCAAACGTCGACAGCACGACCTTGGGATGGCGAGATGTGAGAACGAGAGCAATGAATCCACCCAGAGATAGGCCAACAACATGTGCTTTGCCGCCGTGAGCGTGCTTTTGGATGACTTTGCATACTTCGTCAGCAGCTGTTGCGAGTGTGAGAGGACGCCCGATATCCCAAGATCCTGAGTGCATTGGAAGGTCGACGAGGATTAGGTGATAAGAGGACAGTGATTGCTGGGGAGCAACCAACTTCCATTCGACATGACTGCCTCCACCACCATGTAAAAAGATTATCGACTCATTCTGGTCTTGGTTGCGCTCCTCAAAATAGAGTAGTTTCTCTTCGTCGATGGGTACTTCTGACATGTTTAGGGTAGTTCGGGAACAAATTATTTATCTAAAGTATAATGGCTTTTCAGCAGCGAATCATAAAGATCTCTGATAAGTTAACAGGAACGGGTACTAATGGGGGCTTGGCATGTATTTAAAGTATCTGCGACAAAAATTTACAAGACCCAAACTCTCATGACTGCTGAGCTTCCGGGTAATCGGCATGCTTTTATGATAAGGGACCAACATGCATACGTATCCCATGTCAACATTGGTCAACCCAATACGAGATCATTGCCCTGGACAGAATCGCTTCAAAAGTTCATAAAATACTCTCAGATAAAGGTCAATCAGCTCGTTGTCCTCCAACAACCCGGATTTGGAAACTCTCATTCCAATCCATTGTCATGATGAACGCAGGGGGACCGAAAACAGGGGTAATCCACGCCACAGCGCACGTGGACCCACCCCCAGCACAAGCTAACTCAAGCTATCCGTACCCCAGATCCTCACCTTGAACCCTCCCTCACTCAACCTTACCTCTTCACCAACCCATTCTCTCGACGAAATATTCGACCGCCAGAATGGCCGGTATCAGACTCCGCGATGTCAGCGGGTATCTGATCTTGCTCATCGCCATCACGACCCTGGGGTCGTTGCAGTTTGGCTTTCACTTGGTAAGCTTCCCGTAAAGCTCAGATCGCCGTGATAATAGCTAACTAACTATCTTAGGCTGAACTCAACGCACCCCAGGACGTTATTACATGCCGCAAGAAATCGATCTCCGCCCTCGACAAGATCAAAGGACTGGTCTACAAGCCCAAAGACGACGATGCTGGTTCTGGCTTCATGCCCCATTGTATCCCCATGGACGAGGCTTCATTTGCGACGATATCTTCAATCTTCATGGTTGGTGGGCTGTTGGGAGCTTTGGCCTCTGGACCCTTCTCGTCGAAACGCGGACGCCTTCCTGCGATGCGCATCACGGGTCTGCTCTATTTGTTTGGAGCAGCTGTTGAGACTGTCGCAGGAAGCGTCTTCGTCATGGCGCTCGGTCGCTTGTTTGCTGGTATCGGAGCTGGAGCGTCGACTGTCGTTGTCCCTCTTTACATCAGCGAGATTGCACCACCCAAGGAACGTGGTCTGTTTGGCTTTATGACGCAGATCTCGATCAATTTTGGTATTCTGGTGGTTCAGACCATGGGTTTCTTCTTGAGCTACGGTACTGCTTGGAGATGGATTCTCGCTACTGGAGTCTTCATCGCAACCGCGCAAACTCTGGGTCTCTTCGTCGTCCCAGAGAGTCCATCGTGGTTGGCAGCGCAGGGAAATGCACCCAAGGCCAGGCGGACCCTACAGAGAATTCGTGGCAACGGCTACGACATCCATGAGGAGACTGAGACCTGGGACTCAGATGACCATGATGCTTCCGAAGAAGATGGCTTGCTTCAGGCGGATAGTGCCTCCGAATCACCATCGAAGAACCGGACTGAGCATCTTGGATTCTTCGAAGTACTGAAGGATCCTGATACCAGGCCTGCAATCGTTGCTGTCGTGGGCATCATGTTTGCCCAGCAGTTTTGCGGTGTCAACTCGATCATCATGTACTCCGTTTCTCTTCTTGCTGACCTACTCCCTGTCTCTTCGTCACTGCTCACTATTCTCGTTTCTGTTGTCAACTTGTTCACTACTATCGCATGCGCGCCTCTTCCCGATCGTCTCGGTCGCAAGACCTGCCTCCTTGCCTCGATTATCGGACAAGGATCAAGCGCTCTCATCCTAGCCATCTCGATCATCTTCGGAGTCAAGATTCTTTCAGCCATCGCTGTCGTCGCCTTTGTCGGCTTTTTCGCAGTTGGTCTGGGCCCAGTACCATTCCTGATCTCCTCCGAGCTGGTCGGACAAGAGGCTGTTGGCGCCACGCAGAGTTGGTGTCTGGCAGCTAACTACGCAGCGACTTTCCTGGTCGCTCAATTCTTCCCGATCGTAAACTCAGCTCTTAACGACTTGCTGGGCGGTCACGGATGGGTTTACTTCATCTTTGCAGGTCTAGCCGCTGGATCTGCTATCTTTGTGTTCTGGAACGTGCCAGAAACGAAGGGCAAGAAGGATGTCGATGAGGTTTGGGGCAGGACAAGGCGCGTTGATTAGAAGCCTGCGACAAATGCTGCCTTGACTTATCGTCATTAAACGTTCACTATTGCTATAAAGCGCGAGGTACACGCACGGAATGATATCTTAATTTGTATTCAAGCAGCGTACTAGACAGTCGCAGATATGGCTCTACAGATAGAACGAAGCGCTTGCTGATTTATCGAAAGATCTTCTTGCTGCGGACCATCTGCTCCAACTGCATGACGCCCGCCTTGACTCCGTCAACGATGTAGACAAGGTTACCATCAGCCTTGCCGTACTCCTCAATAGCAGTTGATCGGATGATTTCCTCCAGACCAGCCATACCACCGCATCCCATGAGTACGACCGACACTTGTCCCTCATTGAGCAGCTTTCGCGTCGCCTCCTTAAGCTTCTCCCTTACCTTCTCCGGAGGAACAGTGTGAAAGTCACCCGCTGTAAGCCCAGACGAGAAAACACCAGCAAACTTATTATTCACGCCATCCTTCTGCTGCCCAAGAAAGTTCTTGACACCATGCGACAAGTGATCCTCCCACCACTTTCCAGTGGTGACGATTCCCCATTTGCCTGCATTATCCGGCGCAGCCATGAGCGAAAGAGACGTGAGAATACTTGCTTCAAAAATCCCCGTCACTGCAAGATGTCGATACCTAGTCAACTTTGACACCAGGCAATGAACGCTGAAGCACGCAACGAGAACGCCGTCGTACTTATCCGACTCAAGCTCCTCCTCGATCTTGGGGTCATCGAGGACGGCCTGCGTGCTGCGGTCGATGCCGTCCTGGTCGTTGATGCTGTCTGGGGCGGAGTGGGGAGGGGCTGTGTAGGTATAGATCTCAACTGACTTTTTTGAACCATCAGCCTGTGTAGGATTGACGACTGTTTTGTTTTAGCTGTTTGTGTATCATACGTCTGGGTGTGACATTTGGCGGATGGCGTTGGCCATGCCCTCAGTCATGATAGTGGATGAGTTTGGGTTTAGGACGAGGATGCGGAGATTCCGCCGGAGGAAACGGAGCTCGGACATGATGGCTGATACAAAGACTTGACGATACGTGAATTGATATATGTATTGCTTGATGAAGCTCTAGAACTGTTCCTACACTGAAATCTCTCACTTACCTTATCTTGAGAGGGGTTTCTAGTCTCCATGACGGAAGCTAAACAGCTCGCGGGGCGCCACGTGACCCGCCTCAGCCACCTCTGACGACGGTCGGCCACTCGAACCCCACTACTGACGACCACCTCAACCTCCTCTAAGCTGAAGCTCCCATATACCAACACGACACTTCTTCGGCCTCACAACCCTCCCAATAAACATCCCCCCGTCGTGGCCCATCACCATAATGTCTAACCCTCCACCCATTGGTAAGCTCCTCCCCTTCCCCCGCAAGCTCCAGAAGCTCCCCCATCTCTCCCTGACGCAAGCTGACCTCGAATCTCTACCGCTTAGTCCTCGACGGAGGTACCGGTTTCCTCAAGGTCGGATATGCCGCGCAGAACTTCCCCGAGCATCAATACCCCTCCATCGTAGGCCGACCGATCCTTCGTTCCGAGGAGCAGACCGATAGCGATCTTGTCATCAAGGATATTATGTGCGGTGACGAAGCTGCCGCCGCGAGGACAATGCTCCAGATCAGCTACCCCATGGAGAACGGCATCGTTAAGAAGTGGGATGATATGGAACATCTTTGGGATTATACCTTCTATGAGAAGCTGAAGGTCGACCCTACGGGCCAGAAGATCCTCTTGACGGAGCCTCCTATGAACCCTCTGAAGAACCGAGAGAAGATGTGCGAGGTTATGTTTGATAGATATAATTTTGGCGGTGTCTACGTTGCCATCCAGGCCGTTCTGGCTCTATACGCCCAAGGTGAGTTTACCCAGAAGCTTCAATGCTTCTTGCGCCAGAGCTAAGCTAATCAATGCGGTGTAGGTCTCAGCTCCGGTGTCGTAGTCGACTCAGGCGATGGTGTCACACACATTGTGCCCGTCTACGAATCCGTTGTCCTCAACCACCTCACGAAGCGATTAGACGTTGCCGGCCGAGACGTCACGCGCAACCTCATCAAGCTGCTGCTGCGCCGCGGCTACGCCCTCAACCGAACCGCCGATTTCGAAACCGTCCGCCAGATCAAGGAGAAGCTATGCTACGTGTCGTACGACCTCGAGCTCGACAAGCGCCTGAGCGAGGACACCACTGTGCTCGTCGAGGATTACACCCTGCCGGACGGACGTGTGATCCGCGTTGGCAGCGAGCGTTTCGAGGCGCCCGAGTGTCTCTTCCAGCCCCACCTCGTCGATAGCGAATCCCCCGGTCTGGGCGAATTCCTCTTCAACACCATCCAATCCGCCGACGTTGACATCCGCTCGTCTCTGTTCAAGGCTATTGTTCTGTCTGGTGGTAGCAGCATGTATCCCGGTCTTCCGTCGCGATTGGAGAAGGAGCTCAAGCAGCTGTGGCTTACACGAGCGCTGCAGGGCAACCCTGAGCGCTTGAGCAAGTTCAAGGTGCGGATAGAAGATCCTCCGCGACGCCGACACATGGTGTTCCTTGGCGGAGCGGTGTTGGCCAACATTATGGCGGACAAGGAGAGTATGTGGGTTACCAAGGCGGAGTGGGAGGAGGAGGGTACTAGAGTGCTTGAGAAATTGGGACCGCGATAAGAGAGAACCTCTGAGCGTTTGTTAGAGGGGAAGGTATTTTGCGTTCAAGTTAGTGTGTGGTAGACAGCAAGAAAAGACGTTATGAAGATCATGTTGTCTTGACTGGGGGACCTCATTTCTTTGTTGATATCAATTGAGCTAATTGACCAGTTCAGATGCCTTTCAATGATAAGACCATTGAGAGCGATAGCATGAAAAGTATAGTTCATGATCATTCCAAAAGCGTGTCCAATGTAACCATCACCAACAACCTAAGCTTGACAGCAAAAAGCCAGCTTAGTCATCACTGATATGTGACAAACAGTCGCAAAGTTCTGGAACACGAGGCATGAATCTCAATCATACCAAACCCATTCTCACCTTTATCTCGTGTCGCAAACCCTCCCATCGCCAGCGCAACCGATCGCTCTCACAGCCAGACTCAGACTCATAACCATCTTATTCCCAATCTCCACAGGGGGCTCCGCAGCGATTACCTACCCCATATCGCGTCTCTCCCCCCCCAAAGGACAGAGATCCGCGCCGCAAGGGACTGGGAAACTGAGTACAACGGCTGCAGTTCCCGAGAAACCTTACAGTGCCGTACCGTACCGTACCGTTTTGGTCGTTTTATTAGAGTCTGCAGCGCCAAAGTCAAAAGGGGCGCAGCACAGGATACACAATCTCGTATGCGCATCCTATCAACTCTCACGCGTCGTGCATTAGGACAAAGAAGGCGAGAATCTATTACCTACGCTCTATTACCTTACCTTGCCTTTCCCCGCGCGGGGAAACCTTTTCCTTTTTGAATTGATACTACGGACGGGCACATCCAATCTCGTCTCCTGTGGGTGATACTCCACTCGCAAATCAAATCATTGATTTGAGAGAATCCCGCTTACGGGGACAGAGAGAGAGAGAGAGAGATAGAGAGAGAGAGAGAGAGAGAAAGACAGTGCTCGGAAGGACCGTTCCGTTTTTTTGAGGGTTCCCGGCGCGAGCAAATGAGTGTAACGAATCCGCCGACGGGGGCTTCGGGCCCGGGATCCGTTGGCTTGGGTGTCGTCAGGGGGAGTTTGAAGAGGAGTGTTCAGGCGTCTTTCGAGGGTGAGTCCGTTCTATTTTCCTCTCTCTGCCTCTGATAATCCAATCCAATCCTCATTCATCTTTTTGGGTTTGTCACATCTCACGAGCATATATCGCCTATCTAAAGTTCCTTGCCTCCTATATCGGTCACACTGCACTAGATAGTTAGTCTAGTCTAGCTCAGCCGTTGCATGCATGCATTTTGTATCTCTTCCGTGCCCATTCAATATTCATTGTCATTTCCACGTACATAATCTTGTCGTCTGCTATTCTGATTTCCTTTTTTTAATCGTCCTTGTCCTTCTCCTCTTCTTTCAAGTCTCCCTTTTTTTTGCCTCACTCGGGGTTTGCGCCGCATGCTTGTCCAAAGAGGGAAAAGATTACCTATCCTGAGGTGTCGACTTTGAAGAACGACTTGCCTGACTCGAACTCTACTCAACTCAGCTCAGTTCAGTTCAGTTCAGTTCAGTTCAGCTGAGTCTCGGTTCTGCCGAGCTATCAACAAACCCAACGTCTTTTTTTAAAAGTCTCATCAGCTGAAGCGTCTTTTCTGTCATCGTCATCACTTTATTTAATCTTTCGGTGTCTCGTTCTCTTTTTTCCGTCTTCGGCGTCTGCAGCTGTGGACCTCTCGACCAGCCTTTCACATTTCGCCTCAATCACTCACCATCGTCATCTCACTCATCTTTCTGTGCCAATGCCGAGTGGTTAAACGCACACTTGACCAACCGAGACACAAGCCTTGATCCTCGGCGATGCCTCTCCGTCCTCACGTCGGCCTCGGGTTTCCTGCTCACGCTTACCAAAAACGGCATCATGTAGAACCTCACGATCGCTCAGCTGGGTATCAGCCCAAAGTCCGAATCACAGATCGTTACCGCATCATTGGCTTCATCAGCTCGGGTACCTATGGACGGGTCTACAAGGCTGTTGGCCGCAATGGCAAGCCTGTTGGTGAATTCGCTATCAAGAAGTTTAAGCCCGACAAGGAAGGTGAACAGATCAGCTACACGGGCATCTCTCAGAGTGCGATTCGTGAGATGAGTCTTTGCAGCGAACTTCACCACATCAACGTTATCCGTCTTTGCGAAATTATGCTCGAGGACAAGTGTATCTTTATGGTGTTTGAGTATGCTGAGCATGATCTATTACAAATCATCCATCATCACACGCAACAGCCACGACATCCGATTCCCCCGGCAACCATCAAAAGTATTATGTTCCAACTCCTCAACGGATGTCAGTACCTACACATCAACTGGGTTCTTCACCGTGATCTCAAACCCGCCAACATCATGGTCACTTCATCAGGCGAAGTAAAGATTGGAGATTTGGGTCTAGCACGTCGGTTCGATAAACCACTGCACTCTCTCTTCAGTGGCGATAAGGTTGTCGTTACTATCTGGTATCGGGCTCCCGAACTCATTCTCGGTTCATATCACTACACCCCTGCCATCGACATGTGGGCTGTTGGGTGTATTTTCGCCGAACTTCTTTCCTTGAGGCCGATATTTAAGGGAGAGGAAGCCAAAATGGATAGCAAGAAGACGGTTCCTTTTCAACGCAACCAGATGCAAAAGATTATCGAAATCATGGGTGTACCAACAAAGGATAAGTGGCCTTTATTATCGACCATGCCCGAATACAATCAACTCAACACTCTCGCCAACTCCATGGCATCATCTCACCACAATCACCACAGCCATCATCATCCTCATCATCACCATGGCCACTATGGCTCCCGCAATCCACCGCCACCTCTCCCAGGCGGTTCGAACCTCGAGAAGTGGTATTACAGCACCATCAACCACACCAGCGCCCCCGGCGGCACACCACCACTTGCCTCTCTCGGCTCAGAAGGCTACAAGCTCCTTGCCGGTCTTCTAGAATACGACCCCTCAAAGCGTCTCACAGCCGCCCAAGCTCTTCAATCTCCCTTCTTCTCAACCGGCGACCGTGTCAGTGCGAATTGTTTCGAGGGCTGCAAGAACGAGTATCCATGCCGACGAGTGAGTCAAGATGATAACGATATACGGACGAGTAGCCTTCCGGGTACGAAGCGGAGTGGATTACCGGATGACTCGTTGATAAGGCCTGCCAAGAGGCAGAAGGAGTAGGATTCCAAGGTGGTAAGAGGCCACGCCCGACGAACTGTTCGTCCTTGGGTCATTCACCCATCGATCATTCGGCCTGAACCATATGTTCGCCCTTCGATGCTTTACTGTCAGATTCTTGAACCACCTTAGTGTTTTTGTAGATGGTGCGCAACGCATTTTCACATCGTCAGGCAAGGGGAGGATTGCATCAATGATTATTGTTTGGCGTGGTACGGCGTTCATGTATACACGGATTTTGACTGTCATTCTGGGCCGAGCGGATGATAGAACGGTTACTATAGCATATACCCGGCGTTCATTATAATGGAGATTAGTTCACTACAGCCTATTCGGGATACATGAGAAACTTGTATGGTCCATGTCGGGGAGCATAGCGGGTGGTAGTCTTCAAGTTCACGCTTTTCCCAGCTGAGGAACAACTATATAAGAGTTTGAGGAAGCACTGCTGTCAGCAAGAAAAGCAGCCAGGTACCGCTTGGAGAATGGACTGCCATGAACAAGGATGCATGAAGAGTTTAAATATGGTCGTATTTATCTCTCTTCACCTTACCTGCCTACCCTCTACTCATCACTAAATCCACATCGCCAACTCACCCTTCTCCCAACCATCTCACATCACCACCCCAAGAAGTGAAAAAGAAAGGGTGCCATATCATTAAGACAAATATTATAGAAAAGGGGGGCCCAGTGACATTATTTTTAACAGAATCTCTTTCACCAACGATACGGAAAAAAAGACAAAGAGCGCATGAAAAAGCAGCAAACGGCAAAGATTTCAACAATACAAAAAAGACTTTCGAGGTCGGCATGCCTCAGATACGTCTGCCTATCTCTTCTCTTCTCTCTTTTTCCACAAACTGCCTGCTCCACCCGTGTGAATTATCTATCATTGTTGTTGTACGTGTAAAGTTCCTCCCCACATCCCCCCTTCATCAACAAGGGTTTCAAGGTCTTACTTCCCTCATGGGAAATAAGATAAAATAGAAGAAAAAAGAAAAAAGAAGAAGCAGAAAAGATATGATAAACAGTCCGGGTATTTCAGCAGATTCGGCGAGTTGTTTTGGCGTGAGGAGTTTGGAAAGGGCGTAGATGAGGGTTTGAGGGGTGATTTCTCCATACGGAGACGAGGGCTGCTATGATGCCGAGATGTGGTGTGAGCGGAAGCATCCTCCTTTGCCTCAAGCATAGTATTGCTTGTAACCTCAATATCGAGATGCAGGCTCGGGAGGTAGAAAAGAATTCGGGATCGTTTCGAGATAGTGTGGTGGTTGGAAAGCCCTCAGGGTGAAGACGAGAAACGTCGCATGACTCGCTTCCGCGTCTACTTCTTAGCCGGAGTCGGAGGGGCCTTTACATTGTTGGACAACCACGCCAGACCCTCGAGAAGACCCTCGCCCGTGGTGGCGCAGCTGGGCACCACGTACCAAACCTTGTCCTTGAGCTTGGAGAGCTGAAGAGCCTCGGTGACTTCTTGGGGTTTCATAGCTGCACCTCGTTAGCGGAATCGTACAACGGGGGGAGGGGGGGTCAAAGGGAGACATACCCTCTGCCAAATCTTGCTTGTTGGCAAACACGAGTAGTAGACTGTCCTTCATCTCACGATCGTTGATGATTCGGTGAAGTTCTTGTCTAGCCTCCTCCATTCGGTTCCTATCAGAAGAGTCGATAACGAAGATAAGACCCTGAGTACCTGCACCCCCAAAAAGCATCAGTATTTGACTCCATTCTTCGGGGCCGTCCGTTATAACTCACCGCTGAAGTAATGCCTCCACAGAGGACGAATCTTATCCTGACCGCCAACGTCCCAAACGTTAAACTTGACATTCTTGTACGTAACCGTCTCAACGTTGAAGCCGACCGTGGGAATCGTGGTGACGTCCTGGCCCAGCTTGAGCTTGTAGAGGATAGTTGTCTTTCCGGCAGCGTCGAGACCGAGCATGAGGAGGCGCATCTCCTTTGATCCGAAGATCTTGCCCATCATCTTTGAGAACTGACCGCCCATGATTGCGGCTTGTACAGAACGTGTCCGGTTATGTTGATTCGGTATGCGCTCGTGGGAGGTGCTGGCGGTGGTGTGATGTGATAGGAATACAAAGGGAGTCGGGTTGAGTTGAGTTATCGTGTTTCGTTTTGAAACCTGCTCGCAGCGCAATGTGTCAGCCTCGCTTCTCGAGTGATACCAATAAGACAACAACGCTCTCCGATGCAACGGGAGGACAGAGAATGGCGTGTCAGATTACAGCGGGTGTTGATTGAGAGATGTAACTGTTGCTGTCTGACGTTTTGTTCGCCAGAGAAAGGCGAGAGATGTTGACAAAAAGCAATCAAGGCTCCAGGTTTCTCGTATCTCCCCGCTGTTGATTCCCACTCTTGTCGTCTCCCGAGTCGTTTGTTGATTGTCGCAGATAGAAAAGACCCAATACATACACCTTGTGCTGTTCGTTGGCGCGTATCGCAACGTTTGTTTGTTTTGTTTTGCTTATCCGTATCGCAAGGTCGTTTCGACAAGAGACGCTGCCTGCCACTCGAATGAAGACGTAGATAGACGTAGACGTAGGTAGACGTTGGAATACTACAGTAAAGTGCCCTCAAAGAGAAATGGATCTAGTATCAAGCATCAATCAAATCAAATCTGGACTCTTCTCTTTTTCCCCCCGTCAGGGGAAAAAAAAGGGACGGACGGGTCAATCCCTCTTGTTTGCTGCTTCCCTTCCCCTGGCCCTGAGCCCCTCTCGGCCTAGCGCCCAGCACGGGGCAACGACGCGGGCGGGGACAGTTGACAGCGCCAATCCCTTATGACGATAGGCCACTTGGGTCCCCTGTCCAGTCCCTGAAATGAGATACGGTCACTGTAAGGTACCCGACCTGGGCTTGGGCTGGGCGGTCTGGCTTAGACTTAGAGTGACCTGAGTGACCTGGCTCAAATTCCAGCCATAAAAACAACCTTATTACCGACAACCATCCATCAATTAAACCGTTCGTCCATTGGATGGATGGCAAGGGTCAACACTAATAACCTCCGAGGCTCTTCTTACTAGCGTAGGCCTCAAATCACTTCACTTCGGTCCTTCGGTCAACTCCATATCATGCCCAATATCAACGGTAATAATACTCAATTGATGCTTGCTATTGCGTCGTAAGCAACTGCTCTATGGACTTGTTTTCCTGGAAGCCTATCATATCCACTGCAACGTTATCATTAAACGGACCGGAGCATATAGCAACTCCTGGCACATATCTCCCGGCAGCAACGTATATTACGGTGCAGTCAGGCTTATGCTCGGTATTCAATCACAAACCTCCTCTCCACCTGCTGTAGTGTTGAAGAGTCATTCTCCCCCTCAAACTTCAGATTGACCTTGCCGTCGCTGTCCATGCTATGAACTTCCGCCTTGTAGAACGTGGTGGTGTTAGGATACAGTGCTAGCACCACCTTGCCTGATTCCCAATCCTTCAAGGTCGACGCTTGACTCTCAGGTGTAATGGGAATCATACTGCTGGCACTTGATCGGTACTCCTTCTGTTTGCTCTGGTCCTCGGGTTCTATATCGAGGACCTTGTATCGTCGGCTTTTGCCCTCGCCCATCACCTGCGCGACCTCACCAAGTATCCAGTCTGATATTGTATCCCCATTCAACGTTTTGGGTTTGAATGCAACTGCATCGCCTTTTGAGAAAACAACTTTGGACTTGTTGTTCCCTGATCCAACACCGCTTCCAACTGACCCCTGAGGCTCGACACTATCGGCCTTTGGGGGCATGCTGTCACGATCTCGTTCTCTTTCCCTCTCGCGTTCTCGTTCGCGTTCTCTTGCTCGATCACCATATTTTCTTGCTGATCCTCCAATTGGGCTCGGCACGGGTGAATCACCAGCCCCGTCAAAGTCGTAGAGCGAAGATGCTGCCGCCGTGCTGTCTCGAGCGTTTCTCTTACCAGGCCCCGCTGCTTGAGCATCCTGCTGTTCCTTAGCGTGCACCACGGCGCGCAACACTTTAAGCTGCTCGATAGTATTTTTGAGTGCTGACATGTTAGCCTCCGAGTGTTTAACCCCTGTCCGACATAGCTGTTCCATCTCTTTCAACGAGTCACTCGGAATCTTTTCCAAATCCATTGTACCGACTTGTTTATCCATCGTGACAAGTTCCGTAAGACTGTCATTCTCGGCATTGATTCCAGAGACAATCTCCCCCACTTGACTCTTGCACAGCTCCCATATCTGTACTTCCTCTCCATGTGTATTACCATTGTTGCGGTTGGACGCCCGTCCGCTTCTGTTTCGTTGCGACATCTCGCGGTTGTGGCGCTCCGGCTTCACCGACTCCGGCCGCGGGGTATTGTGTTCACTTCTCGGCGACCTCTTCGGCGTGCCCACGTCTGAAGTAATATCCCGACTATGGTTCTTGGTTCTCGACTTGGTCGGACGGTTTGGGGTGGAATCTCTGCTCGAAGGATCCTGTCGCTTCGAGCCTGATCGTTTCGGCTCGGGCGTGTTTGAGGACTGGCGCAGAGACTCTTGAAAGCTATTCTCCCTTGAATGAGTACCGCTTCGCCTAGGCTTCAAGGGAATCTGGTAGTAGGGGCCGAGATCTTCTTGGAGGTTCTTGAGTTCGTCCCGCGCAGGCTTCTGCCCGTTAGCCATCCTGCCCCGATACCACCGCCTAAACAGAATGTTGCGATGAGAATCAACCCGAGGAAGGAAACATTATGACGACGAGACGACAATGAATAGACAAAAGCAAGCGAAGCGCAATTGAAAAAGGGAATTGAAGCGCATGGAGATTCATGAATTCAATGAGAAAAAATTGGACTAACCTGAGTTGAGAGAGGCCCGAGTGCTCACAGGCCGAGGCGGGATGGTATGGGGAAGGAAAGGCGACTAAAACAGAGGGCGCGTCGCAGATGAGAAGGGATCGGCAAAGTGAGCAAAAGAGGAGAGAGGCTGTGACAGATTTTATAAGCGAATAGAGTTATTATGTCATGTCATGAAGTATGCAGAATAGAGTTTAGGTATAGTTGAAAGCTTATTATTGTTCAATAGTGTAGGTAATCGTCGGGTATCATGTCGTCTCGTGTCGGCTCGTGTCAATCGTGATGGTGCTTAGTCTTTCTCTAACAGTTGAGGCTGGTGATCCAGTGCCAAGGGAGCATCCTCCGCGGCAGAACAAAAGGCGGTGAGGAAAAGAGGTTCCGCATTTGGAGGGGCTTGAGGGGAAGCTTCCTTATCATGACACCGATAAGCGTGTGACCAATGATTATTGGCACTGTATCATGATACCTCATGAGCTGTAAAGCATGGTGTTGAGATGTAAATAGGTAAACAGCATTGGTCAGGAGGATAAGATACCTTCAAGCTCAAACTTACACATCATCTCTCCTACCTACCTTAGTCTTCACGAACCAGCTTCGAATGTAGCATGAACTAATGCCAAAGTCAATATCAGACCACAGAGTACCATCATGATTCTTTATTCCTCATTAAAAGTATATCTACCACAAACACCAATTTTCACACTCACGCCCCTCCCTCCTCGATCATCTATAGCTTCTGCTTCTCAGAATCATCAATCTCACAAAACGCCTTGTACGTCGTAAACTCATCATCCTCACCCCCCTCACTCTCAAGAACAAGCTCAGCCGTAGCACCCACAAAGTACACATGCCCCTCCTTCATCTCATGGCTCGTAGGCCCAACCGCGATTCTTCCCTTTCCACTCGTGCAGATGACAATGCTAGGTCCCTCAATAGGCTCAAAAGTAGCCTTTGCGCCATTGCCGCGAAGCAGGGTGCGCACGACGCTGAATTCCTCGATGGGTGGGTCGTAGAGCACCACTGCTGAGCCGGAACTGTAGGCGTTGCGGTTGAGTGTTGCGTAGGGATATTCGGTGGGTGTCATCTTTTGTTGCTCAATGGGCGCGAAGTTGTAGGTCAGCATGTCGACGAGGGTTGAGACGTCTTTGAACTTGGGTGTGAAACCGGCGCGGACAACGTTGTCGGAAGCTGCCATACACTCCATGATGTCGCCGGAAATGTAGGCGTGAATGTCGTCGGCGACTAGGAACAAAGCCTCTCCAGGCTCCAGAGTGACGAAGTTGAGGAAGAAGAGCACAAAGCATCCAATGTCGTCGCCAAACTCGCCGTGTGTTCGCTTTACAAGCTCGGCGAGCTTCTCGCCAGAAGTAGCAGGGACACCACCGCCAGCAAACTCAGTGCCCTCCTTCTCAGCTTGCTCAACAAGCTTGGGCATCTGCTCAGCAAGATCCTCAGCAGACGACGCCATGAGCGCACCAAAAGCCTTCTTCAAGAACTTCTTCTTCTCATCCGTAACACCTTCCTCACCATCCTTGGCAATCTGCGCAAACTCCTTGGCAGCTTCTTCACCCACGAGCGCTCTAAGCGCAGGCACTGTGTCGAGGAAGTGAGCAATCTCAGTGAGGGGTCGGAAACCGCAGAGACCCTCGAAGGGGGTAATGGCGATGGCCATTTCGGGCTTGTGGTTGTCATCGGGGTAGTTCTTTGCGTCGCGAGCGTGGAGCTGCTCGGCGAGCTTCTTGTTGGGGTGGGCTTGGATCGAGAGCGCTTTTGCGATGGAGAGCACCTTGAAGAGGAAGGGAAGCTTGCTGCCGTAGTGGGAGGAGATGGTTTGCGAGAGGAGGGACTGGTTGTCCTCGCAAAGATCAAGGAGGGTTCGGCCGGTGTTGAGGTCTCGAGAAGGGTTCGAGGGATGAGTTCCCATCCACAACTGCGCAGACAATTATTAGCATGAGCTATAGCCACATCATATAGGTAGATGCTCACCTCTGCGTATGGTGTATCAGACTTGATCGTCAGGTCATCAGAGGGCGTAGCGGCCGCAAATCGCGCAGCGGCAGAATCATTGCCCTTCTTTCCCCAGGCGTACGAGTTGACACCGCATTGTAGGCGAAGTAGAGGAACCTGCATGTTTGCGATGTTGGTTGTTGGCGGTGAATGCGACAGTGAAGCTATAGCTTAGCTTGGAGGGGTCAAATGTTTAAGTCTTTGCCTTGGGTATAAAGTCTTCTAAGCTATCAATCGCAAAGAAGAAAAGAAAATATCAGGAATTGCAAAGTTGGCCAAACAGAAAGCAGATGATGACAGCAGTTATGACGGAGCCCGTGGAGGGGAAGTCACAGCATTACCCATCAGTTACGTTGACCCCCATCACCCAAATTTAGCTCTCCCTTCCCTTCCCTTCCCCTCCCCTCCAGTGGGTGAACCGCTCTAGCCACTATAACGACGGGACACGAACGTGCTGATTCCGGGCTCTTGTTAGGGAAAAGTACCGGAGTAGCTCCGTTTTTAGAACGTCCAAGAACCCCGCTGTGGGCCTGGAACTATCGACTTGTCTTTTTCCTATTCTGGGTTGATCTCCTCTGTGTGATTGTGAGCCTCATTACACGATATCAGGGGTTTTATATTGTAACTCAAGGGCTCTAATTTGGCGCGATGATGGCGATTCGATAGTGTCTTGGATAGTTACACATCGTAAAGATACATGTTATTGAAGAGCAGACTCACTAATGAGTCCTCAATGCTCAAGGTGCTGCGTACATGTACACAGTTGCTCCGTCAAACGACGTCAGCTCTTTCATCTGACTTAACTTAGACAAAGTCCAGTCATTCATTATCCATCCATTATCCGCCCAGTTCCTCCTCTCTCTCAATCTTGACTTTCACCATTTTTTGTTGTCCGAAGAAAAAGCAATGTACAGACTTATGCACCCAACAGAACAGACCAAAACACCTCACTTCCTTTCTCCCAGAACTCCAAGGTCTGATAACTCATGCAGTCTGGGCCCAATGGTATGACTGTGTTCACCGACGCAGCAACCTGTTTTCCTCTCTTGTACCAAACGACTCCAAATCAAGGGCTGCAAGGCAAGGCAAGGTCCTGCAACGCCCTGGGGATAAAACGCCAGAGGAGGTCAAAGGTAAGAGAGAGCGATATGCTGCACACTTTGGCCACCAATCATGCAAATAAAACTGGAAAAGCAGAAAGAAAGAAAAAAACACGTAACTCATGTATCGGGGTGGGAGATAAGACTCGACCGAGACGCCACCGTGACACAAACCAACGCTTGACGTGCTTCCCCGGTGAACGCTGTGCTCATCGTCTTGTGAATTCTCTGGAGGACTAATGACCTCTCAAGTCGAGGTTGTTCCGACGGCGGAATGATCGATGAGTAATTCGTCCATGACAAGCGAGCTGACTTTGGTTGAACATTCGTCCCATCACAACATATATTGTGCGGTCAATGACCTCAACACCGTTGACCCCGTAAAGACCCAAGCCAGTGTAATAACAGACAGTGAAATGCCAAGGGCAATGGCCCAAATGCCTGCCCAAATGAAAACATAGCGCACTGCAAACCCTCAAAGCCGTGTATCAATGCAAGCAAACAATGTACAGTTGTAGTAGCCGCAGCTAATCCGAGTAGTTCAGCTTCGTATCAAATAGATATCAAGCTCGCAGCGTCCCCGTGGCCTTGCGGTAGCTGTCCGCGGCGGCGTCTGTCCCAACGCTTCCAAGATCGCCAGGAGGCACCATGTAAGCTGCAGATTGGTGCGTCATGTAATGCGTGTTGCTATGGCCAAGCGGGTAGGACGATATGCCACCGCTGTTAAGGGTGGGCATGTCGCGACGAGTAGTGGTTGGAGGTGCCGCAGTGACTGAGCTGGTTGTGTCTATGTAGCGGTACGTCATCTCAGGGCCCTGACGCATGGAATCGGTCGGCCCCAACACGGATGCATCCGAAGGACCAGTGTAGGAGTAGTAGTCATTGCTTTGGCGGCCGTAGTGATGAGCGAGGTTCGCAGGATACGAGGGCAGACAGCCCGAGGTGGAGGGCATGCTTGAGGACTCGTAACTTGTGTAACTCGAGGGCGCCTCGGAGGTGCTGCTCACAGGCGACGTATCCGACGTCGAAACTTGCGACGACTTACTACTGCTGCTGTAGATAGAGCTACCAGAATCGTTCTTGTAAGACGAGCCCATCGAGTTGGGTAGCGCAGTCCGTCCTACTGGTGCAGGCAGTAGCCTATCCCCCATGTTGACGCTTCCTGCCATGTTCTGGAACCCAAGGCTCTTCGAGTCAGGAGTGAGATTCTGATAACCCAGGCTCTTGGTGGAGTCTGGCATCATGGTCTGGTACGCGAGGCTTGCCGAGTCCGTGGTTACTGGAGCAGGCCGATGTACCAAGCTCGTGACACTGTTTGGGCCACTGTAGTTGTAGTTTGGCTCCATGTCCACGCAGAGGGCAGACTTTCCTGTGGTTCCAGAGGCGATTCGATGGCTGATTGCATATTCCGAGTCATGATAGGGTGCTTGGTACATGCTGTTGTAGTAGCTTGGATCATCCGCGTATCCATGACCCCAGGTTGCAAGGGGGCAGTACGGCTTCGCACCATATCCATAGGCAGTAGGGGTACGATAGACAAATGGATCACTGGTGTAGGATGACACGCCATCAGTGTAAGCTGGGGCAGTCGAAGGCAGAGCCGGTATGGCAGAGCTTCCTCTCGCTTGATACTGTCGAGAAGCTTCAAGACTGTAAGTAAAGCCTTCACTCTTCACGATAGGTGCTTCATGAGACGCAACCTAGTCCATAGTGTAAGTAATAAACTACACAGCATCGCTCTACGTGAAAACATACTCTGAGAAACTGGCAAGGCTCATGGCCTGCATTCTTGCAGTTGGTGCATGGTCCTCCGTTGCCAGTATCGCCACTGCAACGAATCTTCCTCTTTCGACACCGACCACACTGAATCTGTTGTTAGCCCGCTACACAACTATGTAAGTCTCGCACACACACCACACACCAGGTAAGGAAGGGGATGGGGGAGGTTATAACTTACTGCTACCGCGATGCGCTTCCTCTGGGGAGTCACATCGTCATCCCTCTCACTCATGATAGTTGTCCTCGTGTCAGGATGAATGGGGTAGGCGGTCCCCCGACGCTCCGGGTATGAGAAGACGTTCACCCGGCTCGGCCCAAATCGCCGCGGATCTGTCGAGTAACAGCTTTGACTAACCATTGTGCCGGTCCAGTTACGGGTACTCGAAGAGTGAAAACGAAGGACTAGAGTCTAATTCAAGACTCAGAGTGGCTGCCTGTCGAACTGCCTCATAGAGATTGGCAATCTTCCTTGTTGGGTGATGTCTTATCACAGTAGTAGTCCCAAAAAGGATCCCACGGCTGTGAAAAGACAAAGTCCAAAGCTTGACGTCGTTCCCAGGTTGCAAGCACTCGTCCGTCGGGACTCTCGGTAACGAAAGAGATATAAGTGAACAATGAGTTTGTTGCCGTCGACTTATTGGACAGTTGACTTAGAGTAAAAAATTAAAACTACCACTTCCCGTCAACTTCGGCTTGACAGAATTTGGAGTTTTTGAGCAAGTAGAAATCAACAAGACCGAAAGAAACAAGAGATCTAAAGACCAGAAGATCTGCGGCCGATGGCATCCTGATATACTCCGTACCACTCACTGACTTAGACCGCTCCTGGGTATGGCCGTTTGGATAGTGTTTGGTTCGCCCAAGCTCGACGACAACTTCCCCTTCCTGCCAATAAACGGCCCTAATCTTTGGCAGCACCGAGTAGATCCACTTCAATCAGGGAGTATAGAATCATCGAGGCACCTCCTCCGGTGCTCTGTGCAATGTAGGGACACCTCGTACAACAGATGACATTTGCCCAGAGCCCTCACTCAACGTCCTCCTCACCTATCAGCGCTACGCAAAAATTGTCTGGCTGGAGGCTCCTAGCTTTGCGAGAATGCCACGGGTAATCACAGGTGGCTTGCATGATGGCAGGATTACCATGAGGCAGCGATTCCCTCACTATCATGGCATTGATGGAGCGAATCCAAACAGCGAATCCAAACGGGCTTCCAACCTAAAATGGCAGGCAGCCAGATCTAGTTGATCGGTCTTGGGCTTCCCCAGATCGTATGGGATGCAGATAGCCTGAGCTGGGCTGGACTGTTCAGAACCTGAAACGAGCATCCCCACACGGACTGTCTCTATCTGGAGTGGACTGAGTCGTGTTGAAGTCATAGAAATTTCTCTACAAGTATACAGTTGAGGGTGCGACTGTGCTGCCATGCCATACGACACTTGAAGCGAGACGTCGGCCGATAAGCAAGCCCGTGCAGATCTGGCACTGCAACAACCGAGCTAGTCGAAGATCCTAATCCGTTTTGTTTGTCAAACAGCTCCTGTTCCTGTCTTGGAACAATGGAAGCACTCAAGCCGTAGACAAGACGAGACCGTCTTGGCTCATATCCAAACGGATATTATGTCTGGGGCAGCAAACCCCACCGAGACACAAAACCTTGACAGACAAGGTCAGGCCTGCAATGGAAACACAAAACCCAGTTGTGAATCTAAACGATTGACTGATCTAGCCTCCGTCAGAACTTGGAGTGCAGAGATATCCTTCGCTTGTCGCGCAACGTACGCTAGTCGTCAAGAAATGCTGTTACCTGCTGCTGCTTGTGATCCAGTTGTGTAACAGGCGTGCACTACAGTAATCGACAGGTACTTCGGTATATGAAGCACGCACAGTAGGCTTTCAACCATGAAGCTCTGAACCTTGTCCCTTGCAATTGTCTTGTCTGATCTTGTCTTATACACGGGTCATCTACAATCCATGCCATCGATCAACACATCTCGATAGAATCGCAGCCTCTTAACCCGGTAGCTGGGTGGTGGTGGGTCTATAACCCTTGCTGGTGTGTGCGGTAATATCGAAGCCGAGATACTGTTGCAGATACTAATGTTTCGACAACAAACACCTGAAAACGTGGTCGACAAGGCATCTAATGCTGGTGTCCATGGAAAGAAACTCTTCCCGTTAGTCCAGGGGCGAGACTGAGGCACAAAGTCACCTCACACACCACAACAGCCATCCTAGGCCATTGAAACGCTGTTTGGTTGCTTTTGACGTTGCTCCGTGAATTTTCTTTTCTCACGGCGAGGCTTTGCATGTGTGAGATGCATAATTCTGCTCTAAGCCCCACTCAAGATGCAGTATCCTGCCTATGGCTTTCGTTCGCTTGTATTGGATACTCTGATGCTCAAGATTGGTCCCAACATAAAGTGAGAGGCAGCACACAAACGGCATAGAAAATGATCACAGCTTGACGAAAAAGGACATGCCACCGTGGCGATGGTTACACAAGAATATGTCTCCACAAATGAGCTGAGTTGTCCGGTATTAGATCTGCAGAACCAGGATACAAAGGGATAACTTCCAAGATGTTGGAGAGCTAGCAACATGCAAAAGCAAGGAGTAGCAGTCAGGACTCTTATCCTTATTGGGGACAGGCCGCCAAACGGTGCGTGTCGGTGCATGTGTAAATATAGTATGGAAGCCAGAGCCCGGCCAAGAGGGGGCATGCATTGCAGAAATGAAGCCAAACAGTAACCACGTCCAGAAACCATGGGAGTTGATAGGTCCTCTAGGTCCGATGACTTGCAGTTGGAACAAGCTTGAGTTTGCGCCTGCGTATCGAGAACAGATTTCGGTAAAGACGCCACGAGAGACACACAGATGCTCTTCTACAGGGATTTTCTACCAGTGGCGGAGGTCTTGCCCTGTCGTTCGTGTGGCGCGATGGCTTGCTTGCATCAAACGCATAGGGCTTCGGGCTGACACCCTTCGGGGGTCTTCCAAGGCTGAGGCACGATTCCACATCGGTGGCGCTGTTCGAGCGAATATCCCCAAACCATAGAACTGTCTCAAGAAGTAGAGGCAAGACAAGGTCGTTTGTGAAATATCTCGTCTCCAAGTCCATTGACCGAACGAGGTTTGTACGAAGTTCAGACTTGACACAGTAACATAGACATCGTTCGATGTCTTCACTTTATTTTACAGCTGAATCAAACAGCTGTTCTTGAGTCAAGGCGGTTTCAATTGGTTCTGGGGCAAGCCTTCTCAAGTCAAGAAACGATCGTCTCGTATCGCGACTCATCTCATCAGTCATGCCCAGACGGCATACACAGTACGGCGAGATAACCAGCTTGAGAAAGCAGGCTCGCTTCTTTTCTCTCTCCTCTACGGCTGCCCCACAATCTGTGAGAAGACAACACCAATTCTCAAAAGAGAAGACGGTCCGTGATAATACAGCAAGCGCAGCATCCAGGGCGGAAATTTCTTTCAGCAATAACCCGACGAGATACTGTTCGCCCAACTGTCATTTAAGGGTGTGACGCATGAAGCTGCGTCTACCCGCGCTGTGCTTCCACCAATACATACTATTGGTCACTCAACCAAGGGGTTCACCTAGACACCTCTCGTGGTCCACTAAAGGACGAGGATAGACTGCTTGATGGCTGACCAAAACTCCGTCCAACTGGGATTTTATACCCTTGATTGTAGCAATGATCTGTAGCGATCCGCAAAACAGTCGCGGGGAAGCTCGATATGAAGATCCGGAGGTTGGATCACATGCAGAGAACAATCTGAAACTGCTTCCTTAGCAGAAACATCACAAGGCCACTGAGCCTATATTGATTCTATGTCGGCTCCCGTTGGAGACTGAAATCGCAGTCAAGCCCGCCCCATGGCCGCTAAACCCGGCGGACGGGGCTTTGGCGTCTCGCAGTTGCACATCTCGACAAGTTTTGCCTGAATAATTCCATGCTTGGACATGGCGTGTCGGCGTCACTACATGGACCAAAATCCACAACACTGGCCGATCAGAACTTACAATTTTGCCGTCTTGTCGACGAATAAGTCCCCGAGCTATGTATGACCAACGCTGCAATGATGCAATTACCAGGCAACATTGCTTCTGCTTCGATCATCGGTCCTCGAAACCCGTAGCTCGTGTTGTTGAAAGATATCGGAGTACCTCAGCGTAGTACAGGCAATCGTCCCCAGTCATTGTTACCAGTACCGAGCTCATTGGCGATCTGAGACAACCGTATTGATCCATCTACGTACCCTGGGCAGCAGCCGCATCTCTCAGCCCAGAGCCTGTTCAAGGAATCTTCGTTGACTAAGACAGCTCAGGTGACAGGGCTCAGGGCTCAATGCTTGTCGAATAAGCCAAGCTCGACCGTAACAAGCCTTACTTGGGGTGTAACATAGTCTTCGATGTGGTGAGAGTATGGCGTCTCACGCCCGTGCCTTGCATTGATGAGCTGGAGTTTGTGCCCGCCCGTGTCTCTAGAAGACACAGGAGAAGCAAGCATAGCCGAGAATGACGGGTTTTTGATCTATAGGTAGAGAAGCAGAGACAGATTATGGAGTGTTCGACTGAGTGACGGACAGCCAGCAAGCTCGCACAAAAAACAGTATTTGGAGGTAAAGCCAAACATGTTGTGGGGTGTTGGTCTAGGTGGTCTATAATGTCTGGATGCTTTGACGAGAGTGGATTCCCCTTGCTGGGCGTTGTGATCTGCTGGACATCCAAAATGACCTGTCGGGTATGACAACGTCAAAGGTGTTGGTAGAAGCTTAGGGATATCGCCGGCAAGCGATGCCATGGCAAAAAGAGATGGGGTAGGCCCGGAGATCTCATCCAGAGCGACGCCGTGGTAGCTCAACAGCGGGAGACAGATCCTCCCCGCCGACCCACGGTCATCGGTACATTTCGGTCAGAATAACGTCGCTCATGCGTAGACGGTGTTCAGTACGTGCTCAACTGAGCAGCCCACATTGTCTTCCGTTGCTTGGGGCAGATGCTCCGGTGAAGGACCGTATGTGAGATGAGAGGAAGTTGGTGTTTGCATATCACGAAGTAAAGCATTGAATTCAACGAGGTTCTCTGTCAAGGTAGCTGTCAAACTCGTGTTGTGGGGATATTCCATTTTCGTGTAATGCCGTACGATGCTTTCCGTATTAAAATTAGCTGAAACTGTTGCATCGCAGAGTAACGCTGAACGCTTGCCGTCAATGGCATTGCGCCTCAGTGCGCCAGTGCTTGTGAGCGTTGCACTGCTGTGATGCGTTTCGCAATCCACCAGTCCTTCCTTATCTCCTTGACCTGCGATCATAATCGTCCCGTCCATATCGATCCCTTTCTCTACCTCGGTCTCGACGGTCATGGCCACGATCCCGATATCGGTTTCTATCAAGATCTCTATCGCGCCGGTCGCCTTGACGGTCATCTCGTGGTTTGCGATATCGATCCCGACTTCGATCTCTTGGCCGCGGACTCCGACTGCGGCTTCTTCGACGTGATGGCCCTTCATCATGGGGTCTTGGAGGAGGTACATCATCCTTCTCCTGGTTCTGTCCACTGCGCCCCAATCTGCCTTTCATATCGTCTTCGCCGTGAACCATTCTGTAATTACCACCCGTAATCCTTTCTCCCTCATCTCGGTATTGTCGGCGCTTCTCGAGCTCATCGACACCTCCCCATCCGCCTCGATGAGCAGTCGCCCTTCGCTTGCTGTTCGTGTCCTTTCGCCACACATCGCTCAGTTTGCTGACACTCTGAGAGAAGTCCACATGAATGCGGCGATCGTCGATGAGAACGTCCTGCATCTTGAAGTAGGCTGTCTCGCATGACGCCTTGTCTTCAAATTCGATGAATGCATATTGTAAACTATCGCCAGTCTTTTGATCTCTGATAACTTCGCAACTCAAAATCTTGCCGAAACGGCCAAAGATGAGCTCCAAATCTTCGTCGCCAGTCACAGGGTTCAATTTGCAGACGAATAAAACGTTCTCCGGGGGTTTGACCTCTGCAAATGGCAAGTCTCCCATCATTTCCAGAGTGAGGGCTTGTGCCTGTGCCTCGCGGTTGCGACGCCTCCTTTCCAACTCTTCCTCGTCGACACCGTCATCTGCGTGTAATGCTGCCTCATCTTCGATTCGAACAGTCTTCAATTGCTGGGCGGTCGGAGGGGGACTCGAGCTCGGCTCCCTCAAGCCAGGCGGGTCAGGGTAGGGATCGTCCAGAATAACCGTATGCTTGATTCGAATGTCGATAAGCGGATAGCCCTTCTCGTCCACGATCGCCTCATTGATCTTGTCCAGCACTTCAAAGCCTTCGACAACCTTTCCAAAGACCGCTGCCCTGCCATCCAAATAGTCTGTGTCTTCGCCCAATGTGACAATGAACTGAGATCCAGCCACACGTGTATCAGGATCGGACTGGAGGGGCGCTGTAGCCATGCTGACTGTTCCTCGCTCCAAGTGTTTCAACTTGGGGTGGAAGAAGGCCGGAAATGTTCGTTTCGAGGGGTCGCCGGATATGTGACCCCATATTGAAGAGCCGCCATCGGATTCTTTGGAAAGAGGGCCGAGAGGATCGCCGGTTTGGAAAGAGAAGTTCTTCTGAACAGAATGAACAGGTGAGAAGTTGTAGTACTTGGCCTTGCAAAGCTTCAGAAAGCTATATCATCTGTTAGTTCAGCGACTCGGTGACAGCAATAAGGTGGCATTGGAATGGCTTACTTTTCGCAAAGTTTGGGTGCATGGTCGACCAGAAGATCGATGACAATATCGCCTTCACTGGTCTCCAAGAGAACTGACATGATAACCGATGTTATCTCCTCTGTTACGCGATGTCGAATGAATTGATTGAATGCGAAAAGAGGTTGTGAAGAGAAGGACGCGTTTTCCCAAGAGTGGACGGAAGGTTGTATGAGGTAGCTGCTCCAGCCACTCACTGTCGCGAAGCTTTCGAGAAGCAGCCTTCTGGATGGCGCCACAGGTGGCGGCGACAAAATTACATAATCACACGATGACTTCAAGTTCACCAGAACAGCATCTCATTGTCGGCACCATATCCATTCGTGACGAGTATACGAGACTGGTTTCCTCAAAAATGTGCATCACTTCTCTTGTCCCGATTCCACTCGCGGACCGGCCTCCAACGTCTCCCTTCTCATTTCAGCGATGCTCAGTCTTACATCAGGACAGTCCACTTAGACGTTACTAATTCATTGAACAATCTGCATCCTGGCGGGCTCTCTATAACTGAGCATTTCTTTCGTGATATTCTCACATAGTCCCCTCGGCCAGTATTCTTTACCGTGCGCCTTTCACAGGGTCAAAAGACTCCCTACAAGACAAGAATCTACAACAGGTCTAGCAGCCTCAACTACCGATACTCTATCATGTGGATCAAACTCCGACAAAACGACCCTCAGCTTCAATCCCCATCCTTGTTTTACCCAACCCACAAGAACCGCTAAAAATGACGTTTTAGCAAAAACCTTTTACCTTGAAACAAAAAAGTTTTCCTCTTATTCTGACGATATGTTGAACAAAGTGCCAAAGGGGCGTATACATGGAGCAAAATGTCCGGATCGCCGACTGTCAAACCCCATGACCGGCAGGGATTCTTGTTTTCTAGGTGAGACTCTTTGTTTCTGGAAGGTGAAGTTATCCCGATCTCGATGTTCCCGCGCCGTTGACCTGTTTACGTCATATCATGTCAAGGCTCTGGGTTTGACAGTCCGGGATGAAGCATCTATACCCTATCAGAAATGTCTTGGCTGCTTGAAGAAATACCGTTGAAGGAGCGTTGTCGTGATGATCGACAACGGTTTGAAGTCATTCCCATCGGTGTGATCTGAGGTGACGTCTCGGTGAACCGCGTAGAGAGTCATCCACGGGAGTGCTAGGGTAGACTTCCTGGTACGTCTTCGAGGCTCAAAGTGGATGTGAGGATCATGGTTATCCTGCTTCATGTGAGACGGGAATGACATGGTTTCTCCATAACGACAACCCTGCTTCGCCTTCCGCAATGATTGTTCACCCGGAGCAACTGCTCAACCATCCTCATCTCAGTCAAAGCTCAAAGGCTGTTTTTTATACAGTGATGTAACGATCACTAGAACCAAACCGCCCAGGCCACCCTATAGCATCATAGCATCTGCTTCGCCTCCAGCTTGTGCCGTGCTGTAATATATCGAAAAACCTGCTTGTCCATTAACATGACAGTCCCTGACGGTCATGCTACGGTACCACACACTCACCTACACTCAACATCTTCCACCTCTCGGTGTGCAACCTTGGTCGATCCTCAGGCCCAGACCACATCGGCGGTGTACGCAGTGGCAAAAACTGAACTCCCCGATCGTGATCGATTAAGCCCAAGCGCACTGGTAGCTCATATCAGAGACATTCCTAGCGCAGAACCGTTATCGCAAAAGAAGCGCCTGGGCGCTTAATTAGTTAAACAATTCTTGGGTTAGCGAGTGTGCAAGAGATGATCTTCATTTCCCCCAACGGGTTTTTGATGCAGCAGGGGGGAGGTCTCAAAGAACGATCTTTGTGGGTAAGACGCGTGTTTCTCTTCACTATCTATTTTTTGCAATGCCAATAACAGCAAGCGGGGCCGGCCGGACGTGGAGGGAAGTTCGGGGTAGACAAGTGTAATTAGATGTTTTGCGTTTTGGGGTCATGGCATTCTTGGAGTTTATGTGGTCGACCGAGTGATGATAACCGGGAATGCATTCACTTTACAGAGATGGACTCTGGAATAGATAAGGCTGTTTTGCGAAATTGCATTCATTTGCACTGTTTGATGCTATCGCTAACAAAGACTAACTCCTCCTCGGGAGATCTTCATGATGGTAATGAACTTGTGGCGTTTTTTCATGCCTCCGAGATCCATCGTGGCTTTCGCAAGAATGTAAATGAAAGTTTAAAAATAAAAGCCACGATGAACAATCTCGCGATATGCAGTTGGTTCTGCAGAACCTAAAAATGAAGTAATAGACAAGAAGTGAAGATTGTGTGTGTAAGTGAAGTGGGTATGGGGAAGAAATAAAGACGAATAAACCCCCCAAGAATCGCTTTTTCGCAAAGCATGCTGTAGTATTTCCCTAGTCCGATATTGCCCAGAATGTAAGAATATGAGCTTTTCCCTTCTCTTCCCAGCTCGAGTTGAGACCGTAAACGCCTTCGCCAATGCAGATAAAAAGACAAAGGAGAGAGGTATTAGAATTATTGCCAAGTTTTGTGGTGTTGGGGGGCGTATGTTTGCCACCGCGTAAGTTAACCATTAACATTGCGTGAGTATATGTCAACATGATGTGATGGCGAAAAGTACACGAGTAAACATTTCCAGTTTTACTCGTTTCCAGAGCTTCGTCGCCTTCGCCCGCTGCGAAGCTCCTTCTCAGTCTCCATGAGTCTCGTCTGCACCCATGTCCTAAACGCCCGATCGGCGCGGACACTACTGCAGTTAAGAAGCTCTGTCAAAGTGCGCTTGATGCTCTCGTTGACCTCCGAGAGGCGCTGCTCTTCTGCTGAGATCTCGTAGATGGTCTCCTCGTCGGGAATTGTAGTGAGTTCATTGCGGTCCTCCCAGCCGCTGCAGCGGGCGTGGGAGCGCGAGTGGTGTCGTCCGCTCCGGGAGTGGCGCTTCGGTGAGGGCGGGAGCGAGAGGGATGAGGAGGATGATCGGGTTGGCGATGTGGATGGTGAGGAATTGTGGGAACAGCTTGACATGTTGAACTCGGGTCGGATCTGGTCGAGGCGATCGCATAGTTCTTGGTGTTGCTCTGTCAGAAGCATGTACTTCTGAAGAGCAAGGGTATATGATTGTGCGCCGGCGGATGCCATTTTTGATGCTGGACTTATTGAATATGAAGCTGTTGTGCTGCTGATACTCGATACTGATGTTGATCGGTTGTGCCCGGAGAAGAAATGGGTTCTCACGTCTAATGACGAGACCATCGAAGCGATTATGTAGTAATTGGGAGGAAGATGTATAAGACTGGGTCGCGGTTTCAGTGTCGTCGCGAGCACTTTGAGTCGAGTCGTCCAGTGTATAAATATTCTTGTGACCTTTTGCCGGTGCAGTGTATCGTAAATGCAAGCTGTAATATAAGATGTAGGTACTAGGTGTCGATCGTCGGATAATACGCCGTGGTTGCTCAAGGCTGAAGGGGGCCAATCTCAAGCTTGTATAGAAAGCGTGTGGGTGGTGATATGATAGGAGCTTGGAACGTCCACGATACACAAGTAGTCAACTGACTATATGTGAGAGTAAGATGAGTGAGTATGAGGAAATCAAGAATTGAAGTGACGGGGGTGCTTGGTATAGTTATACTGAAGCTTGTCGATGGATGATAAGAAGTAGTATGATGCTCATGTTATGGGGGAGCAGGGTGGTTCATTAATAAAGATATGGATTGGCACTCCGCTAGAATACAAGCTACGCTACGGTCGATGCGGTATGTAACTTACGGGAGGGGTCAGCAAATAGATTGGAACTGGACTGAACTGATTGAATTTGACTGAAGCTTGTAGGGGTAGGTTAGAGTAGGGGTGAGTATCAAATGTACCAAGTACGAGATCCAGGTACGCCAGTCTCCAAGCCTTGGAATGGGAAATGAAGGGGAATCGTCAGGTCTCAACCAACGAGTCAGCACCAAGAACCGCCATGTCTGAAAGTAGAAAATACAACCATCATCCCCCCTGTCCACCATTTAGAGCCCTTGTCCACTGTAAGTCTAGCTCTCACTCTGTTTTTTCTTCTCTGTCTCGTCTTTGCTCGTTCATTATGAGTTAAGACCGTGTGGTTCTAGCCGCTGAACGGCAAACTTGCGCTCACTGAAGCTAGCCCGAAGCCACGGGGAGGGGGCGCCGGCCCTCCTATTGGGACACCTGGGAAATCAAGACGAGAAGCAGAACAGGGATTGAGAGAAGATCCTGGGCATCAAGCTTTTAGTTGTGGATCCGCTGGCGATGTGACGGGATGCGCTGCGATTATGATGTGTGCGCGGTGGGTGGTGTGAAGCCCTTTTTTTAGACTGGCCTGCACTGTATTCAGGTTGGCACAGTGCTATTCCCAGTTTCTGAAGCTCCCGTCTTGAACAGAATGGAAGGGTCTGATAAGTTCTCACCGGGTTCTTTGGGTTGGGTTACTTTGGTGAGTTGTCGTTGACAGCGTTAATCGCCGTGTGGCTCTCTCTCGCGCCATCATCCACCTCAATGAGCATGATTTCAGATGTTGATATCGAGACATTCCATGTCTTGCTACTCCCAAATACGGTTGGTTGCTTATAACCTCACCCAACTAGCAGCTAACCGATGTTCCAGGACATGAGACAGCGAGGTTTTTCTTATTCATGAGTTTCCGATTCAGACTCGATCTAGAGCTCTTTTCCTTGCTTGATGTTACTGTAGATATATCATAGCGTACGTGGAAAGTGGATTGATTCCCCATTGATATGGAGACGCAAACTCGTTCGTCTGTGCCGGGCATGCATTTCACGATACTATGCTTCCCCGGTTGAGCCCGCTACAGAAGGCAAGGAAACTTAGGACCCGGATCTTGAGGGATAAAAATATTTAGGTAAATTAGCTTAAATTTGGAAGGCTCTTTGCTAAATTTATTTTAGCACTCTAATTGCAACCTAAAGCTCTCCATGTCAGACCCGGTCCGGAGTTTGAGCAAGATACGGCTGATATTGAAGCACGATGCAGTGCTTGCCTGCTTACTGCACACTATATGAATATTGATTGCTTGGCGGTGATATCTCCTCCAATAAAGTACAACACCGAAGCTGTCAATTCCCCCTCACGCATCCTCATGCGATTGATAGTGTTCTACAAGCAGCAAATCTTATGTAAAATAACTCGTCCAATTCTTGTGCCGAGGATTTTGTTGCTCCGGGGATAGTAAATGTGCCCGTGCTATAGACGATTGGTGTTGAGCCCTTTAATTCCTGACCAGCATTCTCACGAAAAAAACAGTGGATTCTGCTTCTCCAGGTCTTTTTTTACAATCTCTGCAGCTTACAACCTAGAGATCCTTTCCCTGGGGTCACCGCCTGACCCCACGTGCAGAATAATCTGCAGCCGGTGAAAACAAGTAATTGCCTGATGAAAAGAACGTTGCAGTAGTGCCAAAAACCGTCAGTGCAGGAATAGGTCACGATGGGGGAATGAATATCCGCACGTACTCTAGATAGAGGATTTACACAGGGAGGGCTTGGGTGCTGCACTGTGCCGCTGAGCTGGGGCGATAAGGCACTCCAATTCCAATTCAGTTGGTGGATGGATGCCCTGTTTTCCGGGCTGCAACCCTCCAGGCTCTCTCCCCTCACTCAGAACTGCAAGGCAGTTAAAAATGGCTACAGGCGGGAGTTTTTCGTGGGTTGATAACGAGATATCGTGGGGTGATTTGGTGTTGCGAACAGGTTCCATCGTCGGCTGCTTGCGGACTTGATACATTGGAGCTATGGAGAAAGAAACTGTCACAGAACAAGTACAACGCGTAATCCCCAATTCCCCGTCCTTGAAAAAAGTTGTGGACTCTTCCTTGAACCCTTGTAACCCTCACGATAACGATTGAGGTGCTGGTGCTGTCCCCGGCTGCAGAGTAGATTGAAGTCCAGGATGAGCCCCTGCAAGATTAGAGCTCTTCCCGAAATAAACAAGGGAGCTTATCCCAGCTTTTAAGATGAGACGAAAAATATACATATTTTCGTTCTTTTCCTTGATTCACAACTCAACTTAATTCAATTGATGCAACCATGGATGGATCATCAGTTGATTTTCAGGGGCGTTGCTCTCTCCTCGTCGTGATCGTCTTGCTTGCATAGCCGATTACCGACGGATTGGTGGGAAAAGACACATGACGTTTCAATCACCAACATCACCTCATAAAGTCCGCAAAAAGGATGGTTTTTTCTGGGGAATCAATCGTAATCAACACGAAACATGCCGATAACTCTCCGTCATCACATTCGTGGCTCAGAGCCCACTCGAGCTTCCACAAGCTTTCACCTGATCTGCTAGTCCATGTCAATCGATCACCGGAACAAAAGCTACAAAACTTCCGATAAGAAGCTTTCTCACGTAGCTACATATGTCTGATCGGATCGGCTTTGCATACATAGCACAAACGTTGACAGCCATTTCCTTGCGTTTGATTCGTTCCATGATGCAAGTGTTTCTCGGCAAACTACACTTTTCTGTCTAGGGTAATCTTCAGTGTGTGTCATTGACGGCTAGGAAAGTCTCTTTTGATATGCCCATTACGCAAGTGGTATGAAGTCTTTTGCATCAAGTGATGATGAGCAAAAGCTTCTGTTTGGATCGTGCTACACTCTGTACGCCTACGACGTACATCGACGTAGTATCAGCGGATTGAGGTTGTGTGCCAGCCTGCTTTTCGAGACAACTCATCTCCTCCGTCGTCATCTTCAACACCTCTTCCACAGGCAGCTTCAAGAGGTTGATCACTAATTGATTGAACACAGTGCAAAGTTTGTACCAACTAAAGCTACCATCTATTTGAAGACATTATTAACATTCACACGGTCTTCTCAGCACTACTCCCCACTAAGAAGGCGAGTGCAATGACGGACCATCGACAGTCTGAATAATAGTGCCGTGCCTGAGCGTACATTCCAGTCCGCAGCCTCCACCGTCACTCTCCCGAACCTTTTACACCCAGATCATCTTCAAGTTGAGGCCACTGATCCCGTGGCTCTTTGTCCGTCCATCCCTAAGGGTGCCACGTTCTTGGCTGGGCAAGAGAGCTACACTCTAGGGCATCTGACCAACCTGACGGGATTCCAACTACCAACAGGATAATAAGCACCTGTCGCCATCGAGCGCGGGGCAAAGCCAATCATCAGCCAAGATTGCCGGCTTGTCAACTTCTAGATTGTGCCCTCTGGAACCAACCCTTTTCGCCTTTCCCCGCAACTCAAACCCAATTGCCTTCAGGGGTCTCGGAGGCTGATTCTGCCGTTCTACGGATAATTGAGCGTCCAATGGCCTAGAAAGCCTGGGCCAACCTGTAGTGCAGGTCTGTACCTGGGAGGCAACAAAGTTGTTGGGGAGTTTGCCATGTCTTCAATCTGTGCAATTGACCATTTCTCGAAGACAAACAGAAGTCTGTTAAAGAGGTTCAGCGGGTCAGTTAATCGTGGGCCCATGCCTTGAGCCAAAGTTCAGAGGTATCATCATGGTTGACACGCAGTGGTGTGACTTTCCCCATACCCGAGCTCAAGTGACATATCGGGATCATGCAATTGCAATTGCTATACCCGTTGCATCCGAGTCCTCAAGTCTCTGATACGTCCAAATTCCATGACAAATACAGCCAGCCGACCGGCACCTAACCACGAACTGCATCCCCGCAGCGCTTATCGTGAGCCGATTATCAGTCGAGTGGCACGACGCTTCACAACCAAGTGTAACCGTGAAGCATTTTCTGTAACAATAGTTTGGCAGTTGAGTCGCTCAACTTTTGTGCTTTTCGGATCTCCCGAATTATCACGATGCCGCATTCTGTATAGGTAATTCATGGTGAGACAGCCCAATGTCGCTGGTTGACGCCAACTGAACAACTGGAATGCAGAGGAGTCATCCCTTTGACAGGCTGCGCTATCCTAGCTGCCGGCCTCTATTGGTATAAACTGAGTATAGTGTCTTCTTGGAATCCAGGGGCCCGGTTACGTTCTGGAAACTTTGCAGATGTGGATGGCGACATTATCGTTGTAAAAAGGACCATGTTGAACCTCCCGCTTTGGGATTGGGAATTGTATCACCTCGACGGCGAGTCCGTTAGCTTGGCACTGATCCAGAAATGTTTGAAACGTTTTCTCGTTTCGTTGTGTCGCTGAGATGAAAACCTCCACATGTGGATGAAGGTCAAATACCTCACGCAGAGTCCCGATCAGGGCTCTTATCACGCTCTTGTCATAAGTGATATCGGCGCCTAGCACGACATCAATAGGCCGTCCGCCATTCCACTTCTCTTCTTCGGTACCCATCAGCGCATGCCCCCATTTGACGTCCATTGGGGTTACTTGTGTAGAATCTTGAAGGTCATTGAGAAAAAGGTTGTCTGGGAGATTGTTGATCACATCGTCAGAGCCATCCGATGCGATGACATGTTGAGAGTCGAGAAAGTTGGCGCAAAGAATGGAAAGATATCCTGTACCAGCTCCGAGTTCCAAGACTCTCTTTCCCTTGACAATGTGCCTGTTCTGGCAAAGGTATGACCCTAAATGAAGGGCAGCTTCCCACGTGCGTAGACCAGTGGTCCCTGAGCCTGAGATGAGAGAGTGGTTCTCAAGAAGGGTGATATGAGGCGCCTGCGGGCTTGGCTCTGAGTTGTCTTCACATAACTCAGAGAGATGGTATGTGACATATGACTTTTGCTGAGCAGAAGTGGCTTCTGAAGGCAATGGGTTTGCAAGAAAGAGTGAAAGCGCAGACATTAAGTCATCAGATACGCCCTGGGTATGTTAGCAACTGGTTTGTAAAATATAAATAGAGTGATGCTAGCGACAATGACTTACATACTCTTCCCAGTCATCAATGCTAGCTTCGATTCTAGACATGAGCTCTTTGAGAACTCGAAGTTGAAACCGTGGAGGAGGCCCATATCTCACGGCTCCATCCGCGAACAACCTCTCGTAAAATGCATCTTGGACTTGAGAAGTCTTCAACAGTGAAGCTTCTGGATAGTCCAAGTCAGACTGGAGCTGGAGATACTGATGACAGAACCGGTCAACGTGTTTGGAACTCGATGACATTCTGGAGGCGAATGGGACGGTCGTTTGCAATTTTGTTGATTTCGTATATTTCGTATAAACTACGTGAGAGACATCCTGGAGTCATTGCAGACTCAACTCAATTGTGTGTGGACTTGGAGTGGCCTGACGACACCATCTCCACCAAAGACTGGAGTTGAAACTTGGACATCTCTAACTTGAGAGGCCGAAGCTTTTCGTTAATACCCGACTATTTCCAGGCTCTCTCAACCGAAGATTGTCCGACTGCCTCCACGTGATTTGGATGTAAAAAAACCCTTGTGTGTTGTCGCCTCAGATTCTAGGCATCAAATCGCGCACATTCGACGAGATTAGGGTTGGACCAAATTAAGCGACCAAAGTTGGATTTTCAGTGTGACAACTTCATCAACCGCACGATCTCACCCATCAACGCCCAGTCTCTCCACCGTCAACTAACCCCCAGAGACCATCACGACAATCGGCAAAAATGGCGGACAACGACTCCCCCGTCACCCTCCGAACTCGCAAGTTCATCCGCAACCCTCTGCTGGGCCGCAAGCAGATGGTCGTGTGAGTGATACCCTCAGATTTCTTGATGATGCCGTCTCCCGCATCGCGTTCCGTCGATAACATCACCTGAGTCGATGCTTGAAACTCGCCTGCCTCTGCCTCTTTCCCCCGCTCGATATATCGCTGTTCTGCACGATTGTACGCCATATAACGAATTCATCGAATACCGTTCGCAGAAATTGGGACAGGCGGGCATTAAGCATCGACGATGGGATACGATGGGACGCGACATAGGGACATGTCATTGTGTGCTTGGGAACTCGTGGGCTGACCGGCGATTGCATTTAATAGTGACATCCTCCACCCCAACCGTGCCAACATCTCCAAGGAGGAGCTCCGTGAGAAGCTCGGTTCTCTCTACAAGGCCCAGAAGGACCAGATCTCCGTCTTCGGTCTCCGAACCCAGTACGGTGGCGGCAAGACCACCGGCTTCGCTCTCGTCTATGACTCCCCCGAGGCCATGAAGAAGTTCGAGCCCCAGTACCGATTGGTGCGGGTTGGTCTCGCCACCAAGGCCGAGCGTGCCTCCCGACAGCAGCGTGCGTTACAGACATTCTCAGAAGTACCAAGGGTTAGTCAGGCTGACAGACAACTACAGGCAAGCAGCGCAAGAACCGACAAAAGACCCTCCGTGGTACGGCAAAGGTCAAGGGTGCCAAGGCCAAGAAGGAGAAATAAACGACTCGATGACTTGGCTTGGGCTTGTGTATATCCTCGGGCTGGTAGGGGAGCAGCTATGGCTGCGTGCATGCGGTGGTGCGTCCATTTACGGTCCATCCTCGTCGGCGTCGGCATCGGCATAGGGTACAGGGACTTGCTGGGCGGACTGGCGAGGGGCTACTCTGGACTCGATGAGGAGGATTGCTTTCACCGGCGTCTCTTCTCAATTACACTAGCATGAAATCAATGGTGTTCTTCGGGTTTCGGACCAAAATCAAAAATAACAACGTCTCTGGTTTACGCGGGTTTTCACATTTGGCTCTACGGTTCGTGAATGCTTGACTCATGACTTTATATCACTGTGGAAAAAAGGTATGCGAGAGAAATACAGAATGTTTCTAGTCAATCAGATGCCGCCCAGCAGCATGAGGGTATCAACATATCTATCCAAAACTCCAAACTCCACCCAATGCATCTTCAAATCAACTCTTCACCACAGTCCTCCATATATCAACATCGCCAACCCCAATGCGATTCCAACAACGACCTTCCAGTGCACAATCTCAGCTTGTCGGCCCTCAGCGCCAGCCTTGTACACGGGGATATGCCATCCACAGCGCTCCTTTCCATCTCTCGTCTTGCATTCGTAGTAAGTTGTTTGCGCCCAGCCCATGCTCGCTAGCTGTTCTGCTTGATCAGGGGCAGCTGTGACGGGAGGGTTGAAGACAGATGGGTTGGCGTTGTTTCTCTCTTGTCTCTCTTCGAAGAATGAACCGCCTGGAAGCTCTGGCAGACCTGTTGTGTCTGGGAGCCCGGGGGAGAGTGTAGGTGCGGGTTGAGGTTCTGGGGTCTGTGTAGGTAGACAGAAGCCCATACTCAACATAGCGAGAAGGGTGAAGATGTAGTTGAAAGGCAACATGGTTGCGGTATTGTTTTGGTTTGCAGTTGACTTGCTTGTATATCCAAAAGTATTTCGTATAAGTTGGTTGATTTCTGGGCAAAGTGGTAGATGATCGCCTCAACAGGTTGATATCGTCGTTATATACCCGTCTTAACTAAACGGTTCACAGTTCTTCGACGAACACAACAGCAGTAGTCACAATTTCACAAAGCAGAACAAGTTGCAAAAAAAGGACCGACAAACCTCACGTTCCATCCCCCGAACAATATACTTATTTGCCCCCAAGAGAGCCCCATGATGAACATCCAAACCACGCGACAATAGCCAACGGCTGCTCAGTAAAAAGTGCTCATGAGACGCTAGAACAGAGACAAAAATTAGGCTTAACTGGTGAATTTCAGAAAGATGCGAAAAAGATGGTGGGCTGTTTCGCTACATCATCTGCTCGCTCAGACGACTTGGTTGGCTGAGGTGCCCTGCTCGTGATGCAGCTAAGACTGCGCTGAGACAGGCACTGGGGCTAAAGGACGGGTTCGTGATGGTCCTCACATGAGACGCTGGGCATTAAGAATGAGAATGAGAGTCATGATTTGAGTTTCGTGGATCTTGGCCTTTTTTCCAAGCTTGTTTCTTGTTTCTTTATGCTACTTTTATTAAGGTGCAGATGTTTAACCAGCTTCGTCTTTTGCCTTGAGCCATACACTGACTGGGCCGACCCGCTATGTTTCCCCAACGCCATTGTTTCCTAAAATACAGAATGTTTTGACACATATTTCCCCTTGCCAATCCTTTCCATATCCTTACTGCTCCAACTGAACTGAAATAAGGCAGTGGAGCGCCCGATGCAAAAGATCCTATCTCATCCGTTCCAGTACTTCCATAACTTGGAACCATCTCGTGTCTGTCAGAACTTTCGTGTGGTCTTCCTACGTCCCTTGATCTGACTATAAGCACTTGTCGACACCTCTCGAGCCACTGGAGCAGATGTTTGTCCGCGGATAGTTCGGCTTTGTACAGTTGTTGTCTTCTTCGCCTCCGTCGCTGGTAGACTCTTTCCTCGACTTCGTGTGTTCACTTCGCTGTGTTTCTTCTGCACCCAACCTGAACCCTGTGGCAGTGGGGAATCCTGATAAGTCTCGTCCTCGCTGTCTTGGGCATAGTCCTCGGCATATTGAACTGATGGTGGACTAGAGCTCAGTTCGATAACCTGGCTGTCCTCTGGGATGGCGAACTGTGGTTCTTGCTTCACTTTCTGAGATGCTGGGGGTGTCGCAGAATGTCGAGGTTCAGATGCTTCAGGCTTGATACCCTCGCTCTTAAACGAGCGTACCAAGGGGCTCCCCTTTTGAGATTCAGGCTGTGTCGCATTTGGTAACAAGCTCCGCAAAGATTTGTTGCGATCAGGTGAACGATCAGACTCCTCACCCTCATCCAACTTTCGCATCGCCTCTTCGTAATCCCCATCTTTCCTTTCGGACTTGATGAACTGCGGCACTGACATCTGACTGAACTTGAAAGGACTTTGTGTCTGCCTTGCTGTATGAAAGATTTCCTCCAGTGAAGGAAAGGGACTGCTGCTTCTCGGTCGGGATTCGTTCCTCACTTGTGGGCTGGCGCTCCTCCCGTGAGAATCATCAACGATGCCTCCTTCGACAGATTCTTCAATTCGCTCCTCTGGAAGGTCGTCGAGGCCGCTGACTGATGGGGGTTGCCGCCCACTGCGAACGCTACCCGCAGATGAGGGCACCACTAACAGACGATGGTCAACAAGTGCGTCGCCCTTTGTCGGTAGTGGTGGCAGTTCTGGCGAGGGTATAGTATCGGGAATAACTGCGTCCCAGCTACCTTCGACTGTCGGTACCGGCTCTCCTTCAGACTCCTTTGCATCTTTCGCTCTGTCCGACTCATCAATACCTGTTTTCTCTCCCTCATTATCATCTTTACCCTTATCTGAATCACGCGACAAAAGAGATTGCAACTGGGACGTGGATGCTTGCATAGATTCCTCTAGTTGGTGGAGATGACTGTCATATTTACCAAACGGCACAGCATGCTGAACAAAGCTGCTGATCGGGCTGTCGTTTCCGGAAGCCGGGAAGTCAAGTCGTGGTGGTTGCTGGCCAGAAGGGATCGATGTCGATTTGTCGGTTCCCGAGGGTTTCCCTTCAGTTTCCTGTCCCATCAAATCGGCCTCCACCTCGGCTCTCACTTTCTGCGTATCTAACTCCTCAGCCACAGTCTCATCGGGATTCGTTCTCGCGCTAACCTTATTGTCCGCCGTGGAATTTCCATTCTGTACGGGTTTGTTCTGTTCTGCCTGAAGCTTTATGCTCTTAGCAGAAGTCTCCAGCATAGCAGGTGGCGGTGCTGGCTGGACCAGTCTAGGGTCGGACATTTCAGCCCATGGAATCTCTCTTCGGCCGTCATCCTCTTCGTCTTCATCAAGGTCTGGTGCTTCGAACTTTGCATAGATGCGTTGACCTGTGTGTTCGTCGTACTCCTTATCGTTTCCCTCTCGGTCCCTCATTGCTAGAAGGACATGCATGCAGTTGTCCTCGCTGATCGAGAGGATAAGCCCGGTCATAGGCACCATTTCGGGCTGCCAGTTGGTCGCCTTGGACATGACTAACTGCTTCCAGGTGGCAACCATTCCTGGCTTCATGTCGGACAGCACAAGACTTGGCAGCGTACTGACATCTGAAGGCAGCGAAGGGAGATCCTCTGTGTCTGTAAACTGACTCTCTTCGGGGCGGTGCTTGGCTGGGATGTCATCATAATTCAACACAATGTCTTCATCACCATTCGCTCCTCTCCCACCGAAAGAATCTTCGCGTGACTCCTCTTCGTCGTAATCTCCGTCATGGCCACCCTTGTTTTTTCGCTTCTTGTTCTTTTTCTTCTTCCTTTGACTGTTCTCATTCCACTCTTCATCACCTTTCCATTGCTGAGAGTCCTCTTCGTAGTAGCTATCATCGTTGAAATTTTGCGATGCTCTCTTTCGCTTCCTCATTGATCCATATTGTTGCTGAGGGTCCCATCGCTGTACGAATGGGAATGGTGGCTCACTCAACACAATATCATCCTGACCGCATTCGACAGCCCGGTACGAGATCTTCTTTCGCCACGCTTCAGGGTCTTCATCCGGTTGCTCTTCTGCTGGCTTGTCATCGTTGGCTTTGACTTCTTCAGCCTTAACTCGAGGATTTTGCAGAGGCTTCACACTCTTCATCAAACTGTGGCGAAGCTTGTCTTCATCCGCTTTGGTCTTTGGGTTCTTTAATCCAAGAGCACCAAGGAGAAGTCGTCGTCCGGCTCCCATGTCGACTTTGTGGCGGCGGTGAGCCGGGACAGGCTCTTCTTCGACTGGGGCTACATCTTGGCTCGTAGTGGCGGCTGGTGGTTGCTCTTCGACTTCGACCTCGACTATCATAGGCCTGGTCTCCTTGTTTGGTGCGTCCTTGGGTAGGCTTGGTTCATCCTCTTGCTCATCACTTACGGCACTGAGAAGTGCCCGCTTTCGAGCCAGAAGCTCGGCTTCCTCGCTTGCAGTACTATTGACAGATGGCTGAGATTGTGTGTCCTCCAGAGCTTGCATGGCCTTGAGTCTCTTGGCGTCTCGTTTCCGGGCATTCCTCTTCTGCGTCTTCGCCAGTCCAGTTCCGGGCGGTTTCGGCCCTTGTCCGGGTTCTGGCGCTGCTTTGGCAGTTTGGCCATTGGTCTTGGGCTCGGGCTCGAGCTCGAGCTCGGGTTTCGTTGGATGTTGTGGTTGCTTCGTTTGAGGCTGCTTTTTTGATGAAATCTCCTCGGGCTCTGACTCCGAATCGGATTCACTTGAGCTGGAGTCTGAGTCGCTTGAACTGTCGCTGCTGTCATCCGGGTCACTTTCAGCGGAGTCTTTGGTAGCCCCAGCGCCCTTGCTTGGATCGGAACTCGAATCTGAATCTGAGTCGGAGTCGGAGTCACTCGAGTCGGAGTCTTCAGAGTCTTGTTGGGTGGTTTTGGCTGGCCGCGAAGGTGTTGGGGCCGGGAAATCAGAATCATCACTGGAATCGCCGTCTGAATCATCGGCGTCGCTGTCCGATTCTGAATCCGATTTCTCCTCCATGTCCACATCAGAGTCAGCGTCAGAATCAGAATCGGAGCTCGAGTCTGAGCTACTGCTAGAGCTCGATGTATCTTCCTCCTCGTTAGGGATTTCGCTAATCAAAGGTCTTGATGACTGGTTCTGCGACAGGCGTGGCGTACTGACAGGCGCAGGTTCTTCTTCAATCTCCTGAATCAGAGGGCGCGTTGCGTCCTTAGGTTCCGCCTGACCCGGGAGGAGCAAGACTCGATCTTCTGGGTCTTCTTCTACATCGGTAGACTGATCGAGTGACAGCGCATCTGAGAACCCAGGACCAAGAAGAACTCGTTCAAGCGCTTCATCGTAGCTGATCACGGGCTTGTTGGCTTCCGACAGTCTTTCGTATGTTTTTCGCAGGTCTTTGTTTCGGTTCATCTCGTCTTGTAGTGTGGACACTGGTGTCAGCGGAAATGCAGCTCGTAGCGCTGTGATCTTGTCGAGCCACGAAACGTCAAAACCGTGTGTAGGTAGAAGTGCCTGTGGATCTTGGCTGTCGTCTCCTCGAAGAAGAGTTTCCTGTTCCTTAGCAGGTATTTGCTCGACTATGGCATTGTCTTCTTGTAGAAGTCTCAGCTCGTCAGAAAGATCCGCATCCAAGTCGTCCTCGTCACTACTCTCAGCGTCGTCTTCATCCTCCTCATCGACAGCAGGCTCTGCGTGGACTTCTTCTATAGGTTGGAAATCGTTTTCGTCTTCAAGGTTTTCATCCTCGTTCTCTTCTTCGACTTGATCGCTATCCAAAAATCTTACTCTCAAACGAACGCTGCCTGGCTCCTCATTTTCAGGGGCTACAGAGTCTTCGAGTAAGAGCTGCTCCGACTGGTCTTCTTCGTCCACATATGAATCATCGTTATCGTCTTCGTCAAGCTCTTCTTCGTGCGTGATTCGTGCTCGTTTTCGAGGTGGTAGGTCAAGTGCTGGACGATCGCGTGGCGCCCTCAACCACGGCCTTCCAAAAGCAAGTCCATCGATAAGATGCTTTCCATCATCGGATATTTGGTGTCGGCCGCTGAGTTTTCGTCGTCTTATATCGTCGGTAGAAAGTGATCTTATTCTGTGAAACTGTTAGTATGCGAAAACATCTGGGGGAGACAGCTGCAGGTCGTACAAAACTTGGTCATCTTCCTTCAAGACTTTGCCGGCGGGCTGAAAATGTAGCAGCTCGAAACTATCGCCCTTGCCGTCATACAGCTCGACAACGTAGTCCTCGAGGCCCCAATCGCCACTTTCGAGTGGTACTACCTCGTTGACCAGCGCGAGTAGCCTCGCCACAGTCAAATCATCATTTGCGACGCAAGGCCATACGAGCTTGACTTCGGGGACTGCATGTCTGCGGATGACGAGCCGCAAACGAATCGTTGTGGACATTATGGGGAGTTTTCTTTGGATCTTATGATAGCATGATTATAATAGAGCGTAAAGAAGAAAAAAAGAACCAATGCGGTGACAAATGCAAAATTGGGCGCGAAAAGAAGTTGAAGATGCGATTTTGAAGAAGCTTAACACGCGCCGCCAGAGAAAAGAGCTAGGCCTGTAAAATCGTCACAGCAGCACCTTCCAACGGCCAGGCCCGACCCACTATCAACGACAACCATTTAGGATCGACCAATTCGGAAATGAAAGTGCGGAAAGGACATTAAACTATCCAATATCAAGTTATTAATCGTTTTTAGCGAATTGTTGTATACCTTGGCTTGAGATTCTCTTGTTACTTACGGAGTACTGGCTCAAATTATTCTTATATTCTCAAAAGACTTGTTGTTTCCAAAAAGTGCTTGTAGATGTAAATGAACCCATGAACACCGATGGAATTAGTTCATCAGGGTAGAGACAAGGTTGTTCCATTCCTAGATAGCAAGTGTCTTATTCTTGTAAGCACACTGGGTTTGCGCAAAAAAGAAAGGTCTTATGATAAATGATAACAAACTTATAATATAACCAGCTGCTAGTATCCTGAGCATACACCAACAATGCACCAGTGATTGCAAGTCAAACATGTTGGTTCTGTGGTTTTGTCTACACATACATCAAGCTCCTGCCGCCAACGCCATCAATCAATCCCAATGAACGACGATAAACTCCATTCAATGATGACAAGAAAGAGCTTCTAGCCAAGCAATATCTTCCATATTGGTATATTTCGTGTTATGTCCTGATAATCTACTGTGGGAGCGCTGCCATGTCGAGCATATGGCCCATTTTCTCGATCTGATATCCATTGTTAGCTGACAGCTTATAGGGAACTGGGATGTATTGTTATAACGCACCTTGGTCTTGAGATAGCCCTCCACCTCTTGACTCCTGAACCCTCCCCGACCCTTCCAAGATAGAGGAACCATAGCCACGCGCTCTCTGACCACAACCTCCCTATTGGGGCCCTCAACCGCGCGAATCTTGTCAGGATTATTGGTCAATAATCGAACCTCCGGCTGTCCAAGATCAAGCAACATAGCCGTAGCCAAACCATAGCTTCGAGCATCAGCGGGATGTCGCAGCAATAAATTCGCTTCAACAGTATCAGATCCCAAATCCTGAAGGTTATACGCTTTAAGCTTTTCGCCAAGGCCAATTCCACGACCCTCTTGTCGCAAGTAAATAATAATGCCGCCGGCCTTGTTACCAGGTAGACTCATCAGACGAGCTGCTTCGTCAAGCTGTTCACCGCAGTCGCATCGCGCTGACCATGCTGTCTCACCTGTGTAGCACTCGGAGTGAATTCTCACCAGGGGAGGCTGGTCTGACGGCTGCGGTGGCTGTTGCTCTTGAGGCGCTGCTGACTCGACACCGCTGGTTGTGCGACCGGGGAACAGTCTACCTGTGTATGCGCCGCGCACCATGCGGTCCATCTCGGTCTCGCCCTCCCGAACAGCATCTAGACTCTTACTTCGGATATTGTTGCCAAACACAATAGCAAGGTGTTCCTTTTTATCCACATTGTTGGTGTACAGGTGCAAGAACATCTCTGTGCCCGCTACCGTGGGAATACGGGCACGAACAATGCACTCAACCTCCGGGAGAGTCTGCAGGAGCTTGGGTTTCTTGGATCCGCATCCTCCGGAAGGAATGGAGCTGTCGACGGGAACACCGCGAAGTCCGGCTGTCGACGGCGTAGAAGTTCCGGGTGTAGAGGGAGGTGTGAATGATGGCGAGAGCAGTGAAGGCGGAGGTTCTTGACCGATCGGCGTCTCGGGATCGGGGTGGGCGGAGACGGAAGCGGAGGCGGGAGTGGAGGGAGCGGGGGAGAGTGACAATGAGTCTATGGATTGCTCAAGGGATTGTTCGTTGTGCGAAGTAGAAGCGTCTGCGGCCTCTGTCTTGGGGGAGTAGAAGGAGGGCAGGGCTGAGCTGGAGCCCGCCGGTGAGCCTGTCATGGTATCAGACGGCATGTTCTGGCTTGAGGCGGGCAAGGACGGCGCCGCGATCGGGGTTTTGGGGGATCCGGATTCAAGTGTCGCAAATTCAGGCGGAGCGGTTCGCTAGATGCGCATCGATCGGTGGGAGGTGAAGTCGATGTTACAGAGACTGGGAGAGAGGTAATCGGGTATGCAGAGAGGTCGTGTGTAGCCTGTTGTGTTGAAGCAATGGATTGAGTGGTGTATGGCGATAGTTTGCGGAACCATGACTTGATAGAATGGTGGGGTTGCTTCAATTCAAAGGTACAAAACGGGGTTGGTTCCATTAGTCATCGGTTTCTACGACATTTCCATCGCGCGCGCTCATGACAATTTGGCCGCGGGGTTGGACCCTGATTATATTGTGTCCGCGGTGGTGACAGTATGTATACGGGTACAGTCAATGGCATCAGGCTGACTATTGAACCGATAAAATAACTGTCAGTTAAGAATATGCATTGAATCCATAATACCTACATATGCTTACAATTGACTGCCTCGACTTGAGGACGGATCTTGCACGGGATGCTTCTAGAGAACCTCGGCGAAAGCGGCCGAGGCCGGCGAGCGGGGCGCCGTTGACGGGATCTCTGTCAGCATTTCCAATCCACCAATGATTCTGAGTCAGTAACCGAAACATGCGGATAATCATCCGCTCCTCATGTGAACTCTTCCAGTTGTACTGTCGGGTAGGGGAATTCCGCTATATATGAGAACCAGTATGTCATGGCAAATTGATTGACTCAAGTAATGACGTCTTTGACTTTCCAAGCTTTGAGTTGTTGTCACGATCAATAAACTTGGTGGCCAAAGTGAAAGGTTTAGTTAGGACTATTGAGTGTGTTCATTGAGGCTATTCCAACATGTTACGCGACTACAAAGGTATAGTGTCACACTGAACCAAGACTGGGGTTTCATAAGGGATAAACACAGCAGAGATGATTTACCAATGTTTGATAAGTCGCCAGTGGCATGAAGCTGTTCAATTGCTATATATGACTATTGTGACTCAAAGATGAAGAGCTTTAGGGTAAGCCAGCCAGCATCATGGCGTTAGCAAACTCATGCCCAAGACTACGACCGTTTACCAAGTAAGCATCCAACGGTCTCCCCGCAGTTTGTTACCACGATCCCCTCAGACAAACATAACGGAAGCTCACGAGACCACCCCTCATCAGCGACAAACACTTCACTCCCTCGCACGAAACAGCCTGTCATCAAAGAAGGGATGAAACAAGGCCATCTCAGCCCTAATGCAGGTCCAGCGTTACAGAAGGCCTAACCGCCGTGGTAGAAACTCATAGCTGTCACTCCACGAAAATGAGGGGATGAACCGGCCGGTTGTTTCTTTGTTCTGTTTCCCCTGTTTCATGAGTGCGCAGACAAACACGTAGCTAGCTGAAGCTGACAGGCAGGGCTGGCGCTACCTCCCGGCTGCACCCCTGAACACGCAGCAAACTGCCGAAGCGCTGAAGCGGTGTGATTGTTCTTTGGGTTTAATAACAGGACCTTCTTGGCTGAAGTATCATTGAAAGCTGCAGAGCCAGCCAAGCAGATGATGTCGATCGCTGTGAAAGAAGCATGACGCTGAAGCGTAGCCCTGCCGGTCCGACTGTGCCATTGTGATCCTTTTGCACGTGGCTTGCTTATCCCCACTGGTCGATGCTGGCCTTACGCGCCTTGGAAGAACAGCTCATGTTCATATTGTACATACGGTTCCAAGGAAGAAGGAAGAAAAGAGTTGCAAGGATAAGATGCTGACTGCACGGGTGTGCTAGAGCTTGCAGGGCAGTGGAAATGCCTCATCAGGGGGAGCTTAAGGTAAGGGCTGAGCCTGAGGGGGCTGGGAGGCTGATCGTGTAAGCCACATCACGCCAAAGGGTCATTGAAAGGCCTCCCAATGGAAAGGAACAGAACAACGTAGTGTTCCTGATCGCGATTGAGTTATTCATCGATGTTTGTAAGTATCAGTTGGGGACAGAAACAGGTATCAATAAGCCACGGTATGCGGTTGAGAAAATTACTTCGAGCCCTATCTCACATGTTGTCATAGATCTGTGTAAATACCGATTCAGCCACTCGATTTTAAGTGCTGTGACATAAGAGGCATTGTGATAAATTGAAAAGTGACACATGCAAAAGCAATTACTGCAAGTCCAATGAATTTGAGGCCAGTCAAAGGGGTGATGTCTCAGTGGTGTTTAGCGCTGAGGCTGTCACTTTTATATGGTCACACAAATGAATTGGCAAAAGTAAAATGAGGTAGATGGTCATGTATTGACATTTCATCAAGTATGTACATGAGAAGTAGATGTAAAACAAAAACATATTTTCCTTCCTGTATCCTGTGTATCATTCCAAAAGGTTCATATCATTCGTAGCGAGAGATACGCCCCCTGCATCTATCTGCTAGGGCGGCGATTTTCTATTGTGATCATCATAGCATGTAAGACATAAGACATGCGTTGTCATCTACTGGGCAGCGGCCTTCTTGCCAGAGCCGTAGAGGATGTTCTCGACCTTGAGGTTGAGCTTCTTGACGGAGCCGAGACCGCTGGGGCACTCGGGCTGGTTGCTGACGGCAAGGTTGAGGTGGCACTTCTCGTTGACACCGTACTTGCAGACGGGGTCGTTGATGTTGTAGAGCACGTAGTTCTGGGCGACCCAGCTCTTGGGCTCGCTGAGGCAAGAGGCGACGTAGCTCATGGAGTTGGCGGCAGCGAGGGGGAGCTTGCCCTTGTCGAGGATGTCCTTGCACTTGGAGGCGTGGACGTACTCATAGTCCATGGCGATGCCACCACCCTCCTGGGGGTCCTTGGTGGCAGACTCGCCGAAGCCAAGGTAGTTCCAGGCATCGTAGGAGATGTCGTGAGCACCGCCGGAGGAGTCGATCTTGAGGAGATAGACGGAGCGTCCCTCATGGGAGACCTTGACGCAGATGTTGTTGCAGTCAACGGAACCGGGCCAGTAGGCGACGCGGTTGGTGTTGATCTTGCAGCCGAGAACTCCAATGCTGCTGGAGTACTGGTCGTGGGGGGTGATGCTGGCAGAGCCGGAGTCACCACGGGGGAGAGGGCCGGCAGAGACCAGGGCAGCAGAAGCAGCAGCAAGGATGGTGGTGAACTTGGAGAACATGTTGACAGTGGTGTAGAGAAAAAGTTGTTGACTTTTATATACTTTGGAGTTGTGTAGTTATTCTGGAGACTGGCTCGACTTGTTTATATCTCAACGCACGGCGGAGAGAGGGAATGAATGGGCAAGTTGAGTGTGTTTGTAAGGACTGATCTCAGATCAAGGTCTGGAGCGACGGCCAGCCGAGTGAATGTGTGGAAGATGTGGGATAAAAGGAAGGAATCTCACAAGAGAGTGTGTGCTGGATCAAAGGAAAGATCTTGCATTAGAGGTGGATGAGACGGGAGTTTATATACATGAATGAGATCGAGTATGAGAGCAGAGCGGCTCTCCACAAGGCCCTGTCAACCGGAGGTACATCCTGAGATCTCGGGGAATCAAACATTTCAATTTTTGCAAAAGGGAGAGACTAGCCAGGGTGTGTGCATGTGTCTAGGAGACAAAGGGCTGCGTGTACATGCATCGAGGCGAAACAGCTTAGACGTGGTCTAGCAAGAGGGAAAAAAGTGACATCTGGAGTTGAAGTTTATGGAGGAGTGGAACTCGGGTGCAGGCATTAGACCCATCAGGTCCCCAGAGTCAGAGTCAGTGAGAGGAAACAAACAGGCGACATGATTCGCGAGGACAGAACATGGGTACAAGTTCACTAGTCAAGAGGTTCTGTTGTGAAGGTCAAGATTTTAGTTGTCTCCGCCCGGCTCGCTGCCGATAACTTCCAAGTGAGGTGTGGTAGACCTAAAGGCAGCCAGTGGGCGGGTGTCTTCTGGTAGGGTTCCGGAAAATGTCTCAGTGGATGAAAGTGAAAGTCTTATGGGCACGGTGCGTTAGTCAGGGACCCGGCACGGCGGCAGATGCACACACTCAAAGGTTTGAGGTGTCGGGCCATGGGCTCTGACTGGTTTTGTGCCTGGCACGATGCCACGCTGTGCCTGATCCTCCCTTGGCAGTTGGCCCCCCCTTGTTCTTGTGCCTGAGCAACCCATGCCAGTGCATTCGAGCGTTGTCTGAGCCTCAGGAACAGAAACGCGAACCTCTATCAATTGCCGTCTGTACTCTCTCTCTCAGCCTGCTTCAGGCACAGTAATCGATCAATCGCATGTCTTTATTGAGTCGTGCCATTAATGATACATACAAATTCTAGAATAAAGTGTGAGTGGATTACTGTAGCAGTGCAGTTTTATTCGCGCGCTCCGTTTTCTCAGGCTATACTCTGTACAGGTGAATAACTAAGGCATGGTAGAGGCAGACGGACCATGAGACTAGACGGAGCAGAAAACGGAGCGAAAACTCTGCACGCACACGATACGTGCAGCATTGGATGCTTCGCGCCACGGCTCGATCGAGGCTCTCAGTTTTGTATGCCTGATATCAAGAAATGTCTGCCTGACAACTCAACGCCGACACTGTGATTGTGATACTGTACGGATGCAGGCACCGTCCAAAATGGTGGTCGCGCTACACAACAGCACCACCAAGAAATGCCATGCCACGCCAAATGCCTCAAATTCTCTCTCAGACAGTGGATCAGATGAAAACTCATCCAATTAACAAGAGCGTCTGCAGAGTCATCTAGGACTTGTCAAAAGTACCGTTCTCCAAGGCAGACTGTACAGTACAGTACCCGATGTTCCTGTATAATAATTTCGCCGATGAGTGCCTTAGAATTGGACCTGGTCAAGATCGTGATTGCCAAGCATTTGAGCAGTCAATGCCACAGACGGCTCGCAGCGGGAAGCCGATAAGCTTGTTTCATTCATTCTTCGTGTTTGCGGAGGAAACATGCCAAACATTACTCTGTTTTCTTAATTAATTGTCGATCATGCCAATAAATCTGGGCATCTATTGACGGGAGCCTGCCTGTCAATGTCAATGTCCTGCCAACCTCTGTGATGGAGGGCTTCACAAGAAACATCCATCAAACATTAAGGGCTTGACCACGTCACAGTAAGACAAGGCAATTTGACCCGCGTTCTTGTACTGTACTGTACTGTTGGCCTGGTCTCTCCCGTCAGGCCAAGTCAGGATGAGGCCATAACTACCGCTTCATCAACCGCTCTTCTTCCAAGGCACACGACGAATCATAGATAATCCTCTTGCAGTTGTCATCTTGGTCTTATTCCTGCAAGTATTGCCTGTGCAATTGGCCGAATCACTAAGCCAAGGTTTCTTCGTCACTCTCTCCAAGAGATACCGCGCTTTTTTCTGCTTGTCATTCATACTGTGCGCACCTTTTTTCCGCAATTGCACCCACAAACTGTGTCTTGTCGTTGTGGGGTTTCTTGGTGATGGGGACCAGAACAAGGTTTTCTATCCTCCTCCACTCTTACAAGAAGCACTTTAACTAGCGGCTTTCCAGATTTTCGGGCTTTTTCTCGCTCGGCTTTAAGAGAAAGGGAAAAAATCCACTCACACACACAGTTCTGCACCTACACAAATCCAGAAAGTATTCCGCCGTGTAATAAAGAGCAAAACCCTCGACATGAACGCCATTGGCTCGAGAACTTGTGGCTGAAGCTTGTAGGGCGGACCGCGAGACCCTTTCAAGACTTGACCGCGGCAGAGGCACCAGCCAAACCACATGGCACTTGACAGTTCTCATTCATCTTTGACTTTCTCTTTGACTCGAACAACAAAAGCCTCTGATTCAAAGCCTGAAACTCTGCGGCTTTGTTAGCCAGAATAGAAAGCTGTTTCCGACCGGCATTCACCACACACCATCATCACAACTGACACGACCGTTTATGACATATTCCACCCACGCTTCTTTCTTTCGCCTCTTCCATGGTTCTGGCAGACGTTCTAGAAAGTAAATCTCGGTTGAGATAGAGTTCCAACGCTCTACCAGCCTCTGAGTTACCTGTCCGCCGGTTCTGGCCGATCTTGTACATAATCACATTCTTCCGTTATGTACGCCTCGTAGAACCGTCACAAGCGCCGTCCAGCACGCCATCAATGCTAGGTCATAGACGGTTGTCCGGCCGTTCAACAATACAACCTTCACTTTGTAGTGTCTTCCCCACTTGACCTTCTAAACAGAGCCTGGATAACTTTCGAGTCAGGCTTGTACTTGCTGAGCGTGAGTGAGTGCATTGCTGTGATTCGGTCGCATGGTGCTTTACATGGTGGCTGCAAACATCAAGGTAGACTCTCAACACATTATTTACCTTCCAGCTTGGTCTATGATGTTAGTTCTCGGCTCGTGTATCGGCTTCGTTGACATTCCTTCGTCATGCAAGTCAGGCGATTTATGGTGAGAATGGCTTTCGTAGAAATCTAGACTGTTTGTTGTTCCGATAGCGCAGAACGTATTGTTCGTTGTCGGTCCAGGCATCTCGCTGTTGTCTGCATCTCGTCACTTCTCTGGACCATGACTCTCGGGACTCTTCTTTCGAGAGAAGATGAACAGAACTTCACAAGATCTTCCTACCGAACAATCTTTGACTTCAATATCTGGGGTATTGTGGAAATGACCCACGCTCGTATTCTCCGTTGACAACTCCGGTGTTTGAAGGGCCGTTCCGACGCATATTGGGAACTCCTGTATATCACCCCCACTCACGATGTCTGGGGAAATACGAACTATTGATCTCCTATGCAAGCTTGACTTCCCTGTGGACCGCAGGTCGATCGAGTCTTTGACATGTTGATCGCGCATGAGTGCATCCAACTTCTTGACACTGGAGACTTCCAGGTCGCAATGCCTCCGTGATCGGTCTTTTGCCAGATAATTTGAGATGGTGTGAGGACAGGTCTTGTGATGTTGTTCTGAATGTCCTGAGGAAGACCTTACTCGCTCGATTTCCATATGCGTGTTCTCATTGTTGGACTAGGCGGACAACCAGCAAGTTGGTCCCTCGACGGTCAACTCCCAAACTCTCAAGCCATTGTAGTGGACATTGTAGTCTTGGGCATCTACCAAGTACTTTTCTTTGCCGAGGCCATAAGTTTGTCCATTCTGAACTGTCTGTTCCTATCTGCGGTATTTTTTCCGAAGATGCAAGGTTGAAGTTACTTGTTGATTGTGTGCATCAGGCTAGCGTCTATTGTTGTCAATCAGCCCAGTGGATTACCCAACAAACAGAGCTTCAACAGCCAATTGCACACCCAATGTCCCAATTCTACATGCGATAGAACACATAACTAGAAAAGGATGCTCCAGAGTCTGTGGCCATAGAATTAGTCAGAGGGCACGTGGAATAGGAGGGATAGTGGGCTTTGAGTCAAGAATGAGGACAAAAACAGATGCTGTAGGGTAGTCAAGATGTGAAGTCAAGGTGAAGACGGTCAAGCCCCACCAAACTCGGTGAGTTCGCTGAGCGTTTGCGATAAGATAAGCCAGAATTTTAATTTTTTCGAGTCTCTGCGGCTTCTTCAACACCATACGACCGTGATAGCTTCGCAATTCAGGCCCGAACATAATCATGGCGCCAATTGACCACGCCGCCGCCAAGGCTGAAAAGAAGGCGAAAAAGGAGAAGAAGCGAGCCCGAGAAGAAGATGCAGCTGCCGACGCCGAGCGAAAGCATAAAAAGTCAAAGAGCGTTGCTGCCGCAGAAGTACCTGAAGCGAGCGGCGATTTGAAGGCCGAGAAGAAAAAGAAGAAGAGCAAGAAGGACAAGCATGCCGAAGATGCTATCGCGCAACCAGAGACAGAAGCTCCCGCAGTAGAGGACAAGCCGGAGAAGAAACATAAGAAGAAGAAGCATCATGATGTGGAAGTCGCAGCTACAGAAGAGGTCGACACCCCGGCTGTAGCGGATAGCGAGAAGAAAAAGAAGAGCAAGAAGAAGCACAAGGCAACCGAAGCGATAGAAATTGCAGAGCGACCCAAAAAGTCCAAGAAGGACGAGACCGTTGTTGAGCCCGAGGAGGATGCTTCACCCGCCGACCCTGACGCTATGGAGGTTGACATGCCTCCTCCCGCCAAACCTTCAAAGTCGAGCAGCAACATTTACCAACCACCCGATATCCCCCGAACCCTCAATTCCCCTTCTTCACACAGACCGTGTCACTCTACGAGCCTCTCTTCCCCATTGGCTGGGCGCAGCCGGTCACAAACTGCCAGCAACAGCACCTCTCACATCTCCGAAACAAGTACGTGCCTTCGCTGCGTGGTGTTCTCCTCGATTACAAGAATGTTGCCTTTGGCGAAAACCCTGGACGAAAGGGCGCGGCTACGGATGATGAGTCGCCGGCGACTGTCATGGCAAAGGGCGAGTCTGCTGTTGGCTTTGGCTGGATTACTGCCGATGTTGATCTTTTCGTGCCGAGTCGCGGTGCTTGGATGGAAGGCAGTGTTAACCTGCAGACTGAGGGACACATTGGTGTTGTCTGCTTCGGCAAGTTCAATGCTTCAATTGAAGCTCGTCGACTTCCTCCCGACTGGAAGTGGGTACCCAACGAATCTCCCGAGGCACAAGGCTTCGAGGAGACCGCATCAGTCATCACCGCCGACGATCACGGCGTAGTTCGTCAAATCCACAGCACCGGTTTCTGGGCCGACGGCAACGGCGACAAAGTTAAGGGCAAGATTCGCTTCCGGATACGTAACTTCGATGTCGGCACCAGTGGTGAGACCAGTTATCTCAGCTTGGAGGGCACAATGCTCGACAAGGCCGGTGAGAAGGCCGTTGTTGCTGAAGAAGCAGAGACAGCCAAGATGCGAAAGGGCAAGAAGGGCAGCCAGCGCGTCCAGAGAAGACGTATTCCCGAGTTCGCAATGACGCGCTTCGCTGTAGAGGGAGAGGAGGAGACAGAGGACAACGAGGCAGAGAAGCGTGAGGTGTTGGCGCTGCCCGAGGATCTGTAAAAAAAGAGAAAAGCATGGGACTATAGGGAGCCAGGAGTTGTGTGATACCTCGATTTAATGATGAACACTGTTATCAAAAAGTTTGCGCTAATGCTAAAAGATCGCTCTATCTTTGTCGTTACAAAGGATCCTGCCCAGTACTTATATACAAAAACGACCCAATCCTTAACGCCGAATACGTGATACATAAAGACTGCTCATGCAGCAGCCTTGACCATAGGCTCCCATGGCCGAGCCAAGTTCCAGAGATATACTTCTCCGACGGGCTCTTCGCCCAAAGCCTTGACGAGAATGTGTTGAAAGAGAGGGACGTTGGAGAAGAGAGGGGCAACGGGAGAGATCGATCCTCGATCCCAACCTGGAGAGAGACCATGCGCCCATGAAGGCTGTCGGACGAAGTCCTCGACCTTGTCGTGATAAGCATCCCAGTCACCAGAGTGATCATTCACAACAACCTGAAACCTCACACCCTGAATATCAACAGTGATGCGCTGCACCATACTCGGAAACCCAGCCTCAGCGCCCGAGCTCAAAATCCAGGTATAATCCGTCTGATCACCGTTACTCTCCCAATCATACCAAACCTGTGTTCCCATTTCAGAAAAGTCATTAAGAACAAGACGACCTTCCGCATCAAAGCTCAACTCGCAGTGTCGTGCATCGATACCCGGCAGTGAAGGAAGCACAATATCGCATATTGATGGATCGGAACCGAGAACGAAAGACCCAGGGCGTTTGGGAGCTTTGCCGAAAGAGAGCTTGATGGCGCGAGAGGGACGGCTGCCGAGGAGGTTTGGCAGGCGAGAGAGCAGAGTTGGGGATGAGATTGTTTGCACGGCACGGGAGATGTTGGATGGCAGATGAGTTGTTTTGTCAGCGAGTGAGTTACGCGCTGTGGGGACTAGCCAGGCGATGATGTCGGACATGATGACTATAAAAGATTGAGGTTGAGAGAGTGTGGTGTTGCAGTGAGGGTATGTAGTGAGTTGACTAAAGATAGTGTTGATGATAGTGGCGGTATAGTGTAACAAGGCTCAAACGAGAGAAGCCAGATACTCAAAGTGATATAAATGATTTAGTTGTGATAGAATAAAACGACGAAAGCACGCTGAAAAAAAGACTGTCGACTTAATCTTGGTGGTGTTGACCTACGGTTTATATCGTAAGTCAACACTTCACCCAACGCCGTTGCGCCGACAACCACTGGCCATCAATGCACCGCGCCGAACGCGACGCGAATACCATGAGAGGCTCAGATAGAAAAATACTCGAAAACACTTGTTTCAATCTGCTAGGCTGCTCTGTGTTGTGGTGTTTGAGCGTGGGCGAATGAGAGCCAATCATTTTTGGTGGTCCTGGAGATGGAGGCATCGGAGCCACTGAACTAGAAGGGATAGGTACATGATTGAAGTAGAGAGGATAGAAGATATTTGAGTCTCTGGGAAGGTTTGGGTGAGGGGATTTGATGTGTTGTTTGAAGTGGTAGGTTGGAGTATGCTTAGTTGAGTGGTCGTGGAGTTGGACCCTGCATGCTTTTGACTGACTCATAAGTGTTTTGTTTCATAGACTGTGCCTTTGAGATCTCATCTCGAATGGAATCTCATGATTAATATGAGATCTGTCGCTGAAGAGAAGGTTGGCTTTGTACTATCTAGGCATACTGCAACTTGTTTCATTCCAATTCGGCAAGCATCGACTCACGCAGTCTACGTTACCAACGAGAACAGCCAAAACATGATACGCAAAAAAGAGAAGGGGGTTATTTTGAGACCGGGTCTAGGCGGCTAGGCTTCTTTCTTGGCTGTTGAAGGAGTGGGATTATCTGAGGCATGGTCTTCGACTTGGCAGCCTGTTGAGTAGCATAATGTCTAGCTCTAGGGCTACCACAGGAACAGACTGAGCATGAGCAATTGTCCTGAGTACAAACTCGCAGATCCATAGTTTGACTGTTTGCTGCTTCTATCCATAAGCCCCCAAGGTTTGTTCCTTTGTGACATATTATTTGGTTGATGCTTGGTGATGGTATACGCAAGAGAGAGACTGACTATCAGGATTCGGCAGTCGAAAAGAATGAAAGAGCTGGTATATATGCTACGTCGTGTAGTTTTCAACAAAGTCTCTCAACTCATGCAAACAATCATTATTCTTCACATATTTGTTGGCTTGCTTGTGCTTTGGTATAACGTCCTTTTGTACATCTGTCTCCGCCTCAGTTTGTGAGCTAGAGGTAGGCTTGCCAACCTATCTCAATGGAATCAAATAAGGAACAAACGGTCACGATTTATACAAGGTCCAGCAAACACCTAGTAGGTATGTTATCCCTCCTAGGGGGCTATTATAAATAGCTCTCTTTCTCTTAGGCTAGACTTAATCCTATCCAGTTTTCCTTTCTTATTTAATAGATTATATATCTTAAGTATTATATATAGTATTTATATTTACTATAGCCTCTTACAACTCTTAAATTAAGTTCTTAGGATAGTATTAGTCTATGTTTGGACTCGGCATATCTTGACGGGGAGTATTACCTACTACTTGTATACTCAGGAGGATTCCTGAACCTTTTCCTTGGGTTACCGAGTCTAGGTAGCAGTGTATAGAGCGGTTGAATAATATATTATAGAGTTTCGAACACTCGAACTCGGTAGGATAAGATGTTCTCCGACTTTTGGCACTGCGAGGCAGTCGCCAGTCAGCCAGAGTGGTTCACTGCCACTTGCCAATCCCTGCACCAAGATTTATTTAGGCACCCCTCGCTTTCCTGTGCAGCTGGCCTGACACTCTTTCTCTTCCTTGTCTCATCTTCATTCTCCTTGTCAACCTCCGCGATGGATGAACACGACGACTACACGATCGCCCTTAGCATTGCACAGGCCGTCGAAGCCGACGCAGAACTCATTTCCGCTCTCATTCGTGAGGAAAAACAGGCTAGAAGAGACCACGAGTTTGCTATGCAGCTGGAAGAGGACTCAGATGCTATGCCCGAAACAGATGACGAAACTGATGCTGGTGGGCTTGATGACAAAACTTACCATACACTGCACGCTTTCAACGTTGCTGTTCAGCCAACCGAGAACGCTGAAGTTGAGATGGACCTCGGTGATGAAGGAGATCCCGATGACATGAGCTTTGGCGAAGATGAGACAGAGTGTGGTAGCAACCTTGACGAGGACTTCGACAATCAGAGCGACTGCACAGCTTCCCCAGAGGACGTTTCCTACATGGATGAAGATGAAACCCAGGCAAAGGATATCCAAGTCGACGAAGCCCAAACTGAGGAGGCGGAGAAAACCAAGGAAGAGCGAGATGCCGATGAGCACCCAGGAACCGCGTAGGCCGCGTCCCCCGCTCCCCCCGAGCTACACGTCGAAACGAAGGAGTGTCTCTACTGCAGCGACCAGTTCCCCAAAGATGAAGTTTACGAAGCACCCTGTTCGCACGTAATGTGCCAGCCATGTCTTGTAAGAAGCATTCGAACAGTGATGAAAGACGAGTCTATCTTCCCGCCAAAATGCTGTGGCCAGGCCATTCCCGTGAACGCAACAAACGTCTTCATCACCGGAGAGTTATTGGCCCAGTTCGAAGACAAACGAGAAGAGTTCGAAACAACGAAGCGCACATACTGCAGCGATCGGACATGCTCTGCATTTATACCTACTCGGCTCATCGAAGATGGTATTGCCCGCTGCACTCGCTGCGAAAAGAAGACATGCCTTAATTGTTTGAGCGAGGCACACGACGGTACATGTACCGATGACCCCGAGTCACAGCGAGTTATTCGTTTGGCTGAGGAAAAGGGATGGCGGCGTTGCGAACAATGCAAGAACATGGTCGAACTGGACCACGGCTGCTTTCATATTTGTGAGTTACCTGATCAAGCATTCTCCCATTCACCTGTTGTTCTGTGCGTTATCTAACCGTTGTTTTGATATAGCATGTCGCTGCAGCTATCAATTCTGCTATCGCTGCGGCCAGAAGTGGAAAACCTGCAGCTGCCCTCAGTGGGATGAGGAACAACTCATGGCGCGAGCAGCAGCAGCAAATGCCGCAGCAGCAGTACAGGCAGCAGCAGTACAGGCAGCAGCACGACGGGCAGCAGCAATACAGGCAGCAGCAGTACTGGCAGCGGCACGACTCCAGCTCCATCCATGCCGTCACCAAGACTACGTTCGTTTTGACCGGGAGCGACGTCAAGAATATTGTAATGATTGTGTGGAAGTTACGCGGCATTTTATTATGTGTTGTCCGGATTGTGGCCTCGAGCTCTGCCTTCCATGTCTCTTGATCCGCCGAAGCGAGTTGTGAATCTGAAGTTGAAGTTGGTTTAGCTCTTTAGCTTCCTCGGATCTCTCCTCCACTCGGATCCAATTTGGCGGGGCTGTTAGTGGTTTGGTGGAAATTCCATACAAACCCTAACGTTGACGCAATCATGTCTCTGGACAACACCATCCCGCGGATAAAGCCATTGCGTTCCATAGCAATATTTCCGATAGATATTTATTGTTCGGAGTAGCGATGTACATTCAAGGAGTAAAATATTAGAATCTGTTACCAAACACTGAGCCAAAAGGCCTCATATAACCATCCTTTCAATTGCCTTGCAGGAGTGCACCTACATTCACTAACGCTTTCGACAACTATTAACATGCGCCCTCCAGCTTGGATACAGCCAGTGCTATTAACAAGCTCTCTACTGGCACAAGGCACCAATGCACTATTTAACTACGAAGCACAAGACCAGGCTGTCCTATCGCCAAACGATGGCGCTGCACAGAGTGAGCCTAAGACAAGCCTTGGTGGGAAGAAGAACATTGTCTTCATTCTCACAGATGACCAAGACGCTGTCCTAGACTCCGTCTCATATATGACCAAACTAAAAGATCATATTATTGACAAGGGCACATCGTTTGTCAACCATTTCACCACCACGGCAATTTGCTGTCCATCCCGTGTTGCACTTTGGACAGGAAAACAACCTCATAACACTAATGTAACTGACGTCAATCCACCGTTTGGTAAGTTGAAAGTCCCAAGTACGACTCGCATAAGATGCTGATCGGAAAGGTGGCTTCCCTAAGTTCGTCTCACAAGGACTAAACGAGAACTACTTGCCTGTGTGGTTGAAGGAAGCCGGATACAACACATACTACACCGGCAAGCTCTTCAATGCCCACACCATACACAACTACAACTCGCCTTATCCTGCAGGATGGACAGGAACCAACTTCCTCCTCGACCCGGGTACTTATGACTACCTGAATCCCATCTACCAGCATAACCAGGAGCCGCCAGTTCAACATAAAGGAGTACACACTTCAGACTTGATTTCCAAGTATGCACATGAGCTTCTCAAAGAAGCCATCGATTCCAAGAATCCATTCTTCGTCGCCATTGCGCCTGTTGCACCGCACTCCAACGTTAACCTGAGACGGCAACCTGGAAGTCCGAGGGCACCTCTTATGACTATTCCTATTCCTCTTGAGAGGCACAATCATCTTTTTGAGGGGGTTAAGGTCCCAAGGACGGAAAACTTCAACCCAGACTCGGTAAGTCCTATTGAGCCTTGGACTAGAGCAAATGCTGACGGTGAAACAGCCTAGTGGTGTAAGCTGGATTCACAAACTCGCCCAGCTCAACGACTCTTCGGTCTCGTACCTCGATGACTTTTACCGCGCTCGTCTCCAGGCTCTTCAGGGTGTCGATGAGATTGTGGAGCAAGTGACCAAGCAGCTTGAAGATGCTGGTATACTTGACGAGACATACATCATCTACAGCTCTGACAATGGCTACCATCTGGGTCAACACAGACTGCCCCCTGGTAAGGAATGTGGCTTTGACGAAGACATCCGCGTGCCTCTTTTCATCAGGGGACCAGGTGTATCCTCTGGACTCATTGAGAATGCCGTGACCACACACATCGACCTCGCTCCTACGATTCTCAGACTCGCAGGTGCGGACCTTCGCAGCGACTTTGATGGGACCCCTATCCCGGTGTTGCCGACTCAGGAGAACAAGCGACATGAGCATGTAGCGGTTGAGTACTGGGGTGGTGCGATCGCCGAAGGCGAGATTGGCGGGTTTGGTATGTTAAGTCGACCTTCAATATTGTGTTCAATTTGCTGACGCAGTGCTACAGATGGTAAAGGCCAGATCTTTGCGCAGAATAATACATACAAAGGCGTGAGGATAGTGCACGAGGACTATAGTCTTTACTACTCGGCTTGGTGTAACAATGAGCACGAGCTCTACGATCTCAAGGTATATTTGTCTCAGTACTGTTGACTGGTTTGATGCTAACCCTCGTAAGACGGACCCAGGACAGCTGAACAATCTCTTTCCTCACAATGATGTAAAGGCCAGCGCTACATTCCTGGGAACCACTACTGGACAGGTTCTTAATCGCCTTGATGCTCTAATGCTTGTACTGAAGTCTTGTAAAGGCAATACGTGCATTGAACCATGGAAGATCCTGCATCCGGAGGGTGGCGTGATGAGCTTAAAGGATGCTCTTCAGGCCAAATTCAACACCTTCTATGAAGAGCAGGTAAAGGTTCGGTTTGAACGTTGTGAGTACGGATACTTGATTGATGCTGAGGGACCTCAAGTTGGATATGAGTATCGTGAGGGCCTGGAGTGGCATCATTGGACTTGAGAGGCTGTCTTGTGATTGTGACCGTATTATTAGTAGTGTCTGAAACATGGGCTATAGCAACGGGTGTTACTTAAGATTAAGCAAAGAAATACATGTAAGGGCATATATAACAAGGTTTCTTCTCAATAATAACTGGCGTGATTAATGACAGATCGAGAGTCGGCCTTTGTCGGCATAGCCTGTAGCATCACGACTCTGTCGGAATATGATCTTGTGATGTCTTTGGACTTCGCTAAATCTAAGCATGTGCTGATATCGTGTTGTTCTTACGTGATGAAGAACTTGAGGTCTCAAGCTTGCTCTCCTTCGGCACGCTCAAGCAGTTTGTGAGGAATATTGGATGGGCTTAATCCTGGAAGAATAGGGCGCTTCTTCTAGGCCTACCGAAGAGCATTTGAGTTCCAATGAAAACCTCCAGAGGCCTGATCATTTTGGTGGGCTTGAAAGCCCTGGCGTGCCTTGGGAACTGTAAGTCACTGTCTGCGATGAAGGGCTAGATGCCAACGTGGTAATTGACCGGAGGCAGAAGTTCGTGGATTGAAGATTATGTATCAGATGAATAATAAAACAAGAAAACACCAAAAGAGGAAGAAGAGCATCATGCAAATGTCTTGCCAGTTGAATGTCCGTCTCTTCACCAAGGTGCAAGTCCGGAGCCGGTGGTGGCCGGCCCCACTATCTCCGGCGTGGATGAGGTCGAAGTCGTAATCATCTCAGGCTCGCAACGAATATTACAAAAGGACAAGCAGAATTATAATAAGCAAGTGGTACTTCCACTGCCGCAAGAATTCTTATCATTAAATTCAATGCAGCACGATGCCAATTGGTGAATTGAAGTCGGCGTGGTAATTCACAAGCGTTCATTGGACAGGAATCCATTTCTGCCAGAAATGCAAGGCACAAACCGACGCATCCGACCTTGAACCGAAAGAGCAACTCACGACAGCTCTGCCAATCCAAGACAACCTCACATCTCGAAGTCCAATTGATCAGCAAACATGGCTTCCGACGCTATCACCGAGCCGCGGCGTACGTACCGACCCGATAATTAATACTCGAGCGACTTTTTCCATACCGAATATCGACCGCTGACTTGCTGAACAGAAGCCACCCGCGAGGAGATGCGTGATGCCAAACTGCCTCTGGCCTATCGAGACAGCTGCGCTCACCTCCTGATTCCTCTCAACAAGTGCCGACGGGATACGTGGTACGCCCCCTGGAAGTGCTCGGTAAGTCAATTACCTTTTTACAGAGCTTGAGCCCAAGGAAGCCCAAGTCCGCGGCTACACCGAACTCAGCTCAGCACGGCCAAGCTTCAGCCCAAAAAAGCCGATCATTACCGAGATACCCAATACCAATAAACACCATGCTTACGCTAGAGGGATTGACTAGGATGAGCGACATAGCTACGAGAAGTGCCAGTACGTCGAGTTCAAGAAGCGAGTCGCCAAGATGGACGAGTTGAGGGAGTCGAAGGGAGGTGCACGAAGCAACTAGAGGACCAGACAAATATCCCCGGGTATAGGGCCGGGCCGGAACTGTACATTTTTACAAACAAGCCAAGCCAGTGTGTTTGACAAAGAAAACCGGAATAGAAAGAGGCATTCCACCTGAAATGAAACGCAATCGAGAACAAGACGAACGAGAAAGACGAGATTGTGAAATGATGGCGGAGCCTACATCCTACATGGCGTGAACAACTGGAATCGATGGGCTAATGGAAATAGGCAAGCGAGGAGGTTTGGGCAGAGCCTCATGAGATGCTGATGCGCACTTCCACGGCATAAGAGAGGGACCGGCAAAGAGTGGAGGAACAGTGGGACTTGGGAGTTGAATAGTGACAGGAAGAAGAGCACGACTTGCAATGTCGCAGGACATCGTGGCGGAAATACCCTGTCTGGACCGGCACAAGACGACAAATACGCCGACGTGGTGTTGTGCCGGTTCCAAGAGGTCCAAGGGTGAGAATTATATAACGAGGCCGTGAGCCACCGAGAGATTGTGAAGTTGAGCTGGATATTGCAGAGAGGTTGAGTTGTGGTGTTTTCCATGGGTTTCTCCCATCTGTTGCCAGGATATCACCAACTTTTTTGTTCTTCAGTGCGTTGACCATCTATCGGCAGTTGGTTTCCGCAGAACCTCAACACCAACATTTCCTATCGCCAAGTTCTTATCGATTGCTGATCGACAGCTTGAGCCTTGACCATGGCTTCGAGAGTCACGATAAGATATGGACGACTTTTGCCGCTGTTTTTAGCCACTTGATGGCTGAGGCATGGTGAAACTGATGATCAACACGAAGACCGGAATTCGTCGGCTCAAGAAAGACAAGGGAATGACACTTCTGCTTTTCCCCTTCATCTTGCACGCGATGGGCCAGATGACGATGAGTCGTAGAGCTTATTGCGAGTGGCATGGTCCCAGCGCATCACGAGTCAGATCATGTTCACTTCAGCCTCGCAAGTGCAAACTACAGGAGGCTCATGCGCTGAAAAGAGCCGCATGCAGGCGGTTCGAGCAAAGTTTTACGCTATGCAAGGTCCCACTCGCCCCAAAGCCAGGCAGTCAGCGGGTGGCTTGGCGGCAAATCCACTTTAGCATCCGAAGATCCTGGCAATGGAACCACATTCAACATGATTTCCCTTAGATGAGATCCACTACCGATCCATCAAAGATTCAGACAAGCAAACCTTGTGTCAACGACGATCCACTACCGACCGGTTTGGCTCGGGACATGATTATCACTGCCATCAACCGGCCCGGTTGTGGTCGTGAGTATCGACTCGGCCGGCTGTGGATACATATATATCCCAGGCTCGCGTCTTGGATTTACTGCCAAGACTACCACTACGGAGTCTCCGGTGACTTCACAACAACACAATTGGATCACCACACGTTACGTGGAACCACTATTTGATTTCTCTTATATAACAGTTTCTAACAAACGCTGACTGAAAATAACATGACACACATATACAGGGATGACAGAATTCAGGAGATACCGACGTAATGCTCTTACAAAGGATGAAAGAATGATTCCCGCTGTCTAAACGAAAAGAATAACTGGATACTTTACTTCATACACGAGTCTGAGACCTGCTCAGAAGAGGGCATTGCTTCCGCAGTCGAAGACGCCCTGGATGGAACTGGAGTCGTTGGCAAACAGGTCCAACAGCTCCGTGATAGATGACCACAGACCAGCCGCGTTCATAAAGATTGAAATGGCGATGAGGAATGCGTTGATACAGGTCAACAGGATCTTGGTGGGGCTGGCAAACATCTGGTGCCAGTTCATGTGGAACCAGAATACGGCGCTGAAGCCGAATGTGAACCACGAGATGGTAGTCGCCGAGGCAATAGACAAGATAGAGTCGAACACGGGGATGGCGTTGGAGAGGATGAAGCAGAGAGCCCAGAAGACGGTCACGATGGTCATCCAGATGGACCAAGAGCGAACATTGTTGGCAGTCATCTCGCTCTGGAGCTTGAAGTGCTTCATCACCTGGACGTATACGTACTTGATTCCGGTGTGGCCAAAGGCGAGTCCGGTGGACAGAACAGCGGGGAGGACAATGCCGTAGGCGATCTTGGCAATGTTCTCTGAAGCCGAGCCGAGGGCGGGCGAGACAGTGAACTCACCAGCAAGACAATAGATGGCAATAGCCACGATAACGTAGAAGGTAATGGACACAACCTCCAACCAAGCTAGGGCAAAGCCGAAGTCCTTGACGGGGTCGATCATCTCAGCCATGTAAGTGACGAAGTTGATGTTGCCAGAGTAAGCGTAGCAGATCTTGAGGCATGCGTTGAGACCAGAGCGGAAGTCGGGGTTCGCAACGATCTTGATGTCCTTCTTCCAGCCGACGGGCGCAGCACTGGGGTTCTTGGCTCCGAGGGAGATCATGACCAGCACCGCGGCGGCGATGACGGAGACCATGCAGGGGATGCCGGACTGCGAGACAAACTTGGAGGTTCGGGGCGCGCAGAGGACCCAGCAGCAGAGACAGCCGACGCCAATGAATCCCACAGTGCAGATGGAGTGGCTGGAGATCGTGTTGAAGGCGATAGAGAGCGTAACACTCGCCGAAGCAGCTGTCATGATCACCTGGACCAACAGACCGATTCCAGAGGCAATAGCAAGAGGGCGACCGCCAACAACACGGGTCATGTCAACGACGTTCAACACATGAGGATGTCTTCCAAAGAACTGCTTCAGCACGAACGCAGTATACCATGACAAAAGGCCAATGCCGATGATAGCAATAAGACCAGGAATTATACCCATTGTCTTGAGGACGCTGGGTAACGACAACACACCGAGACCGACTTGGTTGGTAAGTAGAGCAAAGGTGGTGTCCCATTTTGTCATGTTGCGGAAGTTCTTGGAGCCCTCGCCACCGCCGAAGCCATTGTCTACGACGGGGACGTTGTGGGCGGAGTGAAGATCTATGTCGTGGCCCTTTTCATGGTCGAGGGGTACTTTTTCTTTGCTGTTGGTTTTGCTGGAGTCGTGGCCTTGGTCCGAAGGATAGATGTCGTTGTGGACGTCTTGAGGATATGTAGACATGATGGCGGTTGTACGTGCGTATATGTTAAGTGTGTATGTATGTGGGTATATAAGTATATTGAACAGGCTTTGCTTGCTTAGGGAGTACACATGAGTTATGATATATGATGGGTATACGAGATGGATGAGGAGGAAGGGGAGGATGAAGTGCAAGTTGAACACAGAGATGAAAGAGGAATATATAAGATACTGAGTTAGCAAGGAATCCAAGAAGCTAAGCGTACAGGCAGGTCGGATAAGAGCTCGGAATTCCCTCATTAAGCTCCGCGTAGAGAATGGATTCTGGCCGTGCTTTGCTTGGTATTTGGGGGGAGGGTTCCACCAAGATAGGACTTGTAGTCGGCGAAAGGGCAGCCTTGGATTTCTGGGGAGACCCTCTTTCTTTCGCCGTACCTATCTATGGAGTACGTAGTGCATCAGTCTGTTGGGGGCAAAACTGTGCCTTGTTCTTCTTTTCGTACTCAACTTGGACTATGAGGTAACAAGTCAACTGTGTCGTCTCCCCATCTGTGGATTCTCTCTCGTGAGGAGATACTGCACCGTAGAGTAGATGCAGGACAGGACCCTTGGAGCAAACACTCCACGTTCAGTGAGGGATTACATGGGGTTTCTGTTAGGTATTTGCATGGTGCAATTGATGGAGTAAAAGCTGGGGACATAGGAAAGGGATCAGAGTGGTGGAAGCGCGCTAGAAGGCCGTCATGTTACGTACATGACAATCCAAGCCGAGTAGCAACAGCAAGACTGGACGCGGTTTGCCCGTTGTTTTGGGGCTATAAATCCGGGCCGTTAGTAATGGCTGATCTGCAGGTGTTGCTGTGGACTTGTGTGTATCAATGGATAGAGCTATTGTCATCACTCGGTAGTTATAAGGGTCTATCATGAAGGTTCTTCATCATGGTGTCCAAGATGATACTTGATGATATCTGCACTCTACTGTAGTATCTGCTCATGATTTGGTTCTTCTCATGAGTGTACAAGCTACCGCTTGTTGTTCGCCTCTGAATTGTGGTTCCAATAAGCTTGGCTACACTCATCCGAAAAAGGCAATAAAGCTACAAGTTACCTAACGTTAGTTTTCAAAGCTTTTTTTTCCCTTTCACTGAATTCGAGGCTGACGGGCGCGTTACCGAGAGAGGGTTAAATCCGCAGTATGGACCCGAGGTGGATATTCCCTTTCTGGCCTCTTTTTTCCATAGCAATAAGGTACTTTATTTAATATGTCTGCTGTTGTGATGATCATGCCATTCACCGCGGATGAAGTTGAAGGGCATGGATTTGGGTTCTTGTGTTTCTGTTAGATATCAAAAATGCTGCCGTTGAGTTTTTGCCACGCCAAGAATTGGGGCTTGGAGGTGCGGAACAAGGGACTGATGTGCTGTTTTGGGGATCATTTGGAGAGATTTTTGGAGATGCCTTAGATTTACAGGGGTGAAGTCCACTGAAGAAGCCCTGTAACTAACTGTCTCTTCTCTTCTGGAGAAACACTCAACTGGTCTGTTGAAGATATGATGTCGAGCAACCCAGGTAATCACGAGTCAACAACAGTAGGTATTACTGTGGAATAAGCTTATTACAATGTCATGCAAGAGTCAGTCACTGCGGCTTACAGTATCCTCAGCGCCCCAGCATCCCTGTCCTCCATGTCGTCATCCCTAATCCCTGACCACGCACTTCTTTTTGCCTCAGGGGTTTCGGTTCATCCATCCTGCACGCACGCACTGCACGAAAAGCAAAAAACAGCCTTCTAGTCGAATTCTAGAAGATTATGGCGTGGGGTGTTTGTGTTCCGTGATACGATATTCGGCCTGAGTCCGTTGCCAAGAGCACCCGGCTTCAACTTTTTCACTCTCGTGAACCTATTACTCGACGTCTCTTGGTCTTGGCAGAGAAGAAAGAGTGAGATGGTATACTACGAGTCACTCGGCTTTTACGTACAATAAACAAAACCTGTCCATTGTCCCCATGGGACATCTCCATATTCCCCCAGCAATTTCACGTCGGGATATCCGGGGCACTCCAGCTTTTTGTTCTCTTGGCTATTGGAACGTAGCGTGTTTGAAGAATGCTCTGTCCAAACCGAAATATTATCGACAGACGTGTCCTGTGCGTTGAGGTAATGCCGATGTCCTGAATCATGCTGTTTCCTAAATGGTGCACTATAGGCTCTGCCGCCGGCAGCTAGATGGGTGTCTTCCGTGTCGCTGCCGGTTCTTGTTTGACCCTGTAGATCTGGTAATTCTGCGGCTTGCAGGGGTGGGCTGTGCTAATGCATCATTCGATATGAGTTGGTCACTTGGGTAGAATCGAATACACCAAGACCGTCAGTGTTTCTGGAAGGAATCGACAAATAGCGGTTCGACTATCGTCGGTTCAAGAGTGAACAGATAGACACCTTCACAGCCTATCATGTACTACAGAGTAAAAGCAGTGATATCATCTCCTCGTCGACCTTCTGAGTCGTTATGCATCAAGCCGCCTCGTACCGAAGCTTGGCTTCTCAACATGGGAAGTATCCTCTCCTCAAGCATCCGTCAATCTCCCCAGGGTCTTGGCCGGTAAAGACATCCGGCCTCCCCAAACTCACTGCAGATCTTATCCCATATTTACAAAGGAACATCAAAGCCCGTATCAGCATCATGATAATGACTCTTGTAAGTAATAAAGGCCGATAATCTGGATGCCTATCACATCACATCGCATCACAGCGTAGGGCCTCATGAGGGTCTGAGCATAATTCACGTCCCCATCGCTTCAGCGGAAAGAGTCGGTCTTTCTCGCCAGTGCTTTCTCCGCTTCTAAAGGAGCTCTGAGGGCTTCATGTCCAATAAGCTTGGTTAGCGAGTATTTATGTCTGTGCTGATATCCTCACCGATGTGTATATGGCCTGAATGTTCTCCATTCAGGACCGGCTTCAAAGCCGGCGATATCCTCCTGCACAAGTTATGCTTTGCCCCGATGCTTTAATTACGTATGGAGTCTTATCGGTTACTTGATATCGAAACTCGTCACGTCAAGGGTCTTGATTCATTCCGCGCCGGGGAAGGGATGAAGCAGGTCGTTCCGAAGTGAAAGCAGGGACATGTTTCCCATTGCCTTGATGAAGATCTTGATGCCCCATGAGATAACGTGCATCAATCTCATGACTTGATCATATGACTTCTTCGACTCTTTACGTTACTTGAAAAAGAAAGTTGAGCTTTGACGATATCATCAAGGCGCAGTCTGGCATCAACATCGTCAGCATGGTGGAGATATTTGCGATTGTGGACAGTTCAGACGCGGGATGAAACATTGAGGCTTTATTTCTTCTCATGCGAAGTTCCGAAAACAATTTCCGGGCTCTAAATAACATCTCCGACCTGAGATATCCTTGTTAAGTGAGGTCTTTAAATCACATCTTGGACCAGAATGTGGACACTCTTTGACTTGGACGGTGGCATGTTCCTAGCTTTCACTAAAAAGCCTCTTGATCGGGTTGGAAGATCGCCTCATCACATTTGGGCATCAAAGATTGGTTCATATGTCGTGAATCTTGAGCCAGGAGAAGCTCCCACGTTCAGTTTCTCTCAAGTTCTCGAGGCTTCATTTAACTTCGTGTATAATCTAATAGATGCAACCTCTGCCAGTCCCAGAAGCTAACAAATTGCCTGGTCTTGTCACTCTCCCCTTCTTTTCTTTCCACACAGACGACACGGATCTCTATGGTGAGCTGGACCTGGAGGTGATGCTCGAAAGCTTCCCAACACAAGGCCTGGGTCGATGTTCATAGAGGCTTAGTCCGGGCCGGTGCCAAGATATTGCTCTCCGGACTATTCTATGAGCTTCTAGATAATATCTCAAATAGTTTCGTTCATTTTTAGGCCAGGAGACGGAATTAACTCGACCAATCCCTGATGGTTGGCTGAAGCCTTTCTCACTGAGCTTAGTATCACTGAAACAACTGCACATTGCCATTCCTATCACTCACCTTGTGCCTTCTAAATAAACAGTGAGCGGACTAAAATGCATAGGAGTATATAAATCAACGATTTCTCGACTATTGTTTCATCTATGAAGTCTTATATTGAGTTATGGTAAAGCCAGGCTCAGCGACTGTCTGCCAGCCCACAAGAGACTTGACCATCTCTTTGATCAGACTCTTTACTCACTTTATTGTCCTTCATAGATTTAACCTAGAGAAAATTTATGCTTATTTATGACCAGCCGTCGTAATTTCTTCAGTTCGTCTCATGTCAATCGCAAGTGTCCATCTCGTGCCCTTCGTAAGTACTAGCAGGTCAAGGCAATCGAAAGCCCATCGTGTGTTTTTCGTTCATAACAAGAATCATCTGAATCTAACTCATTGGCATGAAACTGTGTTTGCGATCAATCCTCCCCGCTCTCGTACTTTATCGTTTAAGGGGTGCTTCTCAGTTACTAGAGTGATAGGTGGTGCACCAGGCGGACTTTCGCGAGGGTAAACTGAAGTTGATATCACTTACTTTACAGTATTTTAGGCTGAGCTCCTGTACATAGATACTGATTTGGTCTACTCGCACATTGAAACTGCCGGGATGTAGTGTTTGTACAAGTATCGATTGTCATAGGCAGATGGCTATGAGTCAAAAACAAGTCGAGAGTTATACCTGTCTTAACAGTTCACACTATTCGCAGGAGTTTACCCAGTATCATACTCACGAATGATCTCCTTAATTTTCGATTAAATAAACCCTGCCTTTGTTTGTACATTGTCTAGATTACTATACCCGTAATATATGTGGCAAAGGTCAACCTGGATCAGTCATGAGAGAGGATTTCGTGTATCTTACCTGCATGGGACCTCAGAACCAACCTGACACGTGCCTACAAATGGTCTACAAGGCAAATGGAGAGGCCTTGGTATGAACTATAATATTCATCTTACAACTGTTTGGTGTCTGGCATTTCTATGCTTCCCAGTTACGTAGGTTGGGCAGGGGACGCAAGGTGGCTCCGTAACATAGAGCCAAAAGAAGGGCGTATTTGGCGGTGAATTATCCACAGCTCAACCCTTAAGCCACCAAAATGCATGTTATAACGGGAATTATTAGATGAACCACAATATCCAGACTCAAAGTGCGTGACTGGAAACCGCCGCAAGAGGCTGTGTCATCTCACCCCCAGCCTGACATATAGGGTAATCCACCTCTCACCGCAGCCTCGTCCGCCCGTGTCTGTCAACAACCCATATCTCAACATATCAACAGAGTATCATCCGGCACAACCGGAAAGTCAATACCTCAACCACCCCAACTACCACCCACCCCCAATCTCCTTCCAACCTCTTAACCATCAAAACACACCTCAAACACTCCCGTCCAAAGAAACACCACAAAATGGGCTCATCAGACATCCCACCCCCCTCAGCACCACCATGGCTCGTCCCTGCATCAACAGCCTGCCTCTCCCTCGGCATCACATTCTGGCTGATCGCCTACGTCCTCATGATCCGCCGCTCACTAGCAACCCACGCGACGCCCGCACCGCTCGTCGCACTGGGTCTCAATCTAGGATGGGAGGTAGTCTACGCCTTTGGTGTATGCGAAGCGCCCATTGAGACATACGGCTTCATCCTCTGGCTTCTTCTCGACCTGGTTGTTCTCTACGCTACGCTCAAAACAGCGCCTAGGTCATTCGCCTCAAGTCCACTTATAGCAAACAATGTCGCGTTGTTGCTGTTCCTGGTTTTTGTGGCTGGTGTTGTGGGTAATGGGTTGTTTGTGTGGTGGTGGCTTAAGGAGCCGCACAGAGGATATGGTATCAAATGGGGCAAGAATTGGAAGGGTCTTGAGGCGAGAGATACTACTGAGTTGGCATATTGGTCGGCTGGTGTGGCGCAGATGATATTCAGCGTCTCGGCATTGGCTATGCTTCTTCAACGAGGTCACTCTGGTGGACAGAGCTATGCAATCTGGTGAGTCTTTCATTTCCTATATGCAATTGCTGGTTCTTGCAGAGGGTGTGTCTCGATACAGGCCGTCTTGTCATTTAATCTATCATATTCATGCTCTTTGGTCCTGAGAGCTCAGAACATTACTGCAAATCGTGTCTCAGGTGAGAGCGATCTGCTGAATGAGACCGCGCAACCAATACCGACAGACTGGTTGGTTGCCGGCAGGATGAACCTCCACTTGTTGTCTCGTGATGACAACCCGAAAAAGCAATCTCAGAACAAACACTGCATCTAAATCTCAGCCATGCTGACATCTCGCTTCTAGGTTCTGTCGCTTTGTTGGCACCGTCATGGGCCTGCCTGTCTCTTGCGGTCTGATGTGGTGGTACTGGCCCGAGGCTCACGGCTTCGTTTTCCATCCTCTTGGCGTCTTCATCACTGGCACCTCAGTCATCTGTGATCTGGCGTACCCCTTTTTGTTGGCCTACGTTCGAACCAGGCAAAAAGTCTTGCCTGATGGAAGTCTGGTAGACGGAAGACTCGAGGCTGAAACCAAGAAGAAGCAGAAGTAGAAGGCGTAACAAAGTATCAAGGCTGGATGATTGATGAGCTGTTTGGTTGGACAACAACCTGGAAGCCTCACAAGATAATGGCTGATTGTGCAATCTAATTTGATTAGTGAGGCATCACATCGCGGAATGGTAAGCCACCGGCTGAGGGGGCAACAAGACAGAAGTGAGTAATGACATGTCTGGTTTCAGATGGCTTCGTCAAAGTAGCATCGAGGAATTCCTTGCCATCTTGTTCAATCATGATTTGCCCATTATACCACGGATTACTCGCAATTAGCGATGTTCATCGTAAGCACGATGTCAATCCCTCGCTTTCAGCTGGCGACGCGATCAAGCACCTTCAATCCACGCTACGAGGTGCATCTCACGCGCGGATCACTTGTGATAGCCGCTCACATTGCAACATTAGATCCGGGCAGCGGGAATATCTCCTCTATTATGATCGATTCAACAGGGTTAGCAACCAATGAGAAAATGACGGAAACATCTCTCAGCCGCCTTAGCTGAGATCATATCGCGTCAATTGAGCTTAGCTCTCCACAAGATCTTATTCTTCTCCTCTAGCCATAGCGGTTGAACGCAACGTGATGTGCGCCCTATGCAGCCTTTCCTTTAGCGTGACGGGGGTCGTGCCTGAATACCTGAATCGTGGCTTTTTTTGAGATATGATAGCTCCGACGATGTGAGCCTCGTCCAACAACCAGGTCCAACCTGGAAACACAATGAAGGAAGGGAAAAAAGCAACTACTTGTTTTCTCATCACCTGACCTCGAGGCAATGCAAAGCACGTCTATATCTTGAGTTCATTATTCAAGATCCGCATGTTACCCTGACATTGAGAACGGGGCTGAGGTTGAGCTGGAGCTGGGATTGGATGCAGAACCAACGGTTGTGTCGACCAACACACCAATAACAGAGCTGCAAGAGAAGCAAACTCGGTCGACACTTGTTTCGCGATAATCAGTTTCCTTGCAAAGAAAACTCACCGAGTTTGCGACGCAATAATCGTAAGGCAATCCAACACATCGGTAACAAAAGAGAAGTCCTCAATATTCAGCATGCACATGGCACGAGATCGCGATCAGCATGATATCAAGTATCCATGTCCCGGCGCATCGAGGTTCCGTAATCTATGTTTGCTGTACCTCCGTACTCCGTAAAGAAGTTTACAATCGGGCATTTCCGATGTCTAAAAACAGAAGAATCGATTCGTCGGGACAAAGCTGTTTGTCGAGATCGATATTCCGATCCAAGACATCCTCTAGACATCTGACCACCGAAGGCCAGCCTCGTCGCAGAAATGCTCAATGCACGCATTGCACCAATAGACGTAACTCTACGTCAATGCTAGAGGGACACCATATGGTCAAGTCACATGCTCACTGGCTTGTGCGGGTGCAAGCATCATGACCTGAGAATAAGGGGCCAGGGTGTGCCGAATCTCCATCCATCGTGGAGAAGAACAAGAAAAAAAGAGAAAAGTCTCAAGTGGCTTGCATGTTGGTAAGACTCGCACGATACCACGATCACGTTTTGCACAACTCCTTTTGGCCCGATGTCAATAATACCCGTCAATTTAATTCTCCGTTGTGACCGGGAGATTGATGACAGAATATCCGAGAGGGTGTGACACTTGTCCGTGCAGAGAGATGCACATAATGCCGCATTTTGTGGTGGTCATGGTCTCTGCGAGCTTGACCGGTGTGTGATAATGTACGTGTCTTGACTCTTTGGGAAGCATGAAATCTCGGAGTTTGCTCGAAAAGCAGCAACAGGGTGTGGAGCAGAGCAGAGCAGAGAGAACCCATGTACCAGGAATAATCTTAAAAGAAAAAGAGCGTGTAGATGTAGAAGCGGGTGAGGTGTATCAAGAACTGCAAGTCGACGATTTAGGAAATAGGAGATGGAGCGACCGTTTGAAAGTATGAAACTAGAGAAGGTATGCACTTACGGGGCCTGTATGCACGTGTCATGTGCAGCGCTAATGCATCTATCCGGCACTTGGCTTTTCCTCCCTCTCCCTGGCCCCTGGCTACGATCCCTCTGGCGTCAGCGTCAGCGTCAGACGTGGAGAAACAATGGTCGGGTCTGGTCTGTGGCTGCCAACTGTCAATTGACAAATCCCCGTGTCACGCTATAATTGCGATGCGATATCAATGATGCAACTCACCAGAGATCGCCTACTCTCCAACTTCCTCTTGCAATGCTAGTTTGCGAACGCGACGAGCACAACTCCAGACGCTTGGATCTTGCTCAGGCACGAACGCTACGCCCTTTGCCACAGTTGACATCACCAAGAGTCGTCGTCATTATGCACCCCCTACTAAAAACTTCAGACGAGACGCTTTGCTAAAAGTTAATGTCTTGGTCCAGGCTCATACAAGGAAATCCCCTGGATAAACGGGCCTCAGATCCCTCCAGGGCCAAGGGGATCATTCTTTGCCTCCCTCCAACAATTGCAAATCATGACCGTCACATAATGTACTGCACACAAAACGGAGGGGACCAAAGGCATTACCTGCACCTCGGTTCATCGGATGCGGATGCGGATGCGAGTGCTGTCTGTCTGTCTGTCGATACATGGATGCAGGATGCATCACCATTCTATAGAGCAGGTGTGTCAGCAGCCCTGCCACGCTGCATGCTGCTGCATGTTGGCACTGCGTCGCAATTGGACTTTCCATACTCCATACCGGTGAGCCTTGTTGTGGGGTAGATGGCCTCATGGCGGTACTTTCGGGGCTTTCAGGCGCAGCAACTTACTTGACTTTCAATCTCGGCGGCTTTTGTATGCATGTATGTACGATCCTGGGGCATTCGCAATTGGCCCAAAAAGCCAACGTATGATGGTGTTAAGTGGTCGCAGTCGCAACCATAAATCTGCATGTTGAAATGTTCCCCCCTCGAAATCCTTCAAGGCAACTAGTAGATACCGTCTATTCGGAACGTAATGCCTCTTCTCGGAAGATCATCCCACGCCTGAACCAAGGCTGGAATCATCAGATGTCGTGGGGTCCAGAGCACGTGGGAAGATCGAGTTGATCTCTATCGCCCAGCCAAAGGCTATCAACATGATGATTTGGGGTGATAACATGACGAGATAGCATCCGAGAGAGTTTCAGAGTGTAATAGTAACCATGATGATGGCCTTACCTTGTGTTGACCCAATGCGTACCATGATATTGGTGTGTTCAATCTCCGTCCTCCGTTCCCGATACCCCGCCATCCTTGCTCGCTGTAGAGAGAGATTTTGACGTGATGACACCCACCAAATGCGGGATTCGGGTTCGGATCACAAGCCTCGGCGGCTGTTAAATGCTGTTTCTAGCCAGGGCAAGACGAAAAGGGACAAAAAGACCATGTTGTGAGGAAATCACCATTTGGTCGGTGAGAAGGGCATCCCTAGCTCATCACACTGACCGGTTTGGATCCTGGCCGCATGTGAAGAAAAGACGCTGCATGACATGCATCGAGTCCTCCGAGAACAGAACAGTCACTTTTTTCAATGCCAAGTTTCATCCCGACTCGTTCTTTTTTCCTTGTGTTAATCTCGCGCAACCCATTTTAGGAAAGGACCTTTTTCTTTCCTCTCTCTCTCTCTCTCTTCCGTAATTTGTATGTATGAATGTACCGACCGTTGATGAGCCATGGATTGTGAAACAGTGGGTGGGTGGTGATAAGAGGCATGGGAGATTTGAGAAGGTCGCAAGTAGGGGACCTTTCGGAATGGAAGACCCTTATGCTTGATTGATAAGAACTAGATTGGCCGTGTGGGGTCCTTGCGAGCACCTTTAATTCTCTCCTCTACTCCGTACCTACCTACCTACGTTATTAGGTAGGTGAGGTAAGGTAAGGTAAGGTAGTGGAGGGTGAATCATGCGACGATAGACAAGGGCCCCAAGCTTTGCGTGATGGATGATTTACAGTGCAGCGCTGTTATCATGGGTGTCTGGTCTGTCCCAGCTATCCGGTCTAGGTAGGTGAGTAAGGAAAAAAGCTTGGTATGATAGCGAGGATCTAGAAACTCGCGAATGACACATTTCCGGTCTCTCTCAAAGAGTCTTTGTTTCCCAAACTCAGCTTCAGCCTCATCTTATCAAAAGTCGTGATAACGAACCCCCATGCCGTGACGCTTCTGCCTCAAGGGATCTCCCACGTACCCCACGTCGCAGATCTGTCAAACAACACGTCTCCATTTTTGTACATTCTCATGACCTTGGTACAATGAGTTACGTGGTGTTTACTTGCGCGGAGCGAAGCGAACGCGACGACGACGTGGCAGACAAACCGAAGCTCGGGGATTGAGTGCGAGACTCGGATTGGCTGAGGCTTCTCGAATGAAAAGAGAATGTGAAAATCGGGGCGAGCAACGAGAGCAACACGTGCGGCTGTTTTGCCATATCCCGTTCTCCAGGCTTTGCAGGATTCAACTGCCTTGCCCGTACATGCAGGGAGAGGTCTAAGGAAGAGATGCATATCGGTAGATGTTGGTGACGAGTACATTGCCTGCATTGCACTGCAAGCGGTGAATGGCAAACTAACCGCGCTTTGCGTGCGTAGAGTAAACAAACCTCCCTCATCCCTCTCGCTTCGTACGCTTTGGCCCACGATGCTATGCTGCTGTTCCTCATCATCGTTGGACCTCATATTTACAACCGTGCTCTGCGGACTTGAACCCACGATGTCAGAGACACATGACGGCTGACATGTATGTACACGCCCTCTCTAGTCAAGTTCGCCGAGGAACCGTTTAGAGTATTTCGTGTCAAAACAACTAACTAAAACATACACAGCATAGGCGGGCTGCTAGTCCAAACTCTGATACCAACGGCCGGTGACGCCTCGTGCAGAAGCGAAAACCAACATTCCCTCCCTCCCTCCCTCCACTACGGGAACCATAAAAACTTATTCCCACTGAGAAAAGAGACAACTAACGTCTCAATGGCGTAACCTGCGCTAAGAGACACTAAAAAACAAAGCGTAGAGTCCGTGCAAATATCTCAACAGAACGTGATTGATTCATGTTTGAAGATGAGTGAGTTGGAACGATATGAGGAGGCTTTTGGAAATGACTGCCAAGGCAAAGCGGGTAGAACAGGATTGACTCAGCAGACAGACAGACCAGATTGAGACTCCCGTCGGCACGATGCGGTACCTAGCGCCAACGCGTCAAGAAGGAAGCCAACGGCATCAAACTAGCGGACCAACGGTAAGTTAAGGTCCAGGGGAACAGAGATGGTGGGAGGCAAGAAGCGAACAAACAAACAAACAAACAAACGTGGGGATTGATGCCACAGAAAGAGAGAGGAAAGAGAAAAGTGATACAGATCCAATGCAATGTGATACCTGACTGACTCTACCTTATCCAGCATCGCAGCACTTTTGTATCCTTACATACTGTATGTGGCCATCTAGTTAGTTTATAAGGATCTGCTTGGCTAGACCAGATGC